>JARQOC010000005.1:201566498-202231498 GCA_033576535.1 Allobates femoralis | reverse complement strand
TTAGCCATAATGCTCCTCTGGGAAATATGCAAATTGTCACTTCAGACCAGGTAACCACGATTACAGACTGTCACAGTAGAGGCAGATTGGTAAGAGCGAATCTAGTAGTGAAAGTAAATCTGTTCAGAATTTTTTTTATCTGAACCAAAAATCGGGACTTTTCTTTAAACTGTGTGCATTGCTCACCCCGAACTGGAGAATCTCTTCCTATTAGGGCACGTTCCCACAATCGGTGATTGCAGCGTATTGGATGCAGTATGTTTTTACTACATTCATAACGCCGCTCTGTACAGTACCAGCTCAGTGGATGGATTTGGACAAAATCCCGTGGCCACTGTGCTACTTTTCTCTGCAGCGTAAACTGTCTTGTGGGTCGGCTGCCCGGCTGTAGCATATCAATTTATTCCTGTAGAGTTGCAGGCGATCTCGGCGGGTGAATGAAGGGAAAAGCTGCCGTGCCCTGAATACTGATCGTGGGCACAGGGTGGCTGCATTCACCTGCGGGGGAAGCCGGTGATCTCCGTGGAAGAGGAGACACTGTGTCACTGCCTGTCCACCAAACTAAGTATTCTCAGTGATCTATTAACTCTTTAATTAAAGCAGACACATAACGAAAGCGTGCTTACCTCACTCACTGGGAGAAAGATTTAAACATCAGGTTCACTGATGAGCAACTAAAATGAATCTATAAGTTCTCACATGGCCCATCCCAATGTGTACGCATCCAAGAAAACTCATATAAACTAATCACAAGGTGGTATACCACCTAGGAGCAGGTCCATAGGTGGCACTGACCCACCACAGATCAATATTGGTGGGTGGTGCCTTGGGGGAAAAGGCACTTACATCCATGTCTGGTGGAACTGCCCTGTCATCCAACCTTTTTGGAAAATAGTGGAGGAGACGATCCTGGCAGTTTTGAACAAAAACAGCTTCCCTAACTCCGGAGGTGGTATTTTTACATTTCCCATTCTGGCCAGACAACAAAAGGGCCTCTTCTCTTGCAAGTTTTATGCTGGCAGCCTTTACGGCTGCCAGTGATCCCCACTTTTTGGCGTACACCCACAATTCTCAATAAATTGCAGTCACTTCACAAAATTGGCCTCCTTTATTATACGTCCGAACTAGCGGCAGCAATCAATCACTCCTTGCCATCCTTCCAAGACCTATGGTTACCCTGGACCGGCTATAGATCTCTCACATCCTTCCATGCTCTTGTTGCTCCCTAACTGGCCTATTTGGGTCCGCCCGAGGTCCACCTCCCTTCTCTCCACCCTCCTTTCTTCTACCTTTTCTTAACTAGCCTAATGCATAGCCTAATCAGCCTCTCTTCCACCTCTGGACCTTACCAGAGCCCCCCGCTGAAGTGGCTTCATATAGCGAAACTTTGCCATCTTAAATGTAAGAACTTTCCCTCATTGACACCGCTACCGGATGCGGTTGCTCTGGGGCTCAACTCTCGACAAAGCTACATTCCAATTCTCCTGTAGCTGGACATTCTACTTCTAAGTTCCAATTTCCTTGTTCAATATTCTATACTATTTTTTTGTATCGGATTATTCATATACTTGTGTTTGCAACATTTTCTTATCAATAAGAAGAACGTTGAAAAGAAAAGGAAGAGGAGACACTGCGTTCAAGACACAGTGTCTCTGGATCATGCAGACATAGCCTAAAAGGTTATTTAATTTTGTTATATACATTTTGAGATGCTCCTGCAGTTTAATTTACACAGGTGAAACGACTCTTAAAGAGAGATTGTCCAATAATAAATACAGTAAGACAGTAAAATATCTCTTTACCAGTACCGCATCATTTCGACCATTGCAGGTATAATGTATCCCAGCTACGATTCCATATCTTGGAGCAGATTAAACAATCAAGAAGAGGGGGAGATCACATAAAACTATTGAAAATGCGGGAAACGTACTGGATATATAAATTCCAGTCTTTACATCCTCTCTGTTTATATCGTGATTATGACATAATAGGATTTTTATAGTTCATTTCACTACTATTACACGATCATTTGATCCCAATGTATTCATTGATAAGTTTAATAAAACATATATGACACTTATAGTTCTTGGGATATCATTGAGAGTTTGTGTATATAGTATGCTAATTTTAGGCATATATGGGTGTGTAGATAATTTGTACATATAAATATTTGTAACATTGAGGATTTATGCTATTAATGTATTTTCACTTTTAAAGAGTATGACAATTGAGATTTGCTTTACATAACTTAGGGCCCTTTCACATCAGCGTTTTTTGAAATTTGCGGCAGATGCGGTGAAAAAACCGCATCTGCCGCAATTACTGCATACCAGATGCACTTGCGGCGCGGTTGCGGTAAACGCCATGCAAAGTATAGGCGTACTTGCGGCAGGTGCGGCAAGTGCGGTTTTGCACTTGCGGCAGGTGTGGCAGCGAAAAAACCCGCGGCTGACCGTGGTTTTTTTCACTGCCGCACCTGCCGCAAGTGCAAAACCGCACTTGCCGCACCTGCCGCAAGTACGCCTATACTTTGCATGGCGTTTACCGCAACCGCGCCGCAAGTGCATCCGGTATGCGGTAATTGCGTCAGATGCGGTTTTTTCACCGCATCTGCCGCAAATTTCAAAAAACGCTGATGTGAAAGGGCCCTAAGTGATTTATTAATGAGTTGGAAATGTCATTTTTTTCCCATAAAATATTATTGTTAAACACATTTTTTATTTTTCTGTTTTTGTTGAATTATTTATATAAAACTAATATAAATAATATACATTTTTAAAACTATTTTGTATTCCTTTTTCCCTTCATAAAGATTATACATGCTGTACTTCTTCATTTTTTTTTTTTTTTTTTTTAATTGGGGTTTTTAATTGATTAACTTTTGTATGCAAATTAACTCTGGAGGTAACCTCACATGGGAGATGTTGTTATTTCATGAGAGATTTGTACTAGTTTTCACATTGTGTTTTGAGAGAGGCGGCTGAGACGAAACATGTCATATGTTGTTTGAAGATTACGGATTAAAATAATCCAATTATGCATTAATGTGAGTGGATGTACCTTCACATACAGTCGTGGGGGGTGGATGTGTGATGTTGCACTATAGTGACCACATTCACCCCACATTTGCGCAGTCGTAATTTTGTACATTAATTCTATCCAAATATAAGCTTTTGCTCCCTCTAGTGGAGAACAAGGGGAAATCTGAGAAATTATGATAAAAAGTACCGTACTATTCTCTAAAATGTATGACAAATGTTTATGTTTATTCCTGATAATTAGTTGTTGTTTTTTTATGCATTCCCTTTAAACCTCACACTGTACAATAATCTAATCTAGGTGTTGAATTAGAGTAACTCTGTTATTATTCACACTACTTTTTTGCTTTGTGTTTGGGCGATCCCATCTGTATTGAGATGAACTGCGACAAGACCATAGATTGCAATGACACAAACGGGTGCAGAAACCTAGCATCCCTGTGCCCATCTAAAAGAGAAAATAGACTGAATTAAGTTTGTTCATGTTATTGCAGTCTATGGTCTTATCAGAGGTTCTTCTGACTCCCGAATCTCAGGGTGGGTTTACACGTTTCAATATCGTTGCGATATCGCAATTCAATGGCGCGGGAGCGCGCATTTAGTGCACGTTTCTCCTGCATCGCATCAGAGTTTTACACATTGCGATTTCTGAATCCAACGTCCGTACGATGTCTACGCCCCCAACCCAGGAACGACCATTTAACATGGGAGTGAATGGGTGACGTAGAACTTCACATCGGAATTGTGCTGTCACACAGCACGATCCGGCTCCAATCTCCACTCAATATCGGAGCATTGAATAGCACGCTCATTCAATCCCCGATATCGCATTGACATCGTTCCTGCATCGTATTGGACGCTCACACCATACAACGCAGGAACGATATCAGCTCCAGCGATCGAACCACGTGACTTTTCATTGAAATTGGACGCCGATATCGCAACGTGTAAACCCCCCTTCAGAGGCTTTAGACTGAATCGTCCAAATGTAGTGTGAACATGGCCTTAGGAAAAAGTGACAAATGTAGTGTGAACATGGCCTTAGGAAAAAGTGACAAATGTAGTGTGAACATGGCCTTAGGAAAAAGTGACAAATGTAGTGTGAACATGGCCTTAGGAAAAAGTGACAAATGTAGTGTGAACATGGCCTTAGGAAAAAGTGACAAATGTAGTGTGAACATGGCCTTAGCAAAAAGTGACAAATGTAGCATTCTAGAAGGAAATACAGACATAAAATGGTAGAGTATATGTATGATTGTTATTGCTAGTACCGGATTTCTGACTCTTCTGTCTATGACACAATCTTTATTTCTGGTTAATTTCTTGAATTCTGATCCTTTAGAAGAAATTTGTATAGTTTATTATTCTAAATGAAACATCCTTTTTTTCCCCCTTAGGTTTGGGCGTCACTTTGAGTCCCCTCTCCTTTGGCAGAGTATCATTATGATTGTTACCATGCTGCTAATGCTGAAATTGTGTACAGAGGTCCGAGTGGCAAATGACCTGAACACAAAGCGCCGCCTGTTTACAGGTTTGTGGTCGAGCCCATACACTTGGGTGTGCTGGGGATTCTTTGGGATCACTGATAAAGTATCTTTATTGTCTTCTAAGAAATGGGGCTATCAATTTAATATCACTGAAATGTGTTTTATGTCGCTATTTTCATATATAAAGTTAACTTCATGGAGATGAAAATGTATTGTACTAGCCATGCCTTCATGATCTATCAAGATAACATGACTAGTGCTGTTTCTGATAACAGTACTCACAGTTCAGCATGTCAGTGTTCCCCAGTGTTCCTCAGTGTTCCCCTTCCTCTCTTGAACATGATTTATTTTTTTAGTTATTATGCATTGCTTATATGGCGCTATTAATTCCACAGTGCTATACAGACATCATCAGCACTGTCCCCATTCTGGCTTAGTATTTCTTTGGCGTTAAGGAGGAAACCCATGCAAACACAAGGACAGAATATAATAATAATAATAATATAATATAATATGTTGTCCTTGGTGGGATTTGAACCCAGAGCTGCAGTATTGCAGCGCTAAACAGTGAGCCACCATGCTATCAAAGATCTTGAAGTTTTTGATCAGTGTTTTTAATTTCTTTGCTACCACTTACCGTATATACTCGTGTATAAGCCGACCTGTGTATAAGCCGACCCCCCCTACTTTTGCCCCCAAAACCAGGGAAAACCTATTGACTCGTGTATAAGCCGAGGGTGGACCCCAGCACAGGTATACAGCCCCCAGCAGTGTGGTATACAGCAGCCTCCCCAGTGGTATATACAGCAGCAGCCCCAGTGGTAGTATACAGTAGCCCCAGAGGTATATACAGCAGCCCCAGTGGTAGTGTACAGCAGCAGCCCCAGTGGTAGTATACAGCAGCAGCCCCAGTGGTAGTATACAGCAGCAGCCCCAGTGGTAGTATACAGCAGCAGCCCCAGTGGTAGTATACAGCAGCAGCCCCAGTGGTAGTATACAGCAGCAGCCCCAGTGGTTGTATACAGCAGCAGCCCCAGTGGTTGTATACAGCAGCAGCCCCAGTGGTAGTATACAGCAGCAGCCCCAGTGGTAGTATACAGCAGCAGCCCCAGTGGTAGTATACAGCAGCAGCCCCAGTGGTAGTATACAGCAGCAGCCCCAGTGGTAGTATACAGCAGCAGCCCCAGTGGTATATACAGCAGCAGCCCCAGTGGTAGTATACAGCAGCTCCAGAGGTATATACAGCAGCCCCAGTGGTAGTATACAGCAGCAGCTCCAGTGGTAATATACAGCAGCAGCTCCAGTGGTAGTATACAGCAGCTCCAGTGGTAGTATACAGCAGCTCCAGTGGTAGTATACAGCAGCCCCAGTGGTATATACAGCAGCCCCAGTGGTAGCATACAGCAGCCCTTAGGTAGTATACAGCAGCCCCAGAGGTATATACAGCCCCAGAGGTATATACAGCAGCCCCAGTGGTAGTATACAGCAGCCCTTAGGTAGTATACAGCAGCCCCAGAGGTATATACAGCCCAGAGGTATATACATCAGCCCCCCCCATATCAGTATACAGGGCCCCCCCCCTTGGGTAACAATCCTGTAAAGGAAGAGATTAGTATACTTATCCCTCCGCTGTCCCGCTGCCGCCATCACACTCCTCCATCTTCATCCAGCGTCTTCCGGCTTCTTCCGGCCTCCTCCTCTGGCGCGCAGACAATGACATCATTGCCTGCGCCCACCGGAGGAAGCCAGAAGAAGACGGAAGACGCTGGATGAAGCCGGAGGAGCGTGATGGCGGCGGCGGGACAGCGGAGGGATAAGTATACTAATCTCTTCCTTTACATGATTGCTAAACAAGGAGGGGGCCCTGTATACTGATGGGGGGGCACTGTATACTGTATACATTGTATACAGTATACAGTGACTCGCGTATAAGCTGAGGGGGGGACTTTTCAGCCCAATTTTTGGGCTGAAAAACTCGGCTTATACGCGAGTATATACGGTAATAACCATATATATCACAGAAATATGTTAATAATCATGCAGCTCCATTTGCTAGTGTTTGGCTGTCATACCAATAATGGGGGCTCTGGATGTCACTACAGTGGGTAGGCAGGATGTTACTATATGGGGAGCTCTGGATTTGGCTCGCGATTTCCCTTTAGAGGTAAATATGGGTCCAGAGGTAAGAAAGTTTGGGGATCACTGGATTAGAGTCATAGTTTTGTATGCACACCACCAGGTTATTTATACTCTATGGTACTCCTGGAAACAGCCAAGTTTTGTACTGTTATTTCTGGCAGTCCTATAGAAAATGAATGGATTTACCACTGATCTAGTCTTGGGATTGCTAGAGGTTCTTATTTTCTGAGCCCTAAGGTGCACCCAAAGAATTTGTTTGATCACAGTGGCTTGAAGTGGTTCTCCGAGAATTGTTATAAAATAATTAATACACGATTAAAGGGACACTGTCAGGTCATTTTTCAGTATGATACTAATATTACTCTTGAATAGGGCCTGGGCAGACATTTTAAAAACATGTAAAATCATTATTCTACCCTTTGTAGTTTCCATGTTATCAGCATTATCAGACCCTGCAGGAAGCTCCTTGATTAGTCTTCTCCATTATAAGCAAACAGGAATAGTCCGGTTGTTGTATGAACTGTCATGTAATTATGCACTCTCCCTCAGCAGCTCTCTCCTCCCTCCTCCCTTTGCTAACAGTGCAGTACCAGCTCTTTCCCTCCGTGTCCTAAATTGAACAAACGCTACTGAAACCTATTACAGATCTGCCTTATCTACACTCCATTTGTTTCTGTAAGCAGATATCCTGCTGTAACAGTTTCTGTGTTGCATTTGACCTCTTGTGATGCTGCAAACACAGAGAGGAGGATGTAGCCCCCCCATTGATCTCCTGTGCAGTGATGTGGTGTGAATATGTGACATGCATATTCATGCTATGGGGAGTGGACAGCAGAGAATGAAGTGGATCATTCACTGTGATTGACAGATGGAATGATTCTCTTTATTTGAAGTTTACAGAAGATAGGACGGAAATATAAATAAAAGAAATACATAAATAGAGTTTAGAGCGAGCAATTAGAATATGATAGCAGGTACATATGGATTTTTGACCTGACAGTTCTCCTTTTAAATATTGAATTTTTTTTCTAATTATATTTATTTGGCAAAAACGCATGCTTTAGTGCACTCTGTCAGGATTTTAAAGATGGTAACTGCCATAAATTGGCGTGCACCCGTTCTAGAGTTCAGAGGGCATGCAGTAGGATGGAATTTGGAAAGGTCAGAGCAGCATCCTGTTAGGGATCATGAACATAGCATACATCTTCAGGTATTTTGTGTATTTGTTGGTAGGGCATATTCGGGTAGGTGGCAGGCACAACCTTGAACTTAAAAGGATTGTCCGAGCATTTTGTATAATTTATATGTGTATCTAGGCTACAAAATGCTGACAGTTTGTAATTTACACCCTGTCAGCATTTTGCAGGGTTACCTAGTTGTCACCTTTTTGCGTCTGGAGGATCAGCCTCTGCCACCAACCAGAGGCGTGTTTGTTTTGGTGCTTGGATGTAATCGTCACTGCTTGTTGTTTACACCTACTCTCCTACAAGCACGCCCCAGACACCTACAGGCCCAACCCCCTCTTCCCAATTCCAGCAAGCCCGTTCCCCTCCAGTTGTCAATATATGTGCAGATTTGGCACACTGTGACGGAGGAGGAGATGAGTGCTGTACACAATGCAGTGTGTACACTCTCCTCCTCCCCCTGTGACTGCACTGTCCGTTGAGTGTCTCCTCTTTTTATCTTCTGCAACCACTGCGGTTCATCTCCACAAAGCGGGCGGCTGTGGCGGACTTAGAAGGATCGGCTTCACCGACCGTGCGGGCACAGGGGGAAGAGGTGAACGCACACACAGCATTGCATACAGCGCTCATCTCCTCCTCTGCAACAGTGTGCCAAATCCGCTGCTCAGTGCACTCAGCGGTCATCTCTTTCACACAGCTGTGGATTGGCAAACTGTGGCAGAGGAGGAGATGACCGCTTTCCGCAATGCGGTTCAGTTTATGTAGATGAATGGGGATGGGTGGTCATATTGAGGACTAGGGGGGCGGGCTTGTAGGAGTCTGGGGTGGGGAGAGAGCATGCTCGAGTCTGTGAGGTGGGTGGGCCTGTAGGAGTCTGGGGTGTGCTTGTAGGAGAGTGGGTGTAAATGACAAGTAGTGACATTTACACCCAGGCTTGAAAATAAACACATCTCAGGTCGGTGCCAGAGGTTTTTCCTCCAGATGCAAAAGGGTGATGTCTTTGTAATTTATACCTTGTCAGCATTTTGTTACAAATTGTCAGCATTTTCCAGCCTAGATACACATAAATTATACAAAAAGCCTGGACAACCCCTTTTAAGCCTCCCATACAATTCAGATAGCTGTCAGCTGAGCGATGATTCTTCCGATCGTTAGGTTTGTAGCTGTCTATTCTGACTACGATTTAGTGGTGAGCTTCCTCTTGTGTTTTCTGAGACAGACTTTGTCAGAATCTTCTTGGAGAGCAAAAGAATTGGCAATCCAAAATCGGAAATACCTGATTCTTCTTTTCCCTGACCTGATCTCCCTACTGTGGATTACTTATATGTCAAAATGTGGGGACAGTGAAGCTGGCAGTGATTGGGTGCAGGGCTCGCGCGACGTAACAACCATATGTGAGCCTCATGAGAGTGTGCTGGAACAGTGGTGGCATGAGAGTTGAGTATTTGATTTTTTTATTTTAATGGGGGCAAACATGTGGAGTGAGAAGTGGTTGTCCAAATAGTGTACATCCATTTATAAGAGCCGATAACTTGGACTATATATGATCCTGCATGTGCTGATTATGCTGGGGATGATCCTAGAAACCCAATCACAGTCTATACAATCCTGGCGTTTCCTGCCTAATTCCCTCTTTCATGGTTGCTTTAACACACAAGTCATGAGGGAGGAATTGTTTCTTAACATTATACTTGCACTTATTTAAATTGTTGATGCCCTTCGTTTAAAGTACAACGACACAGGCTCCTTCTGCCTTCATTCTAGCTATAATAGGATTCGTTGAGCGCTTGTGAGTTAACTTCTGGCTTCAGAAGTTACAGAAACAAGATGTCGGTGTGGGACCAGAGCGGCGTTTGTAAGAGGTGAAGAATGCAGTATATAAGTCCCCAGGCCGATCTGTAGAACATGAAAAATACGTTTTATTAATTACTTTTATTATACTTACTATACTCACCTGTGGGGTGGTCTGATCCAATGGGTGTCCCTGGTCTTGATCTGACGCATTTTCTCTTATTGTGATCACTGCCTTTCATCTCTTCTTCATCCATGCACTTGCCCCCATTGTGCTCCTCCACACGTGTGTTTCTCTCTGTCCTGCTGAGGACAGAGCAAAATATTGTAATGCGCGGGAAAGGTCAAAGAACGCCCGCATAGTGCACATGCACAGGCTTTCTTTGACCTTTCTCCGTGCCTGCGCATTACAGTACTTTACTCTGCCCTCAGGAGTATAATGAAGGCTAGTGGGTGGATGACCTAGAACTCGTCATCCACAAGAGACAGAGGAGGATGGCAATTGGAAGAAGACGGGAGGCGTCAAATCAAGATTAATGACATTCATTGTGGACTTTGTAGTAACTCGCTCATTGAGCGTGTTTGTGGAAACGCAAATGGTAGCGGAATTGAGGCAAAAAGGCATGTTTTCCTGTAAAACAAAGTCCATTGGTTTATTACATCATAAACTACATAACATAGAAAATCCATTTTATGTACATCCACTGCGGGACTATAGCTTCCTGAATATCTTTATAGTCTACTCAACTTATACCTTCCCGGACACTGGCTATTTTCATGTTTACCATACTAGGTGCGTTCCAGGACAACAGTCACTCCAAGTGCCGAGAGCGAGCCCTCACAGGTTCTGCCAGAGCTATTCCAGGGCACCAGCTGGCCCCAAAGAAGAGAGGTTCCATGGTCTCTGAACCACATGCCTTCCAAGGACACATTCTCCTAAGCAATGAGATCTGGCCTCCTGGCCATTAGTCTTCCTTGGAAGCTCCAGCTTTCCCAGATGCACAGAGACATCAAATCACATTAACGCACAGATTGTATCCCCTAAGAGACACAGGTGTGTGAGGAATCAGGTTAGCCAGACATGCCCCTGTTTTTTGGCTCACCTGCAGCCCAGTACTTGTAATGCATTACCTCAACCTGTAAAACTACAAGTCCCATCATAAAGCATTACTTACATTTGCTGAACTACAAGTCCCAGCATACTCCTCTCATAGCAGATTTGGCCCTGTAATATAAACTATTTGCAATGCAGAAAGCTGCTGCATCACATCTTATATACAGTATTCCAAAAGGCTATATATAAGAGCTTACTGGTGGTGGCTGCAGCTTATAAGGAAAAAACAGGTGACAGGTTCACTATAACTAGCGCCATATAAAACCTTATACCCACTTACAAACGTGTTGGTACCCTTCTGTTAAAGTAAGAAAAACCCACAAGGGGCACTGAAATAATTTGAGACTGACTGATGCCAATATATTGAATCAAATTGACGGCCAGGCAGCTATATGTTTTACACCAAGCGCTGATGACCCTGCGCTCTCAGCATCACAAACCAAGGCTGAATTATGCTGGACACTATGTGGAGACTTATCGGAGACTCCTATAAGGACAATATGATGTTTTATTTACACTGAAATTGTATATTTGCTTCTGCAGCGCTGCTGATTGGCATTGAGTGTTATTGTCCAGCTTATCGATAACCAAACAATAAACTACGTCTTGTTCTTGCTTTATTATCCTTGGTTTTCCATTTCACATATTTGCAACCATACGGACCATAGGACTTTAAGCTGTATGGCACATCTCTGTAATTGTACAAGGGTATATTCCTTTTATCTGTGTTTTACGTTTTTACAACCTATATTTGAGCCTTTTATGTCTTCAGCTATCTTTGTATTACTCAAATGCTTATTCGAATCCGCTGTGTCTTCTCTTGGTTTGATGTGTAGAACTTTGTGGAAAGTTTAGGAAAGCCGGTCTTGCGTTCTAGTACCTGAGCTGGCCGCTATCGTGCTGACACATCGAAAGATTTCAGCAGGAGAAAGAACAGCTGCAGCAAACAAATTATGTCTCATCTGTCAGCTGAATGCGTGGCTGCTCATGCAGGCATGACATGATGACCGGGAGGAATTGCCATAAGCTGCCACTTGTGCTACCAGCAGAGAAACGTTGCACCAAGCCCCAGCTCAGTAGTGACCCTACAAAGTCAGTGTGCAGGCGGGGGGACACCATGTGAGGGTGGTGATTGTTCTCTACATTGTTTTGTATTGCATGCACTGATGTATACTGTACATATTTTAATAACCCATAATGATCTTTGATGGTCCGATTGGCACAGCTATCTACGTATCAGCTGTGTTGATTGCAGTAATAAATGCCATTGATGATGGGATGCCATAACTCCGAGCACCACACGTTCTCTCCTCAGATGAATCCTTGTTTCCATTTCTTTGCTTTTTCTATAGTCCTGCTGAATCCTAACCCTTTATTCAGACATTGAAGAAGCCGCTAGTCGTTTCACAACATTGTATCAATGTTCTGTTTTTCTTCTTTTTTTTTTTTTTTTTTTTCTTTTCATGTTTTTAGCTTCAGATAGTAAGGATGAAGAATTCAAAACTCATCCCAAGAGATGCTTTCTGGGTATGTACTCCGCACCCACCTTGCATGAGGATGTGTACCCCCTTGTGTCTTGCTGTTATCCGTTTGCATTTCACGTTTTCTCTTTGCATCTGTTATTTTGACCCCATTCCTGTTATAGTTTAACTATAGGTAAATTATATGTCATGGCTTGTCTTTATTGGAGGAGTATCAAAACTGTACTTTTTGTGTAGGCTGTAAGTAAATTGCCCTTGTGCTTGCAGCTTTACTGGATCGTGCATTTGTGCCAATGGGGCAGAATGTTGTTGGATTAAAAAAGGAAAAAGGCCTGAAAAATCCCCCAGAGACAGAGGATTGTAAACACTGCTAGATATAAACTTAGTCCAGCAAGCAAGAGGTTAATAACCGGGCACCAAGCAGTGTATACTAGTTATGGACCAGTCAGGTCCTTCCTATATGAACCTGTAGGTCATCTTATGGAGCCGGTGTTGCACGCCCAGGGACAAGACAAGACAATGAGATAAGTTTGTGTAGTAGGAAATGGGTGTCACTCACCGGGTTAATGTAGCTCCTATTTATTCAACTGTGACCGATGACATCGGTGTGGGGAGGGGGAGTGAGGAGTCGGCGGACGACGGCACGCTGTTTCGCGGGGTCTCCGCTTCAGTAAGACCTGTTGAAGCGGAGACCCCACGAAACGGCGTACCGTCGTCCAACAACTCCTTACTCCCTCTCCCCACACTGATGTCAACTGTCACGGTTGAATAAATAGAAGCTACATTAACCCGGTGAGTGCCGCCTCTGTCATTCTACACAAACTTATCTCATTGTCTTGTCCCTAGGCGTGCAACACCGGCTCCATAAAATAACCTACAGGTTCATATAGGAAGGACCTGGCTGGTCCATAACTAGTATACACTGCTTGGTGCCCGCCCAGTCACGGTTGAATAATACATTATCCTGGTGAGTACCGCTTCTTAATTTTGTGTACGAGGAATCTAGATATAAATGTTATCAGCCCATCAAGATAATTGATTGATTCATACATTTTTTTTTTCTATTGAGTGGCATTGGGCTACCCCAGGTGTGTTGGGTAGATGCGGCTATCGCAGAGGAGCTTTGATATGTCCCTCATAGTCATACAGTCAGTGTGTAGGGGATATTTCTGCTCTCACTGAGCTCCATGTGCCACATCTCCTGGGCACATACAAGGCCCTATATGACACACGTTGTATATACGGCTATCGCAGAGGAGCTTTGATATGTCCCTCATAGTCATACAGTCAGTGTGTAGGGGATATTTCTGCTCTCTCTGTTGGGTAGATGCCAGCATACCTGATCCAGCCAGAGTAATCTACCAGCAAGTGCTAGAGTTTATATACGGTATCTAAAGTCATAAAGTGAACCATAATTTTTCAGTATTTAATGACACCCGGATACTAGTATGATGTTGCTCTTGTAATTCGTATGCAGTTCCGTATGTCGTTTATAAAGGAGGCGTATTAGAAAGTTGTCATGCACAAGTATATTATGTGCTTCATCCTACACTTAGCGCTTCTAAATGATGAACTTGGTTAGGACCTTGATTTATCTGCTGATTACCAAACAATTGCACTTCACAGCGACTAGCTAATTAGAGAGGGAGAAGGCGTGATGTTCCCGGCAATGACATTTAATTTCATATCCATGTCACGGGTCACAATTAATAAGATGACTTGGTTAGCGGCTTTTTATGCTTCATAGGCTTTCCCAATGCTGAGTGTTGTGTTAATGACTCCACATACTGTAGATAGCAGATGGTTGGAGTCAGAGGGCTATATATTAACATGAGCTCTCCCGCCAGGGTGTGATGGGACACATGCTCAGGATAGACGTCCTACAGTTACGGCTTTTCTTGTGTACATAAAGGTTTCCCTAAACTCAAACAAAGACTTCCGAGGCGCTAATTTTAATGTAGTATTATCACTTAGCACTTCATCATTGATATTAATTTTAATTCTGTGTCTTTGCTTGTTTAGCCGTGCACTGACACAATTAGATTATGGCTTGTTAAAGGGAAGCTGTCAGTAGGTGTTTGAAAAGCAAAAAAGAGAAGGCGGCACTCACCGGAATACACAGGATAGTCCTTTATTCCAAGAACTCGTGGAAAAACAGGGTGCAGGGAGGGGGCACGAAGGGCCAACGGACTACGACGCCGTTTCGCGACGCGTGTCGCTTCTACGGGTCCGAGTATATTATACGCTGGTGCTTTGGCAGTGCACCGCCGGTTGGGAACATGCCATAACTGGAGGATTATCCGGACCTGACAGAGGTAACGCTTAGTGCCACGTTCATCTCACTTTTCATTGTCAGTAGGTGTTTGCTACATCATCTGAGGGCAGCATAATGTAAGAAAAGAGACCCTGATTCCAACAATGTATTACTTAGGCTACTTTCACATTAGCGTTCCCCTCCGCAGCGTTCTGCAGAGTGGAGCCGCAATGTAAACGCAGCACCGCAAGTCCCTATCTTTAGAATGGGAGCACACGGTGCTGCGCTTGACTGCGCATGACCGTGCGCACCCATTCACTCCCATATGTGATCTGTGCGCAGGCGGATGCCCGCGCACAAATCACCCAGTCTCGTCCGCACAAGAAATGCAAAATACAGTCAAGCGCAGCACCGTGCGCTCCCATTCTAAAGATGGGGACCTGCGGTGCTGCGCGTACATGGCGGCTCCCTCCGCAGAACGCTGCAGAGAGGAACGATAATGTGAAAGCACCCTTGGGGTACATTATTTCGATCAGGGATGGCATTATTTTGGATGCAGCATATTTTCTAAAACATTGCGTTGTACAGTGCAAGGATAGTGGATGAGATTTATAGAGATCCCAAACCCACTGTGCCTCTTTTGTACGCAGCACAAACTGACCTACGGCGCAGCTTCAAAAGCCCGCAGCATGTCAGTTTATTCTTGCGGAGATGTGCGTGTTCTGAGAAGGGAGATCACAGCGAAAATACGCTGCACCCAGAATCCTGATCGTGGGCATGTATGCTGAGTTCTCCACAGAGAACACCCACGTCTCCGCAAGAGGACTGACAGTGTCCAGAACGCAACATCTCCTGATGGTCAGAACATTCTCTTAGACTACTGGGTGCAGTAGTTGTGATACAATCAGAGTTTTCTCTGCTGTTTGTGTATCTTCCAATGGATGACAATAGTATATATACAATGTATGTGAAATGGTAAAGTAGTATATAGTAATAAATTGTTGTTGGAACGCTATGGTGGTTATAGATGTGAACCCAGAGCAATAATAACCTATAGGAAAATGAAGTTCAAATGCACACCAGTATAAAATCAATATATATATTTTATTAGTGTTCAAAACATGATTTATAATCTGCATGGAAAAAGGCACTAGAGAGACAAGAAAGGTAAAAATAATTGGAAACAGGAGTGGTGTGCAAGATGGAAATTCCATCATATATAGCACCTTTCACCGTTGCTTTCTCATATTATGCACATATCATGGGCAGTGCCGTACTGCACCCTGGTGAGGGGACCTCAGTTGTGCCAGGTGATGGTGAACAGTGTTAATGTATCTGGACTCAGTAATGGCCACAATTCTCCCTGGTAAGGGACACACATTGCATATGCTAGTCCTTGAGTAGGGGCAGAGGTACGGTCCGACATACTCCCAGTCTGTAGTTCCATGTCCCATGAAGTTGGTGTGGTCAAGGACTTGTATGCTATTGTTATCAGACATGACTTTCATTTGTTCTGGGACATAAACGCCAAAGCTGTAGGACCCAGTAATCTGGTATGCCACCAGGAAAAGACTACGGTAACAAGGTCATGTGACGAAAATGGTGAATTCGTTTCACTGTATTGGCTTGAAAGGAGGATGTGGAAGCATCCCCTAAAGCCTGTGTCTCTGACCTGGAGGAATCCCACGACGTCTTTTGGGACTGCCCAGCTTAGAGATTTAACCCTGGACAATGTAAATATGTTAAATAATGTTATTTAGGAGCCAATAGCCGTTGTCTGCAAATGGCCAGCCAAAATGATGTATTGTGTCGAGGGACCAAAGTGATCAGTGGTCAGGTAAAAGATCACCTCCTCAAGGCACAAGGGGCACAATCCAGGGGCAGAACAGATTCCTTACCCAGTGACCACATAAGGTGGTTTAAAAGATGAGTGGTCAGTTATAAAGTCCACCAACCACGGAAAAGGTGTCACTTCCCCATATATTTTGGCAACCTGCTAAAACCTTGCAATCAAATGAACTTGCTAAAAAAACCTTTGCTCATTGAACCAATCATAATCCAACATTCTGGATGTCAAAGTGGTAGGGTATCTGTCACCTTTCCAAAGACCGCATAGCCAAAAAGATGGTACTTACCAATAGGAGAAATAAGGGCTGTTCTTGGGATTACTAGGCCAACCTTGTATCATCAAGCATGAACTTCCTGCTCGGGTCAATTTAAAGTAATGTTGGCTCTGTGTGCTGGTGAATGGTGCCCAGTCCTCGGCTTTGGGCAGAGGGGGATGATATGTAGCAAAGCCATGTAGAACTGGATTAAATCCTAGTACTGCAAACCTTGATTAAATGTACCTGGCTAGCTTTGACTAAGGTCCAGGGCGCTTGTTCACCTGGATCTTTGAGTCTGCTAGAGATTGAATTGAGTACAGTGTGTGGGAATGCACAGAGTGGAATACATCTGTTCGGTACTGAAGGGGACACCAAAACTGGTAGGACCGTACCCCATATTTGTGCAGTGTTTAGTCTAAAAAAAGACTGTAGTCTGTTTAACCCCATAACGACGGCCTAACGTCCAGAGACGTCGGAAAAAAAGGGTACTTATGCCTGGCTGACGTCTGTAGACGTCAGCCAGGGAAAGTGCTCTAGCGCCCCCCAGTGGTCAAAAATCTCCGGGGTTTCAGCTACCGGGGGTAGCTGAGACACTGCAGATTATGAATCGGGACGGTTTTTACCGGTACCCGCCATGTGATCACGGTTATACACCGTTTACCAGAGTATAACCGTGATCACATGAATATACAGTGAACCGCCAGTAAATAAATGATTTCTCTGTTATGCCACAGGATCAAACCTGTGGCATGACAGAGAAATGTCTTTCCCTGTCCTCTGGTACCGGTACCCGGCCCCCACCCCCTCCTTTCCTCCTAAAATGCAGCCGCAGCGCTTCACAAGCAGCGCTGCCGGCCGCCTGCAGAACCCCTGCTGTGGATTCCTCACTGATGTGACATGTCACACATGTCACATCAGAGAGGAATAAGCCCCCTGCCTCCGGGTCCCCTTAGTCCCCCCCCCTTCCAGGTCCGGTCTGCAGGTGCCCCCCCTCCCCAGCTCCGGTCCTCAGCCGCCGCTTCTGCACCCGCTGTCAGATGGGAGGGAGATGATCGCTCCCTCGGTCACCCCCCTGTCACCCCACTGTCACCCCCCTAGTCACCAGCGTCACCCCCCCGGTCACCGGTGCATACTTACTGGCCGGGATCTTCTTTCATCCTGCCCCCTGCGCCGACTTCCTGTTCTGTCAGGAGCATGCGCAGACAGAGCAGAAACTGCTCTGTCTGCCAGGGGAAACTGACAGCTCATGACCTCAGTGAGGTCATGGCAGGTCAGGATCCTTGGTTCACAAAGGGTCAATTGTGATCCCATGATGGGACCACAATTAACCCTTTGTGAACCAAGGATCCTGACCTGACATGACCTCACTGCAATCATGAGCTGTCAGTCTATGCAGAGACTGCTCTATCTGCCCATAGACTGACAGCTCATGATCGCAGTGAGGTCATGTCAGGTCAGGATCCTTGGTTCACAAAGGGTCAATTGTGATCCCATGATGGGATCACAATTGACGCTTTGTGAACCAAGGATCCTGACCTCACATCACCCTACTGAGGTCATGACCTGTCATTCTCCTGGAAGAAATGCCAGCTTTTATAGCATATGGGGGACGCCCCCATATGCTGTAAAAGACTGGAAATCATCGAGGGACCTCCCACTGGACTACGTCGGACCTTCCTGCTGGACTACGTCGGACCTTCCTACTAGACTACGTCGGATGCCAAAGAATAATAAAGATGGGGTCTAAATAGTGTCTGTGTTTTTTTTCTAATAAAAATATTTTTTTCTGTCTTGTGTCTTCTTTACAATTTACTAGGGATTCTTAATGGCCCGGTCTAATATTGGCCAGACATTAAGAATGTCGGGCTTAGTGCCAGCTGCAAAAAAAGCTGGCATTAACCCCTTATTACCCAGTCTGCCACCGCTACACGGCAGCTGGAAGAGCTGGATACAGCGCCAGAAAATGGCGCTTCTATGAATGCGCCATTTTCTGGGGCGGCTGCGGACTGCAATTCGCAGCGGGGGGGGCCCAGAAAGCTTGGGCCTCCCTACGCTGTGGATTCCAGCCCCCAGCTGCCTAGTTGTACCTGGTTGGCCCAAAAATATGGCGAAGCCCACGCCATTTTTTTTTTAATTATTTCATGAAATAATTTTAAAAAAAAGGTCTTCCCTATATCTTTGGTTTCCAGCCAGGTAAAACTAGGCAGAAGGGGTTGGTGGCAGCCCGTAGCTGCCTGCTGTACCTGGCTGGACCAAAAGTATGGCGAAGCCCCACGTCATTTTTTAAAAAAAATTTAATAAAGAAATACTAAAAAAAATGCAGGAGAGGAGACGCCCAGGACACGGTGTCTCCGAATCTTGTGCACATGCTCTAAAAGTGAGAAATTATGTGGAAAAAAAGAAAATGTTCAGTATACTAAATGCTCACTATACCCCTAGATATAATCCTTGAGGCGTCTAGTTTCCAAAATGGGGTCACTTGTGCGGGAGCTCCAATGTTTAGGCACACAGGAGCCCTACATACACAACATGGTGTCCGCTAACTATTGGAGCTAATTTTCCATTCAAATTGTTAGCGGACACCATGTCGCATGTGGAGAGCCTCTGTGTGCCTAAACATTGGAGCTCCCCCACAAGTGACTCCATTTTGGAAACTAGACCCCCCAAGGAACATATCTAGATGCATAATGAGTACTTTAAACCCCCAGGTGCTTCACAAATGAATCTATAAAAATGAAAAAAGAAAATTTTTGTGGACAGAAAGTACTTTTTCATTTTTATGGATCAATTTGTGAAGCACCTGGGGGTTCAAAGTGCTCACTATGCATCTAGATAAGCTCCTTGGGGCGTATAGTTTACAAAATGGGATCACTTGTGGGGGAGCCCCAATGTTTAGACACATAGGGGCTCTCCATACGTGACATGGTGTCCACTAACAATTGGAATTGTAAGTTGATACTATGTTGTGTATGGCGATCCCCTGTGTGCCTAAACATTGGAGCTCCCCCACAAGTGACCCCATTTTGGAAACTAGACACCCCAAGGAATTTATTTAGATGCATAGGGAGCACTTTGAACCCCCAGGTGCTTTACAAATTGATCCATAAAAATGAAAAAGTACTTTTTTTCACAAAAATCTTCTTTTTTTTTTTTCCTTTTACGGACTAATTTGTGAAGCACCTGGGGTATGAAAGTGCTCACTATGCATCTAGATAAGTTCCTTGGGGGGTCTAGTTTCTAAAATGGGGTCACTTGTGGGGGAGCTCCAATGTTTAGGCACACAAGGGCTCCCCATGTGCGACATGGTGTCCGCTAACAATCTGAATGGAAAATTAGCTCCAATAGTTAGCGGACACCATGTCGCGTATGGAGAGCCGCTGTGTGCCTAAACATTGGAGCTCCCCCACAAGTGACCCCATTTTGGAAACTAGGCCCCCCAAGGAATTTATTTTGATGCATAGTGAGCTCTTTGAACCCCCAGGTGCTTCACAAATTGATCCGTAAAAATGAAAAAGTACTTTCTTTTCCACAAAAATTTTCTATTTTCATTTTTATGGTTTCATTTGTGAAGCACCTGGGGGTTCAAAGTGCTCATCACCCATCTAGATAAGTTCCTTGGGTGGTCTAGTTTCCAAAATGGGGTCACTTGTGAGGGAGCTCCAATGTTTAGGCATACAGGGGCTCTCCATACGCAACATGGTCTCCGCTAACAATTGGAGCTAATTTTCCATTCAAATTGTTAGCGGACACCATGTCGCATATGGAGAGCCCCTGTGTGCCTAAACATTGGAGCTTCCCCACAAGTGACCCCATTTTGGAAACTAGGCCCCCCAAGGAACTTATCTAGATGCATAGTGAGCACTTTGAACCCTCTGGTGCTTGACAAATTGATCCGTACAAATGAAAGTTTTTTTTTTTCACAAAAACTTTCTATTGTCCTCAATTTTTTCATTTTCACATGAGCAACAGGATAAAATGCATCCTAAAATTTGTTGGGCAATTTCTCCTGAGTACACCGATACCTCATATGTGGTCATAAACCACTGTTTGGGCGCACGGCAGGACTCGAAAGGGAAGGAGCGCCATTTGATTTTTTGAATGGAAAATTAGCTCCAAAAATCAAATTGCGCTCCCTCCCTTCTGAGCCCTGCCGTGTGCCCAAACAGTGGTTTATGACCACATATGAGGTATCGGTGTACTCAGGAGAAATTGCCCAACAAATTTTAGGATGCATTTTATCCTGTTGCCCATGTGAAAATTAAAGAATTGAGGCTAAAAGAACATTTTTGTTGGAAAAATTAAAATGTCCATTTTTTGTTTCCACTTTGCTTTAGTTCCTGTAAAGCACCTGAAGGGTTAATAATCTTCTTGAATATAGTTTTGAGTAGCTTGAGGGGTGCAGTTTTCGGAATGGTGTCACTTTTGGGTGTTTTCTGTCATCTATGCCCCTCAAAGGGACTTCAAATGTGATGTGGTCACTAAAAAAATGGTTTTGTAAATTTTGCTGGAAAAATTAGAAATTGCTGATGAACTTTGAACCCTTATAACGTCCTAACCACAAAAAATTTTTTGCCCAAAATTGCGCTGATGTAAAGTAGACATGTGGGAAATGTTATTTATTAACTATTTTGTGTCACATAACGCTCCAGTTTAACAGAATAAAAATTCAAAATTTGAAAATTGTGAAATTTTCAAAATTTTTGCCAATTTTTTAATATTTTCACAAATAAACGCAAAAATTATCGACCTAAATTTACCACTAACATGAAGCCCAATATGTCACGAAAAAACAATCTCAGAATCGCTCGGATCCAATGAAGTGTTCCAGAGATATTACCTCATAAAGGGACACTGGTCAGAATTGACAAAAAACGGTCTGGTCATTTAGGGGGAAATTGGCTGCGTCACTAAGGGGTTAAGTGAGCCTGCATTGACACATTTGAACTATTTGCAGTTTATCTCTGTTCTCAGAAGAGCGTTTTTGTTTTGAATCCCCTGAAGTTTTATGAAAGCAATAAAGCTGAACATTTGGAGCAAACTGCATTGTCTGTGTGAACTCTACCTAGTGCCTACCTGAGAGTGACATAGTACATATGTAGATTGTGATATAAATATGTATATATTAATGCCACATGTACTTCTGTATAAATTTTATACACTGCTCAAAAAAAATAAAGGGAACACTTAAACAACACGATGTAACTCCAAGTCAATCACACTTCTGTGAATCAACCTGTCCAGTTATGAAGAAACACTGATTGTGAATCAATTTCTCCTGCTGTTGTACAAATGGAACAGACAACAGGTAGAAATAATAGAAAATTGGCAAGACAACCCCAATAAAGGAGAGGTTATGCAGGTGGTGACCACAGACCATTTCTCAGTTCTCATCCTTCTTGGCTGTTGTTTTGGTCACTTTTTAATTTTGTCATTGTTCTCACCCCTAGAAGTAGCAGGAGGTGGTGTTTACCCACAGATGTTGCTCAGGTAGTGCACAGCACATCTAGGATGGCACATCAATGCGAGCTGTGGAAAAAAGGGTAGCTGTGTCTGTCAGCACAGTGTACGGGGCATGGAGCAGATACAGAAGACAGGTCAGAACACCAGGAGATGTGGAGGTGGCCGTAGGAGTGCAAACACCCAGCAGCAGGACCGCTACCTTTTCCTTTGTGCAAGGAGGAACAAGAGGAGCAAAATGACCTCCTGTAGCTCACTAATATCCATTTGTCTGTTCAAACTGTCAGAAAAAGACTCCATGAGGGTGGTATGAGGGCCCGATGTACACAAGAGAGTATTGTGCTTACAGCCCAACACTGTGCAGGGTGATTGGCATTTGCCAAGATTGGCAGATTCGACACTGGTGTCCTGTGTCCTTCATGGATGAGAGCAGGTTCACACTAAGCACATGTGACAGAGTCTGGAGACAATGTGGAGAAAGTTATGCTGCCTGCAACATCCTTCAGCATGACTGTTTGGGCAGTGGGTCAGTAATACTGGGAGGAGGCATGTCTTTGATGGGCAGCAAACCCCTCCATGTGCTATCCAGAGGTACCCTGACTGCCATTAGGTCCCGGGATGAGATCTTCAGATCCATTGTTAGACTATATGCAGGTGCATTAGGCATGGGTTCCCTTCTGGGAAAGGGAACTGCTACCCTTCTTACCACAGCTCGTATTGATGCGCCATCCTGGATGAGCTGCACTACCCGAGCAACTTCTGTGGGTTATAGACACCGCCTCATGCTACCTCTAGAGGTGAGAGCACTGACAAAATACAAAAGTGATGAGAACAGAGAAATGTTCTGTGGACACCACCTGCAGAACCACTCCTTATAGAGGTTGTCTTGCTCCTATCATTTCTACTTGTTGTCTGTTGCATTTGCGCAGGAGAAAGATTCACAATCGGTGTTGCTTCATAACTGGACAAGTTGATTCACAGAAGTGTGATTGACTTGGCATTTATTGTTTAAAGGCCATGTCACACGTAACGATATCGTTGCCGATATCTTTCAAAAATCACGTGTTCTGTGACGCTTGAATGATGTCGAAATGACATTGTTGCGTGTGACACTACAAACGATGACCGATCAGTCGGCTGATCGTTCATCGTTTGATTTGAGGACAGGACCTCAAATCAATCGTTGGTCGCCTGGTGGACACGCAGCATCGGGAGACGACTGATAAGCCAGCTCCCAGCACCTAGTTACCCGCTGTGTACCTTGGATACCAGCCGGTGAGCGGAGAAGGCTGGTAACCAAGGTGTACATCGGGTATCTAGGCAACGCACGCTGCCTAGTTACCCGCAGTTTACCTTGGAGACCAGCCTGCTCCTGCTTACTGTAGCCTGGCAGCGGGAGCAAGACATCATGGAAACGATATTTAAATTGTTTGCACGATGTCTCTGGTCCATTGATCGCTGGTGAGTCTGCCTGTGTGACAGCTCACCAGCGATCTGAACGATATTGTTAGCGATCGCGCGTGCATGTGATCGCTAACAATATCGTTCTACAAATTGATGCGTGTGACGTGGCTCTAAGTGTTCCCTTTGTTTTTTTGAGCAGCATGTATGTGTATGTATATATGTGTGTGTGTGTATAAATGTGTGTGTTATTTATACATATACACACACTCAAAAACTGTTCACAGCAGCACTCGATCACTGCCAGTCATGTGCATATTCACATATAGATAGATAGAAGTAAAACACTTATGCATTTGAGAAAAAAATCTAAAAACATGCATTTTTTTTAAAAAAAACTCAATTTTTTTTATTTTTTTTGATACATTTATCTTTGTAAAGTAAGGTTTTTAGTACACATATTGGCCAATACCTGTTTGCCCATCGTATACCACTATTGATTCCATTTCTGCTTAATCATTTGATTTCTATTCTATAACCACAATGAAAATAATCACGTGTATGACATACATGAACGTGCATTTTCAATATTTTCTGGGAGAAACACTTCAATTTCAAGGGAGCCAACACTTTTGGCAATGACTGTATATGGATGGACTGGCGGCACTTCCACTGATCGACAGTCACGTTCATGCTGATTTACACTTGCAGGCCAAAGTAAACGATGTTCCCTGATCACACATGGATCACTCAGGGAGCATCGGTTGCCATGTTATTTGGTGCAACATCGATTACAATGATTTTTCGGGCTGCACAACGGATCATTTCACCAGTGAGTCAGCGCCTTGTTATCAATAGATGTACATTTCGTAAATTATGCACTATCTGACTCAAATGAGTTATCCAATTAAATCAAGTGCTCCCCTATCTACAGGTTAGGTGATAAGTTGGTGGTTGGTGTGTGTCCCACCGGTTGGACTAGCACTAATTAGTAGATGCGGGAATGTTTATCCAATCTGGGGTAATTTCTATCTCCCTAGGAAATGGCTCAACAGGTTGAACACTTGACCGCCGCTCCATGTTTTCTCTAAGGCTGGGGTCACACACACCAATCTGCTTTTTTGAGGCTTTAGAAAAACGGATCCGTTAAATTTAGGGTGCCAATAGTGTCTCCTGAACTCCTGGCTGTTTTTTGGACTTAGTCATTTTTTCCACCAAAAACGTATATGCATTAATGCATGGTGCCTATGTGGGCCTATAAGTACCATGCATTAACGCATGTGTTTCCCATAGGGCCCCCATGTTCAAAAAAAGTAGGCGTTTTTTTTTTACTGCACCCAAAAACGCTGCTAGCAGCGTTTTTTTGGGATGTTAAACAAAAACGCATGCGTTTTTGAAAAATGCAGTGACCCTTAGGTGCACCATGCGTTAACGCATATGCGTTTTTGTACTTCGAAAAAAAAATGACAAAAATGATGATCCAATGCAAAAACGGATGCCATGTGTGACCCTGGCCTATATGGGACTGCTGGAGAAAGGGGAGCACAGTGCTTGGTGGCATTATAGGCAGTAAGGCTGGCTTCACATTTGCGTATGGGAAGGCAGCGTTTTGCTGCGTTCCCATACGCAGTTAAACGCATGCGCACTGCGTTCCTATGTTTAACATAGGAACGCATGGTGCCTGCGTTTGCTGCGTTCGGGTGCGGATGCGGACGATATCTGCTGCTTCCGGTGTCCAGCATCCGCACCCGGGACGCAGCATGTTGGTTTTTTTTGTGCGTTTGGGGAGCTTGGACAATCAGCAAGCGTCCCCAAGCGTACAAAAAAAGCATTGTCTTCAATGGGTCCGCAGTGTCCTCTGCATGACACAGCAGGAGAACGCTGCGGACCCATTGAAAAATCTCCCGGTGGCCGCCGGTGATGTCACAGGAGCTCACCGACGGCCACCGGGAGATCAGCTGACCCTCTGCTGTCCTCCTTCTCCCCGCCGCCTGTAATCTCATAGCGATGTCGGCGGGGAGAACAGCTGATCTGAAAGCTGTTTGAATCTTCCCGCGCCGACATCTCCTCACAGTGTCGGCGCGGGAAGATTCAAACAGCTCTCAGATCAGCTGTTCTCCCCGCCGACAGTCCCGGAGCTTACCGGCGGCCGGGGGGCGGAGATCTCCGGCGCTGATCTCCGCCTCCGGCCCGCCCCCGGACAGCGCCGATTGGCTGCCGGGCTCCATAGTGATGTGTCCGCAGGCGGACATTATCCGCTGCGGACACATCAAAGTGTCCCTGCTTCTGACAGCGTTTGTGTCTGCATGCCATCAGCATGCAGACACAAACGCTAATGTGAAGCCAGCCTTAATGGAGCATAGGATGAGGTCCCAGCTGATAGACCCCACTGATCAACAAATTATCACCTGTACTGTTGATAATAACTTATCACTGGACAATCACATTGGAACTGTTCTGAAATGTTGTGTTTCTCCACTGGAGGGCAGTATTGTCAGCTTCTAGTTTTGCAAGGTTTTCTTACCAGATGAACCATTCTCAGCCTGCAGCGTGCTTTAGATACAGGAGTTAAGACTTTTTATTGTCAGCATCAATACAGAAATCCATAGATGCTTGTACTGCTAATTATTAAAGTGATAAAATATCAGTTGCATTGCATTCTGTTTTTTTTTTTTTTAAATGGCAACCGAAATTGTCTTGTTTTCCTTTTAAATCTGGATATTGGAGGGAGCTGCCTCAGGTGCGGAATTTCTGCAAATAGTGGTGTATTAGCAGATTTCCTTTGAGCTGTAATCCAAGCCTCCAGGCCATTGTGTCTTGTAAGAAAAACACAGAAGGATGTGGTTTTGTAGAATATCCCGGGACTTGTCCCTTTTAGGGCTTGGGTAGAAGCACACCGCTCTCTCCATGTCTTCACACATGCTGCTTTCAGAAGAAAATTGCCCAGTCTGCTTTTTCTGCATCATCTAGCGGGGCCTTGTGATCTGACATCTATAGTCACTGAGAAGTCAGCAAGTGCCCAGCAAGACTCCTGCGGACATGACAAAGTGTGGAAAATACACGCTTCCCTGGGAAGTGGCTTTAGTTAAATAATTAAGGAGAAAAGATTCACAATTTTAGTTATTTTCACAGCAATCCTTCTCGATGGCCATGGTCGGCACATTCGGCTTGTAGCGGCTCTATGAGATCTGCTGCTCTGTTTGCTCAAAGCTCTGACCTTTTTATTACCATAAGGAAACAAAACTGTGAGCTGGAACTAAAATGTAACAATGCAGTAGGTGCCTGTTCACATTGGCCTCAAAACAGCAAAACCAACAGAAAATATATAGGGAGCAAAATACCCTAAAATAAATGAAAATAATAAAAACGGGTACTTGGTGACATTATTTGATCAAAAAATGTGCAAAACTGTCCATTGGGACCCTGGTCCTACTTGATCCTTGTCAGAGTTGTGTTACCAACGACTGGTAAGGTTTTAATATCATTAGGTAGGGACCATCCTGATGGGGTCGCCTTGACGCAGTTGGGGACGGCTTGCACATTTTTTTGATCAAATAATGTCATTAAGTGCCCTATTTTATTCACTTGCAATTTATTTTCATTTGTTTTCGGGTATTTTGCTCACTATATATTTTCTGTTGGGTTTGCTTTTTAATGCCATGTAGTTAGATTTTTTTCTTTCTTACTACAGCTCAAACACCTTTCACGTTTCATCTTTTCATGTTTCAATGTGAAGATCTTCTGGACCTTTTTGTGTGGACGCAATCGACCATACTTCAGTCAATGGGCCTCCTAAGTGCATATTAGCCTATGTATTTGCAGTGTCTGCAGAGTCACTGTGTAGATCTGTATTTGTAGATGATGATGGACCAGTACATACATAGGGGTACCGAATTCCTGGACTTTAGAGAGAGTGCAGATTGGTTTGCAGGAATGCCGGCTCAGCCAGTTTTCACAGGAAGTTCTTCATCAGAGACATCAGCTGACCCCCGGCAGTCATGACAACCCTTGGCGCCATGCGATCACGTCACATGGCCACCCGTTACAAGTGAGGAATGATGCGTTCCCGCCAGCACGTGTTAAATCTTGCTGTCAGAGATTAATTAGGTCAGCCGACATGTGCGGGGACAGAGACATGCTCAGCATGTGAGCCTACATTAAAGGCAGGGACACTACCTTGGACGTACCAGTAGGTTGTGAAGGGGTTAATAGCAGGCACCCCCTCAATGAATTAGTAGGTTGTAAGTAGTTGTTTTATCAGCATTTTGCCCCTGTGCTTCTCCCACCTTTTATCATGGCGGTCTGCTGCATCCTACTAGTGTATTGATATCCTGACATTGTGTTGGCAATGGCTGTTTATTTTTCTTTTGTTTTTCTTTTTAATTTATGTCCTTTTTGTAATTCATCATTGGGCTCACCCAACAATATCCCCAATGATCCTGAGAAAGCAGTTGGATCGGAGTACCACTTTGGCACCTCCTCCCCTTCACAGTTTCTTTACCCTGTAAATGGGCGCTCCTGGACACATAGCTGTGCACTAAACTGCAGCCATCACCTCCCACTTGAATAGAGCCGCTCTGCGGCGACCGACTGGGAATGCCCTTGTTCATAGGATAACCCAAGAAGGAGGATGCTCCAATGCAGTCTTTTTTTTCTGGAGGTGTCTAGGAGTCTGTCAGATGGCACAGTGATCATATAGTCTTAGTGTCACAAGTTGACTGCTCTATGTGTATTTTAAATGTTGTAAATTTCCTTTCATACATTAAGGGTTAATGTCCGTTTTTCCTTTGCTGCTACTGTTGTCTTTCATCAGGTGATGCAGTTTAGGACCACTCCTCTAACCTTTAAATAGTCACATGACCCATTACCAGATGTCATTGATAGAGTTCATTCTCTGCCACACCAATCTGCTGTGCGGTAATAGTGCTCAGCTGCTGCTGAAGCTTTCCTGGGGACCCCTTTGGATGTCTTGGAGTTCTGCAGCTGATATTGAGTATCCTTATTATCGTTTCCCTTGTTTTTCTTGACCTACCCTGTGTTTTATTATCTGTAGTGGCGAGACTAGCACCCTCGCCCGACAGTTCACTAGCCAGGGTTGCTTTAGGTGACACTGGGACTAGACCCAAATCGGTGGAGGGAGCACCTGTTTAGAGTGGTCAGGACAGTAAGGGACACACACAGGGCACTGTCAGGAGGTGTCCCTATCCTGCTCTCTGTACTGCTAACACCTTCCTTCCCTTTTCTCCCATCCTGCTGTCCATTGGTGTTGTGCCGTGCGGCAGACATCTTCATTGTCCATACATGATAGCATATCCAGATGGTATGCCAAAACTTACTGATGTGAAAATACATTATTGCATTATGAAGGTTCCTGCAGACTTTCAGCTTCAATGCAGAATAATTCTATACTAAAATGCTTCTAATGGGAATTACAAGGTGCTGATAGCATTGCATTGGACTTCAGTGGTTGCGATTTTAACTGCTGGATTCAAAATTAGGTATTTTATTTTGTTAGACAACCTGGAATTGTCTGATTACTAAGCAAATATGTCAATCATTACCTATATTGGCCACTAGATGGAGCTGTGAATATCTAGGTTTTGGCAGTCCAGAAATAATGGTCTTGTCTGATGGGAAAGGAAAGCAGAAACTAAAATTGCTCCAAAACTCAGAACAAATTGTCATTTACATTTTATGTGTAATCAGTTTTTATTTAATATAAAAGAAAAACATACAATAAATGTATATCTTTAACATTGTATAACATTCATTTCTTGGGTATCTTATTTTAAAAGAATCGGAAAGCTAGAATCGGAAAAAGGAATGGGGAATACTAAATATAAGGAATACAAATGTCATTACATCCAAGAATCTAAGACCCTCCCTGTCTGTTCTGTGCACAAACAGAAGGGTACGACCAGCTATAGAAATGGGAGAAAAATAAAAGGGATGTAGAAAGAGGAAGAAATAGCCGGATTAATAAACGGGATGAAAGGGGTGGAGAATAGCCACAGGAGCATCAATCAATATTATTCTACTACCTTTGACATCTCACAAACAATCATTTGAATTTCTACAATCTGACTATAATAACAGATTTTAAATTATACATGAGAGTCATATCTGTGCTGAAAAGCAGTGAAGTAGCAAAGATACTGTATTTTCATATTGAGCATAAAGGCGAGTAAGAAACGATCTTCGGAGAGAAATGAGGAAAGAATGGAGGAAAAGACACATTGAGGAATTCGGGAATGGAAATACGCTCGCTCTCTCCCCTCTCACGCTCGCTCGCTCTCTCCCCTTCACGCTCGCTCGCTCTCTCCCCTCTCACGCTCGCTCGCTCTCTCCCCTCTCACGCTCGCTCGCTCTCTCCCCTCTCACGCTCGCTCGCTCTCTCCCCGTCTCCGCTCTCTCCCCTCTCACGCTCGCTCGCTCTCTCTCCCCTCTCACGCCTCGCCTCGCTCGCTCTCTCCCCTCTCACGCTCGCTCGCTCTCTCCCCTCTCACGCTCGTCCCCCCCCTCTCCTGCTCGCTCGCTCTCTCCCCCTCTCCTGCTCGCTCGCTCTCTCCCCTCCTCCCTGCTCGCTCGCTCCTCTCTCCTCTCTCACGCTCGCTCGCTCTCTCCCCTCTCACGCTCGCTCGCTCTCTCCCCTCTCACGCTCGCTCGCTCTCTCCCCTCTCACGCTCGCTCGCTCTCTCCCCTCTCACGCTCGCTCGCTCTCTCCCCTCTCACGCTCGCTCGCTCACTCTTTCCTGTTTCACGCTGACCACATTTCTATGCTTTTCAATGAAAGTTTTAATTCATGCGGATCCTCATAAATAACGCACCACTGAAATGCGTCAGTCTCTGTTCTGGCATTATCTGTACATCTAACCAGACGGATGCATCCGAAACGCTAGTGTAAAACTAGCTTGATGTGTAGACCTCCAGTTTCTGTGTTGGCTGAAACATAAGTCAACATGTTGGATTATAAAATTTCTGATCATTTGTGTGATCAAGAGCTTTGAGGATGGCCACTGACTTACAGGGTAAAAATCAACAATAGAAAGAGTGTTTCAGGGTTTAACAATAATTCAAGGGTAAAGACAGGACCACGCTCTCATCCTCCAATATATGAGTGGGCTTCCTAGTAGGGTGGACACACATAGACGGGGGCCCTGTGCAGTAATAATATGAGCCCTTTAAAGGCCAATAGTGTTATCTATGACAGAAGAAGCGTATTGCATTGGAGGTAAGAGTGGCCCCCTTAACCCCTGGGCCCCTGTGTGGCTGCATAGCTTATAGCACTGCTGTATCATAATGATATTAAGATTTAAGTGTAATGGCCACTTTACACACACCAACTTATCTGTCCAACTTCTGACCAACTTACTGGTTGCAGTGAAATCATGGACACATTGTTCCATTTGTACACAGCCACAAAATGGAGCAATGTGAAAACTGCACCTGAGCCAGGACACAATGTGAACGGGTGTGTAAGACTTCGTTCACTCACACCAAATATCTAGACAACAGAAAAAAATCGTATAACAAACGTGTGGAAGTACTCTGCTATAATAAAATAGTAATAAAAAGCAAGTGCTAGTAAAGACAGTATAAAAACAGGGTACTTAGTTAATACGTTTTTGCAAAAATCAGGATCAGGTTTTAAATTAGTTTAGATAGGACCGTTCTGATATGGGTCACGTTGAAGACGTAGAACGGCTTACGTACTTTTTTGCAAAAACGTATTAACGAAGTACCCTGTTTTTATACTGTCTTTACTAGCACTTGCTTTTTATTACTATTTTATTATAGCAGAGTACTTCCACACGTTTGTTATACGATTTTTTTCTGTTGTCTAGATATTTGATGTGAGTGAACGAGGTCTTACACACCCGTTCACATTGTGTCCTGGCTCAGGTGCAGTTTTCTCATATTTAGTCTTTTAAGCGGCCATCACACGCTACGATATCTTCAAAGATATCGCTTGAATGCGCCAGATGAAACATCGCTTGAACGATGTCTCTGCGTGTGACGGCAAGATACGACGAGCGATTCATGATCAAATCGCAAGATCGAGATCTGAGCTCCGGACCTCAGATCTTGCGATTAACGATTTGACGATCTGCCTCATCGTGGTGTATAACACCACGATGAGCGATATCCCAGCGGCAGAGCCTATGCTGGGAGATGGTAACTATGGTACACGTTGGGTTACTAAGCGATGCGCCTAGTAACCCGATGTGTACCATAGTAACCAGCGAGATCGCGGATCCACATCACTGGTGAGTCTGTCCGTGTGACATCTCACCAGCGATGTGAGCGATATCGTAAGCGATCGCGCGTGCACGTGATCGCTTACAATATCGCTAGCGATATCATAGCGTGTGACGGCCGCTTTAGCAAGACAGGGAGTGCCCCACCCACTTCCCATTCTGAGCCAGGCACATAAGCCATCTGCTACACCGTGTCCATATTGGTTTCTGGCCCGTCTTCACCCTGCATCCATGAGGTATATTATACAGGATCAGGTTTTAAATTAGTTTAGATAGGACCGTTCTGATATGGGTCACGTTGAAGACGTAGAACGGCTTACGTACTTTTTTGCAAAAACGTATTAACGAAGTACCCTGTTTTTATACTGTCTTTACTAGCACTTGCTTTTTATTACTATTTTATTATAGCAGAGTACTCCCACACGTTTGTTATACGATTTTTTTCTGTTGTCTAGATATTTGGTGTGAGTGAACGATGTCTTACACACCCGTTCACATTGTGTCCTGGCTCAGGTGCAGTTTTCTCATATTTAGTCTTTTAAGCGGCCATCACACGCTACGATATCTTCAAAGATATCGCTTGAATGCGCCAGATGAAACATCGCTTGAACGATGTCTTTGCGTGTGACGGCAAGATACGACGAGCGATTCATGATCAAATCGCAAGATCGAGATCTGAGCTCCGGACCTCAGATCTTGCGATTAACGATTTGACGATCTGCCTCATCGTGGTGTATAACACCACGATGAGCGATATCCCAGCGGCAGAGCCTATGCTGGGAGATGGTAACTATGGTACACGTTGGGTTACTAAGCGATGCGCCTAGTAACCCGATGTGTACCATAGTAACCAGCGAGATCGCGGATCCACATCGCTGGTGAGTCTGTCCGTGTGACATCTCACCAGCGATGTGAGCGATATCGTAAGCGATCGCGCGTGCACGTGATCGCTTACAATATCGCTAGCGATATCATAGCGTGTGACGGCCGCTTTAGCAAGACAGGGAGTGCCCCACCCACTTCCCATTCTGAGCCAGGCACATAAGCCATCTGCTACACCGTGTCCATATTGGTTTCTGGCCCGTCTTCACCCTGCATCCATGAGGTATATTATACAGGATCAGGTTTTAAATTAGTTTAGATAGGACCGTTCTGATATGGGTCACGTTGAAGACGTAGAACGGCTTACGTACTTTTTTGCAAAAACGTATTAACGAAGTACCCTGTTTTTATACTGTCTTTACTAGCACTTGCTTTTTATTACTATTTTATTATAGCAGAGTACTTCCACACGTTTGTTATACGATTTTTTTCTGTTGTCTAAAATGGAGCAATGTGTCCATGATTTCACTGCAACCAGAGAGTTATTCAGAAGTTGGACAGATAACTTGGTGTGTGTAAAGTGGCCCTAAGCGATTGGATTTTTAGCTGAGAAGTATTGTGCCTCTTAGGGTATGTGCACATCAGTCGTTTTGTGGGCTGTTTTTTAGCGTTTTCCGTCGGCGTTTTCCGCTCAGTTTTATGTTAATTTATGTTAATCCTACCCTCCGGTTGGATTAACATGCTAGTCAATGGATTTTAGAAAACTCTGTCTACATTACAACGTTTTTCTTCTGGTCGTTTTCAGTCAAAACTGAGTTTTTTCACCGGTTTCCAAAAATAGAGCAAGTGACTTCTTTCCTCCGTTTTTCCACCGGTTTCAGCTGAACAAGTGCACTAAAAACTCAGTTTTAAAACCGCTCAGAAAAACCGCCGACAAAACGCTGTAAAACCGGGCGGAAAACGAGCAAAAAACTAGGACACTGCTGAGCACAGAAAACTCAGTTTCTGCCAGTGTCCTCCGGTTCCCGGTCGGTCTGCAGAAATGCAGAACCGACTGATGTGCACATAGCCTTAGTCTCTGTGAGTCTTATAGCATTGTTACAGGAAGACAATAATTAGAACTGAAATTTAGGGCAAGTATGAAGTGACTCTTGTCTGTGTAATGGTCTCTAATTTCCAATATGTTCTTCACAGCTGGATGTTTTCTCATCTTATCATCGCTGTTTTTCCATTATTAGACCCTACGTTTATGATCAGCTTTTCTGGTGTGGATGAAAATGTTGCAGTTTGTATTTATTTTTTTCTAAATTAGTTCTCATCATTTATCTATTTTTTTCTCTTAAGTAAAACTGTCTTTGTAGAAGTGGAGAATTTACTTTTTGTGTCCATCGAATCGAGCAAAACTGAAATCTGTGGTATTCTTTGGCAGGAACTGTGTACAGAGGGGTAAATGTAATCATTCCAATATTTAAACAGTCTAATAATCAACATTTACCATAGTGGTTCAGTCTGAGTGATACGTTTTGGCACGTCTTAACACATTTCTTTTTTTTTTATTAATTCCAGGCCATTTAGATATATGTAACATTTCTAACTGCAAAATTGTCCTTCTGTATTTGGTCAAACATTTGATTAAATCATTCCTAATGTGGCGTCTGAAGCTGCTCCTCCTTGGTGCGGCGTGTGGTGTTAGGTGGTAATGATGATGATGTTATTCACAACGACTTTTCCAGGTTTGCATCAGTCAGTCAATGAGTATTGAAATGAACGGCTTGAAACAGTAAGTTGCCCCAAACGCAAATGCATTTTACATTGCATAACTAATCAAGGTGTGAATTTCATCACTACTCGTATAACATTTCCAGAATTCAAGCAGTCTGAGGTCTGTAATATATACATCACATAGGAGACACAGATACTGATGCATGCAACACATAGGAGGCACGCAGACTCAACCAGACCTTGCATATGTGGAAAAATTGCATCAGATCTACAATAGCAGATGGGGCCAGGAGAACAGTGTGAACTCTGCTCACAAGTAATTTTCTGAGATTGCTACTGGCTTGTGCCAGACTTAAACCAGAGTTATGTGCGTTGCAATGGTGTTTAGTACTAAGTGCTATGTGCTTGTTCATATTCACTGTAGGAAAATATTAAGTGCCCCATGCCTAGAAGTCCGATCTGCTGACCTGCTTTGCAGTTGAGCACTGTGACCCTCCGGAAATGTGCCTCAAGGCTAGACTAAATGATATATATGGCTTGTGGGCTGAACATTCCACACCATTGGAATATATGGCCTGTGGACTTGGCATTCCACATAATTGGAATATATGGCATGTGGGCTGGACATTCCACACCATTGGAATATATGGCCTGTGGACTGGGCATTCCACACCATTGGATTAGATGGCCTGTGGACTGGATATTTCACACCATTGGACTAGATGCCCTGTGGACTGGATATTTCACACCATTGGACTATATGGCCTGTGGACTGGGCATTCCACACCATTGGATTAGATGGCCTGTGGACTGGGCATTCCACACCATTGGAATATATGGCCTGTGGGCTGGATATTTCACACCATTGGAATATATGGCCTGTGGACTGGGCATTCCACACCATTGGAATATATGGCCTGTAGAATGGACATTCCACATTTTAGTCTAAGTTTAAACTACAAATAGTTCACTTTCATGGCAATATTTGGCGTTATTTTGGCACTTGGAATCAGTCTGGAACTATGATACTTTTCTCTAAACCAAACACACTTTTCACTGAAACTTTTTCACTTGTCAAAGGAGTTGTAAATTATCTTCAAACTATGGTAAATATAGTGTAACAGGACAGGGCTGTGGGGTCGGAGTCTGTGTCCATTTTGGGTGGAGTCAGATTTAGGGTAATTGAGGAGTCTGAGTCAGATGTTTGGCTTACTGACTTCACAGCCCTGGTTGTGGGGTCTGAGTCGAGGTCCATTTTGGTGCAGTTGGATTCAGGGAAATTGAAGAGTCTGTCCGATGTTAATGACCCGTTACAAACTTCAATGTCTTAGCGATCCGACCAATGATCTGACTTGGCTGAGATCACTGAGACATCCTTTAGTGATCGCTGCTGAGGTGTCACACGTACAGATATATTGAACGACACAGCAACGAAACCGCGACAAGCGAATGATACTTGCGGTCGTTTTTTTGCCTATGTGCTTCAGTTCTGAATAGGCGAAGTCGTAAACGAGGTCATTGGAAAGGTGTCACACACAACGATGTTGCAGGTTGAATGAATGACAAACAACAGATTTATGGACAGATTCATAAACCTACGATCAACGATCTAACGACTTATTGTTGGTCGTATCTATGTATCACACGCAACGACGTCTTTACGACGTTGCAGCAACACCCCAAAAGCCATGACGTACCAGTGATATAGTTAACGATATCGTAGCCTGTAACGGGCCCTTTAGACTTAACGATTCCACAGCCCTGCAACAGGGTCCTCTCCCCTTTGTACCAGTTTATCATTGTTAATTTGTTTACTGTATGCTATATCTATACTTTTTAAGATGTCTGTAATTCCGGCATCAGCTGCCCATGGTTTTTGAAATACACCATGTTCCAAATTATTATGCAAATGTTCTTTTTGTCTGATTTTCCTAAATGGTTCGTTGCAAATGACAGTCAGTGTAATAAGTCATCACCCATTAGAGTATACATCGAATTTTATTGAAGAAACCTCCCAATGATAACAGTATAATCTCGAAAATTAAAAAAAACTCTAAATGCACTGATCCAAATTATTAGGCACAGTAGAGTTTCTAAACATTTGATATGTTTGAAAGAACTGAAAATGCTGATTTGTTCAATTTGCAACATTAGGAGGTCACATTCACTGAAATAAAAAGCTAGTTACATGTTAACATAGGAACCTTTCTTTGATCTCCCCTTCACAATTCTTGCATCCATTGAACTTGAGTTTCTGGAGAGTTTCTGCTTGTACTTCTTTGCATGATGTCAGAATAGCCTCCCAGAGCTGCTATTATGATGTGAACTGTCTCCCACCCTCATAGATCTTTTGCTTGATTATACTCTATAGGGTTGAGGTCAGGGGAAGATGGTGGCCACACCATGAGTTTATCTCCATTTATGCCCATAGCAGCCAATGACATGAGAGCAGCTGCTAAAAAGGCCTTACAAACCAGCAAACAGATATTTGAAGCTACTGGTGCCTATGAAGTCCCTTGAACGTCAAGGTGTAGGATCCTTCAAAGGCTTGCTGTGATGCATAAACCTACTATTCGGCCACCCCTAAACAGTGCTCGCAAGCATAAACGGTTGCAGTGGGCCCAGACATACATGAAGACTAATTTTCAAACAGTCTTGTATAATGATGAGTGCCGAGCAACCCTGGGTGGTCCAGATGGATGGAGTAGTGGATGGTTGGTGGATGGCCACCATATCCCAACAAGGCTACAACGTCAGCAAGGAGGTGGAGGAGTCATGTTTTGGGCTGGAATCATTGGGAAACAGCTGGTAGGCCCCTTTAAGGTTCCTGAAGGTGTGAAAATGACCTCTGCAAAGTATATAGAATTTCTGACTGAGAGCTTTCTTTCTTGGTACAAAAAGCAAAAACGTGCCTTCAGGAGAAAATTAATCATCATGCATGACAGTGCACCATCTCATGCTGCAAAGAATACCTCATATGCGTCAATATTGTTAACGATGTTGTTAGCGATCTCATGCACGCGCGGTGCATGAGATTGTTGGTGAGCTGTCACACAGGCAGACTCACCATCGATCAGCGACCAGCGAGAACGCTGGTAACCAAGGTGCACATCGGGTTACTAAGCGCTGCATAGGCTGTGCCGCTTGGAGATCGTTCATTGCAGTGTCACACAGCATGATCCTGCAGGTTGAAAGATTGTTCATCGCCTGATTTGAGAACATGATCACAAATCTGGGATGAACGATCCATTAACGGATCGTTCAATTTGGCTGGTGACATCGCGGTGTTACACGCTACAATGTCTTTCACGACATCATTCGTGCGTCACCAAACACGTGACTTTTGAACAATGTCATCAACGATGTTGAAGCGTGTAACATGGCCTGTAGGTGCTTGAGTACCCGTAGAATGGTTACTGTTGGGGTGCTGTAACTCACTAGGTACAGGAACCCCGAGAAGTGAGGTACGTCACACTTTACTTTTACACATTTTATTACCCTACTCTATTTGCTTGACTTCTGTCTAGGCGTTACTAAACCTTTTTTTGTTGTTAAAGGGAATCTGTCAGGCTGGTCTCACACTACGATTTTGTTAAATCCGATGCTGTCCGATAAAAATCGGACAGCATCGGATCCGATTTAGCCCCCATGTTCTCCAATGGGAATCGGATGTGCACTTAATGGCATCCGTTTTGCATCCGATCCGATTCTGTCCGATCTTTTTCAGGAGCCAAAATCGGAGACTGCTCCGATTTTGGTATCCGATTCAAAAATCGGATCGGATCCGATGCGATCCGATTAAAATAATATAGGAGTCTATGGGGGATCGGATCGGATGGAAAATCGGATCCGATATCCGATCCGGTTTTCTGTATTGAGCATGCTCAATACCCTAGACCACTCCCAAAACCTCGTACAGCCCTCCCCCAGCCATTTAAATCGGATCCGACAAAAAATCGGATCGGATGGCATCCTATGCTGTCCGATTTTCATCGGACAGCATCGGATTTAAAGGGATCCTGTCACCCCCAAAACACCCCATAAACTATTAAAACATGTCCCTGGAGCATATTATCACTTATCCTACACTCCTTTATGCTCAGAAATGCACCTAGTGAAAATGCATAAAAACGTTATTTAACTCACTCATTAGCCATGTTAATGACCGGTGGCTATATTCATAGTCACCCAGGCGGGCTCTCCTCCTCATAATATCACGCGTAAGGCGTGATCTGGAATGCTGATTCTAACCTGCGCCTCCCCGCTCTCCTCTGTGCTGGCGGGGCTGCAGTGCGGCTGTAATGACGCGAATCGCGTCATTTCCGGCATCGGGTGACGTGTGTACACCCGCGCCGCTCTGTTATGCCTCCAGCACCGCATTGCGCATGACGGCAGCAGCAGACACGGCGGGTGACACAGTGAGTGACCGGCGATAGCAGCATCCCAACCTGAAAAAGACTGATAGCACCCCCCCCTCCCCATCCACCAAATAAGTCTGACAGCACCCCCTCCCCTCCCCCCCCACCAAAAAAGTCTGGCAGCACATTCCCCCCGGTCCTCACCTAAGGGCTGGCAGAACAAAACTGCCAATGCGGTGTTAGGGTCGCCAGCCAGCCCCTGTTTGTCACTAAGGGTAGAGTCACACTGACATGAGTGCAATCGAGAAAATCTCACACTGCACTCAGCCCTGAATCAGAAAATGATGCAGAGCTCGAGTCGGCAATGTTTTTCCGATTAGGGTGTGATTCGATTGTCAGCGAGTCTTGGCATCACTCGCAGCCATTCAAGTCTATGTGTGCAAGTGTAACATCAGTCTGCACTCGGATGTCATTGGAGTGCAGTGCGATATACATCGAGACAGTCCATGAAGGAGATGGAGAGATTAAGCTCTCCCTCTTCTTTACATCCATGATCTGATTGTAGGATCACAATAGAAAGACACTGGGATCATGTAGCCAAGCCTGAGCAAGGGTCATTATCTCATCCGAGGCCTCTCATTGAACAATGCATCGCTGTGTTTGACAGGGACAACGACCAACGATCTCAATACTACGCCCGAGAGTGACAATTCCCAACCACCTCCTATCATTCTGGATCATTGCTGAAGTCGCTGGTGAGATCTGACTGTTTGACATCTCACCAGCAACCCCAAAGTGACATACCAGCAATCCCTATCGGTCGTATCGTTGTCGGGATCGCTGGTGCGTCGATACGTGTGACAGGACCCTAACTCTGGGGATAAGCTGCTGCAGATGTTCTGATAACACTGCTTCTGTATAGATAGGCAGAAGAATACTGTACAGAGACAACACATTTCATAGCAATGCAATATACCCATATTGTCCCCATAGTACAATAATTGCAAATGACTCCTAATGATGTACTTTATTTACCAAAGCAGTAAACCCAGGTATTTTACAGCAATTCTATATCTGTGGCTATTTTATGCTTCCGAGTATTCCCCTGAGTAACTGGAATATTCCCAATTACCTGTAGCTATTAAATGAGTAAAAATCTCGATTTTAGAACAAATCTATAAATTGCTGACCTCATTATTGTGTTCACTGCCTTTGGGATTCCTCTACCTAATAGTGGTGCAGACTTCTTGTATACAAATTAGTTTTGCTTGACTGATCTTCTGTAATAAAGTGACTTATACACGATCGGTAATGTTCTACCTGGCAAATAATCGTTTGGGCATTCAGATATTGTTCTGGATATTAGCCTCGGCTAGATTAAATATCATTTTTATACTCTCTGGTAGTGAAGTAGCTTTGTCTTGTATCTCTTAAATACAAGTGAATTAATAGATACATTTGTCATATTGTAATTATAAGATTAAATTAAAATTATTTTTTTTTAGTGTGGAGCAGAGACATTATTTTGGCGGTAATACTTTTTATTCGCATACTACCAACATATTTAACAGTAGGTTACAATTCATGATGACCGTGTACCAAAATGACAGACATATTTCTGACTCTGCGACTCCCGCTGCGGTCTGATGTAGTCAGTACATGGAGGTGACTGTTGTTGGACCGCACCAATCTTCTGTTGATTACTTGCCCTAAACAGTTGTCTGCACAGCTTCAGTGAAAGGCCATTCTCCTCTTCATATATGGATATTGTCAGATAGTTCTTGTCAATGGAATCATTTTTGCAATTTAGTACTTAATAAAATGTGCGACTGTTCTGGAGATACTGTCACCTGCCTTTTGTTTACAGTTCGTTGCCTAGGAGACCGACCACTGATGCAGTAGCACTGTGCTAAAGCTGGCTACAACGATCAGTGCTTACAAGCTCATTAGAAAAGTTTGTAAGCACCTGTCCAGCAGTGGCGGTCTGTCTCCATAACAATTAAATGTAAACAAAAGTGTTAATATTTTCGGCTGAGCTTACGATATTAATATTCAGCAATTTGCAAAATTTCTTGTATCCACAAAAGAGTAGACTATAAATTACAATACAATGCACAAGCTAATAACACACACCTTTAGGGAGAACCACTTGCTTTTAACAGCTTTAGTTTAGGCATCAAAATCCACCAGATTTCCTATAAAAGTACACCCTTCTGGTCTACAATAAGGTAGACTTTATACACAATGCCTATTTGGTACTTAGTCTTATTTCTGCTGTACTGAATGCTGCGGAGGCCTCAATCTGGAACTTTGGAAGTCCACCGAGCCGCTATCTATTCTAAGCACTTGGAGGTTATTGAAGCTATCATGGCTTTTTTTTTTCTATTGAGTGGAGAATGTTTAGACTACATTACCATGATTTCTTTGGGGTGAATTTTTGATGTTGCTGAATTTATGCACCTATTATGTTAGGTTACTTGCATTATTTTACATAGGGTTTTTGTGTTTTTTTTTTTATTTTAATTTTAATTTTAGATGCATTTGTTTTTTTGATGTTGCAATTTTTGTGTCTCTTCTTGGTGTGTTATGTTTTAAAGGGAACCTGTCACCACCTTTTGGGCATTTTAAACTGTGCCCACCAGCTTACACATAATGTAAATAGGGTTCTAGTAACCCCTCTATGTGCCCTGATGTGCCCCTCATACCTGAGAAAATAACTTTTATTGTGTCCAGCGCTGGCCTCCTATTGAGTCTGGGAGGCTGCAATATGGGGCAGGTGGATAAACTTTTCCCCGCCCCCCAGCTGCAAAACCTGCCCTGCACTTTTTAAAATTCCCGCCCCTCCTGTGATCGGCGCTTGAGTGAAAGCTGCACTCACGCCTGCGCAGTGGAGCTGGTGTCTGCGCTCCATTGAACAGTGCCGATGTCTTGCGAGACTTCACAAACCTTGCGAGACGTCGGTATTGACAGGGGCACATGGGCCTGCGCAATGGAGCGGGTGTCCGTGCATAGTGCCGACATCTCGCGAGATTTGAGAAGTCTCGCGAGACATTGGCACTGTTCAATGGAGCGCAGACACCTGCTCCACTGCGCAGGCGTGAGTGCAGCTTTCACTCAAGCACCGATCACAGAAGGGCGGGAATTTAAAAAAGTGCAGGGTGGGTTTTGCAGCCAGGGGACAGCGAGGACTTTATCCTCCTGCACCATATAGCAGCCTCCCGGACTCAATAGGAGGCCAGAGCTGGACACAATAAAAGTTATTTTCTGAGGTATGAGGGGATATCTGGGCACATAGAGGGGTTACTAGAACCACATGTACATTATGTATGAGCTGGTGGGCACAGTTTAAAATGCCCAAAGGGGGTGACGGGTTCCCTTTAAACTAAGTCTCTGTGTTTTTGATACTTCCTGTTATTTAGCTTTGACAACATTTTGATATACCCATTTGCCCCCTGGAAGACTATGCGCTGCAAAACGTGCATTGGGGTGCACTTAAACCCTAGCTGTCCTCCTTTTTTCCCTGGGCCTTCTTATACTGGTATCTTGGTACTGTGGATGTCTTGAGCTCTGATTTACTTTGGATGTCTAAACATTTGGCCGTGTGTTGAGAGGGGCTATAATTGTGCCTTGAGCAATTTACTGTTTCATAGCTCAATACTTTACCTTCTATTTTCATCTGGTCATATGTTCTTTAATCCTTCTGACATCTTATCTTGATAACACAGAGATTTATTTTTCCTCTTACTAGCTATTGAATTGTTTGTATGTTTGTTTTTTCTGGATAGTTGTCTAGCTATATACCTGGATGACTCAAGTTGAGATTATTTTGGATGCCCATATATTTGGCCATGTATTGATGAGGTTATAAAAAGGGCTGTGGAGTCTGAGTTGGTGCCCTTTTTGGTGGAGTCAGTATAAAATGGACCAACTCTGACTCTTAATATATAATAAATTGGGTACAGTAGTTCAATGCAGTATGTGCTGAATATTATTATGAATTCTTCTTCTATCTAAATATCTTGATTAGTGTATGAGAATAATGAATAAAGTGTCAGTCTGAGCACAGCAATTCTCTTCTTAATTTCCTATCTAATATTTCCCTATAATCTAAACTATTTTCTCATATAGTACCTTTATTAATTCCCTCTCTATACTGTAAATCTGCTATTGTTTTTTTTCTCTTCCTGGATGACATACCGTGTGACGCCCCAGTGCATGCTGGGATCCTCCCATGGGGCATCAGACAGCCCCAGACACTTCCTTGGCCCCTCCCTGAAGCCAGTGTCACTGTGATGAAGGTTCCAGGATGGGGCTGTTCCAGTGTGTACTAAGGGCTCCAGACCACAACCCGCAGAGTGACTTCTCTCCCTGCAGTCCACCCTCACAGCCCCCCTTCTTCTCCCCTCCCTGCAGTGGGGATTGTTAGCCCCCCCTGGCACCCCTGTAGTTACCCATTCCCCGCTCCGTGTCACATCTTCCCTGACATTCTGCATCTCTCCCTCTGTACGACGCAAAATGCCAGGCCGTCAGTGAAGGAGAACGTAAGCACCGCCCACAGTGGGAGCCCCACTCATCAATCAGTATGCATAAGTGACGTCAGTGGGTCTCCCGGGGAGACCCCTGACAATAGCAGTTTCATAGTATAGAGAAGGAATTAATAAAGGCATTATATGAGAAACTAGATATTGGCCTGATTCTAACTCATCGGGTATTCTAGAATATAGAAATAGAGATTGCATGGGGAAGGCGGTGAGGGCTGAATTGGGAGGAACTTTGAAGAAGGAGCGGCGGGGGGAAGGATGACATGGCAGGGGGGAGGAGGGAGGACAGAGCAGCAGGGGGGAGGAGGATGGAGGACAGAGGAGGTAGTGGTGGGTGTGGGAGGATGTAGCTGCACAGGCAGGGGGAGGAAGGAGCGGCGGGGTGGGGGAGGACGGAACAGCACACGCAGGGGGAGGACGGAGGATGGAGTGGCAGAGGGGAGAAGGACAAAGGAAGGAGGAGGAAGCGGTAGGGTGGGGAAAGATGGAGCGGCACAGGCAGGGGGAGGATGAAGCACAGAGCGGCGGGGGGGTGGAGGACAGAGGATGAAGCGGCGGGTTGGGGGAGGACGGAGCAGCACAGCCAGGGGAAGGACAGAGGATAGAGTGGCGGAGGTGAGGAAGACAAAGGAAGGAGGACAAAGCGGTGGAGTGGGGGAGGATGGAGTGGCACAGGCAGGGGGAGGACGGAGCGGCAGGGGGAGGACGAAGCACAGAGCGCGGGGGGGGGGGGGGGGAGGAGGATGTAGGATGAAGCGGCGGGGTGGGGGAGGACAGAGCAGCACAGGCAGGGGAGAACGGAGGATGGAGTGGCGGAGATGAGGAGGACGGGGCGGCAGGAGGAGGACGGGGCGGCAGGGGGAGGACGGGGCGGCAGGGGGAGGACGGGGCGGCAGGGGGAGGACGGGGCGGCAGGAGGACGAAGCTGCGGGTTGGGGGAGGCCGGAGCTGCACAGGCAGGGGGAGGACGGAGGATGGAGTAGCGGAGGGGAGGAGGACAAAGGAAGGAGGAGGAAGCGGTGGGGTGGAGGAGGATGGAGTGGCACAGGCAGGGGGGAGGATGGAGCACAGAGGAGAAAGCGGCGGGTGGGGGAGGATGGAGCAGCACAGGCAGGGGGAGGATGGAGGATGGAGTGGCGGAGGGGAGGAGGACAAAGGAAGGAGGAGGAAGCGGTGGGGTGAGGGAGGATGGAGCACAGAGCGGCGGGGTGGGACGGAGGACAAAGCGGCGGGGTGGGGGAGGCCAGAGCAGCACAGGCAGGGGGAGGACGGAGGATGGAGTGGTGGGGGAAGGAGGATAAAGGAAGGAGGAAGAAGCGGTGGGGTGGGGGAGGACAGAGCAGCAGGGGGAGGACGGAGCACAGAGTGGCGGGAGGAGGAGGACAGAGGACGAAGCGGTGGGGGAGGATGGAGCAGCACAGGCAGGGTGAGGACGGAGCACAGAGCGGCAGGGGGGAGGAGGACAGAGGAAGGAGGAGGAAGCGGTGGGGTGTGGGAGGATGCAGCGGCACAGGCAGGGGGAGGATGAAGCGGCAGGGGGAGGCCAGAGCACAGAGCCATGGGGGGAGAGGAAGATGGAGGATGAAGTGGTGGGGTGGGGGGAAGCCGAAGCAGCACAGGCAGGGGGAGGACGGAGCACAAAGTGGCGGGGAAGAGGAGGATGGAGGACAAAGCAGCGGGGTGGGGGGGGGGGCCGGAGCAGCAGAGGCAAGGGGAGGACGGAGGATGGAGTGTCGGAGGGGAGGCGGACAAAGGAAGGAGGAGGAAGCGGTGGGGTGGGGGAGGACGGAGCGGCGGGGGGAGGATGGAGCACAGAGTGGCGGGGGGAGGAGGACGGAGGACAAAGCTTTGGGGTGGGGGAGGATGGAGGATGGAGTGGCGGAGAGGAGGAGGACAAAGGAAGGAGGAGGAAGCGGTGGAGGAGGATGGAACGGCACAGGCAGGAGGAGGATGGAGCACAGAGCGGTGGGAGGAGGATGGATGACAAAGTGGCAGGGTGAGGGAGGATGGAGCACTGTACAGCAGCTCAGTGGTTAGCAGAGTATACAGGGGCTCAGTGGTTAGCCGAGTATACGGTGGCTCAGTGGTTAGCACTGCGCGGTAGCTCAGTGGTTAGCACTGCGCGGTGGCTCAGTGGTTAGCACTGCGCGGTGGCTCAGTGGTTAGCACTGCGCGGTGGCTCAGTGGTTAGCACAGCGCGGTGGCTCAGTGGTTAGCACAGTAAATGGTCGCTCAGTGTTTAGCAGTGTGTGCGGCGGGCAGAGTGGTCAGTGCCGTGCGGCGGGCAGAGTGGTCAGCAGAGGACGGAGGCACTCTGCCTGCCATACTTACCACCGGGTCATCGTCTTCCCCTCCGCCACATCTTCGCTCCACCGTCCCCAGCATCTTGGCTCCACTCCTCTGTCCGGGCGACATGTTTATTCCAAAATGGCGTCCGGGAACTCTCGCGAGAGTTCCCAGACGCCATTTTGGAAGAAAGATGTTGCCGGGACGGAGGAGTGGAGGCAAGATGGTGTGGACGGTGGCGCGAAGATGCGGCGGCGACTACTATGGACCGGTGGTAAGTATGGCAGGCAAGTATGGCAGGCAGAGTGCATGGAGGTATGAGTGTGGAAGTGGTGAGAGAGGAGGGGGGTGCGTGGAAGGGGTGGGTGTGTGTGTGTGTGTGTGTGTGTGTGTGTGTGTGTGTGTGTGATAGTGTCGGAGGGTGTATGGAGGAGTGGGGAGTCTGTGTGGGGCCGCAGCTTGTACCGATGGCGGGAGTGGGGCTTTGGAAGCCCCGCTCCCGGGCATCGGGCGGCCATATTGGAACACCCAGAGTGGGTTGTAGAGGCTACTTCAGCCAGGATGTGACGTACCATACCGTTACATCCTAACAGAAGTAGCCTTAGGGTTTTATTATAATAGAATATCTTAGATAATAGGGATATATTAGATAGGGAGTTAAGAAGACAATTGCTGAGCTCAGATTTATTTTTAAAGCTTGACGTTCACATTGTACTACAATAAATTTATCAGTTAAAAACATGAGCCATGAGTTATGGATTCAGAGAATTTGAGTCAGAGGTTTGGCTTTCTGACTCCACAGCCCTGGTTATAACCGTGCATTGAGCTCTTATTATTCATATTCTCTCTATTTATTTTTCTGCATCATTTCATATACAGTGGTGTGAATGTTATTATGATTATGCTTTTTTGCATTTTGTGATTGTTGTATTATTTTTTTTGTTGCTAATATTCTCATTTAATTTATGGCTTTTTAGTATTTCAGTAGAGCCTCTTTAATTTTTTGGCCATTATAGATTTTTGGTATGTGGTGATTAAATGTGCTATTGTTGCAACTGAAACGCACAAAAAGCTGCATATGCAATTTATTTATTTTTTTTTTGCAGATTTTTTTGCTTTAAAGTTTATCTGAAATACCTGCACAAAAAACTTAATAAACGTGCTCCACGGGTCAGTTTATATGGATTAAAAAAAAGTACAGTGGGCAGGAGATTTCTATAAATCCCATCCACTTTGTGGCAACTATAAGATGCAGCATTTTTACATTGTGAAAATACGCAGCATCAAAAGCTCACTAAAAACTCATTGTAAGGACACAGCCTTAGGAGAAAAAAAAAAACACATTTAAAAGGGATTGTCTCATGTCTCATCCATGGCTTGGATAATAGTCCCAACCTAAAACATGATAAGCCTTAAGGCCAGGTCACACGCTTCAATATAATGAAAGATGTTGTTAGCGATCTCATGCACGCGCGATCGCTAACAACACCGTTCAGATTGCTGGTGAGCTGTCACACAGGCAGACTCACCAGTGATCTGGACCAGCGAGCATGCTGGTATCCAAGGTAAACAGCGGGTAACTAAGTGCCGCTCATCGCTTAGTTACCCGCAGTTTACTGTGGATGCCAGCTCCCAGCGCTTGCTGTGAGGCGCTGGGAGCTAGCTGATCGCTGGTCTCCCGCTGTCACACGCAGCGATGCTGTGTGTCCAGCGGGCGACCATCGATTAGATTTGTGAACATGTTCATAAATCTGTGATCAACGACTGATCGTTACTCGTTGACAGGTGTCGCACGCAACTATGTCGTTCACGTCATTGCTGCAGCGTCACCAAAATGGTCACATTGCAACGATATCGTAAACGAAATTGAAGCGTGTGACGTGGCCTAAAGGGTATGTGCACACGATCAGGAATTGCAGCGTATTGCCGCTGCATCCATAACGCTGCATTGTACTGTAGCAGCACAGTGGATGGGATTTCAAGAAATCTCATGCTCACTGTGCTTCTCCCTGCCGCAGCGTGTTTTCAGCTGTGGTGCAGGTTGCCGCCCTTCTGCCTCTCCACACCATGTTAACTTCATGCTGCAGCGTTGGAAGAGCTAACAATCTGGTGAATGCTGGGAGAAACCACCCTACACCCACCGCAGATGGTGGTGAGTACAGGACGGCTGCGGTTTCCCTGCGTGCATTCCCACTGGTTCCTGCAGGTCTGGAGGGCTGGGTCCAACATACACTGTCTCCAGATCGTGATCACACAACCTTACATTTTCCCTATAGTGACCACTGCAAGAGAAATGTATTTTGTAAGTCAATATACAATGGTCAATTGGTGTTCCTGAGAATACTTGTTTCCGATCATTGGCCCTTGTCAGTATGCAGCTATTTACTTGTTCATCCTCAGACTGGATACTTTATTCAGCATAAAAATAATCAATAATTGTAAAAGGGATTTTCTGTAGACAGAATAATCAAATTAGCAATAGAATTTTGTGTCTGATTCATTTGATTTTCAGTTTTCATCTTCCGGTCTGGCAAACGACAGGAACACCCTAAACAACCTGAAGCAGCTAAAAATATAATTCAATATTGTGTATCTCCCAGGGGCTCAATCATGTCAAATTATTGGACTGGAAATAACCAGCTCCGCTGAAAACCTGAAATCTAGATGTCAGAACACTGAACCTGAGTGCTGTAACTGTGCACGCATCAGCAACACTGATTGCTACTGATCCAGCGATATACGGAGGCCGCTGCCTTACCGTCTGAGCTTGTGAAAAGGCTGTTATGGATTGGAGAATGGCTACACCGATTCTCTCCAGGGTTGTCAGCGGACCTTAAACCCTTCCCAACCAGGCATTCTTCATTTCCCTCGGAATCAATCGGTGTGTATCTTATTTTTTATTTTTGCGCTTTTGTTATTTTCCTGCTTTTGAAGAGCATTCATAATTTTTGTCCAATTCAACACACAAGGGTTTGTTTTTTGCAAAACAAGTTGCAGTTTTGAATGCCGTTATTCAATGTGCTGCGAAATGGGAAAAAATTCCAAGTGCTGTGCAGTTATGCAAAAGCGCAATTGTTTTTTGAATTTTGTTCAGTATCCGATTACGTTGATACCAAACATTGTATTTTTTTAAGTGTACTGACTTTTTGACTTCAATAAGTGTTTATTAGAGTATCGAAAATATTGAACAAACAATACAAGTATGAGTACAAATATAAATATAATTATAATACTTCCCCAAACAGTAAAGTCATAAGTGGCTATCATCGAGTAACAACTGAGTTACCGACAATTGTTTCGAGGAGGGGACAAACAAAATGCGATTTATTTTCACGTATAATTCAATGCCGGTGCGAGTTCAGAGTCCAAGTTATCCAGGAACTCGAGTAGCCGTGAGGTGGGGTGGGGGGAAGATTAATAACATCGGGGGTCGTGAGGGAAGGAGGAGGGGTCAAAAACTTCCGGGTGATCGGGGGGAGAGGAGTGTGTGTGTGTGTGTGGGGGGGGGGTAATGGCTCCAAAGGCGCTTAGAATCGGGCGGGAAGTGGGCCTGATACTAGAAAAGCGGGGGAGGGGGAGGGGAGGGGTAGGGGAAGAGGGGGTAGGTGGGGAATAATTTAAGAAGATAAAATTAAAGTAGGGGGGGAGGGGTTAAAGGGTAACCTCTCCCAGAGGGCATAGGGAAAAAAGGAGGTGAGGGAAAGTGACGAGGGAGGGGGCGAACAAGAGAAAAAAGAAAGGAAGATAGATGTAAAGAAAGAAAGAAAGAGGAAGGAAGGAAAGAAAGATAGGAAGAGAGAAAGAAAGAGAGAACCATGCACTGACAGAAATCAGCTGCTCGACTTAGCTTAGAAAGGGATCTGGAGAGCCATTGGGTGAGCTGCCCATAAGTCCCATGCCTCCGTGACATAACGTCTCGAGCCAACGTCCAAAGCGAGGTAGTACTCGTGGCAAAATATTGAGTTTAGTCGTTCTACCAGATCTGCCATGGAGGGAGGGGAGTCAAGCTTCCATTTTGCTGCTATGCAAGATCTAGCTGCCGTGAGTATATATGTAAGAAGGTGACGCGGAACTGGCGGAAAATCCTCGCATCCAATGTGTAGGATCGCCAGTTGTGGTGACAGTGAGATTTTAATCCCAGTAAGGGATTCTAGGAGACCTGTTACCGTCTGCCAAAACGGGGTCAGCCTGGTGCATCCCCACCACATGTGAGCTAAGTCTCCTCTTTTACCACACTGTCTCCAGCACAGGGGGGAGGCACCTAGACCAAAGTTCGCCAGTCTGGAGGGGGGGGTATACCAGCGCAGGTGAATTTTTTTCAGGAGTTCCACATGGTTGATGCATCTGGTAGCCCTCATCGTGCATTGCACGGCTCCCTCCCACTCCTCCAGAGAGGCTGAGAAACTCAGGTCACGTTCCCACCTCTCCATATAGGGAGTCCTGGAATGAGAGACATCGTCTACTAATCCCCTATACAGCAGTGACAGGCCTTTAGGCCTCTCGGTTTCCATGGATATAAAGTGTAGCAAAGGGGACTGTCTCACTTGGGAAAAACTATGTTTGCACCGTTTAGAGCTGAGGAAATGCGTGACCTGATAAAACTGGAGAAATGTATTTTCTAAAGTCGGGTGAGCTTCCACAAATTCCGAGAAGGACATCAGAGCATTTTGTCGAAAGAGGTCACTTAGACTGCCCAGGTTGTGTACCTTCCAGCGGGTGAGGCTCAGGGAGGGGATGTGTATTTGGATTGCAGGTAAGGGGATCTCCGAGGTTGGTAGTTTAGTCCAACTATCTGTGAGACTTCCCCATTCCGTAAGAAGTGCAGTCATTGACTGCAGGAGACCAGTTCTGTCCACCACTCCCAGAGACTCAGCCGCAAGGAGAAGTTTCAGTGAGTTCCCAGGGGACAAGTGGGTTTCTATTTGTCTCCACCCTGAGTCTACTCCCCCTCTCCACCACTCTCTAGCCGCTTCTAGGATCACAGCTTTAAGATACATACTGACGCTTGGGACCCCCATTCCTTTGCCTGCCAGCCGGAGGTACATAGTGCTTCTCTTTACCCTATGCGGCTTTTTGGCCCAGATAAAGCTGTTGACCACAGACTGAAGACGCGCGATGTCCCCTGGTGAGTAAGTGATTGGAAGGCATCTAAATAGGTAGATGATTTTTGGGAGCCATAGCATCCGCACGGCCTGCACTCTTGCCATCCAAGACAAAGAGGTTACTGGAAAGGTCTCAAGTGCCCCACGCAGGTCCCCCAGAAGTTTAGTTACATTACGGGAGGCTATCTCCGCTGGAGGGCAGAGACAGATCCCTAAATATTGGATACCCTGAGGGCACCATTTAAATGGGTATGACCTCGCTAGACATTCAGCCATTTCCTTCGGCACGTGGACCGGATAAATCACCGACTTATTCGCGTTCAACTTGTAGTATGAGGTTCGGGCGAACAGGTCAAGCTGTCCAACTATCCTGGGAAGCGAGGATGTCGGATCAGTGACGGAAATAATGACATCATCGGCATACAAGCCCACCACATGTGTCCTGTCGCCCACCTGAATTCCAGAGATCATAGGATCCGCCCTAAGGGAGATCGCTAGGGGCTCCATCAATAGGGCGAAAATCAGGGGGGAGAGGGGACAACCCTGTCTAGTCCCGTTTAAGATTTGAAAAGTACGGGACAAGAAGCCTGCAGAAAAGACTTTAGCACAGGGGTGGGAGTATAAGCCGAGGATTGCCGATAAGATGGGGCCCGAAAAGCCGAGGGAGCAGAGAACTTCCCGAAGGTATCCCCAGTGAATCCTGTCAAACGTCTTTTCCGCGTCTAGGGACAGGAATACACGGGACCCCCCGCCTCTCACCCACCTCCATCAAATTTAACATTCTACGGGTTCCGTCTCTAGCTTGCCTGTTCAGCACGAACCCCACCTGGTCAAGATGGACCAGGGAGGGGATCACCGTCGACAGTCTGACCGCCAGCACCTTCGCGAACACTTTCAAGTCCACGTTTAACAAAGAGATAGGACGGTAATTTTCTGGACGATCCAACGCCTTACCCTGCTTGGGGATAGTCGTGATGGTGGCCTCCAGGGCCTGGCCGGGGATGGATCCCTTTAATTGCCAGAAAGAAAACAAGCGATGCAGGTAAGGCGTAAGGACCGGGCGAAAAGTCTTGTAGTACTCGTTCGCGAGCCCGTCAGGGCCTGGAGCTGAGTTGGATTTTAGTGATATGATCACCTTGTCAATTTCATGTTGGGAGAGAGGCTCGTTTAATTTGTTTAGATTTTCAGCCGAAAGAGTGGGCAGGTCCAGGCTCCTCAGGAAGCTCCTAATCTCAGGAAGTGTTGGTTGGGGGGTGTCTGTGTCATCTCTAAGATTATACAGCTTCTCGTAGTAAGAGGCGAACACTTCAACCATCCCGGGAGGATCTCTGACCACTCTCCCATCTGAACGTCTCATTGATGAGATCATAGTCCTAGCGTCTCTTTTCTTTAAGCGACGGGCCAGCAACGCACCTGCCCTATCCCCCATCGCATAATATTTTGTTTTTAGTTTCCGTAAGGACTTTTCAAATTGTTGAAGGAGAAGAGCTCTCAGCTTGGTGCGAAGGGCTAGAATTTGGGACAACAGAGAGGATGACGGGCTCTTTTTATGAGCTGATTCCAAGACCCCTATCTCCTCTATCCAATCTTTTCTCAGCCGTTCTCGACGTCTTTTTATCTGTGAAGCTTTCTGAAGGAGAAGGCCACGGATGACCTTGGGCATACCACAGCGTATCATCCGCGACCTCCCCATCTTCGTTCAAGGAAAAGTAATCTTGTAATTTGGCATCCAGCTCCTCCACCACACGGGAGTCTGACAGAATGCCCGGGTTCAATCTCCAGCGACGGGGAGCACCAAATCCCGGACCCACCGTAATCTCCAGTGTTATAGGTGCATGATCCGACCAGGTGATGACCCCCACCTCTGAGGACCGACAGGCCTCCAGGGCGGCGTCGTTCACCAGGAAGAGATCAATACGCGAGTAGGAGCCATGCACATGCGAGAAGAAGGAATAGTCCCTCTCCTCGGCATGCTGGTATCTCCATACATCGTGGACATGATGCTCCCGGCACACAGGTCCTAGAGTTCTTCCCCCCGAGAGGCGGGGGAGGAGGAGTCCAGTCGTTTTTCCATTATTACGTTAAAGTCTCCACAGATAACAAGTTTACCAGAGGAAACCTCTCTAAGCTTATTCAAAAGGGACCTCACGAATTTGAGTTGTCCCGTGTTCGGGGCGTATACATTCGCCAAAGTGTAGGCCTCGCCTGCAATTTCACATCGTAGAATTAAGTACCTCCCCGCAGGGTCTACAATACACTCCACTAGTTGGAATTGAACGGAGCCTTTTACCAGGATGCTTACCCCCGCCTTCTTTGCAACGTGGCATGCGTGGAACATATGAGGGAAAGAAGCATGTTGGAGCCTATGCGTGTCCCCCGTCAACAGGTGTGTCTCTTGTATACATGCAATTTCAGCTGTTGACGATTTAATCTCCCTCCACAGGAAGGAACGTTTGGCTGGGGAGTTTAGGCCTTTGGCGTTAAGGGACAGAAGTCTGAGAGTCATGGTGAATGAAAGAGAAGATAAAGAAAGATGAGAGAAGAAGAGAACCAGGAGGGAGGGGGGGAGGAAAGAAGGAGAAGGAAGAGGGACAAAAAAGGGGGGGGGGGGGGGGGGGGGGGGGGGGAAGCGGAAGAAGGAAGTTATGAGCTGGGCGAGAACAGGGTCTCCGAACTCCGGAGGCTGAAAAGGTAAATAAGGTACGACCTGGTTTGAGAACCCGGAGGGGGGGGCTGTTTGGGTGGGGACAGGAACACACAGTAGCAATCAAGCTATACACAACAACCATGTAACAGGTATGTAAACTGCGCCTTCTTCTCAGGACCGGTATGGCCAAGGGAGAAGGAAAAAAAGGGGGGGAGAGGGGAGGGATTAGAATCCCTTTCCACCTCAAATTTCTATGGGGGGAAAACCAATGCCCGACCAGGGACTAACCCGAACGAGTCAGGGCCAGGCTCCGACCGGCACGGTTACCCCACAGACCACACAGTTCAGGAAGAACTAAGAGGGTGGTCTGAAAATAGTAGAAATAGAAAGTCAATATAAAGAACAAATATAAAGAACAAATCATCCAGAGCCACTGGAAAGTTGTTGGATCAGGTTTGGGCCCTCACGATCCCTCAGCTGTGGCCACTTCTTCACCTTCTCTTTCGTTTGAGTCTCGACGCGGAGAGGGGCGAGCACTAGGAGATAACAGTCCCATGATTTAAGTGTCTTCCTCAATGCAGTGGGGGAAGGGAACGAATGCCTTTTTCCCTTGTATTTAAAGTTTACTGCCGTCGGGGAGCCCCAACTGTAGAAAATCCCTTTATCTCTTAGAATCTTGCAACTGGAAGCAAAGTCTCTCCTGCGGGCAAGAGTCCCCGGGGAGAGGTCAGGGTACACCTGTACTCCCGAGTAGGGTTCCGGTAGGGGGGGTCCATTCCTCATACGACCCAGCAGCCGGTCTCTAATCCCGGATCTCCGCAGGAACACCAGAATATCTCTCGGCACCTCAGGGGGGAGTCTCGCCGGCTTAGGGATACGGAAGGCCTTTTCAATGTCCAAGTGGTCTAGAGGCAACTCAGGGAGGGCCGCAGTCAGAAAAGCCTTGGCCATCTCTGTAGCATCTCCCTCTTCTGAAAGTCCCCGGAGTTTTAGGTTGTTTTTTCTGAGCTGGTCCTCCAAGTGGCACATATTGGAGGAGACCAACCCCACCTCTCTATCCAGCTCGGCGTGGCTGTCTGCGAGGCTGTTATGTGCGGAGGCAAAGTCCGCCATTTTCGCCTCCAGGTGGTCCGTTCTCCCAGCTAGCACTCCCATATCCTCCCTCAGAGAGCCCACCAGACCCTTCATGTCTTCTAGTATAGATAGTCTATGTGCTGCCAGTAGAGCCTTAATAACCCCCTGAGTCACCGGGGCTCTGTCGTCTCCCTCTCCATCCCCCACAGCCTCCATGATGTGCTGGGACCGCTGTGCAGCCGTGGAGGAAGGAGGCGGGCGCTCCGGCGCCATGTTGTGGGGAGAAGCGCGCTGTTTGCCCGGCTCAAAGTAAGCCGTTACCTTAGTCTCTGTGAGCCGTTTGCGGGATGAGGTCCGCGGCATGCTGGGGATCATGCAGAGCGGGATCGCCAAGTTTGTGGACCCGCTGGAGGATCAGAGGGGCCGGGAAATGCCGTTGTAGTGGCTCTGTGTGAGGAGCTCAGTTAAGATGCGTCCGTCGCCATCAGCAGCTGGACACACCCCTTCAGTGTACTGACTTTTTATTGAACCTGCTCTGGGAGAAGTAAGATTTGATCTCTTCCAATTGCATTCTTCAGTTAATTTTTTTTTGATGGTTCAGACAAGCAATACCAAATATTTTGGAGTTTTTTCAGTGTAAAAAAACGGGAGGTTATTTGAGCTCCCGAAAAATGTTCAGTTTCTCGGATTTTTGTCTTTATAGATATATGTTTGAGTAAAATGTACATTGTTCTTTTATTCTATAAACTACTGACATGTCTCCGAAATTCAAATCTACAAATGTTGTATTTATGTGCAGCAAATGAGAAATCGTCAAAATAATAAAATGGAAACTCAAATAATGCAAAGAAAACAAGTTCATATTCATTTAGAAACAACAATACTAATGTTTTAACTCAGAGTTCAGAAATCAATATTTGGTGGAATAACTATGATTTTTAATCACAGCTTTCATGCGTCTTGGCATGCTTTACACCAGTCTTTAACACTTATTTTGGGTGACCTTATGCTACTTCTGGCACAAACATTTAAGCAGTTCTTCTTTGTTTGATGGCTTGTGACTATCCATCTTCCTCTTGATAATATTCCAGAGGTTTTTAATGAGGTTAGGTCTGGAGATTGGGCTGGCAATGACAGGGTCTTGTTGTGGTGCTCCTTCATCCACACATTAATTGACCTAGCTATAGGGCATGGGGCATTGTCCTGCTGGAAAAAAACAGTTCTCAGAGTTGGAGAACAATTGCCTCCTGCTAGGTGCAATGGATATTTGACATAGCTGATTTTTGGTGATTTTTTTTTCTGAATTTTTATGTCCTATTCGGTGATCTCCATCTAACCATTAGATGACCAGGTGTTGGGCAAAGCTGAAAATTGGAGTCCTCAGGGAAGATTACCTTACTCCAGTCCTCTATGGTCCAATCCTTATGGTCTTTGGCAAACTTTATCCTAGCTCTCCTTTGCTTCTCATTGATGAAAGGCTTTTTTTTTTTCTAGCTTTAGATGACTTGAGACCATGAAGAACTGCTTAAATTTTTGTTTCAGGAGTGGCATAAGGTCACCCCAAAACACTGTAAAAGACTGGTGGAAAGCATGCGAAGACACATGAAAAACTGTGATTAAAAACTCATGGTCATTCTACCAAATTATTGATTTCTGAACTCTTCCTGAGTTAAAACATGAGTATTGTTGTTTGTATATGAATAAGAACTTGTTTTCTTTGCATTATGATATACCTATAAAGAGAAAAATCGGAGAGAACTGAAAATTTAGCAGAGGTCTCTTTAATTTTTACCGGAGATGTGTGTGTATATATCTGTGTATATAATTATATTTATATATACCGTATATACTCGCGTATAAGCCGAGTTTTTCAGCCCAAAAATTGGGCTGAAAAGTACCCCCCTCGGCTTATACGAGAGTCAGTGCTGTATACGGATGTATACATCGGTACATACCGATGTATACATCGGTATACAGCAGCCCCCGCATCCCCAGTAATCCAGGGCCCCCCAGCGTCTCTCCGGTCACCTGAAAAGCAAACTATACTTATCAGTGTCCGCTGTCCGATAAGTATAAGTATAGTTTGCTTTTCAGGTGACCGGAGAGACGCTGGGGGGCCCTGGATTACTGGGGCCCTGTATACTACCTCTGGGGCTGCAATCTACTACCACTGGGGCTGTATATACTACCACTGGGGCTGTAGATACCACTGGGGCTGTATATACTGCTGGGGCCCTGTATACTACCGCTGGGGCTGCAATCTACTACCACTGGGGCTGTATATACTACCACTGGGGCTGTATATACTACCACTGGGGCTGTATATACTACCACTGGGGCTGTATATACTGCTGGGGCCCTGTATACTACCGCTGGGGCTGCAATCTACTACCACTGGGGCTGTATATACTACCACTGGGGCTGTATATACTACCACTGGGGCTGTATATACCACTGGGGCTGTATATACTGCTGGGGCCCTGTATACTACCGCTGGGGCTGCAATCTACTACCACTGGGGCTGTATATACTACCACTGGGGCTGTATATACCACTGGGGCTGTATATACTGCTGGGGCCCTGTATACTACCGCTGGGGCTGCAATCTACTACCACTGGGGCTGTATATACTACCACTGGGGCTGTATATACTACCACTGGGGCTGTATATACTACCACTGGGGCTGTATATACTACCACTGGGGCTGTATATACTACCACTGGGGCTGTATATACCACTGGGGCTGTATATACTGCTGGGGCCCTGTATACTACGCTGGGGCTGCAATCTACTACCACTGGGGCTGCAATCTACTACCACTGGGGCTGTATATACTACCACTGGGGCTGTATATACCACTGGGGCTGTATATACTGCTGGGGCCCTGTATACTACCACTGGGGCTGTATAAACCACTGGGGCTGTATAAACCACTGGGGCTGTATAAACCACTGGGGCTGTATAAACCACTGGGGCTGTATAAACCACTGGGGCTGTATAAACCACTGGGGCTGTATAAACCACTGGGGCTGTATAAACCACTGGGGCTGTATATACTACCACTGGGGCTGTACATACCACTGGGGCTGTACATACCACTGGGGCTGTATAAACCACTGGGGCTGTATAAACCACTGGGGCTGTATAAACCACTGGGGCTATATATACTACCACTGGGGCTATATATACTACCACTGGGGCTGTATATACCACTGGGGCTGTATATACTACTGGGGCTGCGTGTATACTACCACTGGGGCTGCTGTATCTACCTCTGGGACTGCTGTATACCACACTGCTGGGGGCTGTATACTTGTGCTAGGGTCCACCCTCGGCTTATACACGAGTCAATAGATTTTCCCAGGTTTTGGGGGCAAAAGTAGGGGGGTCGGCTTATACACGGGTCGGCTTATACACGAGTATATACGGTATATATATATATATATATATATATATATATTACACACACACACTTTTTATACTGTACTTTGTAGTTTTCCCATGAGTCTTGAATCTACCCTTCTGTGATCGCTTATGCTATATAAATATATTTCAGTCTGTAGTTAAAATCATTGTCTCCTGTCATAGCCTACTAAGTGCATTGCTTTACAGGTGCATCATCATAACGGGCACAAGGGGGATCTTCAACCGATTCCCAGCTGTCATGGCAACTTATGTGGTTATGTTGGGGGGGGTGGGAGAGGGGGAGCGAACGATTAACGCTTTGAATGGATTGTTTTACAGAGCGCTCTGTAGATGCCGCTGTCAAAGATTGACAGTGGCATTGAACAAGTTTAATGGGTTGCCTTGGCTTGGTGTTGGAGTCTGCAGTCGCTCTGTGATTGCAGGCTTGTGTATCCTCATTGTTTGCGCACTGTCGGGATTCTCCGGGGGCGGGCGCCTGATAACTTTTGACAGGGACTGTACTTGTTATGTCGCTTATCCATTATGTAAGTAAAAGCTTATAACCTGACATTAAATTCATCCATTGGTTTTATAAATTACTCTTTTGAAAGCTGAAATGTGGCTTAGATTAAGAAAATAAAATGGCATCAAGGCTGAAATATTGATCATTTAATGACCACAGAATGGTCAGATTTTGGCAAGACAAAGGTTTTGTCGCCTGGTCATATCATGCACCCAATCCTAGTTTACATCCTCACCTGTGCCCCGTAAATGATCGGTTAATTAGTGGGTGTGTATAAAAAGAAACCCAGCACACCAGACCTTCACTTGAACTGCAACTTGAGCTCTGACAACATGCCAAAAATCCACCTTGCGACCAAAGCCTTGATTATCAAGAGGCTGAAGACCATATTTACTGAAGAGGTGGCTGGCACCTTTAATGTGTCTCATCGTCAAGTACAAAGAATTAAAAAAAAAAAGTGTTTAAGAGACTGGAGATGTTTGACAAGCCCAAGTCCAGCAGACCCCGCAAAACAACTGCTCAGGAGAAATGTTTGTTGGTTAGAAATTCCAAAGCAAGCCCCTTTTCCACTGCAGCAGAGCTCCAACAGGCCTGGTTACCTCAAGTCCCTGTGTTAACTAGACCAGTTTGTAGGATTCAGTCTCGAAATGGCCTCAAGATGGTCAAGGACTCTGCAGCCCAGTCACCAGACATGAACATCATTGAGCATGTTTGAGGTAGAATGCAAGAGGAAGCTTGGAAGACAAAACCAAAGAATCTAGATGAACTCTGGAAGGCATGTAAGACTGCATTCTTTGCTGTTCCTGATGACTTATTTAATAGATTGCATGAATCATTGTTTAACCGCATGGATGCAGTCCTTCCAGCTCATGGAAGTCACACAAAATATTAAATGTGACTAATAGCACCACAACTTTATTCACCAATGTTATGCAACATATATTTGTATTTTAGGTTAATTTTTTGTTTGAAAATTACATTACTTTCTGTGGGCGACAAAACTTTTATCTTGCCAAAATCTGATCATTCTGTGTTCATTAAATTATCAATATTTCAGCATTGATGCCAATTTATTTTTTAACCTAAACCACACTTGGTCGGGTTTCAGCTTTCAGAAGAGTAATTTATAAACCCAATGGATGAATTTAACGTCAGGTTATAAGCTTTTATTTACATAACATGGATAAGCGACATAACTTTTGTCAGCGACTGTATGCGATTTCTTCAAAACATGCAGTTGTGCCAACTATATTTGTTGGACCTCGCTCAGTGTGCGTGAATTGAGCTAGGCCGGACACATTTAGTCAGAATGTGGCCAGAAGAATTCCAGCAATGGAGACTTTTGACATTGTGCTTTATGAGCGCTGTGAGGATTCACAACTTTGCAGTCACAGAGAGAGACTGTAGAATTGAGCCCCAAGTTTGGACATCCCTGGCAGCTGGCGGAGTTTAGCTCCACCTGTGGCTATTATAGACACTTGATGGCAGAATAACAGAGCTGTCATCTCCCTGGAATAAAACGGTTTCTGCTATGTAAAATAATAATTTCAGATCATACTCTACTGCTAAAGCCAGGGCTATGGAGTCAGTAAGCCAAACCTCCGACTCAAACTCTATGACTCTGACTACAACCCCGACTCCCTCATACATGGCTCATGTTTAAGTGATGAATCTATTGTAGTACAATGTGAACTCTTAATCATTATTATGAAACCATAATCAAGATACTTACATGTAACATAATTCATAGTAATAATATTCAGCACATACACATACTGCATTGAATTACTTGCCCAATTTAGGAGTCGTAGTTGGTCCATTTTATACCGACTCCAACACCAAAATGGACACAGACTCCACAGCCCTGGCTAAAGCGCCATCTCCCTGCCGCTACGTTACGTCAATACATCACCGCTTCAATCGGTCACTGATCTCAGTGGATGATTCCATCTACAGTGGCACATTATATGAGAACCCAGTTTTCTAAGAGTTTAAAAACTCTTTAAGGACAGCCACAAAGTTAAATAAAATGTGAAGAATTTGTATTTAACAAATACAGATACAGATGACATCTTTGAACTTTTGTTACAGTTTTATGTGATAGAATGTGTTACACTTTCCTGAGCTATTGTTTATAATGATGGTAGAAGATCTAAAAGTTCTGTCTGTGGGAGTTAAGGTGATAGTTGAATGGTTGTAATTTCACATTCAATTACAGTCATTATAACATTTCTATTATGTAAAAAAAATTCCAGATTTTATCTTCTCCTTTAGAAAATGAAGATAATTTACACGTTTACACAAGGGTCAGAAGCTTTGTATTCATGCAGATATTTAGACCTTCCATAGATATCGCTCCTCTAAATAAAAGCGTTCTGTGCTTTTCTCGTCTTCGCTTTCCTTTTAATTTGTGAGTTAAATCTCATTTTTCGGACTATAATATGTACTTCTTATGAGAAAAATCCTGCTAAAAAGTGTGTGCGTCTTATAGTCCAAAGGCAGCTTCCTGTGATGGAGAAGAACACTGATACTGCATCCTCCCCGATCAGATATCTGCCCCCTCTTCCCCTGTTCCGCAGTGATCTACGTGAACGGTGCAGAGAGGAAGCTGCCAGGACCTGAATGGAAGCTGCACCAGTTGAACAGCTAAAGGATCTTCTAACCATTTAACTTAGATTTTAGGACCATTTTACCATACAATAATCCGTCCAGTGCCAGAGAAATCGCTGATTCAGACTAATTTGCAAATACCGTAGATTACCATAGTTTATCTCTGTCTGGATTACTGTACAGTATAGGGAACGTGCGGCACATTTTTAACCCCTAGACAACATGAGGTCAAAAAGAAAAAGCTACTCCGTTCTTCTGGTTTAATGATTGCTAAGGGCAAGAAGGATAAGATTGAACATGTTTTGGGCATTTATGTTCTTGAAACCAAAAAACGCCTGGTGCACACAAGCAGTTATAAGAAAGTGGATAATTTTAAAGTTGGCTCTTGTTATGCGAGGTGGTCACATAGGTCTGTTAGTGTGGGATTCAGCCAGCACACACTGCGCCAAAGACATGAACTTCCTTCATGAGAGAAAAATAGAGGCAATAATGATTCCTGCAGAAATGACTGCCTATCTCCAGACTCTTGATATTGCAATAAATAAGACATTCAAGTACCATTTGTGCTTGGAAATCAATGACTACATTGAAAATTGAATGGAGAGAAATCAGTGTGGCAACTTTGTAACACCTAAACTGCAAAAGATGGTGACTTGGGTGAAGAATTCATGGGAGAAAATCACAGTTGGGTTGCCAGTGCACTACAAGCAGGCTACTTGGACAAAAGGTGCTCATTTCAGGAAAGCGCTATTGCTACACATGAGAAACTGGGTTTAGTGTTATGATGACGTTCCAGAAGAAGATGACATGACTGTTTTTGAATAAATGTTGGTTTTTTGTTGTTCATGCATACCAGTTAATGTACATGAAAAAGGAAACGGGATCTCAAAAAATTCGTAATGGAATTCTGGGTTTGCTGATTTGCAGAATGTGATGACATGATTGGATCATAGTTTATAAATGTTGATTTTTTTTTTTTTTTTGTTCAAGCATTAATGTGTGATAGTTGTTCATGAGAAAGAAATAAGTCTTCCCCCAAAACTAGCGCCTAGCCCTACTTTTTGGAAAATGAAAAAATATAAGACCCTGGTTTATTTTTGGAAAAACATGGTATACACTGTGTGCAGAATTATTAGGCAAGTTGTATTTTAGAGGATTATTTTTTATTATTGATCAACAACTATGTTCTCAATTAACCCAAAAGACACTTCATATTTCTGGAAGTTGGAGTGAGTTTTTTTTAGATTTGGCTATCTTAGGAGGATATCTGTTTGTGCAGGTAACTGTTACTGTGCAGAATTATTAGGCAACTTACCGTATATACTCGAGTATAAGCCGAATTTATCAGCGCAAAAATTGTGCTGAAAAGTGCCCCCCTCGGCTTATACTCGAGTCACAGTGATGGCTTAGTGGGGAGAGGCGGTGTCCGGGGCTGGAGGAGGTGGGGGGAGGCTGTAATAGGAGCGGCCGGTCACGTGGGGCCGCTCATTAGTGCAATGCAATATATGCACTGCATCCCCCTGTCCATCAGTGGCAGGGGGAGCGATGCATATTACATTGCACCATGTAAGCGCCCCCCCTCAGTGGTATACAGGCCCCCCTTGCTGCCGCACACCTGTAAAATAATACATCATTCATGCTTATCCCTGTCGCTGTCGACGCTCGTCCTCCGGTCTTCCTGCTTGTACCCGGCGTCATGTGACCAACGCAGAAGCAATGACGTCATCGCTGCTGCGCCCGCCACAGGAATAGAAGCCGCGTACAAGCAGGAAGAAGCATGAAGACCGGAGGACGCGCGGTGACAGCGACAGGGATAAGTATGAATGATGTATCATTTTACAGGTGTGCAGCAGCAAGGGGGGCCTGTATACCACTGATGGGGGGGGGGGGGGGTGCCTGTATACCACTGATGGGGGGGGGGGAAGCGGCGCCTGTATACCACTGATGGAGATGGGGGGTGCCTGTATTCCACTGATTGGGATGGGGGGCCTGTATACCACTGATGGGGGGGCGCCTGTATACCACTGATGGGGGGGGCGCCTGTATACCACTGATGGGGGGGGGGGCGCCTGTATACCACTGATGGAGGGGGCCTGTGTACCACTGATGGGGGGGGGGGGGCTGTGTACCACTGATGGGGTGGGCCTATATACCACTGATGGGGGAGTTGACCTGTATACCACTGATGGGGGGTGGACCTGTATACCACTGATGGGGTGAGCCTGTATATATAACACTGAGGGGGAGGCCTGTATATACCACTGATGGGGAGCCTATATATACCACTGAGGGGGGGCCTGTATATACCACTGATGGGGGCTTTAACCTCTGATGGCTGGAACTGTATACCAGTGATGGGGGATTATATACCAGTAATGGGGGGCCATTTATCATGATGAGAGGGGCTGTATACCGTGATGAGAGTCAGCGTCATTTCCCCCCCCTAGGCTTATACTTGAGTCAATAAGTTTCCCTAGTTTTGGAGGGTAAAATTAGGGGCCTCGGCTTATACTTGGGTCGGCTTATACTCGAGTATATACTGTAATAAAAACCAAAAATATTCCCATCTCACTTGTTTATTTTCACCAGGTAAACTAATATAACTGCACAAAATTTAGAAAAAAACATTTCTGACATGCAAAAACAACACCCCAAAAAATTAGTGACCAAAATAGCCACCTTTCTTTATGATGACACTCAATGTCCTTCCATCCATAGATTCTGTCAGTTGCTTGATCAGTTTACGATCAACATTGCGTGCAGCAGCCACCACAGCCTCCCATACACTGTTCCGAGAGGTGTACTGTTTTCCCTCCCTGTAGATGTCACATTTTAGGAGGGACCACAGGTTCTCTATGGGGTTCAGATCAGGTGAACAAGGGGGCCATGTCATTATTTTTTTTTTTTTTTTAGACCTTTACTGGCCAGCCACGCTGTGGAGTAGTTGAATGCATGTGATGGAGCATTGTCCTGCATGAAAATCATGTTTTTCTTGAATGATACCGACTTCTTCCTGTACCACTGCTTGAAGAAGTTGTCTTCCAGAAACTGGCAGTAGGATCGGGAGTTGAGCTTTACTCCATCCTCAACCCGAAAAGGTCCCACAAGTTCATCTTTGATGATACCAGCCCATACCAGTACCCCACCTCCACTTTACTGGTGTCTGAGTCGAAGAGAGCTCTCTGGCCTTTACTGATCCAGCCTCTGGCCCATCAAGAGTCACTCTCATTTTATCAGTCCATAAAACAGTGGTTCTTAACCTACCAGTTTCATATGCACATTCACCCTTCTTTAGTGATAAATCAAATATGATTTTTTTCCAAATTCATGACATAGGTATATGTTTTTTTACTGATACACAAAATGAACCGTGCATGAACATCACCTTGATCAAAGAACAAAACCAACACAGTGCATGAACTCACAACAAATTACATACCTGCAAATCAGTGTGACTTCTGCTGTTGTTTTTGAGAGACCAGTTCAGATAAGCGTGGCTTCACCTTCGCAAGTGATAATCTCACGTCATTTTCACAGCAAAATCTGTTCCTTTTCTTTGTTTTTATGTCCAGCATCCTCGAAAAGGATTGTTCGCAGAGATATGTTGTAACAAATAGTATAAAAAATTCCAGGGCTTTCTTAGCAATAATTGGGTACTTTTCCAACTGTCGACACCAAAACGTTGAGAGTGTTGTTGTTCTGAAGAGTTGCTGTTGAACCTGGCTCTGCTGAATTTCAATGATTTTGTTGAGGTATTCATAATTGACATCTGCTAACTCGACAGCAAACGTGAACGGCTGTCTCACCCATGCTGGATATGACTCTCTTGTAGGGAAATATCCGTCGAGAGACTTTGCAAGCTCATCTAAGTGCGTGGCAATTGATTGCTTCAGTTCCATGGATACAGAAATGTCTCCAATTCCAGACACATCTTCGATCTTACTTACACAGTCGTCCAGAAGGGGAAAGTTTGCTATGTTATTGTTCTCTGTTCGTCGTTTCCATAACGGTAGTTTTTTTTTCGAAAAGCCTTCAGGTTTTCTTCTGGTTCCATGATGTTGACTCCACCACCCTGCATCTGCTGATTCAGATGATTTAGAGCTGCAAATAGATCAGCCATGTACGCTAAAATGAGAATGAACTCAGGATTTTTGAAGCAATCTGCATGACAATGTTGGTGCTCTTGCAAAAACAGGGCTAATTTCACACGCATGGCAAAAAACACTATTCAGCACCTGTCCGCGGGATAACCACCGAACATTAGAATGGTACAGGAGTACCTCGAATTCAGAGCCCATTTCTTTACACAGCTCACTGAAGATGCGGTGCCTCAGAGCACTATTTCGCACATAGTTGACACATTCCACTACAGTTTTTAATACTTCTGCCATTTTTGGAGGAAAGGTTTTTGTTGCCAACCAATGCCTGTACAGAATACAACGCGTAACAATGATGTGTGGTGCATCGGCATTTACTAGCACACCAAACTAGACTGTCTTCCCAGCATGACTGGAGCTCCGTCCGTACAAACTGCAGAAACCATATCCCATGAAAGATAGTTGTCTCTTAGGAAGTCATCCACAAGCTTCTTCACATCGGCTGTCTTAGTAGTTGTAAGAGGCTTACAAAATAAAAGCGCTTCTTTTATCATGTTGTCTTTCACATAGCGCACGAAAATAGCAAGTTGGCTTAGATTAGAGACGTCTGTGGTCTCGTCAAGTTGAAGGCTGAATTTTGCCGGACTTGAAATTAGATCTGCGACTACTTGAGCCAAGATGTCTTTACTCATGCATTCTATTCTGTCACTGATGGTGTCATTTGAAAGAGGAATTCTGGATAATTTTACCTTCGGCCGCTGTTCCGAGTATCAGATTCGCCATCTTTAACGCTGCTAGTTTTATGAGTGTTTCACCGATGGTGTGCGGCTTGCCCTGCTTTGCGATCAGGTAAGCAACTTCGTACGATGCGGTGAGAATCGGTTTGTTCACGGGTACAAATCCAAGAGCAGGCAAAGTGGCCCTTTCATACAATCTGGCTCTTTTCACCTTGAATTCAGCAAGCGTTGTGTTCTTGTATTCCCCATCTCCATGCAGCTTCAAGAAGTGTTCCTTCAGTTTTGCTGGTGCGAGACTAGAGTTGCTCAACTTAGGATTGCAAATCATGCATATAGGACGCTGACTCCCATTACGTTCCGTGATACATGTGAAACCGTGTTGTACATATTCGTCCGACCACTTTCTTTATTTGCTCGACATAGTACTACAGTCACACGGTGACTACTGAGCACACTAAATTCCCTGTAGCACTGATTGGCCAATTAATGTAACGGGATCATCTGCAGCAAGTCATGGCTAAGCGGGGAGTGTCATCATGATTTTACATAATGAGTCGGGTGTGTCTTGACCTCCGTGACGGAGGCTCCGCCGAACTCCTGAGACTGATTCACCGAACCCATAGGGTTCGATAGAACCCCGGTTAAGAATCACTGCCATGAAACCTTTGAAAAATCAGCCTTAAGATATTTCTTGGCCCAGTCTTGACGTTTTATCTTATGTTTCTTGATCAAAGGTGGTCGTTTTTCAGCCTTCCGTACCTTGGCCATGTCCCTGAGTATAGCACACCTTGTGCTTTTTGATACTCCAGTAATGTTGCAGCTCTGAAATATGGCAAAACCGGTGGCAAATGGCATCTTGGCAGCTTCATGCTTGATTTTCCTCAATTCATGGGCAGTTATTTTGCACCTTTTTGCCCAACACGCTTCTTGCCACCTTGTTGGCTATTTGCCATGAAACGTTTGATTGTTCGGTGATCACGCTTCAAAGGTTTGCCAATTTCAAGACTGCTGCATCCCTCAGCAAGACATCTCACAATTTTGGACTTTTCAAAGCCCGTCAAATCTCTCTTCTGACGCATTTTGCCTAAAGAAAATAATTTGCCTAATAATTAAGTACACCCAGACCCGTAGAAGCAGTTTTTTTCGAAACGGCGTCGTCGTCCGCCCTCTGGTCACCTCCCTGCACCCTGTCATGAATTTTTAAACACGCTGAATTAAAGAGACCACTGCTGCACAATACTGGTGAGTGCTGCACACCTTATATAGGGTGTTGATGTCATTACACCACACCCCTCCTCATTACAGGAATGCATATCATCGGATTTACTTACTTTTTATACATGTTGTCCTACTCCAAGCTGTATAGGCTTGAGAGCCAACTAAAAACTATCATGTGATCAAAATACTCATTTTCCTAATAATTCTGCACACACTGCATATGTGCAAATGTGGTCATGTAAAGTGTGTGTTTTAACTATATATGCTTCTAGCAGAGCTGCATGTGTGTCTATTTATGCATGTAGGAGAACTGTATGTTTATGGAATTAATAGCAGTATATTATTAAAATAATGTTTTTACAAACATGACCATCACTGTCCCCATTGGGGCTCACAATCTAAATTCCCTATTAATATGTCTTTCAAGGGTGGGAGGAAACTGGATTCCCCCGAGGAAACCCACTCAAACACGGGAAGAATACTCAAACTCCTTATTTTTGAGAAATTAATCCAGGACCCCAGTGCTACAAGACTGCAGTGCTAACAACTGAGCCACTGAAACACTGTTTGTCTATATGTTCATGTAGCATCGATGTATGTCTGTCTATATGTGCATGTAGTCTACATGTAGCAGAGCCATATGTGTTTCTGTGTGTTTATAGCAGAGAAGTGTGTCTATATGTTCATGTAGCAGAGCTGTGTGTCAGTATGTGCATGTAGCAGAGCCATGTGAATTTCTGTGTGCATGTAGCAGAGTTGTGTGTCTACATGTGCATATATCAGAGCCATGTGTGTCTATGTGCATGTTGTTTGCATATAGCAGAGTTGTGTGTCTATATGTGCATGTAGCAGAACTGTATGTGTTCTAGATGTAAATCTAGTTTGCATGTAGCAGAGCTATGTGTGTGTCTGTGTATACAGTTAGGGCCAGAAATATTTGGACAGTAACACAATTTTCGCGAGTTGGGCTCTGCATGCCACCACATTGGATTTGAAATGAAACCTCTACAACAGAATTCAAGTGCAGATTGTAACGTTTAATTTGAAGGGTTGAACAAAAATATTCTGATAGAAAATGTAGGAATTGTACACATTTCTTTACAAACACTCCACATTTTAGGAGGTCAAAAGTAATTGGACAAATAAACATAACCCAAACAAAATATTTTTATTTTCAATATTTTGTTGCGAATCCTTTTGGAGGCAATCGCTGCCTTAAGTCTGGAACCCATGGACATCACCAAACGCTGGGTTTCCTCCTTCTTAATGCTTTGCCAGGCCTTTACAGCCGCAGCCTTCAGGTCTTGCTTGTTTGTGGGTCTTTCCGTCTTAAGTCTGGATTTCAGCAAGTGAAATGCATGCTCAATTGGGTTAAGATCTGGTGATTGACTTGGCCATTGCAGAATGTTCCACTTTTTTGCACTCATGAACTCCTGGGTAGCTTTGGCTGTATGCTTGGGGTCATTGTCCATCTGTACTATGAAGCGCCGTCCAATCAACTTTGCAGCATTTGGCTGAATCTGGGCTGAAAGTATATCCCGGTACACTTCAGAATTCATCCGGCTACTCTTGTCTGCTGTTATGTCATCAATAAACACAAGTGACCCAGTGCCATTGAAAGCCATGCATGCCCATGCCATCACGTTGCCTCCACCATGTTTTACAGAGGATGTGGTGTGCCTTGGATCATGTGCCGTTCCCTTTCTTCTCCAAACTTTTTTCTTCCCATCATTCTGGTACAGGTTGATCTTTGTCTCATCTGTCCATAGAATACTTTTCCAGAACTGAGCTGGCTTCTTGAGGTGTTTTTCAGCAAATTTAACTCTGGCCTGTCTATTTTTGGAATTGATGAATGGTTTGCATCTAGATGTGAACCCTTTGTATTTACTGTCATGGAGTCTTCTCTTTACTGTTGACTTAGAGACAGATACACCTACTTCACTGAGAGTGTTCTGGACTTCAATTGATGTTGTGAACGGGTTCTTCTTCACCAAATAAAGTATGCGGCGATCATCCACCACTGTTGTCATCCGTGGACGCCCAGGCCTTTTAGAGTTCCCAAGCTCACCAGTCAATTCCTTTTTTCTCAGAATGTACCCAACTGTTGATTTTGCTACTCCAAGCATGTCTGCTATCTCTCTGATGGATTTTTTCTTTTTTTTCAGCCTCAGGATGTTCTGCTTCACCTCAATTGAGAGTTCCTTTGACCGCATGTTGTCTGGTCACAGCAACAGCTTCCAAATGCAAAACCACACACCTGGAATGCACCCCTGACCTTTTAACTACTTCATTGATTACAGGTTAACGAGGGAGACGCCTTCAGAGTTAATTGCAGCCCTTAGAGTCCATTGTCCAATTACTTTTGGTCCCTTGAAAAAGAGGAGGCTATGCATTACAGAGCTATGATTCCTAAACCCTTTCTCCGATTTGGATGTGGAAACTCTCATATTGCAGCTGGGAGTGTGCACTTTCAGCCCATATTATATATATAATTGTATTTCTGAACATGTTTTTGTAAACAGCTAAAATAACAAAACTTGTGTCACTGTCCAAATATTTCTGGCCCTAACTGTATACTTTGCAGTTCCTATTCTTCTACTCACCACTGTCTCCCTCTCTCTCCACTTCTTCCCCCACTCCTCTTTCTTCTCTCGTCCCTTCTCTCGTTTTAGCACTTTGTTTCGGAGTTCACTGTGACAAAGAAACCTGTGCAAAAACGCTGATAGAATTAACTTGCTCATTCTGTCAAAAATGTTGCAAAAACCAAGCAGGTTTTCATTTCTGTCAAATTAATAAAAAAAAAAGCTTTGTTTCAATTCAATGTGTATGCTTGACTTTTCAAGAATCACATAGCTATTGACTGGTTTTTATAAGCATGGATTTGCATAAAACCAAGAATTGATTTTTTTTAAATTTTGTTTTACTTTTTAGCTACATTTCTACAGTGCAAAAACTGCGGATTTTCTGCATATTCTATTGTAGACAGTCTGCTATCATAGTGCGTGAGATCTTAAAGTGAACCTGTCACCTAGTTAAATCACCCCAGGCTATCACTACGTCCTTGCACCTTCCTATTACTATTCTAACTATCCCTCTCTCTCCTAAAATGTGTTTTAAAAGCTTTTTCTTACTGCCTCCTATGATAATGAAGCGGGGTCTACCATTATTAGCCCCCGGGTGTCCTCTTTAGCTCCCTTTCACCTCCTCCAAGAGACTTTATCACGCCCCGATGGGCGTGATATTGTAATTTCAGTGCGCACCCCCATTCTGTCTCGGAGCCCTCTGTGCAGTTCTGGGTATGACGCCGACCGCAGTGTGCGTGACCCTATGGTTTCACTTACGGCAGCTCATCACAGATTAGCTGACATAATGTGCTCCATAGAGCATGCACAATGCGCAGCTTGATGTCGGGCGATGCACCTTCTAGGTGTGTCGACTACGCAGTGTTGGAAATGATGTGTTCGGCGTCATAGCCGGAACTGTACAGAGCGCTCCGAGATAGACTGGGGGCGCGCATTGAAATTACAATATCGCGCCCATTGGGGCATGATAAAGACTCTTGGAGGTGGTAAAAGGGAGCTAAAGAGGACGCCCAGGGGGGCTAATAACGGTAGCCCCCACTTCATTATCATTGGAGGCAGTAAGTAATAAGCTTTTAAAACACATTCACATCACACATTTAGGAGAGAGAGGGCTAGTTAGAATAGTAATAGGAAGGTGCAGGGACAGGTAGTGATAGCCTGGGGTGATTTAAAGAAACTTCATATACTCGTATCCTTCAACGGAAATTGACCTGAGCTGTGGGCTTGAGCTCTGTAGCATGGCAATTCATGCTGTGGATTTAGGTCTGAATTTCACCCTTTTGTTAAGAAAAGGATGAAATCTCTGTCCTCCATACCTGCTCTGCAGCGATATTGATGTGGCATCTCCTTTCTAGGTGGTCTGAAGTGGAAATGCCATGCGAGAAAGTAGCCAGAGTGTTTTCCCATAAGAATTCTTTAGACAGCAGGGTCTGGGTCATATAAAGACTGCAATCAAATCCTGTTTTGTTGTAATCAATGTTTTCTCTGAAACTGATGAGAATCTAGTCAATGGAATCGCTGCGCAGTCTTCTCTTCTATAACCCGTGTGACATAGAGGAAGGCAAATAATTGACATGACATTATTTGCTGAAATGCCACAACTTATGTGCTCAATTGGGATCATATTCTCTGTTTAGTTTAATTAAAAAACGGTGTCAATTTCCAAATAGATTTTCAGTGGTTTTCTTGAAATAAATATCACTCTCCACATCTTGCGCTCACTGGTCAATTTTGAGAGATGACCTCGTCCTTTGTCATTTTCAGGATATTGCTTTCTGAGACGTAATCTTCCGTTATCAAATAACAACTAATAACGGCAAGCAATGAAGATAAATACACAATGCAGATACCGTCGTCTGCTGACGTGAAGAGCTTGCTTTGATATTTGGAATCGGGATTCGCTATTACAAAATTTACCAACTTTTTGAAAAGTTTAGATTTTGAACCCAAGTGAACATCAGCATCAGTTCTTTGGGGTCCGACACCCCATAGTCAACTGTTGGGGTGGGACATCCCATCTCCGTATACTGGAGCTTGTCTATAGTTCTCTGTACAGTCACTGAGCTGTGCCGTTCCATTCTGTACACCGCTTACTCTTCTGATTGCCAGAGCTCAGTGGGATTGTGGCCGATCCGATATTGGCAACCTATAATAAGGATAGGTAATCAGTAACAAGGTTCTTGACCTTAAAAGACTTTTTTTTTTTTTTTATGTTTTTACTCTTGTACTTGCCCACCTCGTTACCGTATAACGGTATAAGTTTTGGAGATTTTGTTTTGTATTTTTTACAAAATGTAATTGCAATAGTTAAATGTGCTTAATGGGATGTCAAAACATGTAAACTATTAAACGTCAAGCATAAAATATCTGGCTTGTTTTCGAAAAAGTTTAATACTTAATTTTCTATGTGGATTTGCATGAATTGAGTGTACGTGAGCATGCTTGTTCCTCGATATTCAGTTTTTTCTTTTTCAATACAATGCACTTGTTGCAAAGTTTCTCCACTCTGACGTTTCTCCCTTATTCCACTTGTATTGGACTGTATAAGGGTATGTGCACTGTGTCCTGGACCCAGTGTCTCCTCTCCTGTGGGAAGCCAGTGGTCTCCGCAGGTGAATGAAGCCGCTCTGTGCCTACATTCAGTGTTTGGGGCACGGAGGCTCTTCCTGCATTCACCACCGAGACCTCTTCCAACTCCACAGCAATAAATTGAGATGCTGTGTAAACACAACAGTATGGACGCTGTGCAAACACGCTGCATCCATAAGGCTGCTAAGAGTGATGGTGTGCACACAGCCTAAAGGTCTTCATGGCTTTCAGAAAATCTTTTAGTAACCAGCTCTTCCCAGTTAAAGAAGCTCTCCCACTATCTTTTTTATTGATTTAAATGTGTGTATGTCTATATAATGTAGTGTGGTATTAACATACCGACTCCAAAGCCCTTGTGGCAGTAGAGTAAGCCAAACAGCTGACTCCTCAGTTTCCCTGAGTCCAACTCAAACTCCCCCCAAAATGGACTCCTGACTCCACAACTCCGACTCCACAGTTCAGCCTACCACCACCTTCTCCGGTGTCCAGAGCCATTCTCTACTGATGTCGCCCCTCTGCAGTCGCTCTATAGGTCATGCTGCCCTCTGTGTGACCTTAAAGTGAATTTTACAATAGAAGTCTTTAGAGCATCAGAATGTGACCGATAGGCGGCGTTCATTGTAAATGAAATGTAGAATGAGTTTGTCAGGTCTTATTCGTGGTGATATCTCTTAGGGACCTTTCACATCAGAGTTTATTTATAATCGGGGCAGATCTGGCAGATTTTGCCGCATCTACCACGTAACGGCCTACTTACGGCAAGCCTCATTCATTCTCTATGGGACTTGTGGTCATGTGCGGCCAGTGCGGTTTTTTCCGCATCCGGCACTTGCGGCCACACAAGGAAAACCTATGCCAGCAGTGTTTCTTTTTTCCCTTCGCCACAAGTGCCGGATCTGCCTTTCTTCAACTTTACATAATTATTAAACACAGTCCACCATTTCATACACGGGGTTCATCCACACAGTTCATTCACTGACCTCGGCCAGTACACAACCCCCTTCATGAGCATACCTTTCCTGTGGTCATAGCAAGCTTCATTAATGCTGTCTCCTGACGTTCCATTGCACCAGGAGCTACTCCAAGCTCCTCACCTGAGCCTTCACATGTGCGACCCAAACAGGAAGTCTTCCAGAAGCTAGGTGACATCTGGGAGATCCTGCTTGGTTGCAAGATCTGGCTCATATAACAGAACACTCCCACCTACAGAGCCGCCCACCAGCAGGTGAAGAGGAGTGTTTGCTCAACTCCACCCATACTTGCATTAACTCTTTATCTACTGCTGCAAGACACCGTGAAATATTCACATTGCATCAGACCTCTGTCTTTGCTATGTGTACAAGCCATTCACACCATGGCTGGCTGCCTTATCACATTATATAATTTTTTTTTTTTCAATAATTCAATACGAAAAGTGCAATGCATATATTATATAGAGTCATTACAGAGTGATCTATTTCAAGTGTTTATTTCTGTTAATGTTGATGATTATGGCTTGCAGCCAATGAAAACCCATAGGTCATTATGTCAGAAAATTAAAGTAGGGAGGATGAAGGGTCTGAGAGATAAAATATTACCTAAATAGGTATCAGAGGCTTCACCTTGTGTGGTTGTGAGAGTAACAACCAGTATAAAAGTATATAATAGCTGCTGCAGTACCCAGCATAGTGCATATAGAGTAGGGAGGATGAAGGGTTAAAAACCGCACTGCTGTATTCCACGAAACATCAAAGGGTGAATATAATATTGATTTTTTTTTTTTAGTCAACGCATTTCAGGGCTCCCTGAAACATGGTAATATGATATTGATTTGTCCTGAGGAAGGGGCCAGGAAGCCCTGAAACTCATTCACTAATAAATCAGTATTATATTCACCCTTTGATGTCTCATGGAATATTGCTGCACAGTTCTTGACCCTTCTTTCTCCCTACTTTAATTTTCTGAGATAATGACCTTTAGGTTTTCATTGGCTGTAAGCCATAATCGTCAACATTAACAGAAAGACACGTGAACTAGATCACTCTGTTTATAATGACTCTATATAATATATGCATTTCACTTTATGTATTGAATTACTGAAATAAATTAACTTTTTGATGATCTTCTAATTCATTGAGTTGCACCTGTATGTGTATGTATGTATATAGATTAATATATGTATATTTTTTCAAAGCTTAGCTTTTCTGACTCTGTACTATACATTTCACACATATCCATACAAGCTGAACTGCCTATAGCCATGAGAAACCTAAACCTTGAGAACACGCTGTGTTCTTAATGTATTTTTTGGTGCAGATTTTCATGAATCTTAATGCCTACCTTTACTGCAGCAAAGTCTATGAGAATCCTGAAATGTTCTGCACAGTTTTAATTTTTTTTACTTGCGGATGTGGTGCAGAAAAAAATCTGATGGATGTCAATTCGTGTTGCAGATCCCCTGTGTTTTTCAGTACTTCCTGCCATTGACTTCATTAAGAAATACGGTATCTGAACCAAAAGCGCAATGCGCTTTTGGTGACTTTTTTCTGCCAGAAGATACAGATTTGGTGTAGAAAATGTCTGCACTAAATCTACCTCGTGTGTACATAGCCTAACCGTGTCATTATTGAGATTTAGCGATAAGCTGAAGTCATTAAAGGGGTTGTCCAGGCTTTTGCTATAGTTCATATGTGTATCTAGGCTGCAAAATGTTGACAGTTTGTAATATACATTCTGTCAACATTTTGCATAGTTACCTAGATATCGCCTATTTGCAGCAGCCGGGACCGTCCAGGGCGTGTTTGTGTTGGAGCCTGCATGTAAATGCGAAACTGGTCTTTTTTCTCCCAATCTCGTACAAAAAACACCCCCTCCCCAGACTACACTATGCCTGGCCACCCCCAGGATCCTGCAAGCCCTCCCTAGCCCCTAATGTCACTTTCAACCCCCCATTGTACCCAATGGTCCCCTACTCCTCTGACACACTGTGCCGAATCTGCTGCTGTGAAGGCTATTTGGCACACTGTGTCAGTGCAGGAGGGGACCGTTGTATGTGTGTGCACTCATCCTGTGGGCTCTGTGCAGGGGAGCTGAGGTCCTCAGCCTGCGACTCTGTGCATGGGAGCCGAGGTCCACAGCCCAGGACTCTGTGCTGTGTAGCCCGATGCTTCTTTCCATACCTCCCATACGATAGAGCACAGAGCCGAGAGCTGGTGGAGCAGTCCTCTCTATGCTGCAGCTACTGGCTCTATGGTACGGGAGGTACGGAGAGGAGCATCGGGCTTCCCTGCACAGAAACCACAGGGTGAGCGCACACACATACAGCGGTCCCCTCCTGCACTGACACAGTGTGCCGAATCGCCTTCACAGCAGAGGATTCGGCACAGTGTGTCAGTGGAGTAGGGGACCGCTGTGTATTTTGGGTGTGGGTGGTGACATTAGGGGCTGGGTAAGCCCTGTAGGATCCTGGGGATGGCTGGTCATAGTGTCAACTGGGGGAGGGTGCGTATTTGGAGGAGAATGGGAGTAAACGACCAGTTTCCCACTTACATGCAGCCTCCAATACAAACATGCCCTCTGGTCGTTCCCTGGCTGCCTCAAATATATGATATCTGGGTAACTATGTAAAATGTTGACAGGATGCATATTACAAACTATCAACATTTTGCAGCCTAGATACACATATGAATTATAGCAAAAGCCTGGACAACCCCTTTAAACCTTTCCTTTTATGGACATTTTATTTTTTCCTTTTTTTTCCCCATCCTGTCTTCCATTAACCATGTTTTTGATTTTTGTTCTTTTTGTCTTGTTTTTCTGATAATGTATCTGCAGGGAGACTTTTGCATGATGAGTTGTAGTTTTGAATCATGTAATGTCCTGTATAATGTACTGAGAGGTGGGATGGAGAAAAAGTGCATTCTTGTTTTTACAGTATAGTGTTCTGTAAAAATGTCACATTTGATGTTCTCTTTGGATCAGTGTAATTATGGCAGTACCAAGTAGTTATACTATTATGCTTTACTGCAGTTCAAGAATTAGAAACTTTGAAAATGAAACCCTGGTTGGTGTCACCAAATGCTGAGACTCATCCGATTTCCATTTCTGCTTAAATTGGGAATATTTATAGTTAGTTGTGGACTTAAATACATTACTCCTGTTATGTCAGTGCACTCTTTGAAAAGTACAGAGTTCTGACAGCCTGAAAAGGGCTGAACATGTAGACATGCCACTGATTGTTATTTTTTTTTTTTAATTCGAATTAAAGGGAATCTGTCAGCAGGTTATTGCTACCTGATCTGACCACAACAAGATGTAGGCAAAGAAACCATGAATGCAGCGATGTATCACATAGATTGTGGGTGCTGCCGTCCTCACTCAAACAAGCATTTAGTTTCAGGAACACAGCAGAGCTGAGAATGCCGCCCCCACCCACCCGGCTACCAATAGAGTTTGTGCATTGACCGTGATGTGTCAATCACAGCAGTGGGTGTGTCTGACTGCCCTGTGCATGACAAAATAGTCCAGCAATAGTAATTACTGGGTAATAATTGCACTGAGCCTGATGAGAGGTACAGTTTTGTTTTGTTTTTTTAACCTTTCAGCATGCTGTCCTCAGCTTACATAGTAAAAACCTGCTGACATATTCCCTTTAATGGTTTGATTTTCTGTCCTTTCGTAGTATATTAGTAAATGTAATGCATTTTTTGTTTATTTTGACTAAAGTTTCCTTGTGTCATAATGTAGAACCTCTTATATTGTAGAAACGTAGATATGTCGAAGAATTTAATGTGTTTTGCTTGTTTTTCAGACTTTGATATGAACTTCTTCTGGCACTGGAGCCGATTTACAGACTATGTGCAGTGTGTGCTGGCATTCACTGCTGTGACTGGGTACATCACTTACCTATCTGTGGACTATGTGCTCTATGTAGAAAGCCTGGGTTTTCTGGCAGTGTTTACGGAGGCTATGCTTGGGGTCCCACAGCTTTATAGGAATCACCAGAATAACTCAACTGAAGGAATGAGGTATGGGTCACTATATTGGAGTAATAATCTAGTTATGTATTTGCAGCACTAAAGGAGTTGTCATCCCAGATGAACCCCTTCTGAAAAGAGCTGCTGCACCCCTTAGTCAATGTTAGGCCATCTTATGAAATCTCCCAAGTTTAGAGGGAATGTTGGACAACATTAATCGGAGCCTGGTTGCACAATTGCAGCCAGGTATATTTTTCTCTGGAATGCTCTAGCATTTTTTTTTAAATCTGTGGAGTATATCAGAGAAACCCTAGTGTAAAGTTATAGCAGGGCACTAATAGGAATAGATGTGGCTAGTGAAATGGTTTAAATGAGTTTTCATGTGGTCAGAAGAAATTTTCTAGTATCCGACTTAGAGGACCTGTCACCCCTCCTGGTGCTATGCGAACTGAATGCAGCACTGAATGCAGCGTGTCTGCTGCATTCAGGGAAGGGGTCCCCCATGTCTCTAACCTCCCCCGTAAGTTGTTAAAAAGACTTTATAAAGTGTACAGATAAGGGGTCTGGAGGGACTTACTCAGTAATGAGTCATTGCTGTTGCTGGTATCCTCCCCGCCTCCAGCCCTCTCTATGCCCCTCCAGCACTCTCTTGTTCAGCCTCCTGTATGTGTCATTGCTGTTGCTGGTGTCCTCCCCTGCCTCCTGCCCTCTCTATGCCATCTCCAGCCCTCTCTTGTTCAGCCTCCTGTATGTGTCATCGCTGTTGCGTTTGTCCTCCCCGCCTCCAGCCCTCTCTGGTCCACCTCCAGAAGGTGGCACAGAGAAGGCTGGAGGCGGGGAAGACACCAGCAAAAGCGATGACTCATTACTGAGTAAGTCCTTCCGGACTCCTTATCTGTACACTTTATAAAGTCTTTTTTACAACTTACAGGGGGGCTAGAGACCGGGGGGACCCCTTCCATGAATGCAGCAGACACGCTGCATTCAGTTAGCATAGCACCAGGGGGATGACAGGTCGTCTTTAATTACTAAAACATGATGTGTAAATGTGTTTCTTTATAAGTTATGTACACTGGGTGATTCTGGAGCTCTGCGTTATGAGAATTTTTCTAAAAGGGAGGATTCAAGGAGTGTGTGAATTATATTTTTATATGAGCCCCATTTCAGCTGATTTGTTTTTTTTCTACCACTGCAGTTGTGCTTTTAATCTAAGGTCCTACTCATGTATCCACCCTCCAGTGTCTTCACCATTTACTGGCACCGCTTTGGTCCCTTTGCGCCATCTTGTGACCGCAACTCCTGATTGGTGCCAAGTCAGAGGTTACATCACAAGTTCGCAATGCAAGTCTGAGGGCTAGAATGAGGCCAGAACAGGGACATATATTGAGTTGTGACCTCCAGCTTGCTCCATTAAACTATGGACCTCCTGGCAGGTTATAAACTGCAGAACACAGATGAGCGGAAGTGATAGAAGATGACAATGGCTTAGGTAAATATATGAGTAGGGTCAGCGAAACTAGATTTAATGCCCCTCTTCTTGAATTGAAACTCCAAAGTGCTGACCATCTCACAAAATGGAAACTACTGCTGCATCTTAGTGCACTGTGCAGGGGAGTATGCCAAAATAATGCATCATTCTGACAATTTTTGTTGTTTACTCCTACATGCACTCTATCAAGCATGTGAAAATATGTAACATGCAACTTTATGATGTACAGTTGAAACCAGGCGTTTACATTCACTATATAAAAAGACACATATGAATGTTTTTCTCACTATCTGACATGAAATCAGAATGAACCTTTCTCGTTTTAGGTCAATTAGGATTACTATAATTATTTACCAGATGCCAGAATAATGAGAGAGAAAGTTTAAGGCATTTTTATTACTTTCTGCAAAGTCACTAAGATTACTATGCCTTTAATAATTTTGGACAGCCCAAATGATGCTGTCTTGTGATTGGAAGCTTCTGATAGGTTTATTGGCAATAACTTGAGTAAAAGACACACCTTTGGATGTATTTTCATGCACACCTGAAACACACTGCTTCTTTGTGTAGCATCATTGCAAAGTCTAAAGAAATCAGCCAAGATATCAGGAAGAGAATTGTGGACTTGCACAAGTCTGGTTCATCCCTAGGTGCAATTTCCAGATACCTGAAGATGCCTCATTCATCTGGACAAACAATTATATGCAAATACAAGCAAGAAGGGAATGTCCAGCCATCATACCGCTCAGTAAGGAGGTGGGTTCTGTGTCCCAGAGATAAACGTACTTTGGCACTACATGTGCATATCAACGCAAGCGTAAGCTGGAAAGATTGTGTCATTATGCACAGTGAAATAAGTACTGTATTAACATGGGCTGAAAAGCCACTCTGCCAGGGAGAAGCCATTACTCTAGAAGAAACATAGCTAGGAAGAGAGATGTGCTCAGTAGGGTCTTATCCATGTTGTGAGAGACAAAAAAGGTTAAAGTGGATTCACTCAACTTATTGGGTTGTGTGTGACACAACCACTATGGAGCCTATATAATAGCCCAGAGGGTCACTGTAGCGATCAGCCAAAAGTTTGTACGAAGCCAGAGAAGATATGTATCTGGCCTTACAATCGCGCTGTCGACACCGTTTCGGAATAAGGTTGCTCAATGGAATGCTTGATCATCCAAGAACCTTTATTAGTGGAAAATCTTGACGCATTTCATGTGCATCAGCACACTTCCTCAGGAGAAGCAAAGGTTACTGTGCTGTGGCAATATACTTAAACCTGTTTAAATAGATTGCCTCGCCACAGCACTGTAACCTTTGTATCTCCTGAGGAAGTGTGCTGATGCACATGAAACGCGTCGAGATTTTCCACTAATAAAGGTTCTTGGATGATCAAGCATTCCATTGAGCAACCTTCTTCCGAAACAATATAGGCAGCACGATTGTAAGGCCGGATCCATCTCTTCTCTGGCTTTGTCCAAAAGAAACATAAAAAAGCCGGATTAAATTTTGCAAGTGCACACAGGAACAAAAACCTAAATGTTTGGAGACATATCCCATGATCTTAGAAAACTAAAATTCAACTGTTGGGCGATTATGACCATGATTATATTTTGAGGAAAAAGGGAGAAGTGTGGAAACCTAAGAACAGCATCTCAACTGTGAGACACTGGGTGGCAGCATCATGTTGTGGGGTTGTTTTGCTGCAGGAGGGACTGGTGCACTTAATAAAATAGATGTCATCATGAGAAAAGACGATTATGTGACGATACTGAAATAACATCTCAAGACATCGCCCCAGAAGTTAAAATTTGAGTGGAAATGGGTCTTCCAAATGGACAATAACCCAAAGCATAATGCCAAACTGGTTACCAAGTGGCTTAAGGATAACAAAGTCAATGTTTTAGAGAGGCCTTCACAAAGACCTGATCTCAATCCCATTGAAAGTTTATGGGCAAAGCTGAAAAAGCAGATGCGAGCAAAGCAACCTACAAACATGGCTCAGTTACACCAGTTCTGTCAAGAGGAATGGGCCCTAATTCCTACCAACTATTGTAAGAAGCTTGTGGAAGGATATCCAAGATGTTTGACCCAAGTCATACAGTTTAAGAGAAATGGTACCAAATACTAATGAAATGTATGTAAACTTGTGACTTTGCAGAAAGTAATAAAAATGCCTTAAAATATTATCTCTCATTATTCTGACATTTGTCAAATATTAATAATTCTAGTAATCCTAATTGATCTAAAACGGCAAAGGTTCATTCTGATTTCATGTCAGATAGTGAGAGAAACGTGTGTCTTTTTATCCAGTGTATGTAAACTTCTGGTGTCAACTGTAGCGTTACATATGTCACCTATTGACTTCTGTGTTGGTATGTGACAAGTTGTGTGAAGCGAGCTGGTTGAGTATTAAATAGCCGAGCAAACATTTAGTTTTCCCTTTGATTAATGTTTTATAGGATTGTCTGTTAATATTCTCAGTTATAATCTAGCTCAGTTAAAAGTGAATTTAGGATATTTGCACAATTTGCATATGTGAGCAAAAGCAGTCTTCATAACTCTGCAGTGGAGCATTAATCCCTAATCCGAATTTCCATCTTTCAAGTGACTTGTGCATTAGTGTCAGGAAGACAAAGTTGGCTACAATTAATAGGGGAACATTTAATTTATTAAAATATGTTACATCTTGGGTCTCACCTTAACAGCTGGTTGGAGCCTTGGAGAAGCTTTGAACACCCCATTTCTCCTTCTGATGCTCTTCTCTTGGAACTGATGACAAAATAATGTAACAAAATTTATTAGAGAATCTTTAATTTTGTCATTGATCTAACACAATTTGGTCTACGAGTCTGCAAATGCAATGTTAAGTATAGGAGCAGCTCTAAATCCATTTTAAAAGTTTCTGGGATTCAGTTGCTTTGTAGGTGCTGTAACGTCTGAGTAAATTTACCTGCCTTAGCAGGGCCTCCAGAAAAAAATCTCATTATGTAGAGATCTTTCTGCTGACTATAGATGAGTGGTTCCCTTCCCACAATCCCTGTCCACGATCCAGATCAGTGCTTTCTGGCTGTGGACAGGAGATGCACAAATTTCTGTGTTACCAGGTGCAGTGTGTAACTTGACCACCTGGTATAACTTAAGGTCCATTTACACAGTACGAGATCGTGAACGATATCACTGAAACGTCACGGGTTTGAAGTTGTTGACATGACATCGTTAGGACGTCGTTTCGTGTAACATCGAGATACGACTACGATAAATCGTTGGAACGTTGATTGCAGATTTGAGAGCATGTTCTCAAATCACACAATCAGCCAACCTGCTGCATCGTTGTGTGTGACACCGCAATAACGATGTCATTCACGACTTCACCCATTCACACCATCACTGGGTTGTGCGAATGATAGCTGCTCGCTACATTGTTGGGGCGTCGTCCACGATATATCTACACGTGTTATATCTTGCCAACGATGTCAAAACGATGTCCTAATGACCGTGCGCCCCCGAAATAGTTAGTGATGTCGTTTCAGCATTGCAGGGTGTAACGGTACCTTTAGTCTGGACACTGCACAGATTATGTCTTGCCAACCTGGCTAATTACAATCAGGGCTGTGGAGTCTGAGTCGTGGAGTCGGATTCAGGGAAATTGAGGTATCTGAGTCAGATGTTTGGCTTATTGACTTCACTGCCATGGTCATGGAGTCTGAGTCCATTTTGGTGGCGTTGGAGTCTTGAGTCGGTTTCAGGGAAATTGAAGAGTCTGAGTCAGATGTTTGGCTTACCGACTCCACAGCCCTGATTATAAGCCAAGCCTGTGACCCTAGAGGGCAAGGAAATTTTGACAGCTCTGTCCACGGCCACAGAGCACTGCAGCGGACCTGGGTTACGCAATCCGATTTGCTCTTCTATATTGCTGACTGAATATATAGCTATGGGCAGACTTTCTATCCATGGCTTCCTTCTATGTGCAACTATTTTTTGAATCTTTAACCTTCGTGTCCCATTTGTCTCTTGACTTATCCACTGCTGTAAGGATGGTATGGGATGTGCAGTGTCTGCTGTGCTACAAAGTCCTCTAATATCTTTCCCAGCACTTCTGTGAAATGTGTTCCCCTGCCACTTTCTATTATCTCCAACAACCCTGTATTGACATAACACTTCAGACATCAGCTTTTTAGCCACTGTTTTCACAGTTGTTTTTACACAAGGGCAGGCCCCAGGCTATCCTGAAAGAGATCCATACAGACAAGGACATACTCTTTTATGCCTTATGTTACTGTATGAAATTAATCTGAAGTTGCTGAAATGGGTATAATTGCCTTGGTTTGCGTCCTTGCAGGGCCTTGACAGCTTTTCCTGGATTGTGGCACAGGCTGATATGTGCAGCACGCTGATTAAACTGTGGTGCTAGCCAATGTTTATTGACCCTACTTAATATGGTTTGTTTAGCATAATCACTCAGATCATTGTTCAAATGCCCCAACATAGGAACAGGTTATCAAGGAAGGCAATACCAATCACTCAATCTCCCCACATTGCACATGCTTGTTGCTTCCTTACTTTTGTGTTCCCCTTTTTTTTTTCTCTCTGTAGACTGTTGTTGTAGTTTACCCAACAGCTCGAAGTCCTCGGATAAACACTACATACATAATTCTTTTATAATGGTGGCCTCTTTAGCAGCAGTATCCGCCAAATTATTACCCTGGGCCATCACTATTTTTTCTACATGTGAGTCTGGACTTAGATAATAGCCACCTGCTATAGTAGCTCTTAAAAAGATAGTTTCAGCATCACATATAGGCTTAACTGAGGACCTAACAAAATTCCTGCTCTTCCAGATGGGTCATCATAATCATGAGCCGCTTACAACCAAAGCATACGACCTGGAATTGTAGATGTTTGTTGCTTGATCTTTCGCCATTGTTCAAATTATAACAAGCGCCTTGATTCCTGCACTAAATAGGAGTGGTACTCCAAAGGTGGTCAACATATATCCCATGCATGGATTTCTTCATCAGGCAATACTTGGCGTTATCTAATAAAAGTTCAAAATCTGCATTAGCATTTGGGTTGTCAACAACCTTCTCAAGTTGTTGGTTTTTTTTTAAACTCCGTTTTCATTAGTTGCAAACAGTCATGCTCTTCATCAGAATCAGAAAAAAAGAAACATTTTGTAGAATATAAGACGTTCTTGACAGCAAGCAGCCAGTTCATTACCCGAACCATTCTTCTGCTAAGGCTGGCTTCACACCACGGTTTTGCCTATCCATCTGTATCCTGTAATTTGCAGGAGCAGATGGACCGGCAGGGGTATGTGGAAAGGGATGGAAATGGATAGCAATTATGCCTCTGGACTCAGTTTATCACAGGATCCATTTTCCTCATAGAAAAGTTGCAGCAAGATCTGCAGCCATAGGAAATAATGCTAATGTCAAACCGGAGAGAGAGACAGATGCACAATCCAGAACGGAAAATGGGCTTGGAGGAGCTGTGGATTTCTTGTGGGCATGCTCAGTACCAAAAGCTGGATTCGGGAAACGATCCTGTTTTTTCCCAGATCCAGCGCCATAGACCCCCATGTTAACTGCTCCGGACCAGACTGGAGTCGTTTCTGTCCGGTGCGCCCAAAAACTGTGCAGTCTACGATTTTGGGGACGGTAAAAAACAGGACAAAACAAATCCTGGACTGAACTCAATCACATGGATGGCCATATATAACCAATCCGACAGCATAGGGATGCATGGGAGGTAAAAAAGGATCCTGTTCTGTCTTTTTGAAAACGGACAGAACAGGATGCTAAAAAACGTGGTGTGAAGCCAGCCTAAGCCATGCTACTGTGATAAAAGTAAAAAATAAGGGGGGGAACAAGAGGCGCAATAGTGCTCTATCACTAGTGACACTAATGTATGTGGTGGGTATGAATTCACTCACCTAGCACAGTTGTGAGACCCACAACTGGTGTAAAATCATTTAGCATTAAATGCAGCTGCTGCAGGACTTTCACCTTCCACATGCACGTGGGAACCATCCAGAAGTTACTTCAGGGGAAATGGTGTATCAGTGTCCGTGCTGCTGAAATCCCAAGAAAACGATCCGGAAACCATATGTAGGTTGCATCAATCATCCATTTATTCCTTTTCCTAAGCGTTTCGGCACTGTCCTAGTGCCTTCCTGAGGAAGGCACTAGGACAGTGCCGAAACGCGTAGGAAAAGGAAAAAATGGATGATTGATGCAACCTACATATGGTTTCCGGATCGTTTTCTTGGGATTTCAGCAGTGCGGACACTGATACACCATTTCCCCTGAAGTAACTTATGCTACTGTGATGTATTTTGTGTTTGTTTTAGCGTTGTCTTGCTGAAAAATGCAAGAGCTAGCCTGAAATATAAGTGGTCTGGATGGGGCTTAAGTTCTAAAACCTCTATGCATTGCTCATAATTGATGATGAATTTAAAGATGTGTAAGCTGCGAATGCCATTTGCACCGAAGCAGCCCCATACCTTCAGAGATACAGTTCTTTGAACTGTACCCGCATAACAAACTGGATGGTGCCGCTCCTTGGTTTTTGGTTTTTTTTTTTGTATTTTTTTTCTGAAAAATCATTGTTATTGGCATTCAGGGTTCAAACAAGTCAATAACATTACAGAATTACAAATAAACTATGAACACTTAAATAGAAGTAACATAAACACCCCCTCCCCCATGTGCTGGTGAGACAGGTGCTATATTGGTGCAGATATTTTGTGATACCTTATGAGTAAAAGATATAAGCTTTTGCATCTTCCAATCTAAATCACTAAATAACCTTCAGTTTGCCTAAAGAGCCCTGGAGATCCTTTTAGATTCCTTTAGAGAAGAATTTGGAAGTAAGCTTGTCTGCATTGGTTTTGGCCTCGACCCTCTCCGATATCATTGCTTTTGTGACCTCTCCGATCACCTCGCTTATTGGAGGTGCTACAGCAGAAAGCCAATGCCACAGGATAGTGCGTTTGGTTACCAGAGCCAACACATGGAAAATGCCAGCCTCCGTCTTGCCCAACCGTACATCATCCAAGTAATGGAAGAGCCAAAACAAACGGGTTCAGCGCTAGCCGTTCCCCGGTTAGATCATTCATGAGACTTCGAGCCTCTTCCCAGAGCCTCCAAACTCCTTCACAGACACAAAGGCCATGGAACATGTCTGTTCCAGTTCCAGAACATCTAGGGCAGTGCTGGATTCTATTTGGATGGAAGCTCCCTGTGGGTATATTAAATCCCAGCACAGCTCTATGAATTATTCGGTAATAGGAGTCTCTCCATCTTTCATCAATAATATTACCCCTAAGTGCTTTCCAACCCTAGAGAATTTTATCCTCGACCTCTCGTCTTAGAGTTGGCACTGCCAACCACTGAAAGGATGTTCTGGGCCCAGGGGAATACTCCCCTTAAGGAAAAACATATCGATGAAATGGTGATTGTCCCCATTTCCCTCAATACTAACTCATCCCAGGTGTTGACAAGGCTCATACATCCAACAATTTATCCATGATAAACATGATGTTTCAGTTGGTTATACTCGAGTACATGCACCTCTGATAAACCCAGCTTTTGTAGTGTTTCATGGCCCCCAAGCCAGCGTGTTTCAGACCCATGCAACAAGTCACACAGAGTTTTGACCCCTCTGTCCCTCCAAATCGTAAACATTTTATTGTCCTTCCCTAGAGGGAAGTCCGGTACGCCCACGGATCCTGGTATTTTGAAATTTCCAAGAGAGGCCCAGCTTTTTACGTACAGCCTTCCAGGAAGCCACCGTGTCCCTAAATACAACTGCATTTTTGAGGAAGCAGGGGATATTGGACCTGGAAGCGTGGATGACCGAAACTAACCTCCTCGGCGAACACAACTCAGTTTCCAAGGCATAATCTGAATATCTGCTTGTACCATGGAGCCAGTCTAGGGAATGTTGTGTAAGGCAGGCCAAGTTGCAACCCTGTATGTCAGGGAAACCTAGCCCTCTCCTATCTTTGGATAACATCAAGGTCCTAAGTCGAATTCTCCGTTGTTAACCCTGCCATATGAACCGAGTAAACGCTCTGTTCAGCTTTGTAACGTCCCCATGTTTTAAAAATAAAGGAATTTTATGTAGGGGATAAAGCAGCTTTGGAAAACTCATCATCTTGACCAGGTAGCACCACCCCAACAATGACAAGGGTAGCCCCTCCCACCTGATGAGCTCCTTCTCTATTTTGGCTATGAAATTATCGTAATTTAAGTGGTAAATAAGGCCCGCTGCCTTGGCTATGTGGATTCCCAAGTATTTTAATGACGTTTTGGTGATTGGGATGCCCTGTATATCTGGATTTGCCAAACCACTCTTGCTGTCGCCTCTCTGATTACAGTTTTTGAGAAAAAATATTTTGCTCTTCGTTTTATTCAGCTTAAACCCCGAGAAGGAGCCAAACGTGTCTAATTTCGATAAGATTCCAGGGAGATCCTTCTCTGGATAATTTAAAGAGAGGATGACATCTTCCGCAAATAATTTAGCCTTAATTTCCCTACTACCTACAGGAATCCCAGAAAAAAAACCCTCTTCATTAAGGAACCTAGATAGAGGTTCAATTGCCAGATTAAATAGCAGTGGAGATAAGCGGCATCCCTGGCAGGTGCCTCTTCCCTGAGGAAAGATCACGGGTAAAAAACACAGGGTGCAGACTTTGGCTTTCAGGTTGGAATATAACTTTTTCAGGAACATCCTAAAGGGTCCATGCAGCCCCACCACATCCAGAACCATCTCCAGCCATGGCCACCTGAAATTATCAAACACTTTTTCTGCATCCAGCATGACCAATGCTGGAGTATCCCCGCCCTTTCCCTTGATAAAATTAAGAACATTCAAAATCAACAAAAGTCCTAATATTGCCAACCGTCGACCTTCCCTTCACGAAACCCGCCTGTTGACATCCGATCATTTTAGACAAGAAATTAGATAATCGATTGGTCATTATTTTGGAGAGAATTTTTAAATCGACATTTATAAGAGAGATGGGGCGATAACTCGCTGGGTCCTTCTGGTTTTTATTGTCCTTGGGTAGAAGTGTAATATGGGCCGTGTTCATATGGTCGGAGATCTGTTCTCCCCCCCAGGAATGCGTTATAAAGTGAAGTTAGGTACAGCGCCACTTGGTCTCATAGTTCCTTGAAAAAAACCCACTAAAGCAATCGGGACCCAGGACCTTGTGAGAGTTCAGAGCAACTATCACCCCCCCCCCCCTCAACCTCCTCAAGGCTCACGACTTTGTTTAAAGCGTCTAGGTCGGTCAACGAGAGTGTGGGTAGTTGTATGTCTTGCAACCATTTTTTTTCCAGGGGAAAGGTTCCCCTCTGCCGGTCCATATAGGTCAGTGAAGTATTGTCTAAAAGTATCTACTATTCGTTTGGGGTCCCTGGTTACCACACCGTCTTGTGTCTTTATGGACATGATTAGAATAGACAGTCTCCTCCCCCTCACCAGGTTGGCTAGTATCTTACCGTCCTTATCCTCATATCTGTATAATTTTGCTTCCCGGGTTACATTGGGTAAACTTTCCCTCATTTTGGCCCCACCCATCAAAAGTACTTTTCTAAGACATCTAGTTTCCCTTATTGGTAGGTAAAGAACTGAGACGTATTATTTGTAAGTACGCATAACTGTGTCGTTGCTGTCTTGGAAATGTTTAGTTATTTTCCTCCTTTTAGATATTGTGTAGGCCCAGATTTTTCCCTGCAGGACTACTTTGGCTGTTTCCCAAAACAGTTTTGGGTCATTGGCGTGTTCGATACTATCTACGGAAAACTCAGTCCACCACTCCCCCAGAATTTTCGTGAAATTAAAATTGTCCAGGAAATATGTTGGGAAACACCACAATAAATCAGTTCCCCTTGGGTATCTGTCTCTCAGGTCAAGTGCTACCGGACTGTGACCTGAGATGACCATATTGCCAATCACCACATCCTCAACTTTGTTGATCACTGCCTCTTTCACCAAGAACATATCGAAGCGGGACCAAGTGCCTTGGGGGTGCGAGAAATAAGTGAAGTCCCGCTCTGGAGGGTTTCTCATCCTCTAGACATCTCTCGCTGCAATATTATCCGCAAAGTCAGAGAGGTCTGAGGAATTGTTTCTCAAAGGTAAATGCGGCCCCGGTTGACCCTCCCACTGCTGTCTGTCTTCCTCAGGTGACATTACCATATTGAAGTCTCCCCTCAATATAATATTCTGCACCGTATCTTTAGGAGTGTGCACCTGGAGAGTATTTAAGAAGCGCCTCTAGTCAACATTAGGGGAATAAACGTTATGGATGCTGAGGATTCCCCCTGAACATTCCAGCACCAGATTAATGTGTCTCCTCTCATTGTCATGAGTGCAAGATATAACTTTATGTGATAAAGATTTATGTATGAGAATCAACCCCCCTGTCCTTCTGCCTACTGCCCCCGAAGCATATACCTCCCCTACTTATAATTTATGCATTCAGAAAAGCTCTTCCTGTCTGAGGTGAGTCTCCTGCCACAGAACCACATCGCCCGTCAGCTTTTTTAGGTGACAAAGAACCATGGACCTTTTGCTCGGGGACCACAGGCTCTTCATGATCCAGGTCAATATCTTAACTATGGTCAGTGGGTTCAGGGGATCTATTACCTCATCTAAGATATATTTTTGAATTACCTGTCTCAAAACACAGCACATGATATCCATTTGCAATATCAACCAGAAACAAAAGACCCAACTGTATACAAACCCATAAAAAAATCCCACCCACCACCCAATACTTCCCCCAAGCAGCATTAACTTCCATTTTTCTAATAAACTGAAAGTGAATGTTTCTTTCCCAGCTCCCACCCCTTGGCCTAAAATTCTCGTCATTATTTGGCATAGTGAAGTGTCCCAATTGTCATTCAGCAGTGGATAGCCGCAAAACCCCAGTCCTCTCCCCTCCCAGGAGCCTACCGTTCCTAGTAGCAAAGTAAAAAAAGAGAAAAAAAAGTGGGGAAAGGGAGAGTTTGAGCCGGTGGAATTGCTCAAGACTTCTCTCTTCCCCGTCCCCCTTCCCCTTCCCCTGCTGGGGTCCAGTACCAACTCAAAGTAACCTGCCCTGACAGGCCCAACATCCAGCCGGACGATCGATCAGCGGCCATCTTCCATCTAATCTCCAGCTATGCTAGCATGTGGCAGGTCCTTATTCTCTCTTGTGGGCAGCATCTTCCATTGATCCCTGGGTGATCGAGAATGGCTCCCATTGTCGGTGTCCTCCATCTGTTCCAGGTTGCCTGGGGACCTTATTGATGACGGTGATTTTTCAGTCATCGTGGTAAGCTTGGCCTTCATAGTTATGTGATGCTGGTGTTGTACCACGTGAGCTAGTGGTGAAATACCACAACGCCACTCTTGCATCTGTGAAGTATTTGAAAGTATCTTCGCCTTCCACCACCTTGAGTGTGGTTGGGTACAACAGTTGGAAGAAGATATTCCTTTTGTAAAGAAGGTTGCAAACCTCATTGAAGTTTCCTTCTGCGGGAGACATCCGCAAAATAGTCACTGAATAGGATTATCTTGTAGCCCCTAAGGAGAAGCAGCTGTCTGCATCTCCTAAAGGCCTGTAATAAGCGTACCTGGTACTTCTCATTGAGATATTTAGTGATTAATTGGCATGGCTTGGATGGCTGCCCCTGTCCTTGAGATACAGTCCCCTCACGTTGTGTGTCTAGAGACTGTGGCAGGCCAAACCTGTGTGTTTTCTCAACTCTGCACAGGTCCTTAAATCCTAGGGCCTGTGGTAGTTCTAGCTCACAGATGTTAAGTTGGTTGTGAGCAATGGCCTCTGGCAGGCCGACCAGCCTCAGGTTATTCCTCCGTGACCTGTTTTCAAGGTCATTAATTTTGTTCCTCATCCAGCTGGACATCTTGGTAGCCTCCTGTAATTGGTTTTCTAGGGCTCTTATCTTGTCTTCAGCTGCAGATATGGGATGCTCTGCTTCATTTAATCTACACCTATGCTGTGCAGTCACATCTTGCAGTTTGGCTACTGTGGATTGGACTGTCTCTCGAAGTGTTCATTTTAACTCTTCTACAAGGTGAACTTTCATCTCCCTGGCCAGTGCTGAATAGGCCACCATAACTTTTTCCCCTTCAGGCTCATCCCCGCCTGCCTCTTCTCCCTGCTGAGGGGATCCTGTGTCTTACATCCACTCCGCGAATACCAGAGGCGCTTTCTCCCTTCTCCTCCTGGCCGCCGCCATCTTTCCTGAGGCTCCAGCTTCCTCCTCTCCTGGTCCCTCCATCCTGTTGTGGCCCGTGCTCTGCAACCACTGCTCCATCCGCTGCTCAGACCGGTGGGAGTTGATCTGCTCCTCCTCTGTTGCTGCCCGTGTCGGCTTTGTATGCTGATGTGCGGCCTTAGGTGCCCGGAGCTATGGACTACAGCTACATCGGCGCCGGAAACGCAAGTTTGCTTCTCCTTTTTAAGTCCACAAGATATTTGTGTCTAGAGTTTCCATAAAGTATTTCAAAATTTAATTGACCTGTTTTCCTTTTTGCCTTAGTTTATTTTGAAAGCGCTTTTGTCCAGAGAATGCAGTATTTCTGGATTTGTATATAGTTTCTTCTTTGCGTATTCGAGCTTTCACTTGCATTAGTGATTTGCAAAGTGAACTGTCTTCAGAGTATGCTTTCTGGACTAATCCTTAGCCCTTGAAGTGATTTTATCTACTGAGCCATGCCTGTTTTTAAAGGGATTATTTGGGATTTACAAAAAAAAAAAGTGGTTGTGCACTAACATGTAGGTAGCTGCCACCTACCTGCCTGTTGTGCCAGACATCGTTCACCGCTGTACATCCCCACCACAGAGCGGTCACAGACCACTCCTGCTTGGACAGGATGGCGGGGTAAACAGAGCAGAGGTGACTTTTACGCTCTGCACTGTGAAAGTGGCGGGACAGCCAGCTCTTCTCTACCTGATTGGGAGAGCCAGCTGTCAATCAGCCTGACATCGGCTCTGAGAGGAGAAGCCGTGCCTCTGCTGACGTGACATCAGCGGAAGCCGCAAAATTGCTGACGAGAAGACTCAGACCGAACTGTGCCGGCGGTGACCGACGATGAATGTTGCTGGGTACAACAGGCAGATGGGTGCAGCTACCTGCCTGTTAGTGCTTACTCACATTTTTTTATATATACGGTATATAAATCCTGGATAATCCCTTTAATGCATTGCCACCTTATGGCCTCTAGATCTCCGAGCTTTCACTGTCAGTTGTTCCTAGTGCATGAGTTTCTCAACAATCTCTGAATCATTTGATATTATGTACTGTAGATTTTAAGATATTCAAAGTCTTTTACTGGGGAGCATTTTTTGGCACAATTTTTAGACAGTTCTTCATTGGTGAATCTCTGACCAAGGCTGTGGAGTCTGTAAGCCAAACCTTCCACTCCGACTCCTCAATTTCCCTAAGGGTACCTTTACACACGGCAACTTTTCTAGGAATTTCACTGGCAACTTACTGGTTGCAGTGAAATCATGGACACATTGTTCCATTTGTACATAGCAACAAGATAGAACAATGTCTCCATGATTTCACTGCAATCAGTAAGTTGTCAGTGAAATTCCTAGAAAAGTTGCCGCGTGTAAAGGTACTTTTACACTGACTGCGACTCAGACTCCCACATAAATTGCTTATATTTAAGTGATACATTTATTGAAGTACAATGTGAACATCAGAATTTTAATCATTATTATGATAGAGCATAAAATATATTTATTGCAATACAAGTTTAGAAAATAAAAAACTTTAAAAGATTGTAAATATGGAGTACACTATGCAGTAAGTGACAGAAAACAGTTTTCAACAAAAACATACTAAATAACATTTGTGCAGTCTATGAATTTGTTCTGAGAAATAGAATTGCCTCCATCAGATCCTCCTTCATAGATGACCACAAATCTGACCTAATAATTTTAAGGCTAGAGAACAACCCTCTCTACACTAACTTGCGTTGGAGGCAAAACGGTAAACACATGGGCAACATCTCTAACAATATTGGGGTATAAAGGAATTGCCTCATGCACAGTCAGTTTTGTAGAACCATTGAATTTTTCCTATTTCTTTGAGTGCAAGTGAAAAATTTTGCTGACGTTTTGCTGAAATATTGTCCATCTGCTTGCTATATAAGTGAGTGGAATCTTTTTTTTTTTCTGTGGCAATGCTTTTGCCTGCTTCATGTCATCCAAATACTTGTGAAAGTTAAACTCCTCGTCTGAGGAGGCTGAAGATATGGCAGCAGCTGCACTGGCAGAACCCAAGTACTCTTGCGCCTGACAGTCCTGTAGCTCAGTCATCCTAACTGCTACCTCAGTCAGAGCTTCTTTTCCTTTAGTGAACTGTTGATCATCAAGCTGTATATGATTTGGTTCCAAATAAACAGCTGACAGAAGAAAAGGTTTCCCAAATTCATATGAAAAAATATTCAGCACATTCTGCATTGAACTACTGTACCCATTTTATTTTATATTTTAGCAGTTTGAGTAGGTCTATTTATACAGACTCCAACTCCACGACTCGGACTCTATAGCCCTGCCTCTGACTATCGTTGCTTCTCATAGACTCTGCCTTTCTAACACGCTCTTTTTATGCATTGTTGACTTTGTTGAAAATTGACTCTCCAGCTGTTTCTCATTAGTCCCACTTTTTCAACATTTTGTTAACTATGTTCAAATATCTTTGATATGTGTTGCTGTCAACAATTTGTAAATTAATTTAGTTTTTTAAATGAAATTAAAAAATGTCTAACATTCAACTTCTGATATGTGCTCTGTTCAGTCGTGCAAAAAATGTCTAAGAGATTTCCAAAACATTCTATTTTTAATTTCATGTTCTCTATATATTTTACACATTCTCAAAATTTTTGGAAATAATGGTTTTATTTTTATTGTAATATAGTTTTTGTAGTTTGTCCTTGGAGGTTAGGAGTCATGCTCTCCGATAGTTGATTCTTTGAACTACATTTAGATGGTATTGTAATTAAAATCATAAATATGGTTATCCTGTCAAACGGAGAACATTTTCTTTCAGGTCACGAAGTATAGAATGTCTTCACTTTTTTATATTGTTCAGCTTTCTTCTTTTCTTGCTGCAGGCTTGTTAATTTTTTTTATACATTATCAAATTGTAAATGCACAATTATCTTAATTAGTCACAGTGCTTTCTTGAAGAGTGCGCCCAAAGAATGTTTCCTTCCCTTTGTTTTTCGGGTGGACAGATTTTTTTCTTAGCATGCAGCTTGTGATCATAATTTTTAAAACAGTCTAGTCTAATTTTACAAAATAAGCTTCCATCAGTGGATATCATGAAATTAGTTTCTTAAAATGTAAATGTCATTTCATAGTAACATAGTATTTAAGGTTGATGGAAGACCTTAAGTTCATCTAGTTCAACCCATAGCCTAACATATTGATCCAGAGAAAGGCAAAAAAAAAAACACATTGGGGGAAAAAATTCCTTCCTGACTCCAGATACGGCAATCAGACTAGTTTCCTGGATCAACGCCCTATCAAATAATCTAGTATATATAACCGGTAATATTATAGTTTTCAAGAAAGGCATCCAGGCCCTTCTTAAATGTTAGTAGTGACTCCCTCATTACAACATCAGGTGGCAGAGAGTTCCATAGTCTCACTGCTCTTACAGTAAAGAATCCACATCTGTGATTATGATTAAACCTTCTTTCCTCCAGACGTGGAGGATGCCCCCTTGTCCCCGTCTCAGGCCTAAGAGTCTCTGTACTGTTCCCTCATATATGTTTCTTGCTATTTATGTAGTTAAAAAATATTTTGGGATTATTTTTACTTTCTCTGGCAATGAGTCTCTCTTTCTCAATCTTTGCTGCCCTGATTTGCTTTTTACAGATGTTATTTAATTTTCTGTATTTATTTAATTCCTCATCACTACCTACTTGCTTTAATTCCCTAAATGCTGTCTTTTTATCACTTATTGCGCCCCTTACAGCTTTATTTAGCCATAGTGGTTTCCTCCTATTTCTAGTATACTTATTCCCATAGGGTATATATTGTGCACAGGTCCTATTCAGGATGCTAATAAACATCTCCCATTTGCTTTGTGTACTTTTATGTCTCAGGACATCGTCCCAGTTTATTGCACTAAGATCATTTCTCAACCGTTGTAAATATGCCTTCCTGAAGTTTTTAGTGTCCTTGTAGCCCCTCTACTACAAATCTTATTAAAGGATACTTGAAAACTTATTATTTTATGATCACTATTACCCAAGTGATCTCCAACCCGTATATTTGATATGCGGTCCGCCTGTTGGTTAATATTAGGTCCAGCAGTGTCCCCCTTCTTGTTAGGTCCTGAACCAGTTGTGAAAGGTAATTATCTCTCATAATTGTCAAAAACCTGTTACCTTTGCTGGAACTGCAGGTTTCTGATCCCCAATGTATTTCAGGGTAGTTGAGGTCCCCCATAATAATGACTTCTTCCTGAGTCGCTGCTTCATCTATTTACTTTGAGGATATTCTCCTCCACTTCCATTATTGTTGGAGACTTATAACAAACCCCTATCAGTAATTTATTATTTTTTCCCCCTCCCCTTATTTCCACCCACAGGGACTCCACATTTTAATTAGATTCACATATATTATCACGAAGGAGGGTTTTAAGGATGATTTTACATATAAGCACACACATCCCCCTCGCTTATTTGTACGGTCATTTCTGAACAGACTATAGCCCTGTAAATTAACAGCCCAGTCATGGCACTCGTCCAGCCATGTCTCCGATATCCCTACCATGTCATAATTATTTTCCAACAAAATTCTAATTCCTCCATTTTGTTGGTGAGGCTTCTGGCATTAGTGTACATGCACTTTATGCATCTCTCTTTACCTCTATTTCTTCCTACTATATTGACTGTACTAACCCCACCCCCAATTTCATTACTTGTGCCCAAGTTACTATTTACACTATGTTCCCCTCCTGTACAATGAATACCCTCCCTCCAATCCCTAGTTTAAAACACTCCTCCAACCTTCTAGCCATTTTCTCCCCCAGCGCAGCTGCACCCTCCCCTTTGAGGTGCAGCCTGTCCCTTGCATAGAACCTGTAGCCAACAGAGAATTCAGCCCAGTTCTCCAGGAACCCAAACCCTCCTTCCTACACCAATTCGTGAGCCACTTATTTATCTCCCTAATCTCCCGTTGCCTATTTGGTGTGGCACCTGGTACAGGCAGTATTTCAGAGAATACTACCTTGGAGTTTCTTGCCTTAAAGTGATCCTAAACCCAGAAACTGACCCCCCCCCTTATCTTTAGACCTGTCCCTGCACCCCCTCTTATCATTTCTAGCCATCCCTTTTGCAGAAAAAAATCGCTTTTGTAAAGTAAGAGAAAAGGTTATAATACTTTGTCCTGTGTGAGTTCTCTCTTTCTGTGGAAGCCGCAAATGCCCCGCCTGTCTGCTGCTGCCTGGTAATTATGCACACCCCTCTCTGCTTCTAAGAGCCTGGCCGCGTCATGAAAGGGAGCGGGGCTCCGGCATGACGCGATTTAGCCCTGCCTTTTTCATGACGCGGCCAGGCTCTTAGAAGCAGAGAGGGGCGTGCATAATTACCAGGCTGCAGCAGACAGGCGGGGCATTTGCGGCTTCCACAGAAAGAGACAACTCACACAGGACAAAGTATTATAACCTTTTCTCTTACTTTACACAAGCGATTTTTTTCTGCAAAAGGGATGGCTAGAAATGATAAGAGGGGGTGCAGGGACAGGTCTAAAGATAGGGGGGGTCAGTTTCTGGGTTTAGGATCACTTTAAGCTTGCAGCCCAATTCCCTGAAATCACTGGCATTCTCACATTCCCTGGAATCACTGATCCTGGCATTCTCACATTACTCTGCACTGTGCAGTAGCTGAGATAATCTGATACATTGTCATCTCATCAACTGCAGTCAGGAGCTCGCACACTGTAGGCCCCGCCTCCTCCCTAATATGTATATTTGGCCATATTCAGTGCAAAGACATTTGACTGAGGTATTAATATGTGTCTGCTTCAGACACAGCCTAGTTGGGGCACCGTGTGGAAGGTTTATGAATGGTTTTCCACCATATTTTACTTATAAAGTATATTTGAAAGCTTATTAAAATTTCTTGCTCTACTATTATTATTAAATAAACATTTAAATGGCGGTTACACTTTGTTAGAATGTCACGCTTATTTTGAGTTTTCTGAGAACAGAGTAAATTGTATTTTGCTCTGTGTATGTACAGTAGTTAAGAGTGAAGCCCCATATACCTCTGTGCATAGAAAAGATGGCGGTGCATATGAAGTTTTTTTCATTGCCCTCTAATGAGACTTCAGAAAATAGTGTAGAACATATAGTGGGGATAAGCGAATTGATTCTGAAGATCCTGGTTCAGCAACCACACCAGTATTTTGTCAGTGTCTCCCTACCGGCATTCCGGGCACTTTATTTTAATTTTATTTTAATATTTTAGGTTAAAAGTAGGGTAGAACAACATTGTGTGTGTGTATGCTTCACGCTGCCACATTGACGGCTCTATAGTGCTGTGCAAATTAATTGGGACAAAGCATTTTTTAAGTAAAATCATAAGTTGATTCAAACCAGTTTTAACTGCTTTGAACAGGTGTGAGTGTACAACCTTGAGTAATAAAATGTGGTCTGACTGGTTTTAGTCAGAAAATATCAGCTAGCTGCTCCCTCAGCTTCAGTTGAGAGCTTGTTTCTGTGAGGAGTGGTTTAGTGTACTTTTTCTCTCAGTGTGATTCGTGCCTGTAAAAATGGATGTTACTCCACAGGAGAGGTCTAGAATTATTACTCTTAATGAACATACAAGTCTGACTGTAAGAGAAATCGCGTCCACTGTTGGTATTGGAAAATCTACCGTTTCAAGAATAATTCGCACACACAATGAAACTGGATCGTTTTCTCCAAAACAGATAGGTAAATGTGGAAGAAAAAGTAAAACGACACCAACAACTGATAAGAACACTCTTATCAGAAATAGTAAAATTAATGCAAGAAAAACTTGCCTTGTCCCAGTTAATTTGCACAGCACTGTATAGGCTGGCTAGTCCTCTAATAGTTGCTATCTTTGGAATGCTCATAGAAATTAATAGAGAGAACTGTCTCAGATTAGGAGTCATCTTGGCTTGAATTTTTATAGCAATAAATACTCTGTTCTGATTGCACCAGGCAACACACACTCCAATTTGGGCTACATTCAAACTTCTATTTAAATATTTCCTCAAAAATGGACCATTGTTTTCCCATGTGTACTCCATGTTTGTATTGTTTTTTGCTACCTATTTTTAAAAGCATATAGATGTAAGCAGGCATTTTTTGTAAATGAGTGAATTTCTGCACATGCCCCTGATACAGATGACATCAAAATGTTTCTTGTAAATGCTGATTCTATTTTTCAGAATTTGCACATGAACACGTCTATTCGATCCTGTGATTTTCATGTCATGACGTTTCCTTCTTAGTGCTGAAATTTCAATGTTCTGGTGTGTGTGTGTGTGTGTGTGTGTGTGTATGTGTATTTGTGTTGATATGTGATATATATTTTTTTTATTCTGCATAGAAACGCCAAAAATGAGGCATAAGGTTGATTACAAAATGAGATATCTCTGGGATCAATGATATTCTTTCCAATGATTTAGGGCGGTAAAGAGCCAAAGTCTAAATATCATTTAATGTTCATATAATATAAGTACACTTTTCAAGATTAAAATTGTATCACCAAGAAGTTATAGTTGTGGAGTTACGAAAATGACAGGTTTTATAGTCATGTTTATGAAAAATAAATGAGTACAAAGTTTTCAAAATCTCTCCAGTAATTATGGCATATGAGTGCCATGTGTAGAAATACACACAGTTACACGTCTTATCATGCGTGAAGCTGTCAGTGGTTGCCCAAAGAACTATCTTCTACTATGAATGCAGTTGGGTATGAAAATCATCAAGATCTACTGCTGGCAGCTCTTTGCAGTTGCTGACCAATGACATCCCAGAAGTGCTCAATAGGAGAGCAGTCCAGAAACTATCAGGCCATGGTAGCAAGTTTTGGCCATGCAGGTTGCTCACAGCAGTATAAACATGTGGCCTGGTATTGTCAAGTTGCAGAAACGCTTACCACATTCCCTGGTGAAAGACTTTTAATGTTGCCCATGCTGTCTCCAGCCCAATCTCCAGCTACCATGGCATCCATGACAAAAGTCTAACTAATTGCTGAAGTAGATTTTCATTGCAGCTTTCATTGCTGTCTTGCTCTACATAATCATTAACTACATAAGATAATAAATAACATTATCTGGATGTAGTGTGAACGCTTTTTAATGGTCTGTGTACACAATCCTTGACACATTAGGCATTGTATATGACATCTAATTTTACTTGCAGTACAAATTGGAGAACTTTTGTGTTAGGCCCCTTTTACATCAGCGGTAAACGCTGATCGCGGCAGTTGCGATGAAAAAAACACAACTGCCGCGATTACAGCATAACTGCCGCACTTGCGGTTCACTTGTGGCAAGCCCCATACGCGGTACCCAACGCAGTAATCGAGCCAGACCTCTCTAGTCTTAATTTCAGGTATACAAACAGCGTTGTGTCACTGATTTGGTTATGGAACCAGTGGTGTGGCCATTTCTCAAAAATACTGTTTGGATAAGTTTGTACATAAGTCATATCTGCAACTTTAAAACAAAGGTCAAGCAACTCATCTGTGCATGAAAACATAAGAACTGGAGACCAAAAAATTGGTAGCGGGTGCTCTGGACTGGAATCCTAATTATATGAAAACCTCATGTTTAGTGGAGTAATTCAAATAGAATGGAAAAAATATAAAGATACACAGTAGACATGGTTAAGCGTTTCAAGCATATGCAGAGCTCTTAATCATGACCTAACCATAATTAAATACACTTGCTTTTTATAGACCACTGCCGTCATGATTAAAGAGGACCTGTCACCCCCCTGGTGCTATGCTAACTGAATGCAGCACTGAATGCAGCGTGTCTATTGCATTCAGGGAAGGGGTCCCCCATGTCTCTAGTCCCCCTGTAAGTTGTGCAAAACACTTTACAAAGTGTACAGATGACGAGTCTGGAGGGACTTACTGAGTAATGAGTCCTCGCTGTCCCTGGTGTCCTCCCCACCTCCAGCCCTCTCTGTGCCACCTTCAGTCCCCTCTGTGCTGCCTCCTTTGTGTCTCCCCTCCTTGGCCACTCAATGCTGCTCTGTGTCTGAAGTCACGCAAACACAGAGCGAACAATGGGAGGGACCGGGTCCCAGCAGCTGAAACGGCTCCTGCCGGTGACATCAGCCCCAGAGCCCGCCCTGCTGTACATACATAATCTGGAGCGGGCTCCAGCACTGATGTCACCTGCAGGAGGTGTTTCAGCTGCCGGGACCCGCTCCAGGCCATTGCTCGCTCTGCATCTGCGTGACTTCAGACACAGAGCAGCAATGAGCGGCCGAGGAGGGGAGACACATAAAGGAGGTGAAACAGGGACGGCTGGAGGTGACACAGAGAGGTCTGGAGGTGGCAAGGACACCAGCAACAGCGATGACTTATTACTGAGTAAGTCCCTCCGGACTCCTTATCTATATACTTTATACATTTTTAACAGCTTACAGGGGGGCTAGAGACATGGGGGACCCCTTCCCTGAATGCCGCAGACACCCTGCATTCAGTTAGCATAGCACCAGGAGCGGTGACAGGTCCTCTTTAAAAGCTCTATTATTATTATTTATTTATTTATTTCGCGCCATTAGATTCCATGGCGCTCTACATATGGAAAGGGCAGACAAAGACCAGTACAGATATATGGACAATCAAGTCGCACAGGTACAGGAGGGCAGGAGAACCTGTCCTCAAGGGCTGACAGTCTAAGATATGCGCTTCAAACGCGTAGATCATCTTTACTCTGTATTTTTATATTTCTTCTATTCTATTTTAATTACTCCAATAAACATGATGTTTTCATAAAATTTGGATTACATTACATCCAGTGCTGGACTACTTTTTTTTTTTTGCCTATGAAAATCTATCATCCAGCAAGTCGGACTCCAGATTTATTCTAAGCCAGAGCAATGACCCCAAACATACAGTCAGTGTCATTAAGATGTATTTTGACCAAGAACAAGAAGAACAAGTTTTGGAAGTGATGATATGGCCTCTATAGAGCCCTGATATCAACATCGAGTAGTTTTGGATGTACATGAAAACAGAAGGATTTGCATAAGCCTACATATGTCACTTTTGGCCTGGCGATAGATCCTTTTTAAATACACTTTATTCTCTACACCATATATTATCTGCATACACTTTCTAGAGCAGCGGTTGTTCCATTTTGTATAATGTGACTAAGATCCTGACATTGAGCATTTATACTGATTGTTGATGATTTCGTCTGCTGTACTTGTATTCTTTTTGCAGTCACCTGGCCATCAGAGTGAATGGTGACATGATTGTGGTGGTGGAGTGATGTCATCTATGAACCTGCAACCAATGTTTATGTATATTCTGCGAGAAACATTGATAACAATGCTCATCAGAAATTGTACTGGCCTTTATACAAATTATGTAAAAAAAGCTTCTGCTATGAGATTTCATTTCTCCGTTCCTGATTTCCCTTATGTATAGGATATTATTATTGTACATCAATTACAGTAAGCAAAGCTGTGGGAGAACTTTCATTTACAAATCACCGTTAAAATTATTATTGCCTTGGGAATGTGGGCATCTCTGAAGTGTGGTTATTTGTTTCTTATGGATTCCATTTCATAGGAAGCCTATATAATGACTGTGCTTAATCTAATATATGACATTCTGAACTATGCAGAGGAATACAGTCCAGAGTGGAGTTTTGCAAGGCTGTAAACCGTTTGTTGAACTCTAGTGTTTTAATACCTGATCCTCAGTAAATTTGAATTGAAGAAGACTTCACAGAAGAACCTTGTTAGGTCCTATGTACAATTCAAGATATTACTCTATAGGGGACTATTAATCCTAAAGAAGATTTATAACAATCCTTAATCCATTAGAGTTGGTGCAATAATTATTTAGTGGCAGATCTATTACTTTTAGTGGACATTTAATGAATTCACATAAACGCTGTATGAAGCTGGGGTGCGGGAAGTGTGAATGGAGTCATTACTACATTAGTTACTGGCAGACCGCCATGGGGTACGTAGAGATGGAGTCAGTTTAAAGGTTAATAAAATAGAAAGTAAATGTAAAATAGAAACTGAATTTTATATTATTTGGACTGGATGCACCTTACTAGAAGATGCTCCCAAGGTTTAGACAGCAGAAAAACTCTCGGATGTAACCCCTTCATGACCTACCTTGCCTTCTCCATCTTTTGCACTTTCGTTTTTTCCTCCGCTCCTTCTAAGAGCTACAACTTTATTTTTCTGGCAATATAGACATGTGATGGCTTGTGTTTTGAGGGTTGAGTTGTACTTTTGAATGACATATTTTATTTTACTATATAATGTACTGGAGGCAGAAAAAAATGCTAAGTGCAGTGAAATTGCAAAAAAAAAGTGCAAATACACTTTTTTTTTTCTTTCTCTCTCTTCTACTTACAGTATTTTTGGCATATGTCCCCTATTGACATGGAGGGGGTGGGTATATTATGTGGGGGCAGCATATGGAGGGGTTGGGTGTATTACGTGGGGGCAGCATATGGAGGGAGTGGGTGTATTACAGTTTTAAAATCTTTTATTTCCCATTTTTTATTAGTCCTCTTAGGGGACTTGAAGCTGCCACTGTCCGATCGCTTGTGCTGTACAGAGCTGTGAATCAGTATCATTCTGTACAGCACAAACAATCTTCTCCTGTGAGTGCTGGTGCTCAGCCGGCATCCATAGGACCTACGTCATGACAGGCACAAGGGTCATCAGCTGATTCTTGGCTGTCATTACAACCTACCGCCATTCTGCAATCACATCATGGAGGTTAGAAAGACGAATGACATGCTCAATCTCTACATGTGTTAAATCCCACTGTCAGAGATTGACAGCGGTATTTAACAAATTAATAGTATATCGGAGAGGCACATGTTGACTGATCAGATGACATGTGCAGGGAAAGATGCGAGCTCAGCATGTGAGCCCGCATCAGAAGCAGGGACATTACCTTGGATGCACCAGTACATACAAGGTTGTGAAGGGGTTAAATAAATGAAATTATCTTTCATTTTAATGCAATAGTGAAGAATAGTGAGGTAATGGCTCTATTGTTAGTGTTTCTCTGCAGCATTTGTATTAGACACATACACTGCGTTCCAAGTTACACAAATGCTATTTTTTTCTGATATTTCTAAATTGTCAATGCAAATGAGTCGGTATTGTGTAAAAATCCAATTTTGTTGGACAAACCTCCCAGTGATAAAAGTATTTTTTCCAAAGCTAAAAAACCTCAATGCATCTCTCCAAATTATTCTGCACAAGTTTCAAAACATTTTCTAGGTTGTGAAGAACTGAAAATAGTCATTTGTTGAATTTTCAGCATTAAGAGGTTACATTTACTGAAATCAAAAGCTTTTCCATCCAAAAAAAATCCTAACTGCCCACTTACATGTTAACCTTCTTTTATTCCACCTTCACAACTATTTCCTCGATTTAGCTTGTGAGTTCTTGCATGGTTTCTGCATTAATATCTTTGTAGGATGTTAAGGTACCGTCACACGTGGCAATTTTGCTTGCAATTTCACTGGCAATTTGCTGGTTGCAGTGAAATCATGGACACATTGTTACATTTGTACACGGCAACAAAATAGAACAATGTGTCCATGATTTCACTGCAACCAGCAAATTGCCAGTGAAATTGCTTGCAAAATTGCCGCGAATGACGGTACCTTTAGAATAGCCTGCCAGATCTGCTGTTTTGAGGTGAACTGCCTCCCACTCTCAGATCTTTTCTTAGGATACTCCAAAGGTTCTCTATATGGTTGAGGTCGGGGAAGGCTGGTGGCCACACTATGAGTTTCTCTCCTTCTATGCTCCTTACAACCAGTGATTAAGAGGATATGATGCATTGTCATGCATGAAGATTATTTTGTTACTGATGGCATGGTTCTTGTTTTTGAACCATTATGGAAAGTGGTCAGTCAGAAATGCTTTATACTTTTGCCAAGGTCATTTTTACACTTTTATTGACCCTAACTGGGCCTTCCAGCTCTCTCCCCATAATTTTATTCCAAAACATGACACCACCACCATATTGCTGATGTTGTAGTTCTGTTTGGACAGGGTGACTATCCACTAACCATCCACCACTCCAGGAATAGGGAACTCCAGACCTAGAGAGCCGCACACAGTCCAGGTTTTCTGCATTTCCTTAGTATTTGACAGTTGGTAATTTAATGTCCTGCTCATGATGATTCCAACTGTCAAATACTAAGGAAATCCTGAAAACCTGCACTGTGTGCGGCTCTGGAGGCCTGGTGTTCCATACCCCTACACTACTCCATCCAGGCCAACTAAGAGTTTCACGATACTCATTGGTAAAGAAGACTGTTTAAAAATGTTTCTTCATGTATGTCTGGGCCCACTGCAACCATTTCTGCTTGTGAGCACTGTTTAGGGGTGGCCGAATATTAGGTCTGCACAACTGCAAGACTCTGGAGGATCCTACACCTTAAGGTATGCGAAACTCCAGAGGCACTAGCAGATTCAAATACCTGTGTGCTACTGTGTACTAAAATATTAGAATCTGAGAGTCCTCAGTGGTTAATACCTTTTAATGCCTAACTGAAAATATGTTAAGAAAAGGCAAAGCAAGCTTTCGAGACCCTATGGCCTCTTCATCAGGCTTAAAGGGAACCAACCACCCCAAATGACCCCCCCAGACTGTTAATATGTGTCCCCACACCCAGCACACACATTTGGGTAATCGTTTTTGCTAAAAAAAACTGTTTAGTAGAAGCTAAGATATATGTTTATAAAGTTTAATAAATTCAGCCGAATGGGTGTTACCTAGCTTTGTCCTCGTGCATTTCTTCGTGCCTGTCAGCCTCCTCTCCCCTCCTCCCTTCAGTGAAGCCCTTCTGTGCAAGCCGAAAATGCCCCGCCTGTCTACTGCTGCCTGATAAATTATGCACGCCCATCTCTGCAGCTAAGAGACTGGCCGCGTCATGAAGGGGGCGGGGCTAGATCGCGTCATGAAAGGGGGCGGGGCTCCGGCATGCACAATTTAGCCCCGCCCCTTTCATGACTCGGCCAGTCTCTTAGCTGCAGAGATGGGCGTGCATAATTTATCAGGCAGCAGCAGACAGGCGGGGCATTTTCGGCTTGCACAGAAGGGCTTCACTGAAGAGAGGAGGCTGACAGGCACGAAGAAATGCACGAGGACAAAGCTAGGTAACACCCATTCGTCACGATTTATTAAACTTCATAAAGCTATATCTTAGCTTCTACTAAACAGTTTTTTTTTAGCAAAAACGATTGCCCCAAATGTGTGTGCTGGGTGTAGGGACACATATTAACAGTCCGGGGGGGTCATTTGGGGTGGTTGGTTCCCTTTAATGATACTTTGTACTGATATTTTATCAACTGTCATTTTATTTTATCAACTTTTATTTTAATCTGAAAAATTTTGTCTGGTAGAAACCTTCCTCATTAAGCCTTTACCTGCCCAAACCCATCTGTGCTATATATCAGCCACAGATGTCTTAAGTGTGGTCAATGTAGTATTAAGTTTATGTGAAATATCTAATGTTTTCATACTTTGTCCAAGTCAATGCACTATTTGACTCTTTTCAGCAGCCAAGAGTTCCTTTCTATTTCCCATATTGCTTGATTCCTGTGGCCTGCTTAAAGCAAACCTGTCACCGACCCCCCCCCCCCCCCCCCCTCCCGGCATCTAAAGATAACATAGTCACCTTCTGCAGCACTAAGGTTACATTCTGAGAAGGTGGCTATAGTATTTATGCTCCCTCGATTCACTGAAATAAAGACTTTTATAAAATCTGTGCCAAATCTGACCCAAGACAGGGAGGCGGGCTTTTCAAGCGTCTATCTCCAGCCTCTCTGGTGTCTGTCATCCCTCTCTGCTCTCCGTGCGCCGCCTCCTCTTCCTTGTCCACTAGAATCCTGCGCTGCGTAGTGCCTACTGCCCCCGGGCATGCACTGTGCACGCTGCCCGTGAACTTCCTGCATCCCACATAACCTTTTTGCGCCTGCGTGGTGTTCCCCTGGCAAATTATCACATTGATTTCAATGATCCAAAGAGACATAATACCACCCATGAGTCCATGAAATCTTTGATGACGCATAAATTGAATATACATAATAATTTTGAACGCAGTGTAGAACTTGACTGCCTGCACCTTATTTACACTTTCTGCACTGCACAAATGCACAGTACTGCTCTACTACACCTACATGCTACAAGTACTCTCTGCTACATGTACACACATTTTACATCATAGATACACACAAACAACTGCTTCATAAAAACTCACATAGGTCTTATACACACATTCACACTCAACTTTGCTGCTATATACACATACACACATCTGATATATCAGCCCACACAGCTCTTTACTAAACTTTGACTGGTAACTCTCCTTTTATTTAGAACAATCTCTTGAGGCATAGTTATCTTCCAGGCAGCATCCGCCCCATAGCCTGGAACAGCTCATTTACATAAAGTGATAAAAAGATGATTATCTGATAAGAGTCAGATAGGTGTGATTGTCAGATGGGTCAAATATGGTAACAGATTCCCTTTAAAATTGTGTTTTATAATCCAAAACGTACTGCATTTGCATTCATGTACACATTAATGAGTAAAACCCCTTACCATTCGCCCCAGTGATTGCCATCTGTCAACGAGATCTTAGCCTATTCTAAGTGTCTCTCTGCCGGGAGGGTAAAGTAGGACATTGTTTCCTCAAAGACTTTTTTTTTTTTAAATAATTCTCCATGGTGAAACACTGAACACTTCTAATCATAGAAGAACTTGATGTGCTATTATCAGCCATTAAGTTCATGCGCACACACATTATATAAAACAAGAGAACAGAGAGTATCAATAGCTAAAATTCAGACACACCAGTACTTTGGTGACCAAGGAAAATGCTAAGCATTAGAGAATGTATGCTAAGGTTTAGTTTGTTTTAAATTATCAAAAAAGATCAAGTGTGAACAGGTACCTAATGTAAAATCAGTTAATATTGTGTATCCTTACAGCACATAGATACCTCGTTTCTTGATAAATAAATCCTAGGTACATGGAAAATGTGTTATCATAAATGATGAAAGATGGTCAAGTGCAAATGGGCACCTATCAAGAGGCAGCACATTTACCAGCTAATGTAGTTAATCATAACAAAATGTCGATACCAAGCTTAAAGGAAACCTGTCACCAGATCTTTCATGTGTAAACTGAGGCTACCACCTGCAGCAATGCCTGTGCTGTGTTCGATAAAAAGGTTTACTATCCCCTGACTTCCTCTGTACACCCCGAAAAACATTTTTATATTCTCCTGCACTCTATATAAATCCAGATAGTCAACTCTGATGGGCATCCTTTAAGTGGCAGCTATTCCTACTCTCCGCTGGTCACTGTCCTCTTCCTCTGATTGATGTGGATTATGGCTCCTGCGTCATTCACATATTTGAGGGGAAAATGGCGTCTGGTTGTACACATCGCCGGCTCATGCATGCGCACTTTGCTCTGCCCTAGTGCAGGCAATAGACTAATATACAAGTAAGTACGAGCGAACCAGTGATGTGTCTGAATAGGCACCGGATTTACCCGATTATGTGGGGACATCATCCATGTCAATCAGAGGAAGAGGACAGCGATCAGCAGCGGAGAGGAGGTATAGACGCCACACCAAGTTTGCCCATCGGACTATTTGGATTTCACATACAACGTGGAAGACTATAAACAGGTTTTTGAGGGTTTACAGGGTGAGCTGGGACTAATATACACCTTTATGGATCGCAGCACACTCCCTGCTGAAGGTGGTTATGTTAATTCATACATGAAAAATCTGCTGACAGGCTCCCTTTAATGACAAATATATAAAACAAAGAGGGGAAATGATTTGTATAGGTGCAGGGGCATGTAACAGAGATAATACACTGAAAATTAGTTTTTAATATGCGATTCAAAAAGATCAAGTATGTGTGAATCTCACTTAGGCTGTTTGAGCACAATCTCTCATTTGCTGCACCTCCTGCACCCACCTGATTTCATACAGACTAGCACGCCTACTATACAGTCCCTAAAGGCACCTGCATAAATAGGAATATCCCTAATTGCAGAACTAGTTGATGACTACTCGAGCCTAACTTCCTGATAGTGAGTCGATAAAATTCAAGAATGCGCACATAGGGTGATATCTTCTTTAAAGAAGAGCAAAAAAGGTTATATAAAGAGGCTGCTCACCTGATGCAGTTGTGAAAACCCACAACTGTAATGATCGCTCAAATGCAAGTAGCTGCTGCAGGACCGTACTCTCCACAGATCCCTGTGGTTTAATCAGCTCCCAGGACACAGTACCTCGAGGTCCGCGCTGCCACTTCAGAAAGGAACAAAAGAAGCCAGTACAAGGGAATGTCTGGATCAACGATTCTTCTTTATTATCCAACGCGTTTCATAGTTATCTCCCAACTCCTTCATCAGGGAATGTCCGACATTCCCTGATGAAGGAGTTGGGAGATAACTCTGAAACGTGTTGGATAATAAAGAAGAATCGTTGATCCAGACATTCCCTTGTACTGGCTTCTTTGTTCAATTCTGAAGTGGCAGCGCGGACCTCTTGGTACTGTGTCCTGGGAGCTGATAGTGAGTCGAGGTTTTCCGGTGTCTCCTAAGGAACCAGGAAGAGATTTCTAAGCACAACAACAACAAAAGGCAAGCATACAAAGATATTATACGCCCATGACTTTTAGGAAGCCGGGCAGGAACAGTGTCGGGATGCGGGCACTATTGATCGGTGGCGGCAATAATGGAGTGGCTTCATAGGAAGCTGGGTCAGTGGTGCTATAGGCCTGGGGCTCGTTAGAGGAGGTGTTGGGACAGCGGGATGCGGGCACTATTGATCTGTCGGCATTGGTCTATAAAAATATGTCTGCGAAGGCGGCGCCTGCACAGATTGAGCTTTCAGCTCTCCAAGAGCTCAACTGTGAATCATCTTATAGTCTGAAAAATATGGTACTTCAGTTTCAGAAAGCTAGGTTTGCATCCTAGGTCATGGGTTTTCCAGCAGGTCAATGACCCCAAACATACTTCAAGAAACACCTAGACATGTATGGAAACAAAATGTTGAAGTCTCCAGCAACAGATCAGAATCTAAATCCCATTGAACACCTTTAAGAGACCTTATAATTGCTGTTGGGAGAAAGGCACCCTTCAAATATGATAGACCTGGAGGAATTTGCAGAAGGGTGGTCCAAAATTCCAGGCAAGAGTTCCAAGTATCTTATTCATGGTTACTGCAAGCGACTAATTGCAGTTGTTCATTCCAAATTGTGTGCCAGCAAATATTAAGTTAAGGGGGCCAGTAAACATGTCTAGTTTATTTTTGGGAATTTGTATGAAATGATGTTAAATTTGCCTTTTTTTACCTCTTTTTGTCCAATACACAAAGGGAATAAACGTGTATAACAAAACGTGTAAATTGGAATAATTTTCTGGGAGAAATACTTGATTTTCTGGATCAATTTCACAGATACCAACACTGTGTACATTTCCTGCCCTGACTCTCGTTACTCGGCAAAAATATTTGTGTACACTTAACCAATGAATGGGTACTATGCATTATTCTGTAGTCTGACCCTTATTGGATATTCCAAATACAGTTCTATTTTATGTCAATGTCCTCTGGCATATTAATTTGTAAAAAATCTATAGATCAGTGGAAAAAGATTTTTTTTTTTCTGTATACGGTAATTCTGACTAGGCATGTCACCAAATGGTGTACAGAACAATTTAATATCTTATATTGTGTATGTGTATTTTTCTTCTCTTTAAGTCTTGCATTTTAGCACTTGAGAAGTCTAACATTGGTGCAGAAGAACAATGTCTTAGCTGCACTTGGAAAATGTCCATGCCACTAGAAAGCTAACTCTGCCAGCACTAATGCTGATTTTGCAAAAGAACAAGAAAAGATTTCATTCTTGTCATCTCACTTTCCGGAGTCTTAATATAGCCTCCGAGATATGGATTGCACTTTTGTTCTCTACACAGAGATATTTACAAATCGTAAATGGTACAAAGACAAATGACAAAGTTAATCATGGAAATGATGTATGATCTGGGGGTAGCACAATATCATTTGTCTGTATAAAACTGAATTACTGAACCTAAGTTAATTGCAGAAATATAAATAGCAAAAAAGATCAGAGTCTTTCTGCTGCCTTTCTGCTCCCTTCACTCTTTCAACAATTTTATAGAGCTATACATGACACTTATCTCTGTCAGATGAAGTTGTAAAGATGCGGATACTTAATCTGAGCCATTCTATTTTGATAGGTTTCCAGAAAAAACATGGCAACCTATTATTTTGTGGAATTTACAAATGGGGAAAAGAACATTGTAAACTACTATACACAATTTCTATACAATATAAAGAAAATATACTATACAATTTAGATGGGGGCTTTTTTTTATTTAGGTGTATAAATAGGAGCAGTCAACTATGTATGTGTAATATATGTGTATTTAGTGGTAATTAGGCGAAGAAATATGAATGTAGCCACAGAAATGACACATATGAACTCTGCACTCTTGAACCTTTTTAACTACAAGCATGATTTTCAATGCATGTATTATAAAAATTAAAAGGTTGTCCACTTCTCAATCCTCACATTTCCCCTTTAAAAATAATAACACTTATACTCTCCTCTAATGCCGACTCTGTTTCAGAGGTCCCGGCACTCACTCACCTGACAGTCACGTGACACTTTACCAGCGTCTATGAGTTTAGCAGGCTGTGGAACTTTGCAAATGTCACATGGTTTTTTATTTGTCTTTTGTTCAGTGCTGGCTTCTGGGCACTGATTCGACCATGGAGGCCATTTTGAGACAGAATACTACAAACTGTTCTAGTTGACACAAGGACTTGAGGTGACCAGGCCTTTTGGAGCTCTGCTGCAGTGGAAGAGGGGCTTGTTTTGGATTTTCTAACCAACAAACGTTCCTCCTGAGCAGTTGTCTTGTGGGGTCTGCCAGACCTGGGCTTGTCAAACACATCTCCAGTCTCTTCAAATCTTTTTTTATTTCTTTGCACTTGACGCTGAGACACATTAAAGGTGCCAGCCATCTCTGCAGTGGATCAGGTCTTCAGCCTCTTGATAATCAAGGCTTTGGTCACAGGGTGGATTTTTGTCATGTTGTCAGAGTTCAAGTTGCAGTTTAAGTGAAGGTCTGGGGTGCTGGGTTTCTTTTTAGACACACTCACTAATTAACCGATCATTTACAGAGCACAGGGGAGGATGTAAACTAGGATTGGGTGCATTATATGACCAGGCGACAAAACTTTTGTCTTGCCAATATCTGACCATTCTGTGTTCATTAAATGATCAATAGTTCAGCATTGATGCCAATTTATTTTCTTAACCTAAACCACATTTGGGAGGGTTTCAGCTTTCAAAAGAGTAATTTATACAACCAATGGATGAATTTAACGTCAGGTTATAAGCTTTTATTTACAAAACATGGATAAGCGACATAACTTTTGTCAGGGAGTGTAGACTGATGAAGCAGTTTGTGAAACCTTTACTGAAAGAAGTAGAAACTGTTAAGTACTGGTTTACTAAGTTTCATGGACTGTGCAAAACAAAACTAAAGAAAGGCATTTTTGTGGGTGCAGATATTTGGAAGCTCATGAAAGACAACGTGTTCGAAACAAAAATGAAAGTTGTTAAGAAAAGAGCTTGGAATTCTTTTAAAGAAGTTGTGAAAAAAGTCTAGGTAGCAACAAAGATCCAATATTTAAGTCCGTCATGGAGAACATGCTGAAATGTTTCAAAGCCTTGGGTTGTCTGATGAATTTGATGTGGACTACTTTCCTAAAAAGCTTGTTGCAAGGGGAATGATTTCATCAGGATATCAAGAAGGGAACAATGATACCAAAGTAGATGGAACAAGAACATGATGGGGGACGACTGCTGGATACTTCACAGAGAAGATCTTTCTAGAAGAGAAAAGTTATCAAGAGAAGCTTTGAAGAAAAAGGAGCAAGAATTAATTTCAAATGTTGTTGCTGAATGAATGTTTAATAGATTTTTATGTATATTGTGTACATTTTTGTCTACAACAAATATTGTTCTTGTTCGTCTCGCTTGTATGTAATTTCATGCACAATTTGTTCAAAATCCATACGTGGTGGTTAAAAATAGACTTATTTTTTTATTTAATTCAGGGAATAAGAAAAGTAAGAATCAGTCATTGGATTTAAAACAATTTTTATAAACCCACATTTTGCATACAGTTATTTTAGGTGATCATTTTTGATTACTACCTTTCTTTATTTGTATATAGTTTCTCCGATTTGCTGCAGGTTGAACCCTTTGTATAGGGTGGTACCCTCTGTTATCCAATTTGCTCACAATACAGCTCCTCTCGCTGTTGAGAGACAGGTTTTTGGAGTTGTTTCTTTAAACTGCAGCCCGTTCTGACACTACTACTAGAACGGGCTGCCATTTGAACTACATGATGGCAGCCCTTTAATTACATTCTTGGAGACCGTCTTTAAAATCTGCAATCACAGAAGTAATTGGTTTCCATCAGGGGCGGACACATACTGTAGTGAGCCCCTGTGCAAGACATTTTTCGGGCCTAATCCCCCCCACCCCTCATAGTGCAACAAAGTTGCACGTCAGACTAAGGATTTTTTTCTAATAAAGATGGTGTCTCTAAAGGTTTTATTTCTATTTCTAATAAAAAAATGTTTGTGTGTTGTGTTTTATTGTATTGTTTACTAGAAATACATGGTGGCCATGTCTAATTTAGCGTGACACAATGAATTTCGGCCTTAGTACCAGCTGAGAAAACAAAGCTGGTATTAACTCCTTAACTTACCAAGCGTGCCACCGCCATCAGGATGGCTACATGACCCGGGTAAACGTCTGTACAAAGTGAGAAGCAGGCTTAGACTGAGAGTGACAGTCAGAGTTCAATCCAGTTCATAGCAGAGCCATAAACCCAGGTGAGCTCTAATGTCACCGCGAACTAGCCTGAAGAAAAGCTGAAGACTGCCGAACAGTGAATACCGCCATAAGTTAATGAGCCAGAAGCAGAAGTGGCCGGGAGACAGTGGGACAGGAGGACACATTGCGGGACTGGTAACTATAAGCATAATGTTTGTTAATTATGTGCTTTATTTACAGCCCCTGTAACTGGACTGTAACATGGGTTTCCCAGGGAAACCCCTGTTCCGGATCTTGTGCACGAATACTATGTGTGTGGTACGGGTCCAGAACTTTACAGTTCGGGTTCGGACATCTCTATTAAATATGCAACATGTAAGTTAGGGTGCCTTCACATAGGCAATTTTTTTGTATCCGGTGAGATCAGGCGAAAACTGCATCTGACTTGATATGGTTTTTCTTTTTGCCCTTAAGGATGCTTTCACACTGGCGTTTTTCGCCTTGAGCAGCAGATCCGGTAGATTTCCACACTTCAGCCGCCTAACGGGCGACTTGTGGCACTTATCCGGCAAGCCCCATTCATTCTCTATGGGGCTTGCGGCCGGCTGCGGCAAGTGCAGTTGTGCTACTTCCGCGTTGCATGGTGCCACTAAAATATACAGCGGATATGCTGCGTTTTTTAGTGCGGGAAAATCTGCACCATGTCAATTTTTACTGCAGATTTTCTCACCGTAAATGTACTGTATATCTAATATTGAGGCTATGCAGGGCTGGATATAATATCTGAAGGGTGCTGCTGGGCTGTATATATTATTTGCCAGTTGCAGCCTCCAAATTATATATACAGGGCAGCACAGCCTCCAAATAACATACATATATAGCCCACTAGCCCAGCATAGCTTCCAGTTAATATATACAGTCCAGCACAGCCTTCAAGTAATATATACAGCGCCCAACACAGTGTCCAGTTAATATATACAGCCCAGCACAAGGTCCAGTTAATATATACAGTCCAGCATAGCCTCCAGGTAATATATACAGTCCACCATAGCCTTCACGTAATATATACAGCCCAAAACAGCCTCCAGGTAATATATACAGCCCAGCATAGAATCTAAATAACATGTATAGCCCACGACAGCCTCCAGGTAATATATATAGGCACCCCCGTTTCCCTTTGTTTCACAATGCTCTCCCCCATATGTGGTCCACTTTCGGCATAGTGCTTCTTTTTTTTTTTTTGAACCATTTTTTTATTAAGATTTTGCGTTTAAACATATTCCAAAACAATATAATTGAAAAATCTCAGTATACATAACCAACATCAATTGCGTAAAAATTGAATACATCAATTAGATATATAGATAAACGTCTATTGACAAACATGAACAATGATTTATATTAGCCCTCCCTCCCCCTTCCCCTGGATAACCCCTTCAAGTTATGACATTTTTAATTAACAAAACCCTAAGACACTGTATTATATCTTTAATAAATTTGTATTATAAGATATCTATTCAACATCTATTCTTCCTGAATTCACCTGATCATCCCCTCTCAGTCTACCCAATGTACCACTCAGAACCTCCAAGGCATACCATTCTGTGGAATGGAAAGGTCGCATAAAGTTATCTATTTCACCATCTGTGAATTCCTGTACAATGAATGATTTCCACTTGAAAAAGAATTTTTTTGTTAACTTACTTGGGTTGCGTAATGTGTCTAGAGATTCCAGTGTTAATGTATGACGCATCAAATTTCTGACCTGAGACAAGTCTGGAGGTCTGTCATTGAGCCAATGTTGGAGGAGAAGCCTTTTGGCTATCAATGCAATGTAATGCCACAGAATATGTGGGTGTCTGCCAGTATTAGAATTAGCTTGATAATGAAAAATCCATCGCATCGGATCTAAGCTCTCTATATCCCCACACATTTTCTTGGTCCACTGTTCAATCCCTTTCCAAAACCTCTGCGAAGCAGGACAGGACCACAGGCCATGCTCCAGGTCCGTCATGGATTTTTTACATTTTGGGCAATGAACCCATCTTCCCTGGTTAGCCTGAGAAGGAGGTATATTAAAGCCTCTAATAGTGCCGTGCATGATTCTAAATTGAGAATCTCTCCATCTCTCATTTATTATGTGGGGTCTAACAAGTCCCCACCCTTCCAGAATTTTCTGAGGGAGTTCTGGGTCAGTTATATGTTTACGCCAGCTACCAAAGAACCTCCCTCCCCTCTGCGGTCTTAGAACTAACTGTAACTTGGCGTATAATGAGGTAATCGACACATCGCATACCGGTATGTCCAGTATCTCAGCCCACAATTTATTATCAATTTCACCGGAAAGGTCCCGCAGTTGGGAAAGGAGGTGGTGTCTCAACTGGCGATACTGTATGCCATGGATCTGAGGCAGATCGTAAGCAGATAATACCTCCCTCTCAGTCAACCATCTTTTTTCCTCGATATTCATGAGGTTCTCCAATGTATGGACCCCCTTGTCTCTCCAAATCTTAAACAGGGAGTTTTCCCGTCCCAGTGGGAAGGCCGGGCATCTCCATGGGTTAAGTCGTCTAGAGATCTTCCATGATAATTTAAACTTCTTCCTAACCTCTTTCCATGTTATAATAGTATCCCTGTAGATGACTGTATTTTTCAAACCATCAGGAAGACAAGGTAATGGGGAGTGTAATAAGGCCGACAAGTCCCAGGGCCTGGCCCACCCCGCCTCCAGTTGTATATCTGAAAATTTGTTTGTGCATTTAATCCAATCCAGTACATTTCGTAAAATGCATGCTAAATTGTACCCCCTGATGTCTGGCAGTTGTAAGCCCCCTTCCTGTTTGGGTTGAATCAGGGTTCTATAGGCCAACCTGGGTTTCTTACCCCCCCACAAAAATCTGGTAAAAGCCTTATTAAGTCTTGTTATATCGACATGCTTTAACAACATCGGGACGGTTTGAAGAGGATAAAGCAGTCTTGCAAAACTAACCATTTTGAGTAAATGGCAGCGTCCCATCAGAGAGAGTGGCAGCCCCTCCCATCTCGCTAGTTCCTGTTCAATCTTAACTATAATTGGCGAAAAATTAAGTCTATACGTCAGTCCACTAGTTCTAGCTATTTGTATCCCTAAATACTTTATACTATCTTTTGCGATTGGCAGACCACAGAAATATTTCCCTTTCCTTGTGCCCTCTCCCTGATCAATAAACAGAATTTCACATTTGTTTTTATTGAGAGAAAATCCTGAGTATCTACCCCACTTCTCTATTTCTGACAGTATACTCGGAAGGTCTCTTTCTGAATTTTGGACATATAAAATGACATCATCAGCAAAAAGCGAGAGCTTAATCTCGTCCTCTTTCACTCTGAATCCTTCATACACATTATGACGTTCCAGGTACAGGGCCAGAGGTTCTATGGCTAAATTGAAAAGAAGGGGTGATAGTGGACACCCCTGTCGTGTTCCCTTCTGAAGAAAGAAGGAATCAGACAGGAAGCCAGGAGTACTTACACAAACCTTAGGCCTGCTATAAAGGGCACAAATATATTGCCGGAAGGGACCCTCCAACCCTATAGAGTCGAGCACTCTACCCAGCCATGACCACTTGACATTGTCGAATGCTTTCTCGGCATCCAGAGTGATCATGGCTGGGTTCCCCCCCACTGCTCTTGTCTTTTTCCCCATGATATCCATCATAAGCATTGTTTTCCGTATGTTTGTGGTAGTCGATCTTCCCTTTACAAAGCCTGCTTGGTGTATGGGTATTAATTTGGGTAGGATCGTTGCAAGTCTGTCAGCCAGTATTTTGGAAAGAAGCTTCAGATCCTGATTTATTAAAGAAATCGGTCTGTAACTCGCTGGATCAGTGGACGTCTTTCCCATTTTAGGAATTAATTTTATGTAGGCCAGATTCGTTCTCTCCGGTATAGGAGCCCCCTGTAGTATCCCATTATATAGATCACAGAGTACCGGTGAAATCTGTTCCCTTAATGCTTTGTAAAAAGCACCATTATATCCATCCGGCCCAGGGGCCTTGCCCGGGTTTAAGTCTTTTATAGCCATCTCAATCTCGGCAATGGAGACTGGGCTATTAAGAAACTGAATGTCTTCCTGAGAAATGGTTGGCATTTCAATTTTGTTTAACCAGGCAAGGCCGTCTGGGTTCTCCGTATTCGTTTCCGCATACAGGGATGCATAGAATTTGCCCAACACTTGGGAAATTTTCTTGGGATCATTCCAGATGGTACCATGCTGGTCCATTATGGCTTGGATAGGGGAGGAGTTGTTTCTGCCTTTTGCTAGTCGCGCCAGCAGGCGTCCTGCTTTATCTCCATATTTATGGAGTTCCAGTTCTAATCTGCTCTTAAATATATCTTCCCTTTTTCCCGCCCAAATATCAAAATCCTTCTTTGCTAACAACCATGTCTCTCTGTCGGGATCCGCCATTGTAGATTGGTATTTTAGATATGCTTCCCTCACCCTTGTACTGGTTGTAATAAACATTTCTTTAATCTGTCGTTTGATCCTCATACTATAGGCCATGATGTGTCCCCTCATAACCGTCTTTGCCGTCTCCCAGTATAAACCCAGATCTGGCCTATGTTCCATATTGTCCATGACGAAGTGTGACCACCATTCTTTAAGTAATGTCAGGAAATTTTCTTCCCTCACATACGTATCCGGGAATCTCCACAGATAATCCGTTCCCTTTTCAAATTTATCTCTGGTTTCCAGCACCAGCGGGCTGTGATCCGAGATCAGCATATCCTCGATTTTGACTTCCGTCATCTGCTGGAGTAATCTAGAGGACACGAAGAACATGTCTAATCTGGACCACGACCCGTGGGGGTGCGAAAAGTGTGTAAACTCTCTGCCAAGTGGATTCACTGTTCTCCATGTATCAGTCAAATCAACTGTCTTCACCAGGGATTCTAAAACACTCACATTTTCTGTGTTTCTCCCCCCTTGTCTCTTTGGTTGGGAATGTAGTACAGGGCGTCTATCTTCTTCTAACCTCATAACTGTGTTGAAATCTCCGCCCATTATTTTATTGCTTCCATTGTCTAAAATTATCCTATTTTGTAATTGTTGGAAAAAGGGATTCTGTTTTTCATTTGGGGCATATATGTTGTATACAGAATACGTGTCATTATGGATTTGTATAGTCATTTGGAGTATTCTGCCCTCTTCATCAGCTGAGGTGGATAAGATCGTATGCGCCAGTGATTTGTGGATCAGAATCAACACCCCCGCTTTTCTCTCTACCGCACCTGATCCATAGACTTCACCCACCCACAATTTTTTAAGGCGGAAGAAATCCTCCACAGCCAGGTGGGTCTCCTGGAGCAAAGCTATATCTGTATGTAACCTCTTAAGATGGCGTAGCACCATCATACGCTTTGCCGGGGAGCGCAGACCCTTAACATTCCAGGAGACCCACCTAACCATCAGAAGTCCCCCCCTGAGGGGTCTCAAATTTTTTTTCCTTCATATACATCCAAATATAAACGATGCGTCGTGTTTTGATCAGCATTTGTAGACGTCTTACAAAGATAATACAATGTCCTAGAAACTCAATTACAAGGATAATATCCATTTTCACTCGTTTTTTCCCCCTTTCCACCCTCCCTACCCCCCCCCCTTAATACTCCAAGAGCTTTACTAGCTCTACTCTTGCACATTATGCGACTTCTCTTCTTCCCTCAAGTGCTTTCAGCAAAAATAACCCCCTCCCGCCTCGGCTCTCCGCCCCACATATAAAATTTAGTTATGCAAGAACCTGTTATATCTCCAACATCATAGTTCGGTATAACAATCATTTAAATATCCCACTATTACAAATCAGCTTTCAACGTTGACCATTATGATGAGGCGCTTTTTGGCCATCATCCACCCCTCTCCTCCCCCCCACCTTAACAACAGTTACACTTGCATAATGCCAATCAAATGACAAGAATGTATCAGTCTCTGTGAAGGGAAAAGAAGCAAAAAGGACATAAAAACAGAACGGGGAGCGGGAAAGAAGAAAAAAAAAAAAAAAAAAAAAAAAAAAAAGAGGGGAAAGGGGGGGGGGGGAGAGAAGGGGGGGAGAAGAGACAAAAGACAACGAAATCACCAGCGGCAACCAGCATGTGGTCTTTCTTCACTCTTTATCCCCCATCAGGATCAAAGTCCGTCAAGTTCAGGCACTGCGGAATTCAATCAGCTTCAGTCCAATTCTCCTCATTTTCTTTTTTGCCATCTCGCTCCCGTCTGTCTCTGTTGTCTGGGGGTTCCCGGCATGTTTTTCTTCAGCGTCCCCTCTCCACTTTGGGATTGTGACCTGAGTCTGTAGGAACTCAATGATTCTCTATCCGGCTCGGTCTCTGTTTCTAGATCTGGATTAGGATGAGCTGGTGTCTCATTTGTGGAGCAAGGCAGTGTCACGTTCCTCCTAGAGTGCATCGTAGTATCTCTAATGACAGTCATAGCCTCTTCTGGATCTGAGAAGGACAGCAAAGCTCCCTCCTTGGATCTAAATTTAAGTGTCGCTGGGAAATTTAATTGAAAACGAACATTTTTCCTGTAGAGCAATGAGCACGCTTCACTAAATGCTCTTCTACGGCGTGTGACCTCCACTGAGTAGTCCGCAAATACTGAAACTTTATGTCCATGCAATACTAGAGGAAGCTTTTTCGCCTTGTATGCCCGCAGTATCTCTTCTTTATCCCGATGGTTAAGGAATTTCGCTATGGCGTGCCTGGGCTTATTAAGTTCTCTAGAAGCCGGTGCTGAGGAAGTTTTTTTCGCATTTGTTGTCCTCTCCTGCATCTCCCTAGGAGGGCCAATCCTATGGGCGCGCTCTGTCTTACACCTGTGCGTTAGGCCCAGGGCCTTAGGTAAATCGACCTCAAAAATTTCGTCTAACTGGAACACAGGTATTGATTCCGGCAGACCTACAATTTTTAAGTTGCTTCTTCTTGATCTATTCTCAATGTCCTCTAGTTTATTATGGGTATATGCCGCATGTTGTTGCAGAGACAATATCTGGTCTTCAAGTTCCTGGATCCTATCCTCTGCAGCTCCTATTCTTGTTTCCGCTTCTAGAAGTCGTTGTTCATGAGTCTCTACTTTCACAGCCAGCTCTTTGGTTGATGTTGCCACCAATGCAGATACTGTTTGTTTAAATTCATCAGCTAGATAGATGGCCATTTCTTTTGCCAGCCTTTTATAATCTATAGGTTGCATGTCCCGGCTGCCTCCCATAGTATTTTCACCACTCATTGCCTGTGGTTTCTCTCCTAAGCCTGCCGCAGCTTCTGTATGTAGATGTAGCTGAGACTGATTTGGTAGAGCAGTGACCTCGGGTGTCAGTATTGCGTGGTCTGTAGGCTTTTCCTGCCCTCTTTCTTCATCACCTTCCCTGGCTGTGTCACCCGAATCTGTTGTCCCTCCATCTACAGCCTCTGACTCGCTATGGCCGGCTACTGATCTTGCTGTTTCCTCCAGCAGCACGCTCTGTACGCGCTGAGCGCTGTGTTTATTATGGGCGCCATTATCCTGGCTGCCTCCCGGCTTCCCGCCCCTGTCTCCCTCCTTGCCCGCCCTCGTTACATACTTGTCCATTGTGGACATCTTGGGGCTCTCCGTGATCGCGGCGGGCTCCTCTTCTCCGTGCCTGTGTTAGCGAGTCGCGTTGGAGATTACTCTGCTGAGGATTGCGGCGGATTGCCGAGGCGGGCCGCGGAGCGGGGCTCAGATGCGACCGCACATGGAGGCGCCGGAAACCGGAAGTCCGGCATAGTGCTTCTTGCCCTATGTGGCCCCACAGTTTATGTTGCTGCTTCTCCCCATGTGGCCCACCCCAGTTTACACTGCTTCTCCCCCTATGTGGGCCCCCCAATTCATGTTTCTTCTCCCCCCATGAGCTGCCCGATTTATGAGTAGCCAAGTTTCTCCCCCAGGGTCTTTCCCCCCCCCCCCCCCCCCCCCCATTCATGAGCAGCCAAGGCCATGCTTCTTCCCAGGCCAGGGCCCCACCCCCCCATTCATGAGCAGCCAGGCCATGCTTCCCTTCTTGCCATGCCAAGGTTCCCCCATTCATGAGCAGCCAGGCCATAGTTCCCTTCTCCCCAGGCAAGGGGCCCGCCCATTCATGAATAGCCAGGCTATGCTTTCCCCAGGGCAGGGCCCCCCCATTCATGAGCAGCCAGGCCATGCGTCCCTTCTCCCCAGGCCAGGAGCCCCCCATTCATGAATAGCCAGGCCATGCTTCTCCCCAGGCCAGGGCCCCCCATTCATGAGCAGCCAGGCCATGCTTCCCTTCTCCCCAGGCCAGGCCCTCCCCATTCATGAGCAGCCAGGCCATGCTTCAGTTCTCCCCCAGGAGCCCCCCAAAATCATGCCTGCCTTGGTCCCAGTCCCTCAGTCCTGCTCAGCTCCAGAGCTCTTACCTGGAGCAGGCAGGGCAAGCCAGGCCAATAGGATCTATCCCCTGAGCTGCAGCATTTAGTTATGGGGAACACAAACCGCACCTCCAGCAACCAGAGTGAGTGACAGTCTGCCTCCTCTCCTCTCCCACAGCGGCAGCGCAGCACTGACGCCGCTGATCTCAGGGCTGGCTCCTCTGCATCGGCGCTCACACTCTCAGGACCCGCCTCCCGCTGCTCTCCTTCCTTGCACCTCGGCTCCGCAGCACTCCACATGGCTAATTTGAATAGTTAAATTAGCCATGCGGTGCTGGAGCCTGGAGGGGTCCCCTCTCCCTCGGGGCCCCCATTCAATGAACGGGCTGCACGGGCGGTAGGTCTGCCCCTTGTTTCCATTATTGTTGGACCCTTTGTACTGCATTTAATGAGAGGAAGTGCTGCTCGTAAAACATGGGATCAATGACAAAACGAGCATTTGACATTTGATCCCTTGACAGGTTTCCTGCTGGGCAGTGAACAATTTTGTGTACAATCATTTGCTCGATTATCAGCCAGTAAGTGTTTTAGATTTATTTATTTATTATTTTGTATTATTGTGCATAGGGTTGAGTGAACTGGATATTTAAGTTCAGTGTTCATACCAAATGCAGACTTTTAAAGAATTTTCACTGTTCGGGTTCAAAGTTAGGTGCTTTATGTATGCAACTCACTGGAGTGAGCATTGTGGTGCTGACCCCAGTGTGAGCTGCTTGCAATGTTTGAATGGCTCGCACTGGGGATAAAATACGGCAAGCATTATTTGATGAAGTGTGTGCAAACATAAAAAATACAAAACTCCGCCCTCCCTCCCCTGGAAGTCTTTTGCCTATTGCTGGGTGTATGTGGGGGGAGATTCAATCTGCTCAATCAGTGACTTCCAATGAAGTTTGGGTCAAGAAGAGAACTTTATCAAAAGTCCAGCTGAACCCCCAGAAATTAAAATTCCACAGGTTCGCTCAACTCCAATGGTGCCCAAAATCTAATAGAACATGTTACAATGGAAGCTTGCAATGACAAGTGTCAGCAGCTTCATGTTCTCTATAATGTCTCCCCACTATAATAAAAATGTAAAGATGTAATACCTATGTGCTTAAATAACGGCTGATGGACCTTGAGAGTGATGATAGACCTGGAGGTGTGGTTCTGAATAAATTCTCAGAAAAGATAATTACGGGACTTAAATCTTCAGTGATTCAGGAAACGTTTCCCCTAATGTATTTCCTGTAACACTTTTAGTAATGACCACAATGATCAGTTTACATTCATTTTTAAATAAGGGATTTAGGACTATTGGAAGCTGTCAGTCATGACTTCATCTGGCATAGACTTTTTATTGCAATTTCAGTGTAGTTTCCAATTACTGTTTCATCTCCACTTGCTATTCGACGAAAGTTAGAGTTAGGCTGCTTTCACCTCAGCTTTTTGCGCTGATCGCAGCAGTTGCGGTGAAAAAAATGCAACTGCCGCGATTACCGCAATCGCGGCACACTTGTGGCAAGCAGGGCCGGCCTCAGGCTAAATTGCGCCCTGTGCAAAATTCCCCTTTGGTGCCCCCAGACCATGTCACATGAGACATGCAGCCAATCAGTGGCAGCTTCACTCTTTCCTCACATAAAAGTGACATCCCGAGGAAATCAGGGAACAACAGCAGCTCTCATTTATTCTGAAGCCGCCATCGGCGATCTGAGGCGGGCACGAGAAACGTGACCGTGCATGTCAGATCGCCACATATCGCCAGGCGAGATTGCGGTGTGTGCCGGTACCATAAGAGATTATTGGGTCTCTCCATGCTGAGGATTCCAGCCCCCTAGCTGCCAAGTTGTACCTGGTTGGCAACCAAAAATACAGTGAAGCCTATTTTTTTTTTATTTCTAGAATTATTTCTAGAAAAAAAATGACATAGAGCTCCGCCATATTTTTGGTCCAGCCAGGTACAACTTGGCAGCTACGGACTGCCACCAGCCCCCAGCTGCCTCGTCATACCTGGCTGGAACAAAAAATACAGCGAAGCCTATTTTTTTATTTCTAGAATTATTTCTAGAAAAAAATGACATAGGGCTCCGCCATATTTTTGGTCCAGCCAGGTACAACTTGGCAGCTACGGACTGCCACCAGCCCCCAGCTGCCTCGTCATACCTGGCTGGAATCAAAAATACAGCGAAGCCTATTTTTTTTTTTATTTCTAGAATTATTTCTAGAAAAAAAATGACATAGGGCTCCGCCATATTTTTGGTCCAGCCAGGTACAACTTGGCAGCTACGGACTGCCACCCACCCCCAGCTGCCTCGTCATACCTGGCTGGAACCAAAAATACAGCGAAGCCCATTTTTTTTTTTAATTTCTAGAACTAATTCTAGAAAAAAATTACGTGGGGCTCCGCCATATTTTTGGTCCAGCCAGGTACAACTAGGCAGCTGGGGGCTGGAATCCTCAGCATAGAGAGGCCCAAGCGTTCTGGGCCCCCCATGCTGCGAATTGCAGCCCACAGCCGCCCCAGAAAATGGCGCATTCATTGAAGCGCCATTTTCTGGCGTTGTACCCACGCTCTTCCAGTTGCCCTGGTGCCGGTGGCTAACTGGGTAATAAAGGGGTTAATGCCAGCTTTTTATTGGCAGCTGGCACTAAGCCCGAGATTCATAATATAGGGCCAATGTTAGACCCGCCATTAGGAATCTCTAGTACGGTAAATAGTCAATAAATACACACAGAGAAAAATCTTTTTATTTGAAAAAAAAACACAGACACAATTCGGACTCCATCTTTATTATAAAAAGATCCGACGTAATCCACAACGAAGGTCCCACGACGCTCGATCGCCTCCGACGTAGTCCACAATGAAGATCCCACGACGCTCGATCGCCACTGCTCAATCCAGAGACTGCAGCAAGGGCTCAAGTGTCCTCTTCCTACAGCCTCTGGGGTCACCGTTATGGTGCACTGTATGACAATGATCTGTCATACAATTCACCAAGACTATGATCCCAGAGACCACAACAAGAGGACACTTGATCCCTTATTGTAGTCTCTGGGATCAGCGTCATGGTGCACGGTATGGCAATGATCTGTTATACCATGCACCCGACGCTGATCCCAGAGACTACAACAAGGGATCAAGTGTCCTCTTGTTGTAGTCTCTGGGATCAGCGTCATGGTGCACGGTATGGCAATGATCTGTCATACAATTCACCAAGACTATGATCCCAGAGACCACAACAAGAGGACACTTGATCCCTTGTTGTAGTCTCTGGGATCAGCGTCATGGTGCATGGTATGGCAATGATCTGTCATACCGTGCACAATGACGCTGATCCCAGAGACTACAAGAGGACATTTGATCCCTTGTTGTAGTCTCTGGGATCAGCATCCGGTGCACGGTATGACAGATCATTGCCATACCATGCACCATGACGCTGATCCCAGAGACTACAACAAGAGGACACTTGATCCCTTGTTGTAGTCTCTGGAGATCGTTTCCATGACGATTGGATCCTCTAAGTGCTGTGATCCCTGACATCACAGCACTTAGAGGGTTAACACAGCCAGGGCACAGCAATCACACAGATGCTGTGCCCTGGCTGTGACACCGCTCCTCTGCACACTCATCTCTATGCTGGGAAATGACTGTGCAGAGGAGCCGACAGAAGAAGGAGGACGCCGCAGGAAGAGGACAGCGCAGAGAAGACCCGGAGCAGACCGGAGGACAGAGGGAGAAGACCGAAGGAAAGAGGGAGAACAGCGGAGGACAGAGGAGAAGAAAGAAGACAGGTGAGGAAGAAGAGGGAGCGGGAAGAAGAGGGAGCGGGAAGAGGAGAACGGGCGGAGGTGATCACCGCAGGCAGCGGCGATCACAGGAGGCATGGGGAGAGATCGCAGGGCAGGGGAGCCCACAGGGGGTAGATCACCCACAGGGGGGAGCCCACAGGGGGGAGATCGGAGGGCAGGGGGCACATCGGCGGCCCGGGGCAGAGCGGAGGGCCAGGGAACGACGGCGCCCCCTTTGAAGCATGGCAGGCGGCGCCCTGTGCGACCGCACAACTCGCACAGCGGTAGGGCCGGCCCTGGTGGCAAGCCCCATACAATGTCTGTGGGGCTTGCGGTAAGTGTGCGGCAGGTGTGCCCGCGAAAAAAACGCGGCATACCGCGTTTTTTTTCGTGGCCGCAAGTGCCGAAACCGCACTTACCGCAAGCCCCATAGACATTGTACGGGGCTTGCTGCAAGTGCGGTAATCGCGGCAGTTGCGCTTTTTTCACTGCAACTGCTGCGATCAGTGCAAAAAGCTGTTGTGAAAGCAGCCATGGTAAGAGTTTGTAAGCGGCCAAACCTATAGTGGAATTACAACTCTATGGCTCCGTGATATGGCACCCATGGTGTGAAAGTAGCCTGTGACATGTTGAGATGCACACGGCCTGGTCCCATTGTGTAAAGCTGTACACACTTTTTGGAAAAGCCAGAAGAGCAGAGTAAAGAATTGCTAGCAATAGCGAGTGCTATAATTTGTGGCTTTTTTATGCTAGAAATTATCATAAATTATTCTTTTTTTGCTTTTAATATTGATGACTTAAAGACTTCACAATGAGCAGATGTTTTGCACAATGCCTGAGTAGCTGGGGACAGAGATAGGTGAGTATATATCATATTCTATTAGCATCTACCCCTTGTACAGCACCCATTAAGAGGGCTACAGAAATTAATATGTGTAGGACTGCATTTCTCAGCGGGTTGAGCCACGCATCCTTAGTTTGCTTTTTTTATTGTCTTTTTTTTTTTTTTACTTATGCAGATGGATTCTTACAGGAATAGTCAATGTTTCTGTTTTTTATTACAATTGTTTAGCTTGGTCGGTCAAGAGTGTAATTATCGAGTGGTCCTACCTGATGGGAGAACACCTGTGCTATAAATTGAGTGGTAGCTTTAGTGTCTATATCCTCCACTGTGGTGTAAATATACTTCTGTGATATATAGATATATCTGTACATCCTAACATGGTGTATGAAAAACCCCTTTGTGCTGCATATCAACCCTTGTCCTCCGTTTGCCTTGGGCAAGATTACATAACTTCCCTGTCTGAAAATTAGTCTTGTCAACATGTTGAACCACTCTGATTTACTAAATGTCTCCTATAGTCCCCTTATTTGAATGGCTTCCTATGAAAAACCCAATCACATACTGTGAAGCTACAACTCTGCAGTTCATGTCTCACATGATACAATGACAAATTGCAACCTTGCTTGTAATAATTTCTTAATTTATCACAAGCGGCAAAGTTGCAAGTGTTTCCAATGTGTTGCATTTCCTGTTGCCGGTAGCAAGTCAAATGTGACAAATTAGCCGGAAACGTCAATGCAAGTTGCATGTTACATGTGACTGATCTCCAACTTGGATGTTTTATTCACAACAAAACCAGGTCTGTAAAATAGTCACTCAACAGCAAGTCGCACAAATGTTTTTGGGGGTTTTGTGCAACTTTTCAGGGAATTGCTGTAGCACAACCACATCACTGCAGTCCTAGCATAAACACACATTTTCCTAATTACTTTTCGTTGGGAAGTTAGAAATACCCACTCAATATTATTTGGTGCAAAATGTGAACAATTAAAAAAATCCTTTTTATATGTAAATTTGCACAGCAGAAAAATATATAAATTACACAGTAGTTTTAAATGTACCCCAAAACACTGCCAAAAATTCAATTTATCCTACATAAAGCAAAATCACATATAGCTACAACCAGGGCTGTGTAGTTGGATTCATGGTAATTGAGGAGTCTGATGGTGGGGTTACACGTAGCGATAGCGTCCCGATATCGCATACAACGCCGCGGGAGCGCGCATTTTGGGAGCACTTTTCCTGATATCGCATCGCCGGTTTACACGCTGCGATATCGGGAAACAACGTCCCTCCGATGTGTACGCCCACCAACCCAGTAACGACCATTTAACATGGGAGTTAATGGGTGAGGTGCGAGTACACATCGGAGTTGGGCTGTCACACGCAGCGATGCTGGTACAACGGCCATGCGATATCACGCGGTTGAATAGCTCTGCTATTCAACTCCGATATCGTTTTGGCATCGTTCCAGCATCGCGTTGTATGCTAAAACAGTACAACGCGCACACGATATCGGGTCCAACTCGCGACCCACGTGACTTTTTGTCGGAGTTGGGTCGGAGTTGGACGCCGATATCGCGGCGTGTAAACCCACCATAAGGTTTGGCTTCTTAACTTTACAGCCAGGGTTGTGGAGTCGGAGTAAGTGTCCATTTGATGGAGTTGGAGTCTGAGTCGGCTTCAGAGAAATTGAGGAGCCTAAGTCGGAGTTTTGATTTACTGACTCCACAGCCCTGGCTACAACACTGAAAAATAAAGTTATGGCTATTGAAAAGTGGAGAGACAAAATAAGAAAAATGTCAGGTCATTAAGGCTTTTCTAGGCTGGTAATTAAGAGGTTACAAAAAAGAACCTTGGAACGCATTGCTGTTTTTTTTACAAACATTAGAAAATGCTGAAAAAAATAATGTCTGAAGGAGCACAATGAGGATCGTGCTGTTTGAGATCTAAATCTGTCCGTGCCAGGGCTGCTGCATTTCATGTATTAATATATTTCCCACAGTGGTATTTTGTCATTCTGTGTCATCATGACATTTAATGCCAGCAGCAAATCAGGATTCACTAGAAGTTACATTTCTTTCATAACAAGATGTTCGGTACAAGTTCCAGATTCATATTCTCTAATAACCACATATATATTTTTTTCTTACTAATAGTTTAGCTATAATATTGCGTTATTATTACATTCTATCTTACAAATTGACTGCTTTACTTGTATACATGTAACCTTATAAAGCAAGAAAAAAGATGAAGAAAGCCAAAAGAGTTCTGTAACCTTGATAGTTCTTAGGAAAAATCTTCAGGATGGTAAAGCTTATATTGTTTTTTGTTTTTTTTCTAGTATTCATTGGCCTCAGAGCAAAGATTACTTTCTACATGATGGTCAGCATTTAAAGTGTCCCTACTTGTTATACTTAAATAAGTCTACAGTCGATTTTATACAGTTTAATAAAAAAAATTGTTATCCAGCACTGGTCCAAAGAGAAGTTAAAAATAGTATCTAGACACCTGTAATGTCACGTCTAGACACTTGTATTGTGTGAGGCCACGTCCTGTCTAGACACTCGTATTGAGCAAGGCTGCACCCAGTCTAGACACCTGTATCGAGTGAGGCCACGTCCCGTTTATATACTTGTATTGTGTGAGGCCACACCTATTCGGACACTTTTATTGAGCGAGGCAGGCCACGCCATGTCTAGACACTCACATTGAGCAAGGCCACGCCCAATCTTCACACTTGTATTGAATGAGGCCTCGCTCCAGCTGGACACTTGTATTCAGTGCGGCTGCGCTCTGTCTAGTGTGTGCGCTAGGAGGATACACAGGTCTGCAGCCACACAGTGTCACTGCAGACTTTTTCATTCTAGACTAGACAACTCCTTAAAGTTATAAATGTGTGATGTATCCATCCTACAGACATTTAAATGTTTTGATGTGTAATTTTGAGCTTATGTGATCATTGGATCCAAAATCCATATATTTTCATCTGGCCTTTTCCAGTGGTTTCTGGATTTTCCTACAGATGACCTGATTTAGTAACCACATTTTTGTGTGCTGGCTTTCAAGCACCTGCAGTGTTGTCATATAATCCATTAACGTTTGTCAGTTGTCCAGCGCTCCACTCTATCACAAGGTGACACAGCTATAAACCTTTTAAGCTTATATGGCTTATATTTACTGTATTTGCATGGATACATTTTGATTCTAAATGCCGTCAGGCAGGAGTTCACTAATCACATTTAATTCTGAGTTACAAAGAAAAATTGGTAAAATGTAGTTAAGCCTAAGAAACCATGACTTGTATATTAAATATTCATTGTTACTTTTTGCTATTTTTATTTTATCTTGAAAAGTTTAGAAAAAAATTCAGCTGGCTGCTAATGACAGATGTGTAATAGTGTCTTCGCTGAATGAGCTATAGACCTGCCCAGTTTATTATTCCTAAATCAGCAGGCAGCAATACCTCTAATGAACGTGTACCAAATTAAAATTTTAGCGATTTGAGATTCTTGAAATATCACGAGCAAAAGTAAAGTGATACATGTCCAACATTAGCAGATGTTATGCAGGTAATAGTGAAAAAAGTATCAAGTATAGAAATGACAGGTTTTACATGAGCTTACTGCATGGACAAAACCAGGTGACTCCGTTCTGGAGTTGGCACCCATCTTTTCACTTTTCACATGATCCTCTGCCAGCAGTGATTATATGGGCAGAGGTGCTATCAGTTTGTGAGCAAAGCTGCACTAACAAAAGACAGTTGTTAAGGCTCACAAATTCATTAGACGAAGGCTAGGATCACATGACCGTATGTTTAGTCCGAGTACGATCCGAAAAAAACATCAGGTCAAACTTGGACCAAAGGTTATTTTATAGGTTTGTACACATGTCTGATTATTTTTTCCTCAGACTGAGTCTGTCCGAGAAAAACTTGCAGTATCCACGATTTACATTCATAAATTGGATCTCACTTGACCATGCAACTCCTTGGGTCCGTGAAAAAAATCTGACCACACTTTTGTAACATCCGAGTGCTGTCTGATTTTCACAGACTGCCAAAATGGAGACGATGGAGAACTCAAAGTCTGATTAGCATAATGAAATCATCTTTCTTGAATGAGAGACAATATGGTCGTTGGATCCTAGCCTTATATTGACTGGGCTTGGCCAACAGACTAGTTAGTATGCATGAGCGCCTCCCTAAACTACCTCCAGAAATTATTTTGAGAGACAGAAGAACTGAACATGCCAGATTTTTGTTGGTGGATTATTATTATTTTTTTCTTTGAGAGATGAGCTATTGGAATAGACATTTGGGTCTTCTAAGGGGACGGTCTCCGGTGACTTATTTTCACCCCATTTATGATTAGTATGAACAAGTATCTCCCTAGGTATTTACGTAAGGAGAAACCTGTCACTCGAGGGGAGTGGGGGTGTACACAGGCCGCTTTGCCTTGTCACTTAAAGGGAACCAACCACCTAAAAATCCCTATCTAACCTATAAATATCTGTCACTGGAGCCTAAAATTACTATTCTAACCATCCCTGACTGACTAAATCTACCTAACTAAAGATGAATGATAATGTGAGGTATTGGTCTCTCATAAGTGTTCTTATTTGAGGTTCATCAAATATTCCAGCCTTTTTCTTCTCTTCACTAAGACCAGGAAAAGTTGAACATATATAGTTAAAGCATTCTCCACTGTGATCGAGAGCTTTGACGAACTGCTTCATCAATCCAAGTTTTAAGTGCAAGGGAGGAAAGACAATGTTCTTCCTATCCACTAGAGGATCGTGGATGACATTTTTATCGCCAGATGCTAAACTCTGTCGCTGAGGCCATTCAGTTTTCACCCAATGCTCTGCTGTACTGTCCCAGTAGCACTGAAAACAAGGGTGTTTTGTGTACCCTCCTTGCAGACCTAAAAGAGAGTTAACCATTTTCAAATCAACACAAATTAACACCCTTGAACATTATATTGTAACCTCTCTAGAACAATCTTGATGTTTTTATATTCTTCTTTAAGTTTTACAGAATGATTTATTGGTACAAAGCCATACTTATTTCCATTGTGTAACAGAACACATTGTAAACTTCTTTTGGAACTATGAATAAAAAGCCTCCAATCCCTTGAATCATATGCTGGAAGTCCCATAAAGAGAAGTAGCCCTTCAACATCAGTACAATAGACAAGCTGGCCATCTGAATGGAAGAACTTACGCAGTTCTGCTTCCCTATTATGATAAAATGAGACACTTGTACCGGGTTTCAACATTCGATTCTCTTGTAGTCTTGAAGCCAATAGTTCAGCAGACTCTTTTAGTAGATAAAGATCTCTAATGAGATCATTCAAAGCAGACTGAGTAAATAGAATTGGTTTGTCACAATCTTCATTACATGACTGAAAAATATCTGGACTGTCTTCTTCATCAGTATAACAATGTGAGGAGAGATCTGTGTCAACATTTTCTGGAAGCGCAGTAAATTTTGGAACAGGTATGTCTTCACTATGGGCAACTAGTCGAATAGCTGAAGGGATACTCGGTTAGTGCAAATATTGCTTGTTTTTCTTATTGAAACCTTTTACATCAACAAGGCAGAAATAGCAGTCTTCTAAATGATTGCTTGGTTCTCTCCAAACCATAGGAACTCCAAACTGAAGTTTGGCATTATTTCCTTGAGACCATGATCTCAAGCTCTCAATACAGGTTTTGCACACTTTGTGAGGAGCCCAATGCTTGTCTTGGTCTCCAAGTTTTACTTTGAAGTAGGGCTGGGCGATTAATCGAATTAATTCAATTAATTCGCCCCCTGCTGTGGCCACGATTGTAGTTTTCTTACAAATCGTGAAATTCGATTTAAAATGGCGGCATCTCCGGTCCGGCGTCACCTGGCACACTGCGGTGCGCTCTTCCTCCTCCCCGGCCGGCGCTGGACTGGCCCGGACACTGGTGGCCGCCGACCTCCGCCTCCTCCCCGGCCGGCGGTGACAAGCAGCACAGCAGAGCGCAGCATGGCTCCGGTGCTGGTCCGCCCTGCCCCCTGGCAGCAGTTAACACCCCCCGGGCACGTCGCGCTGTGGCTGACGTCACCCGGTGCGCCGTCACCCGGAGTCACGGAGAGGAGAAGAGGAGCCGAGGTTAGCAGCTGCTGACCGCTGTGGCCTGCCTCCTCCTCCTGAGTCCCGACTCCTGACTCAGATTGAGTCGTCCGGGTCCCGGTCCGTCCTAGGCTAGCTGCGCCTACAACTCTACTCCCTACTCCTAATAAAGTAACAAGTAACGCTAAACAGGCGTGGGAGGGGGTGTTTATGTGGAGGGGGGTGGGTGGGTGCCTGTGGGAGTTATGAGGTGTATATATATCTACATCAGGGCAGGTGCAGGCACACTATGAGGTGTATATATGATATATACACCTCATAGTGTGTGTGCCTGTCTGATGTATACATATATACACCTCATAGTGTGCCTGCCTGAGGTATAAATATAAATATATATATATATATATATATTTATATTTATATCACACATACATACATACACACACACACACACACACACACACCTCAGTCAGGCACACTTTGAGGTGTATATATGTATACATCAGTGAAACACAATACACAGAGCACAGCTGTATATAGATGACTGTCATCTATATACAGCTGTGCTGTGTGTGCAGCCTGTGCGTGCTCTATATACAGCCCAGTGCACTGTGTATACTGTGTGTATGATATATACTGTGTGTATGATGTATACTGTGTGTGCTGTGTGTATGATATATACTGTGTGTATGATATATGCTGTAGATACTGTGTGTATGATGCTGTATATACTGTGTGTATGATATATATATAGTATATACTGTGTGTATGATATATATACTGTGTGTATGATGTATATACTGTGTGTATGCTGTATGCATATATAAAAAAAAAATCGAGATTTAAATCGAAAATCGTCTATAGGTTTAAAAAAAATCGAGATTTTGATTTTTTTCCAAAATCGCCCAGCCCTACTTTGAAGTATGCAAAATACACCCTCTTAACAAAGTCATTAATGTTGCGTCTCTGAGTCTTCACAGTAAAGTTTCCACAGATGTAACACAAAATATTTGGATCATTTGAGCACTGTCTTCTGGGAGATGAAGAGGCCATTGTTAGATCAGCAAACATCCTGCAGAGAAATACAAGATAAACGTTGTTAGCTTCCTGAGTTGTTCATTGGATTTCTGTCCCCCCCCACTCACCCACCCACACACACACACACACCTTAGGTATTGATTCACAAACAAAAAACAGCAGGTCAAAAAAATTAAATATCAAAATTCATTGAAAATTTCAATAAATAAAACAGTACCTGCACACGACTTGTGTACGTTGAAAACTTTGTTGACTTTATCATAACAAATGAGAATTATGCATGTTCAAAGAAAACAAAGATATTCTCACATTTATTGGGAAACTAAATGAAGACTAAATTTACCTTAGTGAACCGTATAAACTGGCACTTTCCATACACCACTTCTATTTTACATGGAATTCATGAAAATGGGCTATATACCTTATAGCACAAAAACGTGATGTGATAGAGAAGTTATAAGATCAGATCTGAATTCAGCACCCTCAAGTTAGTCTAAAACAGTTCTTAAAGTCCAGGCCAGACATTTTTTTTTTTTTTTTTTGTAGACCAGTGTTATTACATCATTTTCTGAATACAGTTTTAATCTAAAATGCCAATTTTTTTGTAGAAAACTGAAGGATAGAAGGTTATTCTAACAAATGTTTATTGGATACTTGATGATCTCACATTTTATTGTTATTTTTCCTCTTTAGAGTTGAATTCTACATGACCTTTTTATTTTAAGTAAGGGTCTCGATGGAAGAAAATAAGAACATTTTTACCAGTTCATTTAAATTCTACCGCTGCAAGGCTCTTATTTGTACCTATGCCTTTACTTCAGCATATGGTTGCATGCTCAAAGGATCATCTATCATTGAAGAGAGGAACACAATTAAAATACAACGTTGCAAAAATGTACTTATGGCTTAGCAGGGAATGTTAAATTACCTCTGGGTGCATTACATTGTTTTATTCTTTTTCTTAATGTTCAAACTAAAACCCCAGAAAAAAGTCTTCAGGCATTCTCACTGTAGAAACTGACCACTGAGACCACTAACTACATATCTTGAAAAGCACACAGTATGTTATTTCACACTATTCAGATCGTTGTGTGCCTTAAAGCCAAATAACAAGTCTTGACAACAAGTGTTCTTTTTGATATAACCCATGTCTTATTTTATTTTTTTAAGCCAGTCTATCTGTATACATTTCAATTCTTTATGGAATGAAAACTGGACCAAGTAACTGGCAAAATAAATTATTAATTTATTCTATAGATTTACTTACACTTAGATAAATAAGGGCGCTCCATGCAGTGCATCTCGGACACAATAAGAGTTATTGCTGTATTTGATATCTAGTGCACTGAGTTGTCAATAGTTGATTGACAGCGCAGCATTCCATTTTGGTGCTGGGTTGCTCAGCAGTACTTTACAGAGCAACCTTTCCCAAAATCCTGCCAGACGCACATTCCATTTGAAGTGGTGTTTGGCCTGCACTCTTGTGTCTGTCGTGTTTTGATCTTTATCTAACAAGAGTTGCTTGATTTCACTTCTGTCTGTTCTCTTTACTTATTGTGATCTCCTGGTTTTTGGGGTCCGGTTCTCTAAGATTAAAAGGCTTTATTTGACAACTACAACATGTTTCAACGACGGTATGTCGTCTTCCTCAGGTAGACGACATACCGTCGTTGAAACGTGGTTGTCAAAGCCTTTTAATCTTAGAGAACCGGACCCCAATTGTGCTCCAGCGCTCCTATAAGGACAACACGTATTACACTGAAGTTTATAATAAGAGACTGAGGAAAATTTTGTCAAAGTGGACATTATAGCCGGGAGAGATTGCTCAATATTCGTGCAGGCGATAACAACATCACCCGCATATAGACCAATTACATGGTTAGATAGTCTTCAGTATTCTGAATGTTTAACTAAGGGTTTCCAAAACACCAGTCTTCAGGTCTCCAAACAGGTCATGTTTTCAGGATTTCTTTACTACCGTTCAACTGAGAGAAAATGTAGCAGTTTCCAATGTCTTCATAATGATTCTATCACCCATGAAATGCTAAGGAAATCCCAAAAATCCCAAGAACATGATCTGTTGGGCCTGTGAAGACTGGAGTTTGGGAAACACTGGTTTAACTAGTTTTCATGACAAAACAAGCAGAAAACAAAATCCAGCTTTCCCTGACTTTGCTCTTCAACTGTAATTTTGTCATTGTCTAATTATTCTCTTGAGTTGCCCATGTCTTGTTTGGTTACTCTACTCCATTCAGATTGCTACAACAATGCGCAACTAGTCAACTAGGATACACATCCTGGGAACCCTTTGGCAAAGCCCAAATTCCTTTTTTAAATTAAAGAGCCAAATAATCTGGTTCTTTTGACTCCACTAAACGCAGTGACCTGTGCTGACTGAATCACAAATCTGAATCCAAATTTTTTTTCAGTTGTTAATATAAATATGCACATTAAATCTACTGTATTTTTGGGATTTTAAGACGCACTTTTGTTTCCCCCAAACTGGGGGGGGGGGGTTGCGGCAGTGGAGAGGGGGTGATTCTGGAGGGTGAAGACACAGCTGAAGGACCGGCGCTGCGAGAGATTAGTGGCAGCAGCGAGCGGTGGGGGCCGCCATGTTCTTTGTGGCCGGCTGTATTCACTAACCGTGTGCAGCTGGTCGGTAGAGGTTGCGACTTCAACAAAATGGCCGCGGCCAAATGGAGATCCGCTGCCATTTTGTAGAAGTCTCAACCTCTACCGACCGGCTGCACACTGTTAGTGAATGCAGCCGACCACACAGAACATGGCGGCACCCACCACTCACTGCCGCCGCTAATCCCCTGCAGCTCTGGTCCTGCAGCTGTGCCCTCACCCTCCAGAACCTGCCTCCAGCACCCCTGTTCCATGGCCGCGGCTCCCCCCTTTGTAAGCCATGGGAGGTCTGAGGGAGAGATGGGGGCCATGAACAAAAGGTTGGGGGACCATATGTACAGGATGGGGGTCATGAAGAAAAGGTTGGGGGACCATATATACAGGATGGGGGTCATGAACAAAAGGTTGGGGGTCATATATACACAATGGGGGGCCATATATAAAGGATGAGGACATATACACAGGATGGGGGGCATATATACAGGATAGTGGGACATATATACAGGATGGGAGATGTATATACAGGATCGGAGACATATATGCAGGATGGGGGCATGTAATCCCGGATGAGGGATATATATACCAGGATGGGGGTGACATATATACTAGGATGGAGGACATATATAGCATGATGAGGGGACATATATGCTGATTGTAACATGGACACTGGCATTATAAGACGGAACCCATTTAACACAAAAAAAAAAGTTTTCTCTTTTCAGTCATCAAATTTAGAGATGCGTCTTATAAATCGAAAAATATGGTATATTGGCCAAACCCATCTACCATCTAATTTGTATTGGGTCATCCCAGCCATGAAATGTAGGTGGAAAACGTCTGGCAGTTATATTGTAATCGCCTGATTCTTTTGACCTTGGGGAGATAAGCCATCAGAGAGCAGTCGAGCTGTAGCTTAATTCCCACTTTCTACTGAGAACAAATGCTCATCCGAGCCCATCACAAATGTGGATGTGTTAATGGTGGGTTTACACACACCAATCATTGTATCCAATCTCTGAACCAATCTCTGGTTGCAGTGAAATCATGGACACATAGTTCCATTTTGTGGCTGTGTACAACATGGAGCAATCTGTCCATGATTTCACTGCAACCAGAGATTGGTTCAGAGATTGGATACAATGATTGGTGTGTGTAAACCCACCATTAGAAATGAGGGAGTTCAGGAACAATAGATTTTGTCCCACGGCGATCTAATGCGTATCCCTTATTTTAGAGCCAGAAACTACATATATTAAAAGGAAACCGCTTATATTAAGTCTTTATATTTCAGGAACTTTTGTCTCTATTTTCTTAGAAGGAATTGTTGACTAGGAATGAATAATTTAAGAAGGCACAAATGTTTTTCTCCAATTAGAGAATAACTCCAAGTTACCATGTACAAAAATGGCTAAGACCAAATGTTGGTACTGGGCACATTTTCTTGACCTGTTATGTGACAGACTGGTTAATTAATTTTATATTTTCCCTTCTCGGTTTCTCATGTGCAGTTATCCATATTCCCTTGCTTTTATACTCCTGTTACATTAGATGAGGAGTCTCTATGCTATGCACACACTGTGTTGTATATCTCCTTTACGGATACTCTGAAGCTCATTCTAATATCCCCAATGATTGATGCTTATAAAAGATAACACTGGTCTGTATTAAAGAGTACAAGTGGGATATAGCAACACCATTACTCTTGTCAGCACAGGGACAGCTCATATACTGAGAGTTAAGACACAAGAAGAGGGCATGACACACAAAATGGCTTTTTGTCTGAGTAATGACTGAAGTGCTCATCTGTCATTGAGTTTTTTTTTTTTTATTCTGTTATATAAAGGGGGCTCGGAGATCTAGATAAGATGTAGTGTTACATGGGAAGCTTAAATATATACGGTGGAGAATGATCTTCTGAATAGTTCTATAGTTCGTGGCCACATGGTTTCTCTCTCCATAACAGTTTTAATGTGTAAACCTAAAGTTTAACTGTTATTTCATAAAAGTTTTTATATTATAGACCTTGCATAGTGTTTCTGATTGGTCTGCAGCTCCGGCATGAGCTGTGCACACAGAGCGATGTACGGGTTATATAGTATGTGTAAAGGTACCGTTACATGGTTCAACTTTTCAGCGATGTTGGGTGCGCACTTGCTTCCTGTCACACAGGCAGATGTCGCCTGTGACGCTGCGGCGATGTTGCCGCAGCGATGTTCGCTGGGCTGGGAACAACCCAGCAAGCGATATGCTTCCATGCTGCAAATAGGCGGCATTGTTGGTAACATCGCTGTTGCGGTGTTACACAGCAATTAGCTGCCAAATGGCTGGTTGCAATTTGCCAGGTTTTTGAACATGTTGAAAAACCTGGCAACTTGCAACCAGCGATTTATCACGCTGTCACACAGCACGATTTCTACCAGCAATGTTTGCTGCAACTTCGCTGACACAGCAAAATTTCAGCAAAGTTGCATGCAACATTTCTACGTGTAACGGTACTTTTAGGGTTCATACATCCACTCTCACAGAGATGTCTATGGAACCATGAGACTTACTATTGATCTCATATACTGCTCTATGCAGGAGATTTGCCTTTAGAACAGTAGGGCACACAAGACATTTATCCTCACCGATCCAAAACACTGTTAGTAAAAACTGAGTGTTACACTTTGATTAATTCAGCATTATTTTTAATGAATGTGTTTACACCACTGTAAATTTTTATGGGTTTATCGGATATTAACACAGAATTTGTATGAACCCTTCGTACATATATGCTCTTTGTCCGCTTCCCTCCCTTTGATGAGAGCTCACGTGCTGAGCTCACTTCATCCCCTACATATATCAGCTGATCTGATCAATTGACATATGCAGCTAACAGCACTGATCGGATCAGCGATGTTAAACCCTTAGATCACACTGTCAATCACTGACGGCGCGATCTAAAGCACCGCAGCAGATGTCACACTGTTCCCCTCTGGCATCGGCGGTTCTGTCATGATCTCAGGGCCTCGATGCATTGCCATGACAGTATGCTGTCATGACCACTCACTTCCTGCCAGCGATTTGCTAGATTGACGTCGCCAGCAGAAAGTTATTCATTTGTGCTATGTAAGGCATTTTTCTATGAACAAATGTGATTGCACTGTGCAGTGCTGAGTCACCCAGAGGTCATGTAAAATAAAGGAAAGGTAAAAAAAAAAATTTTGAAAAAAAAAAAAAAAAAATTAAATAAATGTTCAAATCACCCCTCTTCTGCCCCATTGAAAATAAAACTGATGGGGGAAAAATAGATCTGGCCATTCAATGTTTATCAAAATATAAAATCCATTAATCTGATCTGCAAACTGCAAAATTACCGTACATTTTTTTTGGTCACCACAGCATTGCAAAAAAAGGAAATAACAGGTGATTAAAACAGCGCAACTACCCAAAAATGGTATAATTAGAAATGCCATCTGAAGACACACAAAATAAGCCATCATACAGCCCCAGATCCCAAAAAATGAGAATGCTATGGGTCACGGAAAATGGCGCCAATAGCGCAATTCTATGTCTTTAAAAACTTCAGGTTTTTTTTTTTCTCACAACTTAGATAACAATAAAAGTACCGTATATACTCGCGTATAAGCCGAGTTTTTCAGCCCAAAAATTGGGCTGAAAAGTACCCCCTCGGCTTATACGCGAGTACACCAACGCAAGTGCCGCCAAACCGCCCGCCCGCCATCATGAGTATACATGCGCCCCCCCCCCATCAATATCCAGGGCCCCCCCTTGCAGGCCACACCTGTAAAGGAAGATCCTTATACTTACACCTGCGCCCGCCGCCGGCCCCGCTCTGCACCGCGCTCCTCCATCTTCTTCCGTCTTCCTCCTCGGTCGCACAGGCAATGACGTCAGCCTGTGCGAGTCATTGCCTGTGCGACCGAGGAGGAAGACGGAAGAAGATGGAGGAGCGCGGTGCAGAGCGGGGACGGCGGCGGGCGCAGGTGTAAGTATAAGGATCTTCCTTTACAGGTGTGGGCTGCAAGGGGGGGCCCTGGATACTGATAGGGAGGGGGGCGCATGTATACTCATGGTGGCGGGGGGCGGCCGGTATATCGCTGCGGCTGCTGCCATGTATACCCCTGGGGCTGCTGCCAAGTATACCCCTGGGGCTGCTGCTGTGTATACCCCTGGGGCTGCTGCTGTGTATACCCCTGGGGCTGCTGCTGTGTATACCCCTGGGGCTGCTGCCGTGTATACCCCTGGGGCTGCTGCCGTGTATACCCCTGGGGCTGCTGCCGTGTATACCCCTGGGGCTGCTGCCGTGTATACCCCTGGGGCTGCTGCCGTGTATACCCCTGGGGCTGCTGCCGTGTATACCCCTGGGGCTGCTGCCGTGTATACCCCTGGGGCTGCTGCTCCGTGTATACCCCTGGGGCTGCTGCCGTGTATACCCTGGGGCTGCTGCCGTGTATACCCCTGGGGCTGCTGCCGTGTATACCCCTGGGGCTGCTGCCGTGTATACCCCTGGGGCTGCTGCCGTGTATACCCCTGGGGCTGCTGCCGTGTATACCCCTGGGGCTGCTGCCGTGTATACCCCTGGGGCTGCTGCCGTGTATACCCTGGGGCTGCTGCCGTGTATACCCCTGGGGCTGCTGCCGTGTATACCCCTGGGGCTGCTGCCGTGTATACCCCTGGGGCTGCTGCCGTGTATACCCCTGGGGCTGCTGCCGTGTATACCCCTGGGGCTGCTGCCGTGTATACCCCTGGGGCTGCTGCCGTGTATACCCCTGGGGCTGCTGCCGTGTATACCCCTGGGGCTGCTGCTGTAACACTGCTGGGGCCTGTATACCACACTGCTTGGAGGGATGTATACCGTGATTAGCGTCACACCCATGGTACTATTAAAATACACGAAGACACACAAATAAGATATACCCCAGATCTGGGCAAAAATGAGAAGGCGGGGTCACGGAAAATGCGCAATAGCCAAGGTTCTGTCTTTAAAATCAGGTTTTTTTCCACTAATAACGTAAAGTATATATGTTTGGTATCTTTAAACTCGTACCGATCAAGGGAATCATACTGACAGGTCAGTTTTACCATATAGTGAACATGATGGAAAAAAAACCAAAAAGTGCACTTTTTTTTCCTCACTTAGAACTTTTTTCCCGTTTTCCAGTAAGTATATGGTCAAATAAATGATGCATTCAAAAGTACAACTCGTTCCACAAAAAGTAAGCTTCACAGAATGGTTGACACCAGTAGGCAAGCAGTCATGTGTAAGATGTGAGCGAAATGTCGATGGAATAGTTGCGGCAATCTATTTAGAAGATGTTATTTGAGCAATTGAGTCATTCGTCAGATTCATAACAATTTTGGTTTCAAATTCGTGCCAATTTCAAACATGTTCGATTATGTGTTCGAAAATGCGGGATGCGGTCAAACCGCTTTTGCCGCATTCACAAAAATGAAACTCATTTCCTAGAAGAGTGAAGATAGTGTTAAAAAAAAATGTACATGGATTTCACTTTGACGGTCAGGAGGACGCCTCGGGCAAGGTCTGGGACTTTAGAACTCGTGGGCGTCATGTCTCCTCGCGGATATCTACGGTAATATGACCGAGGTCCTGGAACTGCGTACCACAGTCCTTGAAGACCTGGACCTTGCGAAAGTTAAATAGAATTTTGTTCGACCTTCTGATAAGTAAAGGAAAGTGTCCAGAAACTAATGAATTGATTATTTAAAGTCTTTTCGACAAATGGTCCGGATGCTATAGGACGTGGTGACGACATTTGTTCAGTGCAGGAATCGGTACGTTAACGGAGTTCCTCAGAGGACATGGGACTACACAAGTCACTCGAAGCATCAGGTATCCTTGCCGGATGGGCGGTGCACGCGGGGGGAGGTGAGCAGTTGTTGATTTTTTTTAATAATTAACGAGACCTTCTTATCACTAATTTTTTCACTTCTACATGACTGATTGTATTACGTCTGAGGCCTGAAAATAATTAAGAAGTTGACAACAATATTAGCGAGTTGCATTGAGCCTCATATTGTTTGAAATGAAACTCTACAAAAAAGTTAAGTGGCGATTGTAACGTTAATTGAGAGGTGAAACAGAAAATCGTTAGAAAGGTGTAAGGAATTGTACACAGTTTTGCTTTTAAGATAAACTCCCATTTGTAGGAAGGTCAAAAGTTAATTTGTACAAATAAACATAGTACCAGATTTACACAATATTTTTATTATTCATTATTTTGTTGCGAATACCATTTGAGCAACTCATGCCTTAAGTGGAACCATGGCCGATAGTGACCAAACGCTGTTATCTAAACTTTTAATGTTTGCCGCTTTACAGAATGCATAACCTTAGGTTATGCTTTTTATTTGTTTCTTTCGTCATTAAATTGGATGTGAGGCAAGTGGAACACCTCGCATGCTTATTTTTGGTTAAATCTGTGATGACTTGGCCTTGCACATGTTCCACTTTTTTGCACTCATGACTCTGGGTAGTTTGGCATGTATGCTTTGGGTGCATTGTCCATCATGTTACTAGAAGCCAGGTCAATCAACTTTGCAGCATTGCGAAATCGTGCTGAAAGAGATCCAGTACACTCAGAATTCATCCGCAAATCTATACTGCTGTTATGCATCAAATAATCACATGTCTGACCAGTGCTCATTGAAGCCTGCATGGACATGCATTCCACGTTGCCTCCACATGTTCTTACAGGATTTGTGTGCCTTGCATTATTGAATGCTCGTTCCCTTTCTTCTCCAAGCTTTTCTTGCCATCATTCGTGGTGAACAGGTTGTTTTTGTCTCAATGAAGTGCGACTGAATTAATTTCAATCTGATGTGCTTCTGAGTGTTTATAGCAATTAACTTGGCTGTCATATTTGAATTGAGATATGGTTTGCATCTAGTATGTCAACCCTTTGTATGATTCCGGGCAAGGCAGTCTGAACTTATTATAGTTGCTTAGATGCGTCATACTCCTACTTTCACTGAGAGTGTCTGGAGTCATCTGTTCGCATGTGTGAAACGGGTCATTGCGTAACAAATAGAAAGTTTGCAGCGATCCATCCACACAAAAGATGTACATCAGTAGAAGCCAAGGCCTTTTAGTGTTCCAGAAGTCAGCAGATCATATTCCATTTTTTCAGATTGTACCCACTGTTGGATTTTGCTTTCTAGTGTCCTGTATCTCTTGATGGTTGTTGTCTTTTTCAGCTCAGGATGTTACTGTTCACCTACTAATGATGAGTCCTTGACCAAGGTTTGTCTGTCACAGCAATGCTCAAATTGCAATACACCATCACCTGGAATCACCCTGAACCTTTTATGCTCATTGTATTTCAGTACGGTGGAGACGCTCAGGTATATTGCAGCCTAGAGCCACTTGTCCAATTTCTTTGGTCCCTTGAAATAAAGGGTATCTTACAGCTTTATCCTATAACCCTGTCTCCCATGTTGGATGTGGAAATCTGATATTGCACTGAATTGCACTTCAGACCAATAATATAATCATAAATGGTATTCTGGTCACACTGTTTTACACAGTAACAATTACAAGTCTTGGTGGTACCACTGTCCAAATATTGTGGCCTAACTGTACATTGTGGAAAGTGTAAAAAGTACCCACATGCGGTTTTTCTTTTCCGGATGTTGACTTGTGTTCCATTCGAGCATTCGTAAACAGACATGCTGTCGAACAAAGCACGTCGTTTCGACGAATGCTTCAAAAGGGTGTGGTTTTCTTCTAGTCATGTTATATAGCTATGGTAGGCAAATTGGGTACTGGAGATAATGTGATTATCTTGCGGGCTTGGAGTGTATTTAGATGTTTGATTAATGAGAATTGGAGAGACACTCAGTTCAGACTCATATCACAGAGCTTATATTGATTTCAATCTCCAATATCGTTTGACTAACCCATGGTCACGTATCGAAATGACCGAACGTGGGGCTGAGTGAACAGTGCATTTTGGTGTGCACATACAAGATTTTGAAATCCAGTCCAATTTTAGTACAAGAGTTGGGGGTGGTGAAAGAATTGGGACTTGGAACCAATGTCATAAGATTTTTCACAATATAATGGATTTGGTGAAGAATGGGGAAGTAAAAAATATGCCTTACATGACTTTCACTGCAGTGCGTTCTAGCAAAAAGATGTATCCTGAGGGTACTGGGTCTCGGCCGAGATCCTATCCTTGAATGAGTTGCTGCATAATATTAAACAGTTGTTACATCTGGAGAAGTTGGAAGCTGAAAGGGACAAAACCAATGAACTTCCGCCACTTATTGAAAAACCGTTCCATTAGTTTGAACAGAAATACTCCCTGGATGAGATACAACAGATAATGACACCATTTGTGCAGGCAGAGTGGTACTTAATGAGTGATCTTCAGGGCACATTGGGGAGGCTAAAAGTTTACAACTCTGAAATTAGGTCATTCTAGTTGGACAGGGGGGTGCTACGCAGTTTGGGGGGAGGGATGCAGGTTGTTTTGCAGATGGTTTTTATGTTAGGATACATTACGAGATTGTGTTGATCTATGCGATTGTGTTACCACTGTTTACAATGGCAATGAATTTTGTATTTGTCCTGACTTTTCTTTGAAAATAAATAAAAATGATTTGTAAAAAAAAATAAATAATAAGCCTTCATATTTCTATATATTTGGAAAATAAAAAAAGTTATGGCTCTTGAAGAAGAGGAGGGGAAATCTATGTCTCCGTGGGAAAAAAAAGTTTTTTTACAATAAACATATGGTCACCAGAGGATTTCTGACACCGAATTTGCTTGAAATCATCGTTGAATTTTTCCATCCACATAACTCATTTTGAACTTGCCCTAGATGGAAAGGGTTGATAGTGAACATCAGATTTATCTATAGATTATTATTTTTGTCTCTTGTAAGATATTTTGTATAATTATGGCTTATTTTCTTATATAGCTTTTTTCTTTTTTATTTCAGCATAAAAATGGTACTGATGTGGACAAGTGGAGACACCTTCAAGACTGCTTACTTTATTCTTAACCAAGCTCCCTTCCAGTTTACCATCTGTGGCCTCCTGCAGGTTCTAGTAGATGTTACCATTTTGCTGCAAGTTTACATCTACAGTGTGTACCCTCAGAAGCCAGTGTCACATATCACACATGTTACCAGTGCCAAAGCTCTGTGATGAAGAGGACATGTACTATCTGATCACGTGCTTCCCAAATCTATAACTGCTTCTGCAACAATAATGCACATGTCTGTTCTTTGGGTCTCGGAAACTCTTTACCCACCATTAATGTCCTTCAGTGTTTTTTGACTCCAATATTTCGAAATGCTGTTACCCTCATTCATTGTCCGCTCTGCACATCTCCGTGGTGAAAGTGTTCTCTCCTAAATGAAGTTGGCGAACTCTGAATTGAAATGTCAATTATGCGCTCACACTGTATGCATGTGTGTATATTTGAATGCAGATTTGTGTAGACATTACTCAAGCCAGTATATGTTTATGTCAAACTTTGACTTACTGATGCCGGGCAAGGGCAGTCTGGAAACTAGTATGGTATAGTTGGCTTAATGGTTATATCTGCCACTTTTGCATTTAAGGGGAGTCCATGCTGTTCGCCATGGGGAGAGGAGAAGGAAAGCGAATAGGAAAGTTTTCAGCACACCCCCTCCACTTACAAAAGGATGAACAGTCAGTAGCTAAAACAAGCTTTGCCCGCTGTTCATCTGAAATGTAGGGCATGATATATGTGGCAATGCATGGACGTTGCCCCACTGTAAGGTTTTTGCTTTTCTATGTGACCCCTGATTGCATTGTTGTCAGATTGACTATTTGCCAAAGATGTCTACTGTATAACCTTACTAATGGCATGACCTAGCAAACGGTCTTGTCTGTGTACACTAATGTCAGACATTTGTTCCTCCTGCCCAGGTAACTTATAACACTTTGCTATGCAATGTATTTCATGTGGTGGAGCACTTAGCTCCGTGTATATCCCAGACCACTGTTTCACCACTTGTCTCAGTACAACTCTTTCAGATAGTGTTTCTTCCACTGCATGCTATAATGCTTCAATGTGACTACAAATCCATGGATGTATTTGCACTGAATTTGCACCATTATGAATCAAATAATATGAAACACAGTTACAAAGAGGGATTTCTGAAGTCACACTGCAGTTACACCAGTACATCTCAGTCCTCGAGGTGGGTCACCAGACTGCAGTGACAGCATTCCAATTATGGGTGGCATGTCTACCCTCATCTCTGTTCAAGGCCTTTACAAGAATGTTACCGCACATGCGTGGTGGCTTTTACATTTACTATGTTACTTGTGTTATCCAAAACTTTTACTCTCTGATTATTCAGTATAATCATTGTTACCAATGCCTTGTCAGACCACAAAGATTGTCTGTTTTATTCATAGGCTTTCTTAAATAATGTGTTTTTTTTTCTTTCTTTTTTTCTTTTTATTTAGTAGGCACATTTTTGTTTATTTTATTTTTTTGTGGATTATGCTATTTTATTCTTTTCCTTTATCAATTGTAAATTTTAATGGGATATTGTTGAAATGTATAGTATAGTAATGGAACCCGACGGGTATGGCTGCAAATGTGTTCTGTTCACACCAGTGTCATGGCCTTCATTATTACCGCAGCCATGATGGTAATGGCGGTTCTGTTGCATATCGGGTCCTGTCTACGCTATCTGGCTATTGACAAGCAATGGAAACCTGAAGGAACAGAGCATTATTGCAGTGTGAATATAGCCTAAGATTTATACTTTTATATTATCTATCACATGCACCAGATATTTTATTCTGTACGTTGCTGTCAAAACTGCACATTGGATAAACTAGTGACCAATTGAATATTATGAGAATTTTATGGGAACAAATTGTCATTTCTGTGTTAAAATGGCAATAAAAATGTAAGAACTGACCTATCTTAATATATGCCTCTTTTGGTATTTCACACTGGGTGCATGTGCAGTTTTACTAAAAAGTGCTTGACGGATGTTCACTTGTTGAAATAATCTACAAAATATGTCCTATCAAGGCGAAGAAAACAATCATGGAAAGCTCTACTGTTTACATGATAGGAGTTAAATTCTGAAAAAAAGAGAAACATTAGTAGTTAGGATTCATATTTCTATTAAGCCTCTCACTAGTAACTGAAGCAGTTAACTGTGATTTACTGTTAGAATGATGATCACCACTGATCCTGAGAATAAAGGACAATATTTCCCTGTACATTTGTGCCCTAGTCCACTTGATTTGTAAGGAACCCCATTCACGGGAATAGAGCAGTGTAGACGACAGCAATGCTATACAGGTAAGAAAAACCTATTGAACATGATGTTTGGCATACATAACAATATGTTATTATTAATTAACCAGCTGTGATAGGATAGGAATCAGAAATGGCAATTTAAACTAAACAGCCAACTTAAAAATAACTTTATTAAAAATAAAATGGTTCATAACCACAAACCACCACCACACGTGCTGATATAAAACATGGGTACCAAACAAAGCAAGGTAAGTAGATAAGTCACAGAACAGTAGGGCACTAATGTAGCTCAATGGTATGCGCCCAGTAATGACACAAAAAATGCACAAATATAGCATAGGAATTTTTGCCAGTTGTGTAGCCAGGAAGTCCAAAAGATGGGAGGAGGGGAAGGGGGTGTTAAAACACAAATGAAAAAACTAAATAATCATAACAACATGATCTATCCTGGTCTAGGATGACCATAGTGTGCCCTTAATGTCCTTCCTTGCCTATCTGCATTGGTTTGCACCTTAAGAAATGCGCAATGTGGCGCCCCACTCCTTGTTTTCTAACCCTGCTATGGCTTAGGCATCTTTTTGACACCCTAAACCTAGGGCTACTACAATACCAAGCAATACAAGGATATTGGATACAAGGATAATGATATCACAATGGTTCAGTAAATTCAATTAAAATAACTATACCCCATATGAAACCAGGAGAAAGGAATGATAAACGTTACTTCCCTTCATGAAGTCATGATATGGCCTCAGTGTGTTTCCTGTTCCAGATTGGTTTAATCAAGAGGCCATTGAAATTTGGATACATGTCAAGGATGAGTGACGTGATTGCTGTGGTATGCCGATATGTTATGTTACACAATAATGTCTTATATTGTCTGTACATGTTCTCTCTGAATTTTAAAGTGTTGCGGCCTATGTTGGAGCTATAGAAATAAAAATTATTCTGTTGTAACTATAGTAGGAATAACCTTTTAACGTCCCCTTGTAATCTGGGCATACACTTATAACATTTTCTAAGAGCTTTCCAACAATCAGTCACTATGTTACGGCTGATGGATGACTCAGGCTCAGAAGTTGTGCCGGTGTTATCCACAGCAGGAACCAGTCCCTGCACAAAAGACCCTCAGGAGCGGTTGTCAGTAGTGACCGCTTCAGTTCAGGAAGTTTGACTGATGGAAATCACTCACTATGACAGCCCATCGACTCACCCATTTCATGACTGCAGGACGCGATGATTACCATGGCAACAAGGAGGCTTAAAAATAGCCTCTCTCCCTGCCATAACCTACATCTATCAGATCCCACCAGGGGTTGGGTTCAGTTTGTTGCTATATTTTCAATGCAAAGAAAGGATCACATGTTTGAGTCACATGTGAGACTAGTAAATAGTGTAATTTAAAAAAATACATATTTTATATATACTGAACAAAAATATAAATGCAATACTATTGTTTTTACTCTCATTTTTCATAAGCTGAACTTCTATGTACACAAAAGGCTTTTTTTCTCTCAAATATTAATTACCAGTAAAAAGGCCCGATGCAATTGCATCGGGAGCGCGGTGAAATGAATTGTGTGTATACAGGCGGGTCAGTGGGTAGACGAGAGTATAAGGCGGGTGGGTCATGTGGGTAGCAGAGTATACAGGCGGGTCTGTGGGTAGCAGATCATACAGGCGGCTCTGTGGGTAGCAGAGTATAGAGGCGGCTCTGTGGGTAGCAGAGTATAGAGGCGGCTCTGTGGGTAGCAGAGATAGAGGTGGTAGAGAGTGGCGGCTCTGTGGGTAGCAGAGCATAGAGGCGGCTCTGTGGGTAGCAGAGCATAGAGGTGTGTGCGGAGAGTGGCGGAGGGGGGTGAGGAGAGCAGAGGCTGGAGGGTTGAAGAGAGGTCCGGCTGGAGGGGCGACATTACAGGCTCGGCGGCAGAACGTGGCTGCGTGCTGGGGCTGATCGCAGCCCCAGTCACACGCCATTGTCCTCTGCGGCGGGGTGTGGGCTGCAGAGAGGGATCAGTCCCTCCCCTCAGGTCACACATGTGACCTGAGAGGAAGGAGCGGATTGGGCGCTCTGTGGTAAACACAGGACGGTCATGCGATTGGTCCAGGACGCCGAGTTCTGGGCAATGGGATGGGCATCCTGTGTTTACAACAGAGCGGGCAATCGCTTGCAGGGGCGGCGGGCAATGGGAGTGATAGGGGCGTGTCAGGCTTTGCAGGCTGACACGCCCTGCTCACTCCCATTGTCCGCCGCCGCCCACAGTACGACGTCACTGGCTCCCGGCACTCGCCCACAGCCCCTACACCGCTACTCCACCAGCATGGGGTCAGCGAGGCCCCAGCGGTGAGGTGCGGAAGGCACCGGCGGCATCGGGCAGCGTTGAGATGGAGGAGGGCGCTGGTAATGTGGCTATTGCGTCATCACTCGCGGCGGGGCCGACGTTGGCAGGATGGCGGCGGTGTCAGCTAGTGTGGCTGCGGCTCGTGATGACGCTATCGCGTCATCGCTCACAGTGACGCAAAGGATTTTGGATTGGGCTACAGTGCCCGAATCCCAAACTGACGATTATATAAAGGCCCGATGCTATCGCACGGGAGTGGGGTGACCTCAAGATGGGGGCGGGCTGTTTGGCATTGGGGGCAGCAGCTGTCACATTACCCTGTGGGGCATCAGCAGGGGTAGTGTGGGGAGTGAGGGCATGTGGGGGGGTAAGAGGGGTGAGCAGGGGCAGTGTGGAGTGAGTGGGGAGGTGAAAGGGGTAAACAGCAGCAGTGTGGGGTGAGTGGGGCATGAGCAGGGGCAGTGTGGGTGAGTGGGGGGTTGAGCAGGGGCAATGTGGGTGAGTGGGGGCAGTTGGGGGGGTGAAAGGGGGTAAGCAGGGTGTGGTGAGTGGGGGGGGTAAGCTGGAGCAGTGTGGGTGAGTGGGGGCATGTGGGGGACGTAAGAGGGGTAAGCAGGTACAGAGTGGGGGCATGAGCAGGGGCAGTGTGGGGAGTGAGGGCATGTGGGGGGATAAGAGGGGTGATCAGGGGCAGTGCGGGTGAGTGCGTGGAGGTGGTGAGTGGGGGGTAAGCAGGGGCAGTGTGGGTGAGTTGGGGCAGTGTGGTGAGTAGGGGTAAGCAGGGCATTGTGGGTGAGTTGGGTGGGCTATGCAGGGGCAGTGTGGGTGAGTAGGGGTAAGCAGGGGCAGTGTGGGTGAGTGGGGTGGGCTATGCAGGGGCAGTGTGGGTGAGTAGGGGGTAAGCAGGGGCAGTGGTGGGTGAGTGGGGGCAGTGTGGGTGAGTAGGGGGTAAGCAGGGGCAGTGTGGGGAGTGAGTGAGGACATACGGGGGTAAGAGGAGTGAGCAGGGGCAGTGTGGGTGAGTGGGGGTAAGCAGGGGCAGTGTGGGTGATTGGGGGGTAAGCATGGGTAGTGTGGGGAGTGAGGACATGGGGGGTAAGAGGAGTGAGCAGGGGCAGTGTGGGTGAGTGGGGGGTAAGTAGGGGCAGTGTGGGTGAGTGGGGGGCTATGCAGGGGCAAGTGTGGGTGAGTAGGGGGTAAGCAGGGGCAGTGTGTTGAGTGAGGGCATAGGGGGGTAAGAGGAGTGAGCAGGGGCAGTGTGAGTGAGTGGGGATTAGCAGGCAGTGTGGGAGTGAGTGAGGACATGGGGCGGTAATAGGAGTGAGAAGGGGCAGTGTGGGGAGTGAGGGCATAGGGGGGGTAAGAGGAGTGAGCAGGGGCAGTGTGAGGTGAGTGGAGGGTAAGCAGGGGCAGCGTGGGTGAGTAGGGCATAAGCAAGGGCAGTGTGGGGAGTGAGGGCGTAGGGGGGGTAAGGGGATTGAGCAGGGGCAGTGTGGGGAATGAGGGCATAGGGGAGTTAAGAGGAGTGAGCAGGGGCAGTGTGGGTGAGTGGAGGGTAAGCAGGGGCAGTGTGGGAGGAGATCTCAGCCCCGCCGCCTCTGTAAACTTAGTTGAGGAGCGATGGGGGGGTAGGCTGCAATGAGAGTGCGCCGCCATCTTACCCCGGCGCCCCTGTAAGCTTAGTTGAGGAGCGTGGGGTTATAGCAGACTGCAGCCCCGCCGGGCTTGCAGGCTGCAATGACAGTGCGCCGCTGCCATCTTACCTGGGGGAAGCTGCGGCGGGCACCGTCTCATGAAGGCGGCCGCTGATGGTTTCGGCGGGCCGTTTTCTAAAGCGTCCCTGGGTGTGCTGAGGGCTCGCACTGTGATGACGGTGCGCGGGAGCGCGACCGTGCGTGTAGCGGGCATTGGTGGGTGTATGTGTTGTCCGGCGTTTGCGGGCAGAATCGGCGATCGCGATGCATGCGCACCATCGCTCGCGTGCCGCAAAGCATTTTGGGATTCGGCTACAGTGCCCGAATCACAAACTGCCGATTATATAAATAGATTAATTTGTCTAGATCTGTGTTAATAACTACTTCTCCTTTTGCCGGGATAATCCTTTCACCTCACAGTGTGGTATATCAAATGCTGATTAGACATAATAATAATAATAATTATTATTATTTATTTATATAGCGCCATTCGATTTCATGGCCCTTTACATATGGAAAGGGTAGACAAGGACAAGTACAATTATATGGACAATCAGGCCGTACAGATACAGGAGGGAAGAGGACTCTGTCCGTGAGGGCTCACAGTCTAAGAGGGATGGGTGGGGGATACAGTAGGAGGGGGTAGTGCCTATAGTGAGACTGTGAACCAGGTCTCTTTGTAGTTGTAGACTTGACGGAAGAGGTGGGTCTTCAGGTTTCTTTTGAAGGTTCTCAGGGTAGGAGAGTGTCTGATGTGTTGGGGGAAGAGAGTTCCAGATGTAGCAGATGCTCAGGAGAAATCTTATATGCGGTTGTGAGAGGAGGAAATAAGAGGCGAGTAGAGAAGGAGCTCTTGGGAGGATCGCAGGATGCGTGAGGGTAGGTATCGGGAGACCATGTCAGAGATGTATGGAGGGGACAAGTTGTGGATGGCTTTGTATGTCATGGTTAGTGTTTTAAACCGGCATCTCTGAGATGTGGGGAGCCAGTGAAGGGCCTGGCAGAGGGGGGAGACAGATGTACCATTGGCTGACCACAATAATGGGCAACTCCAAAATGTGCATTTCTGCAAATTTAGGGATCTGGGGGGGACCGAAAATCAGTCAGTATCTCATGTGACCACCATTTGCTAGTCTAACACTGCCCTGTACAGTGAAAACCGGGATTCATCCATGAACAAAACACCTCTCCAATGTGCCAGATGCCATCAAATGTGAACATTTGCTCACTCAAGTTGATTGTGATGACAAGCTGCAGTCAGGTGGAGACCCGACACGAGCATGCAGATAAGCTGCCCTGAAATGGTGTGTGACAGCTTGTGCAAACATTCTCTGGTTATGCAAACTGATTGTTGCAGCAACTGTCCAGATAGTTGGTCTCAGACAATCTTGGAGGGGAAGATGATGGATGTGGAGGTTCTGAGCTGGTGTGGTTACATGTATTCTGCTGTTGTGAGGCCAGTTGGACATTATGCAAAATTCTCTTAAACACCTTTGGAGACAACTTATGGAAGAGAAATGAACATTCAATTCACGGGCAACAGCTTTGGTAGACATTCCTGCAGTCAATTTTTATTTTTGAAATTGTGTGCATATTCCAAGATACCAATAAAAATTACAGCTTGCCTTCCAAAGAACAAGTCTACAAACAGCTGTGGTTTCACAAGAGTCGGAAAGTAATTTTTCTCCCAAAATGACAACCACAAAAAAAAAAGTAATTTTCTTGTGCAAAAGTAGTAAACATTCAAAAAAAAAATGAGTATTGCCATAAACATTTCTACACAAATAATGAAGATAACATGTAAATTGAACAGCAACGGTGAACTCTAGAATTAAATCAAATTAAAGAAGTATTTCAGATTTATTGTTTTCTTTGTTCATGCCTCCTGCCTGAAAATGAATTAAAAAGTGATGAAAAACTCATATAATAATATTTTTTTAACTTGTATAGCTCCAAATATTTTGCAGAACTTACAATTTATTAGGGATGTGCACAAACAAAATAAGACATTACAGAGTAACAAACAATTCAACAATTACAAGAGCAGCTAGTGCCTTGCTTGCAAGCTTAGAATTGAAGATGAAATGTGACACAAAAGGTAAAATGGTCTATCCATTGTCCTAGGCATTGGGGCATTCAAGTAAAGCTCCATGAGACAGCCCTAGACAGTATCTGGTATACCGTAAGTACAGATGCAATGTGTATGGACAGTGAGGAAACCGATGATTGAAGAAACCAGATTCTGAGGAATATTTAGGAAGGTGGAACATTATATTAACGGCTTGAGGTTATAGACCAGTTTAAGGAGATATTCTTAGAGCACACTTAAAATTGAGGAGACTAGGATTTTATTAAATTGTATTGTAATGTAATTGTATAGTATGGTAATACATTCCAGAAACTAGCTTAACTTCCCTTATACGTCCCTTCCCTGTGGCGCGAAGCTGACACACTCTCTCCCGGGACTTATATGAGATTAAGTCATGCGAGCCTCATGCCCAATCACCACTGATTTCTCTCAACTCTCTTTCAGATGTATAAGTAATTAACTGAGTGTCCAGCTGCAGCTCTCACTTCCTGTAGATTACTCAGGTAAGATGAGCAGACCCACAGATATCCGAGTTTGGCGGATTCAGCCAGACTTTTACAAAAAGGACTTGACCCGAACTTGAGCCCGAACCCCATATAAGTCTATAGGGACCTGAACTTTAGTGCTATACAATGGTGGCAGTAAGGTCTAGGGGGCTTCAAAATGGAGATTAAACAGGAGAATCTTTGCTTAGCAGCTGCCTTCACAGTAATTCCAAAGCACTAAAGGTCTCCAGAGCCCTCTGCCATGGAAGAGTGGTATGATGAGATGGCTCATCTGTATAGGATGGATAACCTTAGGCCGAGGTTAATGGTCAGTAGATAGGTTCCTGCTGACCTGTGTCTCTGGGTTTTGTTCATGGAGTCCCCCGAATGTTAATCCTTATTTGACTTGGGTTAGGGTGATGCCCTTGTGGGCTCCCTGCCCCATCTCCACACCTTTCTACCTATCTTCCCCCTCTCTTCTTCCTCCCTTTCCTTTCTATTAGCTTTATTTTTTTTCCTTCTCTTTTTCTATTCTTTTCTTCTTCCTGCTTTACTTCTTTTACTGAATATAGTTCCTATACTTTCTGCTAATTTCTTTCTTTGCTTCCGAGAAGTTTGTTGAGTAAATGGTGATACTGCAGCCCAGCGTGCGATGATATGACCAAAAAAAAGTTGATGCCTATGAGTTTATATATAGCTCACTGAATGTTTTCAATGATCGTGCAAGTTTTGAAGAATTGACTTAAGCTGATGAATGATATCATGGACTGTTTTATTGAGAAAGTTGAAATTATTTGACTTCGTATTGTTTACAAAATTATTAAGAAAAACAGATTAAACATAAAAAGGAGAATCCTACTTACCAATGACTGCGTGCTTGTAATGCCACTTCCAGGTCCACTCATTAAGCCCATGTTTATTCACTGCATCCCCCCTACCCACTCTCTGTGGCAGTCTCTGTGATTGGCTGTTGCAGACAGACTGCACCCCCACCCATTGTGCCAGTGTCTGTGATTGGTTGCCATAAACTTTAGTGTATAGCAAAGAGCTTGCTGTCATAGGTGTGTAAAATAAAATGTGTGGGGTCCCCTGTATATTGAGACTTAACGAAAATAAAGCATACTGGGGGTTAGTATTCTCACTATGTGGAGACCCATGAATATATTCATTAGATACCCCAAATCCTGACGCTTACCCAGCTTTTGCCGATTGCCCTGGTGCAGTGGCACAGACGCTATTACAGAGAGTGGACGGGGAATACAGTGAATAAACATAAGGCTTGATGAGTGGACTTTGATGTAGTGTTACAAGCGAGCGGTCTTCAGTAAGTATGATTATACTGCTTTATTCGCCATTTTGCTTCATTTTGCTGCCCCCCTAGCCGAAGCCGAACAGTAATACAGACTTCTTAAGTAAGTCTATTGTTCGGGGTCTGTGCACAAACACTAGCGGTTTAGTATGGACCTGAACTTCACAGTTTGGGCTCGCCAATTGCTACTTGTAGGTTTGAAGGCAGGGACAGTGAAGCCTGCAGTGGTTGGGCTCATGTGATGCAACAGTTCTTGTGAGCCCCAGGAGAACGGATGCTGGCACAGGAACTGGAACGGTGTAGGTGTGGGGGAGGGGGGATTGGGTTGAGTAAAAGGTTTTTCTTTTAATGGAGGCAAATATGGGAATGAGAAGGAGTTGTCAAGAGTAGTGTACAAACCCCTTTATATATTTTAGTTAGTGACGGGTTGGAGGAGATGTGAGGAAATAAGGTCACTTGTGCAGATAGTAGGGAGAGGAGCCCTGGTAACTTTTACTGTGACTCTTTCAAGGTTGGAAAGTGAACTTAGGTATATGTTCACACAGGGTGTTTTTGCTGTTTTTTTTTTTTGTATTGAGGCAAAACCTGGTCTCTTGGCAGTAAAAAAAGGCTCCTTTTTACCACTAATACACAGCTGTGCGTTTTTTCACTCTTCAATCCCTTCAGTGGCAAAAAAAGCAGAAAACACTTTGAAAGACTTGACTTAAAAAAAAAAAAAAAGCCACATTAAAAAAGTTTTCCATTTCCTTCAGGGAAAAATAAAGTAGGTGTTTGTGTGTAAACATGAGATTTGATTTCTGGAATCTCATTGGTTTTGCTGATATTGTAAAAAGCAGCTTTTTATTAGCATGTATTTGCATAGAACCAATGAATACACCATGCCTAAAACCACTGCAAAAATTCCCTGTGTGAACATGGCTGTAAGGTGCGGGAGGGAAGGGGATCCATGCTATGAGGGGCTAGATAAGTGAAGTGGAGTGTTGTGAAGTAGGTTTGCCACGCAAGATGAAGAGCATAGTTACTCTTTGAGCATAAACTTATATTGGATGAAGTTTTCTGTTGAAAGTAATTTTCCTGACAGATGTGTGGCACACCTAGAGCACTGCTGGAGAGAATTTGTTAGCGTGTGCCAGGGTGTGCCTTCATCTATGGCACTTTCCAATGTGTTTATTGTAATGTGTCGTAGCTAAGTTAGGACAGGAGAGGGAGGAGATTGGGTCCACAGATGACTGTACATTCTTTATAAGATGTTGTGTATTGATGGCACGTAGTTTTCAGTGTGGTACTTGGGCATGACATGAGTCGGGTGACAAACATTAACAGGAGAAAAGCTGGGTTTGACAAGAAAGTGGAGAAGGGAGTTTTGAAAATCATTCACTGGACAGACCCCTGAGAAGACTGTGCCCAGTGCATTCCTGTCTCCATGTGTAGGAGAGTCAAAGGAAGTCTATTTACGCCTACATGGAAAGGCTGGTTTGGAAAATGAAAAATAGTGCTAGTAAAAACAGCTTGTCCCACAAAAATTCAAGTCCTAATACTATGTCATCTACATTAAAATAAAGAAAACTTATGAGTAACTGAATATGATGACCAAAACCTCACCTCATCCACAGACCTACTCCTTAACATTAGACCTGTCCTACTGAAATATAAAACAAATCAGCCACTCTCCTCCCACCTGCTTTTCCTTTCTCACTGCTGACGACATATCTCCCAATCCTGCCCCCCAACCAATACGTCCCACCTATGCTCATCTCCACCAAAGAAAGATAAACTACAGCAATCCCTCACACCTAAAACCCATGCCCCTGACCCCCACCCCATGCTTCCTCTCTCTGGAGTGCTTTGGAATACCCACTCCATTTGCAACAAGCTCCACTTGATCCATGACCCTTTTACTTCCCTGAACCTTTCCTTCTTGGCCCTCACTGAGGCCTGGATGATAACCTCTGACACGGCCTCCCCTGCGGCACTGAGCTATGGCGGCTTTCACTTTACCCACAATCCTCGTCCTGGCAACATACATGGCAGAGGAGTGGGCTTCCTCCTCCTTGCAAACTGCTCCTTCAACCCAATCCAACCTCCACCCTCCCTTATCCACCCTTCTTTTGAAGATCACTCCTTCTGTATCTACCCTCCCTCCAATCTCCAAATGGCCATCATATACCGACCTTTATTGACCAATTCTCAACCTAGCATCTTCACTTTCTCTCTGCTGACATTCCCACCATCACCATGGGTAACTTTAATATCGCTACTGACGCCAACCAGCCAGCGGCCTCCATACTCCTGTGACTTACCTCATCCTTTGGACTTACTCAGTGGTCCTCCACAGCCACCCACACAGATGGACGTACATTAGACCTCATCTTCACCTGCTTTTGTTCCCTATCTAATTTCACAACCTCCCCCTTCCCCCTATCTGACCACCATCTACTCACCGTCTCATCCTTTTCCTTATTATCGGCCTCCAATGTCAATCACTAACACATCCTTGCAGAAACCTTCCACATTTAGACATTCACCGACTCTCAGACTCTATTCTACCTCTGTCATTCATATCTTCACTCCATGATACGGACAGTGCCACTGCTGTCTATAATGCCACCCTCACATCAGCCATTGACTGAGTTGCCCCTCTTGTGCATCGCAAGGTACGATGAGTCAATAGGCAACCCTGGCACAACAATCTCACCCAAAAACGCCGACAAGTGTCCAGGGCTACAGAGCGGCGTTGGAAGAAAACACACCTGCCAGATGACTTCACTTCTTTCAAACAAGCTACACTTGCCTTCAAATCAGCCTTCACCTCTACTAAACAGACCTATTTCACAAACCTTGTATCTTCCTTATCCTACAACCCCAAACAACGGTTCAGCACTTTTTAACTCTCTCCTCCGCCCACCGCTGACCCCTCTGACCTCCCTTATCTCTGCTGAGGACTTTGCTATATACTTCAAAAATAAGAATGATGAAACAAGGCAAACCTTTAGTGTTCCACCACCCCAACCACTCGATATGCTAGACCTCTGCCCTTCCCTCATAACTCCATAACTCCCACTGCAACATCACTCAAGGAGAGCTTACTTGTCTCCTATCCAAATCACACCTCACCACCTGTGCACTTGACCCCATCCCTTCACACCTCCTCCCCAATCTCAATAACACGCTCATCTAAGCCTTAACCCACCTCTTCAATCTATCGCTATCTTCTGGTACCTTCCCCTCGGCTTTCAAACATGCCACCATCACGCCCATCCTCAAAAAGCCAAACCTTGACCCCACTGCTATGACGAGCCACCCCCCCATATCGCTGCTCCCGTTTGCTTCCAAACTCCTTGAGCAAAATGTCCATGCTCAACTGTCCTCTCATCTACTCACTCCTTGATAACCTACAATCCGGCTTCCGGCCCCACCACTCCACCGAACCTGTCCTAACCAAGATTACTAATGACTTACAGCCAAAGCTAACAGACAATTCACTATTACTCCTCCTTCTAGACCTGTCCTCTGCCTTTGTCACAGTCGACCACTCTCTCCAACTACAGATTCTTTCTTCCCTTGGCATCAAAGATTGCCTCATACCTTTCCAAACGCACATTTAGCGTTTCACACTCCCACACTACTTCCTCATTCCGCTCTTTCTCTGTTGGACTCCTACAAGGCTCTGTCCTGGGACCCCTACTTTTCTCCATCTATACCCTTGGCCAATGATACATATACATAAATAGCTGCAATTTTCTTTTTTCATATTTAGTCACTAAATAGTGCTACTTATATTTATGTACCTAAACTGTGTTTAAGTGCACTAACACTGGTAGGAATTAGTACTGCATCTATAAATGCTTGGCCAATGATAACTCATACAGTCCCATGGCTTCCAGTACCACCTGTAGGCTGACGACACTCAGATCTACCTCTCTGCTCCAGATGTCAACTCTCTGCTGTCTTGAATCCCTGAGTGTCTTTCAGCCATATCCTCCTCCTCTCGCTTCCTAAAATTCAATGTTGACAAAACCGAACTCATCATATTTTCTCCATCCCATCTTTCATCTTCACCACCTCATCTATCTATTATGGTAAATGGCACCATGCTCTCTCCCATACCTCAAATTTGCTGCCTCGGAGTAACTCTCGACTCTTCCCTGTCCTTCAAACCACACATCCAAACTCTCGCCACCTCCTGTTGCTTCCAGCTCAAGAATATTTCCAGAATCCGTCCTTTCCTCAGCCCTCTACTATAATTCTCGTACATGCCCTTATCTCCTGCCTCGACTACTGCAACATCCTCCTCTGTGGCCTCCCTGCTAACACTGTTGCACCTTTCCAGTCTGTCCTCAACTCTGCTGCCTGACTAATCCACCTCTCTCCTCCCCTCTTTCTCCCCTCTGCAAATTCCTCCACTGGCTCCCAATTCCCCAGCGAATCCAGTTCAAGCTACTCGCACTGACCTACAAAGCCATCCATAACCTTTCTTCTCCATATATCTCTAAACTAATCTCCCACTATCTTCCCTCACGTAATCTTCGATCCTCCCAAGACCTCCTCTCCTCCACACTTATCCGTTCCTCACACAACTGCCTCCAAGATTTCTCCCGAATATCCCCCATCCTCTGGAATTTTGCGCCCCAACACGTCCGATTATCTACCACACTCGGATACTACAGACAGAACCTGAAAATCCATCTCTTCAGGAAAGCTTACAGCCTGCAATGACCGAGCTACTGCCCCACCGCCACCGGAGCTGCCACCTCACCACCGCCAGATCTGATGCACCCCTGACCTAGTGTCTCCTCACCATTATCCTATAGAATATAAGCCTGCAAGGGCAGGGTCCTCTCCCCTCTGTACCAGTCTGTCATTGTTAATTTATTTACTGTAAGCTATATAATTTTGTATGTAACCCCTCTCATGTACAGCACCATGGAATTAATGGTGCTATATAAATAATAATATTATGATCATACCAACTTGCAGAATAAGGATCATGTCAATTATACCTAATGGTGAATGGTGTTTAATTTAGAATTTTTAATTTTTTTTTCTGTTAATTGTTTTTTAGTACTCTTTGGGAGTTAAAATTATTAGAAAATCACTTGAACTACAGAATTGTGACAACGAAAAGCTACAAATTGGAAGGCAAAAAAACTAAATCCCACCCTCCAAGCAGTACAGAAATTGTAGAAATTTATGGCATTCAGTATATGGAAACACAAAACCATGATATTTTTTCTTCAAAGTTGGTTACTTTTGTCCAAAATAATATAAATTTGAGATCACCATTTTTGTGCTGACCAAGAGAATAAGGGCTCAGACTCATGGATATTTAAATCGGATGAGTGCAAAGCGAGAAAATCTTGTATTGCACTCTGACCAATGTTAGCAAATGAGTGAAAGCAGATGAACGTTTGTGTTCAGCTTTTTTCTCATCTAGATTCCGGATGAGAAAAAAGTTGTAACATGCTTGGACTGGATCCGATAATAGTTGAAGACTCACCAATGCAAGTCAATGGTTACGATAAGTTGCGCTGCACACGGACTGCACACTGATAGGATAGGTATAATGTTTTTAGCATGGTTGTTCCCATCTGGGGAAAGTTAGGATGGATAGATAGATGACAAGATAACTAGAACATCATACCAGTCTACCCGCTCTCCTGCTGCTTGCTTCTGGGGCTGCCAGTTGAGCTTCATGCATACTCGCTGTACTATCTAGCAACAGCCAATCACAGACACTCATGCTCTGTTGGGTGTTACAATGAAACTGTATTTCCACAATTTGTACTGTCTGTGCTTGGTTGCTATACACATTAGTATGTATATATCAAACAAACTGCCATAATAGTGTGTAAAATAAATTAATAATTGAAAAAAAAATGTGTAGGGCTTAGCTGTATTTTTCAGTCTCAATAAGATAAAGCACTCCCTATTTTTACCTTTGCTGGCAAAAAAATGTGTTAGGGCTTCGCCCTGTATTTAATTGCCAGCCAAGGTAAAACTAGGCAGCTGGGGGCTCATTTTCTCAGCTTGGTGGGTGCCCATCTTTATTGGGCCCCCCATGCATAGCATATAAGGACGAAGTGTCGTACGATCTGCGCTGCTACCAAAGGAAGACCAGGACAATGGATCGTCTGGTTGAATTGCTCCGAAATGCGTCGGATTAAAGAACGATCTCCCAGCTCCTTCCTCAGGGACATGAATGAATAAATGTCCCTGAGGAAGGAGCTGGTAGATGGCTCTGAAACGCGTCGGATTAAAGAACTACTTCAACCAGACGATCCATTGTCCTGGTCTTCCTTTGGTAGCAGCGCGGCTCGTACGACACTTCGTCCTTATATGCTGATTTCTGACCGCGGTGACCCGTGGATGTGTGGATCCAGCAGCAGCTACTGACTAAGCGTTCATACTGGTTGTGGGTTACACAACCAGATCAGGTGAGCAGGCCCTTGTCGCCATACATATACAGTGTTGGCCAAAAGTATTGATACCCTACAATTCTGTCAGATAATACTCAGTTTCTTCCTGAAAATGATTGAAATCACAAATTCTTTGGTATTATTATTTCATTTAATTTGTCTTCAATGAAAAAACACAAAAGAGAATGAAGCAAAAAGCAAAACATTGATCATTTCACACAAAACTCCATAAATGGCCAGACAAAAGTATTGGTACCCTCAGCCTAATACTTGGTTGCACAACCTTTAGCCAAAATAACTGCGATCAACCGCTTCCGGTAACCATCAGTGAGTTTCTTACAATGCTCTGCTGGAATTTTAGACCATTCTTCTTTGGCAAACTGCTCCAGGTCCCTGATATTTGAAGGGTGCCTTCTCCAAACTGCCATTTTTCGATCTCTCCACAGGTGTTCTATGAGATTCAGGTCTGGACTCATTGCTGGCCACCTTAGAAGTCTCCAGTGCTTTCTCTCAAACCATTTTCTAGTGCTTTTTGAAGTGTGTTTTGAGTCATTGTCCTGCTGGAAGACCCATGACCTCTGAGGGAGACCCAGCTTTCTCACACTGGGCCCTACATTATGCTGCAAAATTTGTTGGTAGTCTTCAGACTTCATAATGCCATGCACACGGTCAAGCAGTCCAATGCCAGAGGCAGCAAAGCAACCCCAAAACATCAGGGAACCTCCGCCATGTTTGACTGTAGGGACCGTGTTCTTTTCTTTGAATGCCTGACACTGTTGTACCCTCGGACTGCAGGGTAGCTTGAACTTGTTTGTATATTAGTAAGGTTCTTTATCCACCATCCACACAATCTTGCGTTGAAATCTCTGTCAATTTTTCTTTTCCGTCCACATCGTAGGGAGATTAGCCACAGTGCCATGGGCTTTAAACTTCTTGATGACACTGCACACGGTAGACACAGGAACATTCAGGTCTTTGGAGATGGACTTGTAGCCTTAAGATTGCTCATGCTTCCTCACAATTTGGTTTCTCAAGTCCTCAGACAGTTCTTTGGTCTTCTTTTTTTTCTCCATGCTCAATGTGGTACACACAAGGACACAGGACAGAGGTTGAGTCAACTTTAATCCATGTCAACTGGCTGCAAGTGTGATCTAGTTATTGCCAACACCTGTTAGGTGCCACAGGTAGGTTACAGGTGCTGTTAATTACACAAATTAGAGAAGCATCACATGATTTTTCTAACAGTGCCAATACTTTTGTCCACCCCTTTTTTATGTTTGGTGTGGAGCTATATCCAATTTGGCTTTAGGACAATTCTTTTTATGTTTTTTTCATTGAACACAAATTAAATGAAGATAATAATACCAAAGAATTTGTGATTGCAAGCATTTTCAGGAAGAAACTGAGTATTATCTGACAGAATTGCAGGGGTGTCAATACTTTTGGCCAACACTGTACCTCTATATGATAGAGATAAGACCCTATTGCGCATTTATCTCATTTCTATAGACCCTATGCATAGCGGCCACCCCTGAAATTGGTGCATTCATTAGAAGCGCCAATTCCTTGTGCTTTACCTGGCTCCTCCAGTTGCCCTTGTGTCGGTGGCAAACTGGGTAATAAGGGGTTAATTCCAGCTTAGTATTGCCAGCTGGTACTGACTTATAACGTTGGGCCAATGTTAGACCTGGCCATTAGAATCTTTATTAAATAGTAAATAAGACACAACACACAGAGACAAATCATTTTATTGAAACAATAAACACAAGCATATTGACTCCATACCTCTGCGACGTCTTCTCACCGTAGACAACGAGTACAGAATAAGTGAGCTAAGAGCTGCAACCAGGTTAGCGGTGATTCACTGAGGTCACCCAATAACAGCTCAGGTAATCATGGTGCCCACTAACCATGCTGACCACACTGTCTCGCCGAGATAAAGCTCGGGTAGCATGGTAACCGCTATGCGTTCTGTGCTCACCCAGCCAAGGCTCTCAGCTCTGTCTGTGTTCCGAGGCTGCAATGACAAGAGGCTGCTTCTACACAGCAGCCTCCGATGCAGCAGAGTTTAGATTGCGACATGGGACTTTGTGTTGGATTATCATTGGAGGGTAAGTGGGAGTTATAAAAATGGAGTCAAGTTATGTGTTTGTGTTTTTTGTTATAATAAAATGATTTGTCTCTGTGCTGTCTCTTATTTACTTTAATAGAGATTCCTAATGGACAGGTCTAACATTGGTCAGAAATTATGAATCTTGGGTTTAGTGCCAGGTGACATTACAAAGCTGGCATTAAACTCTCATTACCCAGTTTGTCACCGACACCAGGGCAACTGGAAGTCTTGGTACAGCACCAGAAAATGTCACTTCTATAGAATGTATAATTTTCTGGGGCAGCTGCAGACTACAATTCGCAGCATGGGGAACCCAGAACATTTGGACCTCCCCACACTGAGGATTCCAAACCCTAGCTGCTTAGTTGTACCTGGCTGGCAGCCAAAAATACGGCAAAGGGTCAAGTCTTTTGTTTAAATTATTCGGTATGGACTCCGAACGTTGTAGTTCAGGTTCGCCCATCCCTAGTGATTACTTCTCTGCTGCTTTCCCCACCCTAAAATAAGCTTCATCAGTAAAGTCCATTTCAGGGAATGGCCTAGCTACTTCTCTACTGAGAATGCATCCGTTCTCAATTCCAACACATGCTCAATATGAGTTACATTCTTACAGTGTGATATTCCTTTGAATCGCAGAGACCGTGCACTCCCTCGCTGGATCTAATGAAAATGTACTTTCAGGTCAAAATTCTAATTATTTAGCTAAAAGCATTGATTTTTTTGAAGCATGAATTGACCCAGTGCTTTGAGATTATGTAATTGATAACCCATGTCTAGTGGCATATGGCTGTGGTGCCCGCCAGCATGAGGGCCTGTCGCTGGAAGGTCCAGCCTCCTGCGTTGCATCCTCAATACTCCTCACATCATTTGTATATACACAGCAGAAGTCAGGAAGATTTGTATAGAGTGGTGCATATACTGAGCCCCCTACATACATGAAGGGGGACAGCTGTTTTAAACAGCAGACACCTTCTGTTAACTGCTGCAGTTGCAACTAACTTTGATCACATCAGTTTAGCTCCTTAAATGCTAAGATGAACAGTCAAGTTGGCTTCTAAATTTTTAAACAAGGGCAAATACTGTCATACCAATTGTGCCCCCATGACGCATTGGGTAAACCAGATTTTATTTGGCTATGGCTAGCTCCCCGCAAGCCACAGTCCTGTAATTTCAGCAGGGACCTCTCCAGTTGCAGCGATCTGGCTGCACACCGGACCGGAGGGCATATTTGGCCCTCCAGTTCTGTGTCCAGATCAGGTCCGGGGCTTTCCGATTCACATCACATCGGACAGCCCCGGACCTGATGCTGCCATGGTGTGAAGCTGGCCTTAAACAGACTTGACCTGTTCATATTGTACATTCATAGTTTATGCTCCTGAAACAGTGGAATTGTCTGACCGGTATCTAATCGTCACAGTAGGCTATCATATTGAAGGAGTTGTTTGCTCTTTCAGACACGTAAGTTCCGGGAAATATCACAGGCATTTTTCAATAGTGAACTATTAGATAATGTATAAATGGTCCAATAAGACAATCCAACGCGCACTTACTACATTACTAGAATTTACTGTTGAAGCAAGATAATACTGTTACAACATATGTGCAGAATATTTTCTCTTCTCATGCCAAATATGCCACTGAGTTTCACGTTTGTTACATTGTATGGATTATATTTTCTTAATGACTGAGGGTTACTGTGTAAGAAATGTCACAATGTGCCAAGTGTCTACAGGAGAAGATGACGCTTTTATTTCTAAAGTCAATCAGATTGATGTTGATCTCACAATCCAATCTTGTTTCAGTCTTTGTAGATTTTTTTGCCTTTTTAAGTTTTAATACAGCTCCAGGACCTGATGGGAGAAAGCTTGGAGACAAGTCAAAGGTTGGGAGATACAAGGTTTTGACGTAAAGGAAATGTATGTTGTTCGGTTGGCGATAAACATGGCAATAGAGAATGAAAAGCAGCCTAAACTGCTGAGAAAGACAATTTAATGGATAAGTGAGAATGTGTACCAGAACGAGTCATGAAATGGGATAATTGCTGTAAAAAAAATAACTGTGGATGATGCCATTGATAGTTGCCCTGGCTCAGCAGTGTGATCTAAATATCTATCTAGTGTACAGAGACAGATGGGATTATATAGGGAGGCTGTCATTTATCAGGATCATCCCATTACGGCTATGTATAGAATTATCAGGGATTTCAGTACACTTGTTTCACAAAAATTAATAATCTTGGCTTATCTTTATTATAACACATGGTTCATAGACTCCAAGGTAACATGTTCCTTTGTCACACCTTTTTGTGATATTTCCTATAGGTTTTAGTAGATGTCACCTAAAATAGCTGCAGAGAAAGAAATGCACTGCACATCCAAAAATCATGCTAGTTTCGCTAGTTAAAAATGCATAAAACTCTGTGGTTGTAACCCGTAGAAGCGCCGTTAGGAGGCGCAGAACGGTCGGTCGTTTCTGTATACCTCCATCCTCCCCCCCCGCACCCCCTGTACACAGCCTACCGCGCCAATATGATATAAATATCTTTTACTGCAGCAGGACCTGGTGAGTGCTGCCGTATCTGTATAATGTGACTAAAAATGCATAAAACTAAACATGAACTTCTTTGTTTTACATACTGATCAGATTGCATGAAGATACCTGAAATATCACATGATCATAAGTATTCAGACCCTTTGCTCAGACACTTATATTTAAGTCACATACTGTCCATTTCCTTGTGATCCTCCTTGAGATGGTTCTACTCCTTCATTGGAGTCCAGCTGTGTTGAATTAAACTGATAGGGCTTGATTTGAAAAAGTACACACCTGTCTATATAAAGGCCCCGTTACACTGCACGACATTGTTAGCGATAACGCTTAAACATCACGGGTTTGGAGTCGTTCAAGCGACATCATTAGGACGTCGTTGCGTGTAAAACCGAGATTCAACTACGGTAAATCGTTGGATCGGTGATCGCAGGTTTAAGAACATGTTCTCAAACCACACGATCAACGATCAGCCAACCTGGTATATCGTTGTGTGTGACACTGCGATAACTATGTAGTTTTATGACTTCGCCCATTCACAGCAATGAGCAGGTATCGTTCGCTGGGTTGTGTGAATGATACCTGCTCACGACATCGTTGGTGAGTCGTCCACGATATCTAGACGTGTGACATCTCACCAGCGATGTCAAAATATCTGAAACGACCGCGTGCCCACGAGATAGTTGCCGACATCGTTCCAATGTTGTGCCGTGTAGCAGTACCTTTAGACCTCACAGCTCACAGGGAATGTCAGACCAAATGAGAATCATGAGGTCAAAGGAACTGCCCAAGGAGGTCAGAGACAGAATTGTGGCAAGGCACAGATCTGGCCAAGGTTACATAAGAATTTCTGCAGTAATCAAGGTTCCTATCTGAATTATGTAGCAATTTCAGATATCCAGTGGCATTGAGGTTTCCATTGATGAAGAATGGCCCGATATGTCACACCATACCATCAATTTTTGTGTTCCAACAGTCTTGGATGGATCCATCCACTATTTTTTTAGTATCAGACCAACAGGGTGGTTTTGTTTGTTAACTTCACCATTCACAAAAAAGTTTGCCTCATCACTCAGCTGAAGGCAATTGTCTGTGCTGTGAAGATACGAGATGTGCAACATCTGACACAACGGATACTGGGATACTGGATAATGTGCTAGCATTTCTTCTGCGGTGTTGCTATCAGCGTGTCAAGAGTGGGAGAAGAAATTTTATAAGTGGTCATAAACTTGTAAATAACTTATGAAAGAATAAAGTTACATTAAAACCAAGCACATAATTTTTTTTTCTTATGAAATTCTCTAAGTTTGAAGTGTAATATCTGTGGCGGACCTGACTCCTGGGGGCCCTGGTGCAGCCATGGTGAGGAGCGGGGGGAAGAGGTACTGGAGTGCTGGTGGCTGTCGGCGCCGACCGGGGGGGTTGCTGGTGGCCGTCGGCGCCGGTGTTTGCGGCGGCTCTCCTACCTGCTGAGCCGCACTTGGCGCATCGGGAAGCCGGAGGGGCAGAGGAGAGGGGGGGCGGGATCAGGTAAGGGAAGCAGGAAGCTTTCTGCTTCCCTTGCATGACCCTCCTCTCCTATGACAACGGCTTACGGGGGTCGGCTGGGGGCCCCCTTGCAGGCTTGAAGGGGCCCCCTAGCCGGTAGGGGCCCTGGTGCAGCTGAACCAGCTGCACGACGGTAGTTCCGCCCCTGTGTAATATAATATATACATGTGTGTGTATGCATATATATACATAGGCTACATCACTAAGTGATTAAATAGTCACGTGATCTATCATCTTATGCCAGTTATAGAATCCATTTCTATGCTGACCACCATCGAAGGAGCAAGTCTCTAGTTTGCTGGAGTCATGATGTTTTCAGCCCTTGTGCTTCAATGCAAAGTTGAACTTGGAGGGTATCCTTTTTGTCTATGTCCCTCTGTCCTCTTTCCATTGTGTCTTATTACTGCAGAGGTGAGGCAAGTGTTAACACCAGCCTTTTCTTCATCCAGGATGAGTGCAGGGATAGTAAGGGAGATTAGGCATGTGATGGCGATGGAGAAAGGACCCCTATAGGGACTTTAGGGAGCTTAGGGTACAGACAGGTGAGTTTCTAGCGTGACCTGTCTCCCCTCTCTCTACTGTTAGGATCTGACTCCCTTTCCATCCCCGTTGTTATTTTTGTGTTGCAACGGATGTTGCGTGACAATTTTTCTCTGCAGTTTTAACATCCAGGTAGATTAGCTACAGTGCTGTGGGTTTTAAACATTGTGATTATGTTGCACACCGTGGACAAGGGAGCATCAAAATCTCTGGATATGGACTTGTAACATTGAGATTGTTGATATTTTTCAGCAATTTTGGTTCGTCAGTCCTCTGGCAGCTCTCTTCTTTCTTTTTCTTCTCTTCTTTCTCATTTCTTTGGTTAGTGTGGAACACACAGACAAGATGGAGTCAACTTCTCTACTTACCTGGTCTCAAGTGTCATTTTCATATTGCCCACACCTGATATTTGCTACTGGTGGATCTGAGCAAGCATCACATGTTTGAAACAGAGTTGCATACCCATGAGTTAGAAAAGGTGTTTGACAATTTTGTTCAGCCCATTTTTGGGTTTTGTGTGAAATAATGTCCAATTTCTTTTTTTTTTAAATCTTTTTTTATTGTGTTCTAATACACACAATGGAAATAAACATTGTGCATAACAAGACATGTACAATTGCAATAATTTTCAGAGAGAAATATTTTATTTTCTGGATCAATTTCAACGGGGCCAACACTTTCAGTCATGATCTTTACAAGAACACAGCACGAGGCAAGAATTTTGAAATGATTTACCTCCTCAAGGTCACAATTCTTTGAGGTAGGAGTATGAGATAAAGTATCTATTTTTTACTAATTGATACCTAGACTGTCCTGTGCAAGACAAAATAATAGTTGAGGTGAAGTAAAATTGGGTGGGTCACAGGTAGTATTGCTTTCTATAGCTGCATCTTCTCAAACCTTGTATTAAAGGGAACCTGTCACCTCCTAAAAGCCACCTAACCTAACAATACAAGTCCCTGCATGTTCCTATTACCATTATAACTATCCCTCTCTCTGCTAAATGCTTGCTTTCAATGTTCTAAAAATCGTTTTTATACTTACTCATTAAGATGATGAATAAGTGGGGCTACATGCAATAATAACCCTGGGCGTGTTGGTTTGCAGCCTCCATGATCCTTTATTAACACCCCGATGGGCGTGATATTGTAATAAGAATCCTCTATGCCCCAATGCTTGTGTCTGACGTCGCTCTCCAGTTCCGGGTATGACGAGAATCGTGTCATTTCCAGTTCTGATCACGTCTGTACATCTTCTTTTAGTGGCCGGCTTCAAGCGGATCATGCTCAATGCGCTGCTTGAAGCCGGCCACTAAAAGAAAGTGTACCGACGTCATCAGAACCAGAAATGACGCGATTCTGGTCATACCCGGAACTGGAGAGCGACATCAGACACAAGCATTGGGGCAGAGAGGATTCTTAGTACAATATCACGCCCATTTGAATGATAAAGGATGATGGAGGCTGCAAACCAACACGCCCAGGGGGACTATTGCATTTAGCCCCCGCTTCATTATCATCTTAATTAGTAAGTATAAAAACGTTTTTTAGAACATTGAAAGCAAGCATTTAGCAGAGAGAGGGATAGTTATAATGGTAATAGGAAGATGCAGGGACATGTATTGATAGGTTAGGTGGCTTTTAGGAGGTGACAGGTTCACTTTTAAAGAGAAGAGAATGGCAGGTTGCAAGTCCAAAGGTCCTGTTCATTTAGCATTACAGCTTTAGCAATATAGCAATTAATTGTAGCTTAAACAGACACTAATGCATAAGTAAATACACTACATCAAATATTGCTTAACTACCTAATTGATCTTACTGAAATACTGCACTAATTATTGTGGAAATCATATTTAACTTAGCCACATAAGCACTTGCTTTTTTACACACATAAGCATCTATGGAATTTCTAATGGGCTTTTCTGGGACTTTCACATTGATTCCCATCCTTCCATCAGATGATCAAATGAGACGAAAATTGATGGAGATTTCCCATTGTTTATAATGTCATAACTGGAGGAAGAAAATGACTGCACATTGGACTTCTGTTGAATCAGAGGACTCTGATACTATACGAGTTAAGTTAATCCTAATCCAGGTTTTGTCCTGTTGTTATCCTCATAAATTATGACATCCCTCTGTATAAACTATACTGCTATCATATTGATAACCAGGGGCGTAACTACAACAGGTGCAGGGGTTGCGATCGCACCCGAGCCCCGGAGCCTAGGGGGGCCCCAGAGGACCTTTGGCCTATAGAAAAAGACCATTGCTGTTAAAGATTTGTAATAATTGGGGGCTCCGTTGGAGCTTTTGCATCGGGGCCCATGAGCTTCAAGTTACGCCACTGTTGATAACCTTTACATAGGGCTATCCGTCGTGGAGTGGGGGCACCCGGAAGATTGAGGTGGTATTACCTCCACTGTTAGGCAGCTCTACAGATATAGGGGCAGAAAAGGGATGCTCATATTGTGATGTGCTCTTCTCCTCCAGTGAACTTGTAAATATACACTTTTTTCACGTTTGTATACCTTGTTGACTAGACCAGTCATTTTTAAAGAGAATTAATAAAAGAATTATTTTAATACTAATCCTGAAATGGTAGTCCTCATGTCTTTAGCAAGGTAAGGGAATTAGGTAACAGGTAGGTGAATTAGGCAAAAGAGGGTCAGGAGATCCTGATCTGACCCTGATGCTGGGGTCCCTGGCTCGCCCTGATCTCGGAGGTACCTCTGATGGTGAGGAATTCCGAGCCGCCACTCTGTACCCTAAAACTCCTGATAGTTCTAGGCTGAGGCCCCTACCTCTAACCCACGGGTCAGGAATCACAGCTTCTCCCCAGGAAAGACTTTAGCCCAGCAGCTAAGCATCAGCACAGCACCAAGACCTAGAACACATAGCTATCAGCTACACCTTAAAGAGGAGAGGGAAGGTCTATTTAAAGCCAGGGGGAGGGGATTCCAGGTGACTCACACATTAACTCCTGAACCAGCAATTGAACATAATAGTGACGGCATTTCAGGACCACACCACAGGAGGCAAGAACCTTAACAACCATCAACCATGCAGCTCTTAAAGACAAACCACATACACAGCAGCATCCAACAATGTCAGCGTCATCTAAGCGCGTGACAGTAGCAGAGATGAGGACAGAGTAGAGTGGTGCAAGAGAGTTAGCGGGGAGGCCACAGTTGCAGTAGTCGAGGCGGGAGATGATGAGGGCGTATACAAAAGTTTTAGTAGATTGAGGGCAGATTCTGGAAATATTTTTGAGCTGGAGGTGGCAAGAGTTTGGATGTGCGGTTTGAAGGACAGGGCAAAGTCGAGAATTACTCCAAGACAGGGGATTTCAGGTGCGGGAGAGAGCGTTATGCCATTTACCATAATAGATAGATCTGGTAGGGAAGATACATGAGATGGGAGAAAGATGATGAGCTTGGTTTTGTCTACATTGAGTTTGAAGAAGAGAGTTGAAGAAGGAGGATATGGCTGATAGACACTCCGGGGTTCTGGACAGCAGAGAGATGACGTCTGGGCCAGAGAGGTAGATCTGAGTGTTGTCCATGTACAGGTGGTACCGAAAGCCATGGGACTTTGAGTTGTCCTAGGACAAGGGTATAGATGGAAAAAAGTAGGGGCCCCATGACAGAACCTTAAGGGACCCCAACATAGAGAGAGCGGGATGAGGAGGTAGTGTGGGAGTGGGAGATGCTAAATGTGCGGTCGGAAAGGTATGACATGATCCAGGCAAGGTCTTTGATGCCAAGGGAAAAGAGAATCTATAGCAGTAGGCAGTGGTTGATTGTGTGGTTGATTTTATCGAAGGCAGAGGACCGGTCTAGCAGAAGGAGGATAGAGAAATGTCTGTTAGCTTTGGCTGTAAGTCATTAGTAATTTTGGTCTAGGGACTTTCGGTGGGGTGGTGGGAGTGGAAGCCAGATTGGAGGTTGTTAAGGAGAGACTTAGAGGAGAGGTGGGAGAAATATTGAGCATAGACATGCTGCTTGAGGAGTTTTGAAGCAAATGGGAGCAGCGAGATGGGGCGATAGCTGGGCATAGCAGTCTGTTCAAGATCTGGCTTTTTGAGGATGGATGTGATGGTCGCATGCTTGAAGGGAGAGGGGAAGGTACCAGAAGATAGAGTTCTGCCTTACATTAATGAAGAGGATGAAACTTTACTGACTTTATTATACCCTGATGCCACTGATGTGGGATGCCACTGTATAGGTCATCAATTTCATAGCTCCAGAAAACCTCTTTAATAATTTTTAATATTAGTTATATAAGTTATGTATAAGCCTTACGGTATAGTTCTTGTAGTCTAGCCATTACTAACTAAATTCTCTTTTTTTTTATTCAAACCACCCAAAGGGGTAAAAGGCCCTCCAAACTATAAATTACTTCAGACAGAAATTCAATAGGAGTAAGGCCAAATCAATTGCAATATCGATTTATTAAAAAAAAAAAAAACACTGTGTAAAAATGACAATGTCAAATGGTACGCAGATGGAAGACCACATGAATCAAATAAAACCAAGATCCAGCTTAATCATAGGTATACCAAACAACAAGTAACATTACAAGTAATAGGTGCCCCAAAACTGGGTACACCGGTATGCCACAAGTAAAGAATCAATATAGGTTACAATCATGGGTCCATGTTACCTTACTGCGACCGCCCCCTGACGCGTTTCGCACCAGCTTCTTCACAAGGAGGGTGGTCGTACTAAGGGAGAGCCGACTTTATATAGTGTGTTCTATTACCCAGCGTGTCATGTGACTCCCGGTCCGAAAACCGGAAGTCGCGGAGTCCGCGCATCACATCCGTCTCCTGCAAGTGTATACTAGGTTGCCTAGTGACCATTTGCATCATACTGAGGCGCCCTGGCCAATGGTAGATCGCGCCGGACATCATATCCGGCGCCGCGTCATACTAAGGCTCCGTCTCTAATATCCGCCCCCAAACGCTGACGTAAACCGGATCCTCCCACGGGTGCGATCACTGCACGCCCCCGAACACGCCCACCACTCTAGTAATAGAGCGGCCAGCGGTCCCGAGGCAGTACATGACAGCACACCCCCAGGCTTCCGGGATACAGCGCGTTACCAGGGGAGGTGTCAGGGCTATTTGCAGGATAAAAGGACGTGATGGCAGGGATCTCACTTAGGCACATATGGCTCATTGTGGATGTCTGCCTTGATGTAAACAGTTACACATTTCATATACATAATTGAAATTTCCATAACATAACAATAATACACTCATGATGAATATACAGCAAATACAGTACAGAAGTTGTGTCAACATAGCAGCAATTAATAAAGTGCATAACAAAGTACAAAATTACCATATGATAAAGTGCTATAAAGATAAAGTGATATAGTGTCATGATACAATGCTAATTACAGCACAGTATCAATTTAAAAGGAGACCAATTCAGATCATATACATAATGTAAACAATATAACAACACATACATACTTAAATACCATTCATACACACAAACAGCAATCCACCGGCCGGTGTCACATACCAACCAAACACACTACCATAATATATTAGATGATTATTAATGATTAAACGTGATAAGAACTGCTGCACTGTTCCTTCTTCATTAAACATGCTGTACACTCTTCTACAGAAAGCAGACCTAAAAGATGTAAAGATAAAATACAAAGAACACGATAATTAAAACAGAAATAAATTTATTAAAATAAACTAAATTCTCTATCAGACGTTTATCTTAATTGTACCTGTTTAAAAGTTATATTCACAAGAGTTCCAAGATGGCCGCAATGCACGGAGGAGGTATATGAGTGGCCTCATGGCACCCACAGAAAATCCAGAGCCATTCAGCTATTAGACACCCTCCAAACCTTCCATCCAGCAAGGGAGACGTTCAGCAGAGGGACATTGAGAAAAAGCAGAACGGTGAGATTAATCGATCTATTTATTCTGAATCCACTGCTGCAGCATGACCCATTCCTTTCCACCCCCCTCCAGCCCTCACAGCCCCCACCGCCATCACAGCATTGCATTCCTCTGACATGGAGCTGAGTGGCTTTTCATCAGGAGACCTGCAGTGATCAGGCTGGGAGTGAGGTGACTGGGAAAAGTACATGGCAGCCCCCGATCATTCTGGCCAGAAAAGCACAAGAGCAGGCCCCATAATAGATTAAGCAGGCCATGGAGTGGTGCTACCTGGGGGGCACAAGAAACACATTGTCACAATTGAACTATCTTTGTGTCACCATTTAAACCCCATCAGGAGCTTATACATTGACCTAAACACAGAGACATACACAGTAGCTCCATCTCTGCCAGCAGATATATTTTGGAAGAAACTGACAATCCAAGCCAAAGTAATAAACAAGGCTTTGACTTTCTAAACTGCTCATAAAACAGCCCCCACAGTGCATAGCCTACAGCCACCTTTTGCCACCTAGTGGCCATCCAGGGAAACAACACCATTGAAAGATGAGACAATCTCCAATTCTTCTTAATAACACTGATATCCTACAAAATAGAATTAGCGATTTCCGGATCTGGCGCCAGCATGGAGATGGCGGCATGAAATCGCCCCTGACGCCAATAAGCCACAGACCAACACAAAAAAAGCCAGCTGGCAGACTTCTGACCTACCGCTGTGCACCGCTCACACGGGGGACATCGCGGAATCATGGATTGTGGCTCCGAAGTGTGAGCGGGAAGGAGAACAGAGCGGCGGGAGATCAAAGAACGTCCGCGCGAGCCGGCAAGATGGCGGCATTGCAGGGCACACTGAAGAAAGGCACAGCGCCAAACGATCCACAAAACCAGCGGAGGTCAGAACGCTGGGGCCCCGGAGATGCTGGAGGGAACCGGGGAAGGGGCAACCACTCTGCCCAAGAGACATCTGGGGACCCAAATACAGACCCCTACCCATCCACAGAATGCAGGTCTATGGGAAAGGAGGTGGCTAAGTTCCTGGCCAGTGACATTAAAAAGGCGGTGAGCGATGCAGTAAGAGAGGCCTTGGAAGAGCTCCAGGAGATTTCTGTGCAACATGCAAGCAGACTGGACTACCTAGAACAACGAGTGTCAGACCTGGAAGATAAGCTGGCCACAATGGAACACGACCTAACACTATCACAGAAGCAGTCCAGCTGGATGAGAGATAAAATGGATGACCTGGAAAATAGGTCAAGGAGGAACAACCTCAGAATCGTGGGCCTCCCAGAATCAATACTGCCTCAACAACTAGGCGATATATGCGAGTAATACCTCCCTAAGGCTTTGCGACTCCAGGGCCAGCACAAGGTAGAAAGGGCGCACGGAGTGGGCCCGCCAAACTGGGGGACACACGACGGCCATATTACCAATGGGCGAGATAACTCACACTCCCAGAGGCCCAGACAAGTTATTGCCAAATACAACTATCTGAAGGTAAACTTATTAAAATGTAGCGTTTATTGATAATTAAAATAGGGAGATATGCCCTTTAGGTCAAACGGTATGATGTCTTTCTAAAAAGGGGGGGAAAGAGGGGAAGGTCACCCTGTTCTCTCCCTGGTACTTTCCCTGCCTGACAACGGAGTTTTAAACACATAAAAAAAAACCTAATTGGTGTCCCCGTACCACGACGGCTAACCCTTCTAATCCTGAACCTGGTGGGGTGAGTATATGTCCATGCAAGACCTACCCTTCTTATAATATACCCGGGTGTCCTGCTCTACTGATGTCAGCCCCGGGAGTCCGGGTCAATCCCCTTAGACTCGGTGGCAAAAAAGGAAAATATATAATGCCACCTAGGAGGGTCCGTAATTGATCCAAAAATATGGTGGTGCTTTTCTGTAATACAGACTCGTCTGTGCGGGAAACGAGCAGGATGCGAGTGAAAGGTGCTGTCACTATCGATGAAGTACTAACGACCACTTCTCTCCTCACATCAGCCCTGATCAAGGTCCAACTGCCCAATCCTGCAAATACCACACCATACACTAAATAATACAGACACCAAACAGATATGCCAGACTCACACCGTGCATAATTACACCAAACTACAACCCCAAACAAAGTGTCGGTACCAAAGGACAACCAACAGACAGGTAAATGAATAAGCTTTTTAGACAGTGTAAGTATCGCTTGTACTCATCTTATCCTGGGGGATGGCTCACCGACGCGTTTCCCCAGCCAAATGATGTCCTGGTGGGTTCCCTACAGGAGTAAAATGCTTTCCCATGAGGCCACCAATGTAGCCTCTGGTCGACCCAGGTGGGGTCCTGATACGTCCCCTTCTCACCCTCTGTATTTCACAATGGATGGCAGAAAAGCACCACCATATTTTTGGATCAATTACGGCCCCTCCTAGGTGGCATTATATATTTTCCTTTTTTGCCACCGAGTCTAAGGGGATTGACCCGGACTCCCGGGGCTGACATCAGTAGAGCAGGACACCCGGGTATATTATAAGAAGGTAGGTCTTGCATGGACATATACTCACCCCACCAGGTTCAGGATCAGAAGGGTTAGCCGTCGTGGTACGGGGACACCAACTAGGTTTTTTTTTAATGTGTTTAAAACTCCGTTGTCAGGCAGGGAAAGTACCAGGGAGAGAACAGGGTGACCTTCCCCTCTTTCCCCCCCTTTTTAGAAAGACATCATACCGTTTGACCTGAAGGGCATATCTCCCTATTTTAATTATCAATAAAAGCTACATTTTAATAAGTTTACCTTCAGATAGTTGTTCTAAGTGAGGTTTACTAATATCATTTTTTGGTGTTTATTCTTTATTGCCAAATACCTTGACTTTAAAGAAGAGGAGAAAATACTACACCTCTTTAGGAACAAGAGGCAGCCACTGATGCTCAGAGGCCACAAGGTCTCTATAGAATTGACCAAGAAGCGCAAAGCATTCGGCGAAGTGTGCAGCATCCTATTCAGACGCAACATTCAATTTCAGCTCCTTTATCCAGCAACACTCAAAGTAAAAGGCCCAGAAGGATCGTTCAAATCATGGAAGGACCCCAAGGAGGCCCTGCGTGCCTTTACAACCAGCCAGCGGAGAGGATCCCCAAGGAACCGTGATGCAGAGCAGGAAGATGAGTGCCGGCCTGGGCAAACATTGAACACACCGGTGCAACGGTCCCCTACTAGAGAGGAAAGGCGAAGAAGAAAGAGCTTCTGTATCAAATGCGCACAGCCAATATACAGGTGAAAAACAAATATTTATTTAGTGCAAGACAGAAAAAACCTTAATGCGTGTTAAAAACAATTAAAACCAGTTTCCCTCTGCCACATACAACATCATACAATTTACCCAGAGCCCGGGTGGGTATTCAAGGTGGAGGTACATTAGGAGTAAGAGCTATTACACAGAGCAAAATAAACCTCTTTTTAGAATATATATTGGTGACTTTGGCAATTAGATCTAGCTATATGGATGTTTGTCCGGAAACATACATAATATTATGCACAGTTAGTTTAGTATATAATATACACAAAAAAATGACATCACATAAGCGACCGTATATACGAGATCCCAATAGCTCTTACTCCTAATGTACCTCCACCTTGAATACCCACCCGGGCTCTGATGTTGTGGTACCTTCCCCTCTCCCTTCAAGCTCTTTCTTCTTCCCCTTTGCAGTATACTTGCTTCTGTGTTGCAGCACCCATTTCTCCATTCGCCTTCCACGACAGCATTTGAGGATGTCGTCCACGCCCTATTGGGGGACAGGAACACAGAGAGGTTAAAAGCCCCTCCCCTTCCTCAGTACTCCAGTGTCTTCCTGTCCCCCTTGGGGCATGGAGAGGTTCCAGTGCTGTCAGGCCGGCAGAGGCAGCATTGGGGTGTACTTACAGCCGGGCCAGGGATGGACGTCGGGGGCGGCCTCCTCCTCCTTCTCGGGTCTCCAGTGGTGGGACCATCCGGCCTTCCTGCGTCCTACGGGGCAAAGCAGGCCGTGTATTGCAACGCCGGAGGCCTGTTCAGCTCTCCGGCGTCTCCCTCCTCCAGCTGCGGTCCCTGGGGCATGCATCAGAGGTGCCGTGGAGGCACTTCCGGTTTCGGGGGGTGGCACCTCCGGTTCCGGGATGGCACTTCCGGTTTCGGGCGGCGGCTCCTGTAAGGGCTGTGTCAGGCTGGGCGCGACTCCAGGGAACCCAGCAGGACTTTCGCGCGCTACTGCCCGCGGCCGGTGACCAGGAGGAGGGAGGGAACAGGTGTTCCTCGTTGGGGGCACGGTACTTCTGGATAAGTACCCGCCGGAAGCTACACCCAGGTAAGACTGATCCCTGAAACATGGAAGGTGATAGGCTTCCACCTCTGCTTCTGCAGAGCCCAGCGTTCCCCCAGCTCATGTAAGTGTTTCTGGGGTGGTCACAAGGGGTAGAGTTATTTAAGCCCTGCACCCACACTGGGACCCCCTTCTCTTCCCTTTTTGTCTATAGGGAGACGAGGGCCGTCTGTGAAAGGGAGCAATAATGTGGCTGCGGCACAAAATTTCCCTCTTCCTACAACAAGGTGTCGGCCATGACTGACAGGGTTGTCAGGATGGACTCCCCATCCTTGCTTGAGGAGCTCCAATCCATTAGGGAAGAGGTGCAGGCTTCTATCTCGGCACTGCGGGGTTTTGCTGCAGCTTCCGGGCCTTCCCCTCCGTAAGAGAGGCAGCTCCAGGATTGTGACTCTGTGGATCTCATGGAGGCTGGCCAGAGCTCAGCGTCAGAGGACGGCGAGGATATTGCCGCTGTTGCCTCTGTCCAGACACGAGAATCTGGACACTACTATTTTTCCACGGAGTCCATGGGTGCATTGGTGGACACTGTCCATTGTACCATGGGAGTAGAGGTGGTGGAATCCCCTTCTTCTGTGCAGAGGCCTGAAGGCTAAGCGGCTCACCCCATCCGAGTGGATTGGAGGGTGATGACTTTATCGGGGGGGTCCCGAAGGTGGACATCCAGGTGGCCAGGGTAGCAATCAGCTGCTATTGTGAACCCATTGTGCATGCCCTTGACACACTGTTGAAGCTAAGCAGCAGGAGCCTCAGTCAGGGCTGGATGGGAGACCTCATGAGAGACCCAATGGGAATCTCTATGGAAGTCTCTATGAAGTCAATGGGCCTTCTAACATGAAGGTCTATGGCAGTATTCCATTTGGGAAGCTTAGCATATAAGACCGCGTTGCCTTTTGAAGATTCCTCCCGGTTGAAGGACCCCCTCGTTCGTAAAATGGAGAGTGTCCTCAAAAAATCCTGGGAGGCGGCAGCTATGTCTTTAACGGTGTACATTTCCTCTACATGTGAGCAGGTCTCTCTTTAAGTGGCTCACCCAGCTGGAAAAATTCATCCTGCAGGGTACTCCCAGGGAGGAGCTTTGGACTCCATTCCACTTCTAAGACGTGCTACGGGCTTCCTGGCCGATGCCTCTGCTGAGTAGTTCCGCGTTGGCGCCAGGTGCGCAGTGTTGGCTAACACAGCTCGCAGGGCAGTGTGGCTTACAAGGTGGAATGGGGAGGTCACGTCTAAGCTCCAGCCGTGTGGCCTCCCCTTGCAAAGGGCATTGGATGACATCCTGGAAAAGGTGTCAGACCGGAAAAGGTGTCTCCCGGAACAGGAGCCCTTTCGGAGGCAGTCCTTTTGGCCTGAGCGCAGCCAACCCTCCAAGTCTAAAGGGAAGGGTAAGTCTGGTCGCTGGGCATTCCAGTACGGGAACAAGACCCATAATATCTTGCTCCCCCAGCAGCGGCATCACCAGCTGCCCCTAAACAAGGTCGCCTTCCCCATTGCGGGGCGGCTCCTGCGGTTTCTCCACAGTGGCAAGCAATCTCCTTGTGCCCTTGGATCCTCTCGACCATTTGGGAGGGTCAACGCTTGGAATTCGAGAGCCAGCCCCTCCGTGACTTCGAGTCCTCTCCCTTCCTCAGGGGGACTCTCGCACGGTTTTTCTTGTCGGGTCTGCGACGCCAGTTGGATTCGGGTGTGGGGTCCCCGGTTCCTCCTGGAGAGGAGGGCCAGGGGCGCTACTCCAGGTTGTTGTGGACCTCCAGAACGCGTATTCTCATGTACCCATTCACCCGTCCCACAAGCGCTTTCTGCGATTCACGATCTCCGGGGCAGGCGGGACGGTCCATTCTCGGCTTAATGTGCTGCCCTTTGGGATTTCGTCGGCCCCAGAGGTTACCAAACTCATGGGGGAAGCGATCACATTCATCCAGACCCAAGGGATATGTATGCTTCCCTATTTAGATGACATGTTGGTGGTGGCTCCTTCGGCAGTGCTTCTGCGCACAAAGGTCTCCAACACATTGGAGATTCTTCAGTCCCTGGGATGGGTACCCAATCTTCGGTCCAGACAGACCTCGTTCCTTCCTGCGGCATATCAGCTTTTGCGCCGCGTGAATCTGACCCGCTTTCGGGCAAGGGGGTCGCCCTCCTTGCGGGAAGCAATGTCCCTGTTAGGGGCCATGATGGCCTGCATTCAGTCAGTAACATGGGCTCAGGCTCCTTCCCGACTGCTCCAGGAACACATACTGAGTTCCTGGGACAGACGTCAGGATTCTTTAAACTCGCGGGTCCGGACCCCGGGGCGGGGGGTAACCTCGCTTTCCTGGGGATGAATCCCAGACACCTTCCTGTGACCTCCGTTCCCACTGATGCCAGCGGTTCCGGTTGGGGCACGATGGTAGTTTGCACACCGTTCCAGGGGATTTGGAGTCGCTCGGTCAGTCGCCAGTCTTCAAACTTCTGGCAGTGGAGGAAGCGCTTCTTGCTGCAGCTCACGTTCTCCTGGGTCATCATGTCAAGGTCCTGTCAGACAATGTGACTACGGTTGTTTTCTTGCGGTACCAAGGCGGTACTCGTGGCTTACACTTGCAGAGGCTGGCAAGACTGTTCTTTTTGTGGGCAGTACGCCGTCTTCTCTCCTCCTCGGCAGTACATCTGAAGGGAATGGCCAATGTACAGGCAGATTCTTGAGCCGCACGGAGGTCCACCCAGGAGAATGGTGCTTCCATTCGGAAGTATTTCGCTCTCTTACGGACAGGTGGGGTGTCCTTTCGATCGACCTGTTCGCTTCGGGCTCGCATACAAAGGTGCCAACCTTTTTCTCCCTGACGCGGTTGGACCATCCTCGGGGGCTGGACGCTCTTGCCCATCCCTGGGACTTCCGGTTGGTGTATGCATTTCCTCCACTCCCGCCACTTCCCAAGACGTTGCAACGGATTCGGGCGGTGGGGGTGACACTATCCTGGTGGCTCCCCTGGGGCCCAAACTGGCGTGGTACGACGCCATCCGATACCTGGGCCTGGAGGGACCGATTATGTTAGCCCAGTTTCAACCTACTGTCCCAGGGTCCTCTGTTTCACCCGGGCCCTCAGTGGCTCATTCAGGTGGCCTGGCTGTTGCGGCCGGGATCCTGAGGACCAAGGGTCTCTCCCAGGCAGTGATCCGCACGCTTCAGCGGAGCAGGAAGCCTGTGACAAACGCTATTTACGGGAGGGCTGGAATCGGTTCCTGTCCTGGTGTGCTCCTTCCGTCTCGACCATGCATTATCCTAATGTGGCCCAACTCTTGGATTTTTGCAGCGTAGCTTGGATTTGGGGCTTCGGCCGAGCACTCTTTAAGTCCAGAGGTCGGCACTTGGGGCGGTTTTTGCCCAGGATCTTGCTTCCCATCCATGGCTCAAGCAGTTTTTTTACTTCTGCTTGGGGGTAACATCCCCGGATTCGGCCTTCTGTCCCTCCCTGGGATTTGATACTTGTTCTCCAAGGGCTTGCTCGAAGTCCCTTTGCACCCTTGTCTGCTGCATCCCTTACGTCTCTCTCACAAGGTGGCGTTTTTGGTGGCCATCACTTCTGCACCCAGAGTTGGAGAACTGCAGGCACTCTCTGTCTGGGCTCCGTGCCTCGTGGTGTCCGTTGTTCGCATTACGCTTCGGTTGCATTCATCTTTTCTTCTGAAAGTTGTCGGCTTTCCATCGGTCCCAGGATGTGGTTCTGCCTTCAATTTGTCAATCTCCTGCTAATGCGGCTGAGGCCGTGTTTCACTCCTTCGATGTTCATCGGACTGTCCTCCTCTACCTCCGAGAGTCTGCTTCCTGGAGGTTAGATCAGAACCTGTTTGTTCGGCTTTTGGGAATAATACAGGGAAGAAGACTTCCCAGGCTACCATCACTTCCTGGATCAAGAAGGCGATCTGTGAGGTCTACGTCACTCCGATCCTTGCTCCTCCAGTGGGGTTGAAGGCTCCTTCAACTCGGGCTGCTGCTACTTCCTGGACGTCGCAGGCTGGAGCTTCATTGGAGCTGATTTGCGGAGCGGCTACGTGATGGCCTCTCCTCACTTTTTTCTCGCCTCTATAGGTTAGATATGTCCTTCAGTCGGGATCTGTCCTTTGGTAGGAGAGTCCTACAGGCAATAGTCCCACCCTGAGGAGTATCGGTGGTATTCCTCCAATGCTGTCGTGGAAGGCGAATGGAGAAAACTGAATTAGTCCTTACCGGTAATTCCTTTTCTTGGAGCCTTCCACGACAGCATCAGTTCCCCCCCTTGTTGGTGTTTGGTTCCGGTTTGTATCAGATAATCCATGGCTAAGGGTGATCTTGGTAAACACTGGAGTACTGAGGAAGGGGAGGGGCTTTTAACCTCTCTGTGTTCCTGTCCCCCAATAGGGCGTAGACGACATCCTCCAATGCTGTCGTGGAAGGCTCCAAGAAAAGGAATTACCGGTAAGGACTAATTCAGTTTTTTACCTCCAACCAGGCAGTGCGCTCTCTGACCACCCAACTCTCACTACTAGAGAGGAAAATGCGTCCCCACAAGCCAAAGAGACTGACACCCCACCAGTGCTGGATCAGATGACATCTACAATGGATCAGCAAGACAAACATGTTACACGAAGATGCTCATCGCTGAACCTGGTATCCTGAATGTGGAGTGTCTTCCTCCCCATGTCATTAAATTTTCTTTTTTTCTTTTATTTCTTTTTTAATTGTTTATATCTACCCTTTTTTTTTTCTTTTTTTTCTTATTATTTTTCAATTTTTAATATTTATTCCCCTTTTTTTTTTTTTACTATTTATCCCCTAATTTCTTTTCTTTTTTCCTGTTGTTTTGCGCACAGTCCATTCTTTGATGGTTTCTACACATCTTGGCTGACTATGGTGACCTGCCATAGCGTTCTGTACACATCAGTTGGTATACCAACAGGAATGCGCCAGGGAAGGAGTACAGGGGATATTACATAGTCGGAGACTTGGAGGCCTCCGAAAGGGGGGGCTGCAAACGAGGGGACATACATCCAAATGAGACTTCGTTATTGATTTGTTCTTTTAACCCCTTCATGACCCGGGAATTTTCCGTTTTTCATTTTCGTTTTCTGTTCCCCTGCTTCCAAGAGCTATAACTTTTTTATTTTTCCGTCAATATAGACATATGACTGCTTGTGTTTTGTGGGACAAGTTGTACTTTTATATGCAATAATTTATTTTACCATATAGTGTACAGGGACATTGCAAATAAATTCTAAATGCAGTGAAATTGCAAAAAAAGTGCAATGACACGTTTGTTTTTTGTGTATTTTAGTCGCCATGTTCACTATATGGTAAAACATACATGATGGGGTGATGCCTTGGGTCGGTACGAGTTTGTAGACGCCCAACATGTATACTTTTACTGGTATCTAGGTGGTGAAAAAAAATTCAGAAGTTTGAAAAAAAACAAAAACTGACTTTTTGCACCATGTTCTGTGACCCGTAGCGTCCTCATTTTTTGGGTTCTAGGGCTGCATGACGACTTATTTTTCGCGCCTTGAGCCGACGTTTTTAAAGATACCATTTTTGAGGGATCCGCAGTTTTGATCGCCTGTTATTGCATTTTATAGCAATGTTGTGGCAACCAAAAAAAACAGAATTTTGGCGTTTGGACCATTTTTGATCTCTGACAGCATCCGGGGTCTAGCCAGAACCCCGGGCTGTCACTTGAGCGATACTATTGCGGGATCACCGGAGCAGGCGGGGAACAGCGTGTTCCCCGCCGCGGCCGCCTTGGATCCCGCTGTCGGATCTGATCGGAGCTGTTAGCCCGACATCTCAGCTGATCACATCAGCTGAGATGTCGGCTGTTTGAGGTGAGCTCTGCGCAGGAGCTCACATCAAACACCCCTTACCGGTCCATGATGTTGTACAATGTCATAGGTCGGGAATGTGTTAGCATAGCCGGCAAAGGACTCACTTTCTTAGAAGGCGAATCGGCGGGAGGGAAAGGGTTGCTTTTTCTTTTTCAACGCTGAAAAAAATGGAAGTTGCTACTAATGCAATGGTTGGAAAGGGGGGGGAGGGAGGTAATGGGACAAAGGACGGGCTGTTGGGGCTCCGATACATGCTCAGGGATTTGTTTTGTATAATGTTATGAATGAGAATACTGCTCCACATCTAAAACCACCACCCAGGGTGCACCCTATACCAAAACATAATGAAAATTGGGGCCCGGAGTCACCACTTTCGCCACACGCTACATGTAATGATCTGACCGCAGGTTGGACACTTAACGAGAACCATAGTTAAAATAATATCATGGAACGTGAAGGGCCTGAGGTCACCTGAAAGCGAGCCATGGTACTTAGACACCTCAAGAGATCGAAGGGAGACATAATCCTGCTCCAGGAAACCCATTTGTCCAGCAGGATATGTTCCGCATAGACTGTGGGTAGGAGGGGTCTATGGCTCATGACTCTGGGGAGGCAGGCAGGAGTAATAGCCTTAATACACAAGTCATTTGCGCATAAAGTTTTGTCTTGTCGACCACGATGACCAAGGGCAACATGTACATTTGAAATTTGAGACGCTGGGGGGACCCTTAGTATACACAATGTGTACGCATCTAACTCAGCACAGGATAATTTATTCCGGAACTTACATCAATCCATCACGTTAGATAAGGAACATAACTCAGTAATAGGGGGCGACATGAACAGGGTAATGTTGGAGTCGGAGGACAGGTCAGGAAGAGGAGGGGGAGTACGGTTATAGACTCAAGTGCTCGGGATACAATGCTACAGGGAATTGCATCAGACCTTCTGATGAGGGACGTGTGGAGGTTGCAACATCGGGTACAGAGACAATTCACACACTTCTCATTCCCACACGAGACCTGGTCACACATTGATCTTTTTCTAGTGCAGGAGGACATTCTTCAGGAGGTAGAGGAGACTACAATAGAAGACATGTTAATTTCTGATCACAGCCCGATCACTTTAACCCTACGAAATGCCTTCCCATGGGGCAGAGACATCCTTTGGAGTTTCCCCCCACTTCCTACAGGGGTACCTGGACTTTGCTAAACTACTAAGGGAATGGTGGATTTTTTTTTATGAGAACAATAGGGAGGTGGAGGACAACCCTACACTGTTCTGGGAGACGGCCAAGGCGGTCCTGTAGGGGTAAGATCATTGCCCATACCAGGAAGACGAAGAAAACGACAAATGCCCACTATATAGGGACAAATCAAACAGTAAGGCGGACGTACACAGACTATCTGACTCAGCCCTCCCCAGGAATGAAACGACTGTGGCTAGAGGCCAAAACAGAAGTTGACACCTGGGCCAAAAAGAGGGAGCTCTTTGGGAAATCCCTACGAGAAGCCGAACTATACAAATATAGAGATAAGGCGGGTCGCCTATTAGCTAACTTAGTGAGAGGTAAACAAGGCACTACACTTATAAGCACACTCAAAAGACCAGACAATACGGTGAAGACCAACCCCAAGATATAAATGACATTCTAGGAAAATATTATGCTACTTTGTCAGAGCCAGACCATCAGATAAACAGGCGGGTGAGAGATGGCTACAGACATTGACACTTCCGACAGTCACGGAAGAAGGTCTGGGCGATCTGAATGGTGAAATAACAAAGGAGGAGATAGCGAAGGTAATAGATACCTGAATATACATAAAGCATTGGGCCCAGATGGCTACGGGGCTAGTTTTTTATAAGATCCTTAAAGATCAGATATTACCCCACCTACAGGGACTATATAACGGATTCGTATCAGGATGAGGAATTCCAGACCACATGAACACCGCCTACATAAAGCTTTCTCCCCAAGGTAGACAAAGCGTCAGATGACCCGGCCAGCTTTAGACCAATCTCACTAATAAATCAAGATCTTACGATCATGGCTAAAATTATGGCGGACCGCCTGGCTCTTCTACTTCCAGACTTAGTAAACCAGGAGCAAGCGGGCTTTGTCAAGGGAAGGGCGGCGGTGGGAAATATATGCAGGGCTATGATGGTTTTGGAAGTGGTTAGGTTAAGGGTCGGCAAAACAGAGGGGTCCCAGCCATGCTCATGTTGGACATGTAGAAAGCCTTTGACAGCATCAGCTGGCTGCAGCTGGAAACCATGCTACACAAGATGGGACTGTGGGGGGCGTTTAGGACATTCTTGTGTTCTTGCTACAAAAATCTGAGGCCAGAGTGAGGACAGGCTGTCTGTCAGACGTGATAGGCTGGGAAGGGGTACATGCCAAGGGTGCCCCCTGTCGCCTTTGTTATTGGATTTGGCAATCGAACCATTATCATAGTTCATAAATGAGGGCCAAAGCTTCCAGGGGATCTGCATAGGCTGCAAGGAAATTAAATCCAGCTTCTTTGCAGATAATGTCATACTTTACATGGCGGATGTGCGTAGAGATCTCCCCGGCCTGCTATCACAGTTGGAGGCCTTCGGGGAACTATCTGGATTCCACCTGAACAAATCTTAAGTGTGAGATACTCCCGCTAAAAGACTTAGAAGGAGGGTGGAGAGAGACGGGAGGTACTCAAGCTAGTTTCTGTGACATCCCTCTAGCAAATAGGGCCATTAAATATCTGGGAGTATATCTGGGAGAGACACAAGAGACATATACAGACTAAATTATGCCCCATTAATCAACAAAATTATGACAGAACTGAAGAAGTAGAGAGATTTGCCACCATCCTTGTTGGGGAGCTGTCAGCTTATCAAGATGTGTAGTTTCTCGAGGCTCCTCTATCCACTTCAGACCATCCCCTTTTTACTTCGCCACATCGATGTAAATAGGGTAAATAGATCTTTTACGACCTTCCTTTGGAGGGGTAAAAAAACAAGAATCGGTGGATGCACACTGATGCTTACAGAAGACGAAGGTGGACTAAGATTACCTAATATATGAGGTTATAACATAGCATTCCTGATGAGACATATCTTAGACTGGCTGAAACACACTAGCAAACACTCAGACTATACACTTGAGTCAGAGTGGTGCACCCCATGGGACCCTGTAGCCATTTTGCACTGAACGGGGGCAACAGTGGACCCTTGGGTGAAAAATTTTATCATTTTCAAAGACAAAGGGGGGCTTGGAAGGCACTGCGAATCATGCTCGGGTTATCTTAGAAGATATCTAAATATCATATTCAATGGCGACACCCGGACTTCAGCCAGGGCAAGGACAACGCATCTTTAAATTCTAGAGAGCTAAGGGCATTAAACACTACAGGATCTGATGCAGATGGAGGAGAGAAGGTGGTTGACGGCGACAGAGACATTCAGGATGTGGTGACTTAACCATTCTTATACTCTACAGTTTGTACAATCAAGGCTGCATTTATTCCATCGCTTATATGATTTAAGGAAGGCATGCTCAAACCATGGACTGGACACTCTACTATTAGGAATATAGCGGACACTAGTGTGTCCACCATATACAGCCACCCTAAGATGAGACCTAGTTCCCTTGGCGTCACGCAGGATTCTCAAAAGATGGGAGGTAAGATTACAGGAGAAGGAGATCGTGGGGAAGATCCTTTTGGGTTGGCGTGAGGTTTGCAAGAACTTCGTGAAAGAAAGGTGAAGGGACACCTTTTTCAGAGTGATGCATGAGGCAATTCTGGGGTTCAATATACCACCCAACAAGACCCATCCAGACAGAAAACAGTCATGTCCAAAAAACAGCCGCAAGGAGGTAGACATGTTCCATGGATTATGGGAATGCACGGTTATCCTTCAATCCTGGAAGGTAGTGAGGAGCTGGACACAACGCATAGTACAGCATTGTGTCCCACTAAACTGCTTATTGTGGATATTCCATACCTGGGGGGCCTGGGTCTAGACAAGGTGCAGAGAAAATTACTAAACACCATCATGGTGCTACACAAACGACTGATTGTCACGCTTCCGGGGGAAGGCGCCCTAGAGTGGACCCACTGGGCCGTGGTACCAAACTTCCCTGGGTGAGCTGGTCCTAGTTTTAACCAACCCCTATACAGGGATTGTCAGGGACAAGCCCAGGGGGTCTAAATACCACAGCTGCTAGTACCAGGGGGGTGGCTCATAAGGTTAGCCTATGCTACGGCACAGCCAAGAGTCCAGGATAACAGGGTACAAAGCTAGGAGAACAGGAATGGTGCTACCGGAGAAGAGCACTGCAGGGGTTCCAGGAAACAGAGTACAAGGAAGGCCTGACCAACAATCAGCAAGGCAGAAGCAAACTGACTTAATAATCAGGCACCTCCCATCAGTGGAGGTGGCCCGATATACCAGAGGAAGAGCAGGTATTGGTCGAGGTGAGTGTCAGGTTGAACCGTGCCGGGCCCTAGAGTCACAGGGGAGGAGTGATCTAGTGCGCCGTTGATTGGTCACCATTTAGATGAATGAAGGGAACCCGGCGACGGCTCCGAGACACAGTACGCCTGGATGCTGAATGCCCAGTTGGCAGAGGAGCACAGGATGCTGACTCGGGAGAGGAGCTGTGGAGGTGCCAGGGGACCTAACACTGACATTACAACACTGGTTGACAGTAGCGGCACCGATGCTATCAGAACTATTGACTGATCTGAAGGGGTCAATGCTGGTTGAGAAGATGGAAGCAGAAGGGGACAGGGACACCAGAACAACTAAATTGTTTGCGACATGGAGACCTTTGATAATAGACCAACTTTCTGGAGGTGACATCCATCAACTAGTATATACATTCCGTAACACGACATGGTATAACTCAGAAGACTTACATGGCATGCTTGGCCCACTGAAGGTCATGGGCACTATGAGAAATAACCATAACGCATAACCAGTGTTGCGGTGGTGGTCGCTGGGTGGGGTGGCGGAGCTAGATATTAAGGAGTGGAACGGTTATCAGCATTTCTATAGGGTGGGAGCGGAGGAGTGGGCAGGGTGTGGGTGAAGGGGTCCTCTTCCTTCTTTTTTTTTTTTTGGGGGTGGGGTTAAAGGCTTACTATACTAAGCTCACATACTAAAATACAGACAATGACACGTCTATTGGCACATGGAATACAGACAGACCTGAGACGCACGTCTTCATGAATGGACAATCTAGACTTTACAGGCTTTACATGTGGGGAATATTATGTTATGCAACTGTGTTATTTGTGAAACTTAATAAAATTAAAAAAAAAGTTATATTCACTACAGTATAAATATATAGATTATAATGAATTGAAAAATGTTTTAATATATTTACTTTGCTTCTCTATGTGATAAATGTAGCAATATACCTATTTGCCAAGTGAAACATTATAAGGTAAAAATGACCTTGCTGCAAGTGGTGCTAATTAAACAAGTTTTCTTTAGCTGATCCCTTGTATTTAGCAAATAGGATTGATAAAGGCTTTATTAAAAGGGTGCTCTCATCTGCTAGCTGATTAAGATCCTCGCCAATTATTTTTCAGAAATGCCTTATACTGGTTCATATTGTCCTAACCTGTAAAGACTTTATTTGGAGTTTTGATACCAACACTGTGCTAATTAGGTGCTAATTAAGAACTTGCCATGCACATAGTCTTAATGGAGCTTAATTGTCTGTGACTGGAAAGGCAGCCACCAGGTCTAGCTTGTTACTTCAAGGTTTCTAAAGCTGGAAAAATGCTGCAGTTTCATTTAGGCTGGTTTCACATAGTGTTATTTTTCCAGTCCGTGGGTTCCTACTTTTTGCAGGACCCCACGGACAGGAACGGACACTATAGAAGGTGACCTTTTCTGTGTCTGGGGTTGTGATTTTCATGGATCCGGACACAGAAAGAGCTGTGCGGGGCACTTTCAATTCTGCAATGTATATATACATTGCGGAAGTGAAATTCAAGTAAAAGCAAGGGTTAAAAATAAAAAATCTCTATTCTCACCTGTCCTGTGGCATCTATCCCCTGATACTTACAGGACCTGGCTGGGTGGGGGCTACCCGATCAGCGTCATCGGTCACATGATCGGTTACTGCCGGTCATGTGACCCGATTAACTGATCGGGTTTTGACATAAAGCCAGGTCCTATAGCCACTGGAGATGCCACACATCGGGGGATCGCATATACTATTTGAAAGAACACACAACATGTATAAGGAAATGGAGCGATCACCCGATTCAAAAAGGTTAGAAAAGTGTTTATTTTTACCGTATATACTCGCGTATAAGCCGAGTTTTTCAGCCCAAAATTTGGGCTGAAAAGTCCCCCCTCGGCTTATACGCGAGTATATACCGGTATATGAAAAAAAAAAAAAAATACCGCAGCAGCCCCGGAGGTATACAGTCCCCCCATCAAGTTCCAGGGCCCCCCCCCCCTTGCGCGCCAGCCTGTAAGGTAAATTCATACTTACCAGTGTCCAGTCGCGCCGCCCGCAGCTGCCGACATGACGATTCCGGGCTCCATTCAGCGTCTTCCCGCGGCTTCCTGTAGTCGCGGGCAATGACGTCATTGCCCGCGACTACAGGAAGCCGCGGGAAGACGCTGAATGGAGCCCGGGATCGTCATGTCGGCAGCTGCGGGCGGCGCGACTGGACACTGGTAAGTATGAATTTACCTTACAGGCTGCGCGCAAGGGGGGGGGGCCCTGGAACTTGATGGGGGGCCTGTATAACTCCGGGGCTGCGGCTGTATACAGCCCTGGGGCTGCGGCTGTATACAGCCCTGGGGCTGCTGCTGTATAAAGCCCTGGGGCTGCTGCTGTATAAAGCCCTGGGGCTGCGGCTGTATACAGCCCTGGGGCTGCGGCTGTATACAGCCCTGGGGCTGCTGCTGTATACAGCCCTGGGGCTGCTGCTGTATACAGCCCTGGGGCTGGGGCTGCTGCTGCTGTATATACCTCTGGGGCTGCATATGGGGCTGCATATACCTCTGGGGCTGCATATACCTCTGGGGCTGTATATACCTCTGGGGCTGTATATAACTCTGGGGCTGCATATGGGGCTGCATATACCTATGGGGCTGCATATACCTCTGGGGCTGCATATACCTATGGGGCTGCATATACCTCTGGGGCTGCATATACCTCTGGGGCTGCATATGGGGCTGCATATACCTCTGGGGCTTCATATGGGGCTGCATATACCTCTGGGGCTGCATATGGGGCTGCATATACCTCTGGGGCTGCATATACCTCTGGGGCTGCATATGGGGCTGCATATACCTCTGGGGCTGCATATACCTCTGGGGCTGCATATACCTCTGGGGCTGCATATACCTCTGGGGCTGCATATGGGGCTGCATATACCTCTGGGGCTGCATATGGGGCTGCATATACCTCTGGGGCTGCATATACCTCTGGGGCTGCATATGGGGCTGCATATACCTCTGGGGCTGCATATACCTCTGGGGCTGCATATGGGGCTGCATATACCTCTGGGGCTGCATATACCTCTGGGGCTGCATATACCTCTGGGGCTGCATATGGGGCTGTATATACCTCTGGGGCTGCTGTATACTACCACTGGGGCTGCTGCTGTATACTACCACTGGGGAGGCTGCTGTATACCTCACTGCTGGGGGTTGTATACCTGTGCTGGAGTCCACCCTCGGCTTATACGCGAGTCAATAAGTTTTCCCAGTTTTTGGGGGCAAAAGTAGGGGGGTCGGCTTATACACGGGTCGGCTTATACACGAGTATATACGGTAATTCCAAACTACAAAAGCACACACAAAGACAAATTAAAAACAATTAAAAAGGGAAAGTAGCCCTACTCATTAAGGTGGCCCCTGCAGATGGAAAATGCCAGCCAAGTAAATTACAATCTACGGTAACAGTCAAATGCCAATATCAGTTATTGCAAACCAAAAAACAATAATCCTTACAATATTTAATTCCTGGTTTTGTAAAGAACACACATACAAAAAACATCCAACCCCTTATTTATAGCCACAATATTGCAAAAAAGCTGAACACACACAAAAAAAAAATAAAATAATGTGTGTTTTAATATACTCTTGTCCCCACCTCTAAGGTCCCTATAGAAAGGGGAGGGGGAGTCAATTAGGACAAATAGTCGGTCAAAAAGCTGTCAAGAGAAGGGGAGGAAGGAATTGAGATTCAATGAAAAATAAGCACCAGGCATAATTAAGCCTATCATAGATTAAGAGCCTGCAGAGAAAAAAAAGTTGCAGATAAATTTGTTTTTTGTATGTGTGTTCTTTACAAAACCAGGAATTAAATATTATAAGGATTATTGTTTTTTGGTTTGCAATAACTGATATTGGCATTTGACTGTTACCGTAGATTGTAATTTACTTGGCTGGCATTTTCCATCTGCAGGGACCACCTTGATGAGTAGGGCTACTTGCCCTTTTTTAATTGTTTTTAATTTGTCTTTGTGTGTGCTTTTGTAGTTTGGAATTAAAAATAAACACTTTTCTGACCTTTTTGAATCGGGTGATCGCTCCATTTCCTTATACATGTTGTCTGTTCTTTCAAATAGTATATTCGCTCTCTGACATGTAGGAGCAGATCCCTGACCATTAATTTGTTGTGGTGCCCCTTGCAAAAACCCCTTTTCTTATGTGATACATCGGGGGATCGCAGGACAGGTGAGAATAGAGATATTGTTATTTTTAACCCTTGCTTTTACTTAATTTTCCTTCCATAATGTATGTATATACAGTGCGGAAGTGAAATTAGATGGCACAGAGCGGTTTTAGTGTACTGAGCATGCTCAGTACACTAAAATCGGATCCGAGAAACAATCCTATCATTTCTCGGACCCGTGCTCCATAGGCCCCCATGTTAATGACCTCGGATCATGTCGGATCTGGTTGTGTCCGATTTAGTCCACTGTGCCCAAAATCGGAGCAGTCTCCAATTTTGGGGACAGCAAAAAATCGGACATAATCGGATCCAACAAAAATCGGATGCCATTAAGGGCAAATCCGATCCGATCCGTGTCCATAGGATAACATTACAACGGACAGCCACGGATCCTAACGAGGCAACTGTTACGCGTGTAACGAGGCAACTGAACGGCGATAAATCTCTGTTTCTGAGTTCAGAAATTTCTCAACAGTGTCGGGAAATCAGGCGATGTTGCTTGAGCGATCCGTATGCCTACTGCCGTGTGACGCAGCGATAGCAATGGCACAGGCGATGTCTGTGTTCAGGCGATCCATTCTGTATGCCACATTGACGGTGAGGTGGTGCTGTGTGACACGGCGATCTGAAAAGCACACATCGCTTCAAGGTTGTTTCAGGCGATTCCGGAATTGCCTGATCGCCCTGGGTTGCCGGCGATATTGCTACGTGTGACGTCTCACGAGCGATGCAGAAGCGATGTGCGCGTTCATGAGATCGCCGCAACATCGCCGGCGATATCTCCCCGTGTGACGGTACCTTAAGTGTCTTTTTTTTAGTGCTTTAAGACTCTAATCTTGCTTGGCAATCATCCATCTATTTGCAAAATCTAGTCTTCTGCCACAACCTATGAAATAGAAACTGATGTAATTAAAATTATTTGTTGAATGGGTTCCTGGCTGGTTGGGTTTATATTGGTTTGAACAGTTTATTTATGTATAAATTATAAATGAATTCTTCAGAATGTACTTTTCAACATAGTAAAACTGCATACTTTATAAACGTAATGGAAATTTCTCTAGGAACCTACCACGACAGCATAGGAGGTTGCCTCTCCACGCCCTAGTAGGGACAGGAAGCCCAAGAGAGGTTAAAAGGACCCTCCCACCTCCCACTAGCCAGTGTCTTTCCTGTCCCCATGAGGCATGGAGAGAGGTTTTTCTTCTCCTATGCTACTGTGGCAGCAAGCTGTAGCTACCTTTTTAGTGGGTGCGAGGGGCAGGGATTGCACGAGGCACTGGGGGCAGGCCTTTTGGAACATATAAGGCTGCCCTGAAGATGACTGACCACGGTAAGCTCTTCTGTGCTGTAGTCATGTCTTCCTCTGCATCTGCAGAGCCCAGTGCTCCCCCGGCCACAGTGAGTCTGTAAGGTGCAGGGGGGGTCCTTTGTTCTGCCCACGGGCAGGGTTGATTAGAGCTTCTCTGTGCTTTCTTGTAGGGAGACAAGGATGCCCCCAAGAAAGTTGCCAGGAAGGCTGCAAAATGCCCTGCTTGCACTAAGAAACTCCCTTCCGATGGGACAAAAAACTCTGCCAGGTCTGTACTGAGAAAATAGTTCGGGCTGAATACCCTAGCTTGGTGGATGATTTACGTGCCATGGTACAGCAGAGATTCAGGCTTCTCTTCCCTCCCTGTCTTCGTCCGCTCCCGTTCCTGGTCCTTATCCCTCTAAGAAGTGGAAGCTCTAGGCTGCCCCTTGGACTCTGAAGATCTCCGGGATTCAGACTCCAAGGGCCCCGATGATGCCGCAGCTCACAAGCAGTCTGACCTTAGATGATTCCTGTTTCCTTCTGAGGACATGGGGGAGCTGATTGGGGTCATTAGGAGCACTATGGGGTTTGAAGAGGAGCAGTCCACCCCTTGGTGCAAGATGAAATGTTTGCTGGCCTTATGTCGGCCAAGCGGGTCGGTTCTCTGTGCATTCTACAATCTTGAATTTGATTTTGCAAGAATGGGAATTCCCTGATAAGAGATCCAGGAGTGATCCCAGTCACCGTTTTCCACTTGGAGACAGTGAGATTCACTGAGATGTCCCAAAGGTGGATGTGCAGGTTGCCCGTGTGGCAAAAAAGACGGCCCTCCCCTTTGAGGACACTTCCCAGCTTCGGGATCAGATGGATCGTAAAATTGAGAGCTTTATGAAGCGGTCATGGGAGGCTTCCTCATCCACAATTCAGGCTAACGTAGCCTCCACATGCGTCTCCAGGTCCCTGATAAAGTGGCTGGAACAGTTAGAGTCCCATATTTCACAGGACACCCCCTAGGAAGAGCTCCTTGACTCCCTTCCTCTGCTCAGGAAGGCGTCCTGCTTTCTTGCCGATGCCTCGGCTGAAGTGGTCCGCCTGGTGGCTAGGACCTCTGTTTTGTCCAATTCTGCCAGACGGGCGTTGTGGCTGAAAATGTGGAGTGGTGATGCCACTTCTAAAATGAGGCTCTGCTCTCTGCCCTTCAAGGGGGACTTAGTATTTGGCCCGACACTGGATGAAATCTTGGATAAAGCAACTGACTGAACAGAAGCCCCTGAGGGAGCGGTCCTTTCATCCCTTGGTGCCTCAGGCCTCCCAGCGCAAAGGCAAAGGAAAAGCGGGCAGGTGGAGTTATCAAAAAGGTCGGGGAAAAAATATCCTCGTCCCTGCTCAGCAGCAGCAGCCTTGCCCTGGCAAACAGTGACTCGGTCCCGGTGGGGGGGCGACTCTTGGCCTTTCTTCCCCAGTGGCAGCAGATCACCGATTGCCAGTGGGTTCTGCAGATCATTTCCAAGGGTCTACTCATCAAGTTCGAGTCGCCTCCTCCCCCAGGTCTCCGCTGTCACCTCCCTGCCCTCTCAGGGTTTCCAGGATCTTTTGTACTCAAAAGTACAGGAGTTCCTGCTCACAAATGTCATCTCCTCTGTTCTCAGCACGAGGAGGAGCTTGGTCATTATTCCAGACTGTTCCTGATCAAGAAGCCGTCAGGGGACTCCCGGGTCATCATCAACCTGAAACGCCTCAACGGTCACGTCAAGAACCATCGGTTCAAGATGGAGTCCATCCATACCGCAATTCCATTGATTGGGCTGCACCACCAGATGGCTACAATAGACTTGAAAAACGCGTACTTTCATGTGCCTATCCATCCTCGGGACAGGAAGTTCCTCAAGTTCGCCATCCGGCATGAGGGGGCATCTTCCACTTTCAATTCAACGTTCTCCCCTTCAGGATCTCCTCGGCGCCCTGAATTTTCACCAAACTCATGGCGGAGGTCGTGGCCTTCATTCGGGGTCAAGGCATCTGTATAGTGCCTTATCTGGACGACTTCCTTCTCATTGCTCCATCGCCACAATCCCTCCGGAGAAGTGTGGAGGAGTCCCTGCATATTCTTCGGACCCTGGGTTGGATCCAACCTCCTGAAATCCCATCTATACCCCTCCTCCAGGGTACAATTTCTGGGGGTAGTGCTGGATTCCGATCAACAGGCTTCCTTCCTTCGGACACCCACAAGTTGACCCTCCTGACCAAGATTTTGTCCCTGCAGCGTCAGGCGTCTCCCACCCTTTGGGCGGCAATGTCGGCAATGTCGGTGCTGGGGTCCATGAAATCCTGCATCCTGTTTGTCCTGTGGGCTCAGGCTCACTCTCGGGTCCTTCAAGCACACGTGCTGGCTTGTTGGGATGGGCTCCCTTCATCGCTGAACCGACGGGTTCACCTCCCAGGGCCCGTCTCCTTGTCCCTCCTCTGGTGGTTGGACCTACGAAATCTGGGGGGTGTTCTGGGATCGGCTTCCTTTGGTGATCGCTCACTACAGGTGCCAGCCAGAGGGGGTGGGAGCCATGGTGGGTCCCACTCCGCTCCAGGGGATCTGGAGTCGCTCCATCAGTACCCAGTCCTCCAATTACCAGGAGTTGAGTGCAGTCGAGGAGGCCCTTTGGGCGGTTCAGGCCCAACTCAAGGGCTCACACATCCTTGTCTACTCGGACAATGTCACCACTGAGGCTCACCTCCGGCACCAGGGCGGTACGAAGTCCAGGTCCCTTTCGTCAGTGTCCTTCCGGATCTTGGGTGGCCCGAACAGTTCCTGTTGTTGCTCTCTGCTGTCCACCTGAAGGGGCCCTGGAACCTTCAGGCAGATTTTCTCAGCTGCCAGGATGTCCACCTAGGAGAGTGGAGTCTGGACCAAGCTTTCTTTTGCTCCCTGGTTGCAAGATGGGGCACTCCGGCGATCGACCTATTCGCCTCCAGCCAAATCGGAAAGTCGCAACATATTTCTCCCTGAACCCTCAGGAGGCCGTGGGGGAGGATGCCTTCTCCCAGCCTTGGGATTTTCCTTTGGCTTATGCTATTCCTCATATTCCCCTTCTCGCCAGGACTCTGCAGAAGATCAGGGTGGACGCAGTCCCCACTATCCTGGTGGCCCCGCTTTGGCTGCGGAGAAGTTGGAACAATCTGATTGTGGCACTCAAAGTAGACGGTTCTGTCCTCCTGAGTTCGGATCCCAGCCTGCTGTCTCAAGTTCCCCTGTTTCATCCGGATCCACAGAAGCTCCGCTTATCTGCCTGGCTTCTGAGGCCCAGGTGCTAAGGGCTCTGGGCCTGTGTGTACAAGGAGTGGTAACCTTGCAAAAAAAATGCAAACCTGTTACTAATGCGATTTATAATAAGATTTGGAAGAAGTTCTCATCCTGGTGTGGCTCATGTCCTCTTGATCTGCTTCAGCCCAATGTCTCCCAGATTCTGGATTTTCTTCAGAATGGTTGGTCCTGGTCTTATACCCAGCATGCTGAAAGTACAGGTTTCGGCTCTCAGTTCTGTGTTTGATGCTGATTTGGCAAATCACCAGTGGATTTGTCGCTTCATGGAGTCAGCTAATCGTATTTGTCCTCTTACTAGGGTCCATGCACCCTCCTGGGACCTCAATCTTGTCCTGACTGGTCTTTCTCGGGCTCCCTATGAACCGCTCTCATCCTGTGACCTCCGGCGGCTGTCACACAAGACGGCGTTCTTGGTGGTGATTACTTCTGCTCGGTGTGTGGGGGAGCTCAAGGCTTTGTCCATCCGAGAACCGTACTTCACCATCCGAGATGACTGTATTGTTCTTCAACTGGATCCTTCGTTCCTCCCCAAGGTGGTCTCGGACTTCCATCGCTCTCAATCGATTGTTCTCCCTTCCTTCTGTCAACATCCCTGGACCCCAAAGAAGGAGGAGTTCCATACTTTGGATGTCCGGTGAGCAGTGCTCCATTATTTTGATGTGACGGTGCCCTGGCGTGTCGATCACAATCTCTTTGTCCAGCCCTTTGGTCAACATCAGGGCAGGAAGGTGTCTAAGAGTACTATAGCCAACTGGATTAAGAAGGCCATTCCAGAATCTTACCTTTCCCAGCAGTTGCAAGCACCTTCGGGGTTTACTGCCCATTCCACCTGGTCTCCTGGGCTGAACGAGCTGGGGCTTCTCCTGAGCAGATCTGCATGGCTGCTACCTGGTCGTCCTTGCATACATTCACGAAACACTACCGTCTGGACCTGGGTTCCGGTAGGGGTTTGGCTTTTTGCAGGAAGGTCCTGCAGGCCGTAGTCCCACCCTAGGTATTTATTTGTTGGTATTCCTCCTATGCTGTCGTGGAAGGTTCCTAGAGAAAATAGAACTATTCTTACCGTTAATTCGGTTTCTAGGATACCTTCCACGAAGCACTTAATTCCCTCCCTTTATTCCTCGTTTATTCCTGGAATGTATAACTGTTACTGTTGTTCCTCTCATGCTATGGTTCTTTGTAAGACATTGGCTAGCGGGAGGTGGGTGGGTCCTTTTAACCTCTCTTGTGCTTCCTGTCCCTATTAGGGCGTGGAGAGGCAACCTCCTATGCTGTCGTGGAAGGTATCCTAGAAACCGAATTAATCGGTAAGAATAATTCTATTTTTTTCTTCTACGTTCCACACTAAAGGTTATCTTGACCGAGAGTTCTACTGATTAACCATCTAACGAGTGAAGCGCTTGTTCATTGGGTGAAATAATCATTTAGGCAGGATTTACAAAACACAATGGCAGACTATGTGCACTGAATAATCTATCACAGATCCAGGGGCGTACCCAGCTAGGGGCAAGGGGGGGAATTGCCCCCCAGAAGCAAAAATAAAATATGTCAGCCAGCAATTGGATTCAAGGAGAGAGAGGGCTCTAGCAGAGTCCAGTTGTGGCAGTCAATGAGAAAAGAGGGATTGCGTTCTTCCTGCGCTTTATATTTACCTCGCCACGCTTCCTCGGTGACCCCCAGCTTTGTCTTCTGATTCCCCACCAGGCTGCAGTGCGTGCAGGCTCTAGAACCCGGAAATCACCATGTGACCAGTGACGTCTCCTAGTCATATGGTGCTGTTTAAGGTCCTGCGCCAGATCCTACGGTGCCAGGATGAGGAGTGATCACCGTGGGAACCTGGTGAGGTGAGTAAAAAAAAAATATTAGTATAAGACATGTAATTAGAATAAAAATCTAAATTTTTTTGCAAGCAAATAATTGTAATAACTAATAAGGCACTGCTATAATTACATATAGTTTTCTTGACATTTTCATTTGATTCACCTTTTCTGTTCTAAACTTTTTACAACCTGAACGACCATGGCTTGACCCCCCTAGTTGTGATCCTGGGTGCGCCTATGCACAGATCGTTCAGTGCTTATGATGTACTGCTGTCTGTCTGTGTAAACAGGCTATGAAACGACCACTGATCAGTCAATGCTTACCGATTTTTGTTTTGTGCCACCAGTTAATCTGTGTAAACGGACATTTAGCAAGAAATTGGGTCTTTTGATGGCCTTTACTTGCAATAGATTAAAAGAATATGAAGTTTAAATTTACACATAATTTTTCCTTGGTTTAGTACTCTTATCCTGAAAAGTTCTAAAAATGAATAGTATATTTGTTAATCATGAAGTTTCTTGCAAAGAATATGAAAAATAGAATGAGTTTTAATACTTATTTCTAATCCAAGTAAAAAAAAACAGGATGTCCCAATATAGTCATATTGGGTCCAGTAAGTCTTTTTATTTCTTGCATCATGGGCAGTTTTGTTCAGAGAAGAGCCACCAGAAAAGTGACCACTCTGCAAGCCATGTCCTATGAGGAACGGTTACAGGATTTGGAAATGTTTAACTTGCAAAAAAGAAGACTGAGAGGAGACTTAATAGCTGTCTACAAATATCTCAAGGGGAAAAACTCACCAAAATTGGTCGCTTTTTTTACCCCTTGCATCTAGCAGGTGGCTGCAGATTCCCCCAGGAGGTAGCACATGCGTCTAGACACCGGTACACAGACCCCTGCAACCTATAACATGGGGGCGGTTTGTAGCAACCAGCGACCATCCATGTATGCAGGGAGAGGCTGGTGGTGAATGCAGACACATGGACACCATTAGGCCCCTGCCACACTCAGGTGTTACATAGTGTCTGAGCAGCCTATTGGTGACGCCTCCTATTAGACTGGGCGGGCTGTTCAGCACTGATATATGCATCACAGTGACAGACGCCCCTAGAGGAAAACAACCTCAACTGCAAAAGATAAAAAGATGCAGGTTGACACTAAAGATAAGGATGTAAGGTGTCAGTTGGTATTATGGCGCCAGAATATCGTAAGCTCGTGACCCACCGTCAAGGGCCCTTACACTCACGAGTACCTAGCCACATGTATAACACATGTATAATTTAGCTTTAAACAAAAATAACCGAATAGGTACTAAATATCAAATAGAAAAACTCACCAAAATTGGTCGCTTTTTTTACCCCTTGCATCTAGCAGGTGGCTGCAGATTCCCCCAGGAGGTAGCACATGCGTCTAGACACCGGTACACAGACCCCTGCAACCTATAACATGGGGGCGGTTTGTAGCAACCAGCGACCATCCATGTATGCAGGGAGAGGCTGGTGGTGAATGCAGACACATGGACACCATTAGGCCCCTGCCACACTCAGGTGTTACATAGTGTCTGAGCAGCCTATTGGTGACGCCTCCTATTAGACTGGGCGGGCTGTTCAGCACTGATATATGCATCACAGTGACAGACGCCCCCTAGAGGAAAACAACCTCAACTGCAAAAGATAAAAAGATGCAGGTTGACACTAAAGATAAGGATGTAAGGTGTCAGTTGGTATTATGGCGCCAGAATATCGTAAGCTCGTGACCCACCGTCAAGGGCCCTTACACTCACGAGTACCTAGCCACATGTATAACACATGTATAATTTAGCTTTAAACAAAAATAACCGAATAGGTACTAAATATCAAATAGAAAAACTCACCAAAATTGGTCGCTTTTTTTACCCCTTGCATCTAGCAGGTGGCTGCAGATTCCCCCAGGAGGTAGCACATGCGTCTAGACACCGGTACACAGACCCCTGCAACCTATAACATGGGGGCGGTTTGTAGCAACCAGCGACCATCCATGTATGCAGGGAGAGGCTGGTGGTGAATGCAGACACATGGACACCATTAGGCCCCTGCAGTTGAGGTTGTTTTCCTCTAGGGGGCGTCTGTCACTGTGATGCATATATCAGTGCTGAACAGCCCGCCCAGTCTAATAGGAGGCGTCACCAATAGGCTGCTCAGACACTATGTAACACCTGAGTGTGGCAGGGGCCTAATGGTGTCCATGTGTCTGCATTCACCACCAGCCTCTCCCTGCATACATGGATGGTCGCTGGTTGCTACAAACCGCCCCCATGTTATAGGTTGCAGGGGTCTGTGTACCGGTGTCTAGACGCATGTGCTACCTCCTGGGGGAATCTGCAGCCACCTGCTAGATGCAAGGGGTAAAAAAAGCGACCAATTTTGGTGAGTTTTTCTATTTGATATTTAGTACCTATTCGGTTATTTTTGTTTAAAGCTAAATTATACATGTGTTATACATGTGGCTAGGTACTCGTGAGTGTAAGGGCCCTTGACGGTGGGTCACGAGCTTACGATATTCTGGCGCCATAATACCAACTGACACCTTACATCCTTATCTTTAGTGTCAACCTGCATCTTTTTATCTTTTGCAGTTGAGGTTGTTTTCCTCTAGGGGGCGTCTGTCACTGTGATGCATATATCAGTGCTGAACAGCCCGCCCAGTCTAATAGGAGGCGTCACCAATAGGCTGCTCAGACACTATGTAACACCTGAGTGTGGCAGGGGCCTAATGGTGTCCATGTGTCTGCATTCACCACCAGCCTCTCCCTGCATACATGGATGGTTGCTGGTTGCTACAAACCGCCCCCATGTTATAGGTTGCAGGGGTCTGTGTACCGGTGTCTAGACGCATGTGCTACCTCCTGGGGGAATCTGCAGCCACCTGCTAGATGCAAGGGGTAAAAAAAGCGACCAATTTTGGTGAGTTTTTCTATTTGATATTTAGTACCTATTCGGTTATTTTTGTTTAAAGCTAAATTATACATGTGTTATACATGTGGCTAGGTACTCGTGAGTGTAAGGGCCCTTGACGGTGGGTCACGAGCTTACGATATTCTGGCGCCATAATACCAACTGACACCTTACATCCTTATCTTTAGTGTCAACCTGCATCTTTTTATCTTTTGCAGTTGAGGTTGTTTTCCTCTAGGGGGCGTCTGTCACTGTGATGCATATATCAGTGCTGAACAGCCCGCCCAGTCTAATAGGAGGCGTCACCAATAGGCTGCTCAGACACTATGTAACACCTGAGTGTGGCAGGGGCCTAATGGTGTCCATGTGTCTGCATTCACCACCAGCCTCTCCCTGCATACATGGATGGTCGCTGGTTGCTACAAACCGCCCCCATGTTATAGGTTGCAGGGGTCTGTGTACCGGTGTCTAGACGCATGTGCTACCTCCTGGGGGAATCTGCAGCCACCTGCTAGATGCAAGGGGTAAAAAAAGCGACCAATTTTGGTGAGTTTTTCTATTTGATATTTAGTACCTATTCGGTTATTTTTGTTTAAAGCTAAATATCTCAAGGGCCCTCACACTGTAGAGGGCTAAGCTTTATTCTCATTTGCACAAGCAAAGGCTAGAAACAATTGGATGAAACTGAATGGGAGGAGACACATTAGATATTAGAAAGAAACGTTTTGACAGGACAGGTGGAACAGGCAGCCACGTGAGGGGGTGAGTTTCCCTTCAATGGAAGTCTTCACACTAAGGTGAACTAAAACTCAGACAACCCTCCCTTTCCTATTTATTAACCATAAACATACCTTCTGATGGTAATCAACAGCAATGTCCAGTGAAGCACATGAGCCTGGCTCTGCTGAGAATACCAGCCTACAGCTGCCTAGTATTGACCTTGGCTGGCAATGAAAATTAGGGTGAAGCCCACACATTATTTTTAAGTTATTTATTTAAATAATTAAAAAAAAATAATGGGCTTCCCTGTATTTTTGATTGCCAGGCAAGTTAAAGTCAGGCAGCTTGGTGTGGTAGTCAACAGTTGTCCGCTTTATCTACAGAAATTAAAATACAGTGAAAAATTAAAAATATGGTGAAGCCCTACGTAAGTTTTTTAAATTATTTATTTTTACACCCCTATGACTGCAGGTTCTTTGCCAATGACAACCAATAACAGATGTGAGCACAATGGGTGGGGGCAGAACAGCCAATCACAGATGCTGTCACAAGAGAGTGGGTGTCTTTGATTGGCTGTTGGAGGTAAAGTGCAGTGAATAATCAGGCAGTTAACAAGCAGCCTGAAAGTACAAATGCACTGTCCTCGATAAGTATTACCGTTTTGCTTATTTTTACAGCCCTTCGAGCCGAGCCCAAAAAGTAACACAGACTTCTCAAGGACATCCATATTCAGGGTCCATGCCCAAACACTAGGTGTTCGGTACGGACTCCAAACTTTACAATTTGCGTTCGTCCATCACTAAAAATGACAATAAAGTGATCGATAACACTTTTGTAATTTATGTCTCTAATAAATATGAGGGTGTGAGAGATATTGTATGTTTTCCTACAACTATACACTTCTGCATCCGTCTTACAATCAGAGCCTTCATATTTTCTCATCTCATAAAGTATATTATGCCTCACACCTAGGTGCAGCCAAAGAATCACAAAATGTTATAAGCTGCCATGGCCTGAACCCATTATGTCCTTATAGAGGACCAACCAGAAGGTTTTAGGGCTATACAGTGAAGCCTGTACCTTACAAGCTCTGGGATGTTGAGTGCAATCATACATTTACTTCAATGATTACATGTATGATTGCTGAGATAAATATTATACAAGTCCTTAGAAAGTGTGCAGCAGAGGGACGACATGTGCAGCACATTAGCATAAGAGGGGCTGTGTTTCTTTTTATTACTGCCCTTTTTTCTCTAAGCCAAACCCACCCCATCCCTCTCTCCCACTCTCTATCTCCCTGATTGACTATGATCTCCCAAACAGTAGAAGCTCCCGCACCCTCCAGTCTCTACACATCCTGATATGTCTCCCCTTACAGATCTGGACAGATCCCTGCTATTGTCATCACAGATCACAAATGACAGATTACAGACTGCACATCCAGAGACTCTACAGCTCCAAACATGCTCCATCACACAGTCTGCACATCCAGAGACACTAAAACTCCCAGCATGCTCCATAGAAAGGTCCCCATCTGTGATCTGTGATGACAATAGCGGGGATCTGTCCAGGTCTCTGAGAGGAGATAGATCAGGATGCGCAGAGACTGGAGAGGGTGGGGTCTGCTCCTCCTTGTGATAATCACAAGCAGGGAGATGGAGGGAGGGAGAAAGGGAGGGGGGAGTTTGGCTTAGAAAACCCAGCCCCTCTTATGCTAATGTGCTGCACACATCATCCCTTTGCTGCACACTTTCTAAGGACTTCTATAACATTTATCTCAGCAATCATACATGTAATCATTGAAGTAAAGGTATGATTGCACTCAGAAGTGCTTTTTTAGTAAAAGAATAATTGCCGGTACTGAGGCGAGGAGGGAGAGGGGTGCTGCCAGGCAGTGGCCGGAATTGAGTTGAGGAGCGGGACTTGTGATGCTGTCAGGCGCCGGCAGCGCCGGCTTCAGGAGCGGGGGTAGGTGCTATGAGGCGCGGCGGCGGCCGAGGTTGAGGAGCGGGGGGAATGCTATGAGGCTCTGGCAGCTTGGGGAGGGGAGGGGTGCTGTCAGGCGCCGGCGGCCGTAATTATGGAGCGGTGAAGGGGGGTTGCTGTCGAGCGACCGGGAGATACTATGCACCAAGCAGTGGGAGCATGCAGTGGGCGGCGGCAAACTGCATTCCCCATATAGCTCCGCCCCCCGGCCGCATTACTGCCCCCATCTGCAGATTTTCTGGTACACCATATAGGCACGTACCCCCACAAAAAGAGCACTGGCATTCAGTATTCTAGAGCAGGGGTCTCAAACTCGGCTGGGATGGTGGGCCGCACATAGAAAAAAATTTATATAGGAGGGCCGCATTCATTGTAGGACTAAGTGACATTTTAGCAACACCAGAATTTTTTGCTCAATGTAGTAATGCCCACATCCTGATCTTCTTGTAGGAATGTCCCCACCCTAATCTCCTTAATGTAGAAATGTCCCCATCCTGGTCCCCTTCTTGGAGGACTGTCCCCATCGAATATTAATGTCATCCATCCTGGTCCTCTTCTTGTAGTAATGTCCCCATACTGGTCCCCATCGTATATTAATGTCAACCATTCTGACCCTCATCTTGTAGTAATGTCCCATCCTGGTCCTCATCTTGTACTAATGTCCCCATTCTGGTCCTCATCTTGTACTAATGTCCCCATCCTGGTCCCTTTTTTGAAGTAATGTCCCCATCCTGGTCCCTTTTTTGAAGTAATGTCCCCATCCTGGTCCTCTTCTTGTAGTAATTCCCCCATCCTGGTCACAGAGCCCATGGGACTGTGAACACAGAGCCCACAGCGCACACAGAGCCCAGTGCACACCCTCAGTGCCTGGACCCTGCCTCATTGTCTGTGCTGCTGTGCCCCCTCTGGGCCCGGTAATCGCCACTTAAATTACAGTACCATACCGGCGCCAGCGATGAGCTGCCTGGTCCTCCGCCGCGGGATCTTCCCCCGATGACATCTGGTAGCAACTCTTCACTGCTCTCAGGGCCTCGCTTGCCCTCCACAGCAGTGACAGGGCGGGATTCTGAGACCCCCTCAGGCCACCCGCAGCAGTCGGAAGACTGAGGTCGGTGGGCGAGAGATGCTGAGGTGGGTGGGAGGAAGGTGCTGAGGTGGGTGGGCGAAAGAGTCTTTCTTTCAGTCACCATCATCATCAAAATCATTTTCATCATCATCATCATCATCACACACACAGGCACCATCATCATACAAGCACACACAGCCACTATCATCATACACACACACACACACAGCCAGCACCATCATCATACACACACAGCTACCACCGCCGTCATCATCAGTCACACACAGTCACCACCGCCATCATCATAATCTCCGCCATCACCGCCGCCAATTATCATCATCACTCACACACAGCCACCACTGGCATCACCATCACCAGTCACAGACATGCACAGCCATCATCATCAGTCACACAAACGCGCACACACAGCCATGATCATCATCAGTCACACGCACACATACACAGCCATGATCCTCAGTCAAACACACACACAGCCATGATCATCATCAGTCACACGCACACATACACAGCCATGATCCTCAGTCAAACACACACACAGCCATGATCATCATCAGTCACATGCACACATACACAGCCATGATCATCATCAGTCACACGCACGCATACACAGCCATGATCATCCTGTCACACGCACGCATACAGAGCCATGATCATCATCAGTCAAACGCACACATACACAGCCATGATCATCCTCAGTCACACGCACACATACACAGCCATGATCATCATCAGTCAAACACACACATACACAGCCATGATCATCATCAGTCAAACGCACACATACACAGCCATGATCATCATCAGTCAAACGCACACATACACAGCCATGATCATCCTCAGTCACACGCACACATACACAGCCATGATCATCCTCAGTCACACGCACGCATACACAGCCATGATCATCCTCAGTCACATGCACGCATACACAGCCATGATCATCCTGTCACACGCACACATACACAGCCATGATCATCATCAGTCACACACACACATACACAGCCATGATCATCATCAGTCACACACACACATACACAGCCATGATCATCAGTCACACGCACACATACACAGCCATGATCATCAGTCACACGCACACATACACAGCCATGATCAGCATCAGTCCCACACACACATACACAGCCATGATCATCATCAGTCACACGCACACAGCCATGATCAGCATCAGTCACACACACACATACACAGCCATGATCATCATCAGTCACACACACACATACACAGCCATGATCATCATCAGTCACACGCACACATACACAGCCATGATCATCATCAGTCACACGCACACATACACAGCCATGATCATCAGTCACATGCACACATACACAGCCATGATCAGCATCAGTCCCACACATACACAGCCATGATCATCATCAGTCACACGCACACAGCCATGATCATCATCAGTCACACACACACATACACAGCCATGATCATCATCAGTCACACACACACATACACAGCCATGATCATCATCAGTCATACACACACATACACAGCCATGTTCATCAGTCATACACACACAGCCATCATCATCATGTCACACACACAGGCATCATCATCAGTCACACACACATACACATCCATGAACATCATCAGTCACACACACACATACACAGCCATCATCACACACACACACACGTTCTGACCTGGCCTATGCTCCTTCTTGTGCCCTCGGCTTCACCCGCAATGCAGCTGACGTCACCGCTGCTGTGTTGAACGCGGACGTCGATTGCTTTGCCCTGACCGCTGATCTCCAAGGCGGAAATGCGGCAGGCAAAAGAAATGTTACTGGAGGTGGCGGGGGGGCAAAGTGATGGGGCAATGCTAAAGTGCGGCTGCCGGCGGGGGGCAGTGTTGAAGTGCGGCCGCCGGCGGGGGGCAATGTATAAATGCGGCCGCCGGCGGGAGCACGGTAAAAGTGCGGCCGCTAATACAGGGCAAGTATGTTCTGCCCAGTGTGTCCCCGGGCCGCATCAATCAGCCAGGCGGGCCGCATGCGGCCCAGGGGCCGCGTGTTTGAGACCCCTGTTCTAGAGCCTGCAAGGCACTGGCTTTAATTTATAGCCCTAAAACCTGCTGGTTGGCCCTCTGTAAAGGTAAACCTCAGGAACAAATCCAAATAGAACATACGTTAGTTTAAAAAAAAATGTATGTGTGATTAGTTTCAATAAATGGATAAGAAAAACTGTCATGTGAAAATGCCCAAACTCCCAAGATGTTTTTGAATCTGCCCACAATTCAGGAGAACATTGTGCTGCCTTCTGTTAAGAAGTATAATATAGTTCTCAATTCATGAAAAAATGGTTATATTGTGAGATAATGTCTCCAAAATGTTAATTGCAAAGCTATAAGGAGACACCATGGTGCTTCATGGACATGTAAAAGCTTAATGCCACCATCATTTTAAACAGGTCATGAAATTTCATGCTTTTAAAACACCAAAGCAATTGATAAAGATAAATATGAATTTCTTGCTGAAGAGATTTTAACAGACGTTACATGTATTGCAGCAGATGTTGTTTGCCCAGATTTCAGTGTTGCCTGCTCTTCCTGTACACCATCCATCCGTAGTGTCCACAAAGAAATTTACATGGCACATAACTGTTTATATGACACAGCTACTTAGTAGAAAGGACAAAAAATTACATTTTATATGCCTTAAAGAAATTAAATCAGTTCTAATTACCTAGTAAGCAAACATTTACAAATGCAGACAATGGGATCAACAGCAAAGCTACTGTTTCCAAGGTTGCTTCTTGGCTATTCTGGATCTCCAGGATGACTATTATCATTTGACAGATATATAGGACCACAGAAAATATCTAGGGGCGGCAGTAAACATTCAGGGTTGTTTTTTATCCATTTACATTTCTAAGCTTATCCCTTTGGCCTCTTGATGGCAACAATTGTGTTCACCAAAGCTGAAATGTCAACCCACGTCAGAGAAAAGGACATCCTATTAATAACATATCTGGACGATTTTCCAGTAGTAGGAAAATCAAAAACAGAGTAAAGTGGTAAGCCAGGTCAAAGATATTTTAACTTTCTTAGGATGGTTGATAAATCTAAAAATGTCAAAGATGACCCCAGAGAGACTGATTTTTATTGACATATTGGATTCAGAGAAACAGATCCTTTCTTCTGGACTAAAATATAGAAAGGATAATCGTATCAGATCTTGTCAGATATCCAATTATTTCCCTGAGGAAAGCCATGTCAATACTGGGAGGCCTATCATCTTGTATTCCAGTGGTTACTTGGATGTGAATACATTTCAGGAGTTTATAGTGGGAAATCTTGGAAGCATCAGCAAAAAAAAGTCAATGGGGACCTAGACATAAGAATTATAATCTCTAGAGAAAACCTGAATTCTCTTGATGACTGTTCAGGAACAACCTTTCTAGGGGCGTTCCATGGGAAACCATAAACTCCTGCATCATCACTACAGATGCCATCCCACTTGAATGATGAGGGGAGCTCACACAGAAGGAAAGGTTCTTCAAGGTTGATGGTCTCTCGATCTGGCAAAATTTTCAACCCACATGAAAGAATCAGCAGCCATCATGTTCTGCCCTGGATGAGGGGCCGCAACTTAAAAATTACATCGGACAACAGAATGTCAGTATCTTCTTTGAACCAGGAAGGAAGCACAAGGTCAAAAGACCTCATAATTGAAACAAGGAATATAATGATCTTAACAGAAGGAGGGTCTTCAGTACTTGTCAACAAGCTACTTAAAAGGAAAGGAAAGTTCACATCCAGGTTATCTAAGTTATCACTAGATATGGTCCCTAAATCTTTCTTCAGATTGGATAACAGTCAGTGGATCTAGTTGGAAAAAGGAAGGACAAAAAAGTTCAGACCTTTTCCTTAGACCACAGGGAATCCCCCTATCATGTTTGATGCCTTCCTCTACAAATGGCATAGGGATTTAGTTTTCCCTCCCATTGCATTGATTCTGGTAGTGGTGAGGAAAATTCAGACAAATCAGGCAGAGGTCATATTGATAGCTCCCTTCTGGCCCAAGAGGACTTGCTTCATGTGGCTACATCTAATGGCAGTGGGGGATCCATGGATCCTTCCAAAAATCCTAACCCTTCTATCCAAGGGGATGATAATTCTTTAATCCTGCATCCCAATGTGTATTGCCTTCATTTGATGGCATGGATTTTGAGCAGAAGCTCCTCACATCCAGAGGATTTTCCAAAAACCTGACTTCCACCCTAATGAACAGTAGGAAGAGGGTTACCACTAACATTTGTGCTAGAGTTTGGTGGAAGTTTCTACATTTTTTTCAGAATAGACACATTCAATGAAAACCTAGTTGCATGGATTAAAATCCTAGAATTCCTACAGAAAGGATCAGAAGGGGACATTTCGATAAACACCCTTAAGTTCAAATTTGAAGTTCTAGAAGTTTTATGCAGCCACAGAATATTAGTCCACTCCTGAATAATATGTTTTGTTAAAGCAGTAGTCTGGTCCAGTTCACTGCCCCAGCCGTGTGTCCCTCCATGGGACCTCGACTTAGTCTTAATTGCTCTGTCTAAGGTCCTGTTTGAATCATTACTGGAAAGCCCAATCAGAGAGCTGAATTTAAAAACTGTCCTCTCGGTAGCCTTTAGATTATCTAGAAGAATTGGGGAGTTACAGGCCCATTCAGTAAATTAACCTTACACAAACATTTTCCCTGGTAGGGTAATCATTAGACTTGACATGGACTTTCTCCCTAAGGTGTCCTCAGGCCTTCACTGGACTCTGGAACAGAACACAGGAATTAATCTGTAATGACCTGAAAAATAATAAGAAGAATTCCATACCTTAGACATCAAGAACTATTTTTGGTACAGTACATAGACTCTGCTGCAAAATACATGAAATCTACCTTTCTATTTATTATCGTTTCAGGGTCGAAGCAAATTACAGGAGGTGGCCAAGGGATCTCTAGCTAGATGAGTTAAAGTGGATATTTCCTATTCTTGTCAAGTGATCTCCTGAAACCTTAAAAGCACAAACCAGCAGAACTGTTTCTACATCATGGTCAGACAGAATCAATGCCTCTTTTGAAGAGATCTGTAGAGCATGTACTTGGTCTTATTCATCTACTTTCTTTAAACACTAAAGGCGGACTTGTTTTTTTTTAAAGAGGACCTGTCACCAAACCAGGCATGGAGATCTAATTACAGCACTGGATGCAGCATGTCTCCAGCATGCAGACAAGGGGTCCCCCAGCACTTGAGCAGCCCTGTACCCCGAGATAATACACTTAGAAAACTTACATGCTACAGCCACTAAGGAGGTGGCTAGGGGCTGCAGCCAAGGGCAGATTCACACCCCCTGCCTGTGTAATCTGCCCACCGCTGCCAATCATTCTCTTCCTGTCTCCAGCATTTAAACAGTTTTTTTTTCTCAGTGGGCGGGGCTACACGGGAGCAAAAAAAAAACCTCTGTTTTCCCCGCAACTGACCGCCCGAGACCTGAGTACCCGTGTACCTTGTGGCCCCAGACAGTTGCGTGTGACTCTGCAAAGTTTTAACGATAAATTGTTGGATTGTTATTTGCAGATTTGAGAACATGTTCTCAAATCACAATATCAACGATCAGCCAACCTGCTATATCGTTGTGTGTGGCACCACGATAACGATGTCGTTAACAACTTCGCCCATTGACAGCAATGAGCAGGTATCGTTTGCTGGGTTGTGCAAACAATACCTGCTCACTACATCGTTGGTGAGTCGTCCACGATATCTAGACGTGTGACATCTCACCAACGATGTCAAAACGATGTCTGAAACGACCACGTGCCCACGAGATAGTTGCCGACATTGTTCCAATGTTGTGCCATGTAACATTACCTTTAGAAGCACCACAGGCCAAGCCACAACCAATAATTTCCCTAGATTTCAAGAACTTGTAGTTGTAAGGGTTGATCAGTGATCTGAGGCATGTCAGTGTAAAGGTACTGTTACATGGTACGACGTTGAAACAATGTCGGCAACGATCGCGTGGGCGTATGATCGTTTCTGACATCGTTTTGACACCGTTGGTGAGATGTCACATGTCTAGATATCGTGGACAGCAAATTAACGGTTTATGAAGCACTAGGATCAGGAAGAGTAATGGTACCGTCACACGCCGCAATCTCACCTGGCAATCTATGAGGCGATATGTCGCCTCGGAGCAATCGCTGGGAAATTACCTCACGGTGGCGGCGTGTGTTTGGGTGATTTCGCAGCAATATGTACGTGTTGTGGCATGTGATCGGACGATAGTGATGTAAAGAGCGTCACCTATGATTTCCCATAGGCGTGCCATAGCGTCCTGTAGTCCGCGCCCCATCTGAAATGATTGGTGTGGGCTACTGTGTTCTCATTGGCTGTCACTTGACACTGCGCCATATTTGAAGAGCTGTCTTTTCAGCACCACAGACATCTTCTGCTACACAACCATACGCAAGCACAGTGCATTAACGCGCGCCATTGAAGAGCGTGTATTGTGGTCCGCGTGTATTAATCTGGCACCTCAGATGTTGGTTCATGCATTGTAAATGTGTGCCACGGGCCACCCACTACAAACCCTACGTGTGTGTTTTTTGCTGACGCTGATGGGTACATTATAGTGCTCCAACTCCGTGGACAGCTAACTTCTTAGTGCCCTCAACCTTGTTTGGCGGCGCCAATGTGCGTGGTGACATCATCACGTTTCTGTTCATTAACCCCTGCCTGCCAGGTGCCTGTCCCTCCCCATCACATAATACTAGAGTCATGGCGGTTGCACAGCGCGCTGCCACATGGGGGATGGCAGAAATCCTCATCCTCATAGACCTGTGTGACCGACATGACTACTGGTCCCACCAGCAGCACTGCCACCCACGGCTGCGCAAGCAGCACATCCTGAGTAGGATTCAGCGGGTCCTACGCCAGAAAGTGGGTTTGGAGAGGACCCGCAAGCAAATTATTAAGAAGGTGGCGTACGTGAAACACAAGTCCCCAGGGAGGATTGTAGAGATTTGTGCCCGCATTGCCAGGCTGCGTGGTGAGTATGTGGCAATTACTAAAACACACATGCGAATCATCATACACAAAACCCAACCAGCATGTTGTATTGTGCCATGGCACATAGTGTGACATAAACCAGCATGTGAAGCTGTCACCAATGTGCATCTGCATGTTGGTCATACTGCAACATGAAGGTGCAGAATACACTCATATGTTTTGATAATGCTGACAGTTATAGTGCTCCCTGACCTGTGTGTGGCCGAACATAGGTGTGTAATGACAGCAAAGTTCCACTCAACATAGCCATGGGTATTTGAAGCCCCACATCACACCTGCCAGCACATATGTGTGCAGTCTCACACATAGCATTTTCCAACACATTGCAAACAATACGGAAAAGTCACTACAAGCTGACTGCCATGTGTTTTGCCCCCTGGTGGCACCACCAGATGCTTACTGTCTGCTCATGTGTTTTGTGTAAACATCCATCCCATGACAATCAAAGGGTCCATAACCTCCCAAATATGTGGTCACTGTTGTTCTTGTCATGCCCAAAAACTGACTGGGCCCTAACAACAGGGTAGTGCCACACCCAAACCTTTTAGGCTAGCCTTCACGCCCTAATGACATTCATACACACACACTACATGTATGCCCTATGTTGTGTTCGTTTGATAAAATCGGTTTCTTGTGATGTTTCATATTACAGATGAGGAGGACCCCCGTCTGTGGAGGGCCAAAGCTCCCCTAACCCACCCGCCCCCCCCCTTCCCTGGAGTGCCCCGGAAGTCCCTCACCATACGGGACACCACCCTCAGCTGTCCAGGAGGGCCCCGGAAGTCCCTCAACACCAGGGACACAAGGCTTGGAGCAACCCCCCCCAAGCATCTCCAGCTCTCTGGCCAGCCCTGGTGTGGTGTGGTCCCCATGGCCTGACCTTGTGCCTGGTGGATTTATGTTTGGTGGTAAGTGTTTGCAAAGGGCTACAAGCTTTGTAATCTACATCTTGGTGTGTGTCCAAAACAGCAGTATGTGAGTCCTGATGTTTTGTTTCATACTTTGTTTGTCAAGGTGAAAGAGCTTCCGCGGCAGGCTGGGCTGTTAGCCGCTCCCCATCTCCACAACATGTAAACCGGGATGGTGATGTGCTGAGTAAGTTAAATTATCAACAATGACGTCAACCACCCACCCACACCTACACATGTCACTGACTAATGTCCTTATTTCCCATACAGGTGTACCAAACATTGAGGAGCTGCTGCTGGCTCACTGGGAGGCACCGCAGCATATGGAGAGGGCACGCCAACAAGGGCAGCAGCATCTTGCCCGGTTGGGTGTTATGATCCAGGCCCTCCAGTCAGCCCAGTCCGCGATGGCCCCAATGCCAACAAATCCCCCACAATAATGTGGCCAATGGCAATTTTCTAGTTGTCCATGTTGGACCTTTGTTTTGTTCCCTGTTGCCATGTTGGCACCTTTGTATCTTAGGCCCTGTTGGCCTATTTTCTTATAGTATCCCACACTGGGAAAGTTCGTAGTATGGTTTGCCTGCTACTCCTCTGAAACAACTTCTTTTACCACCAAACCAACCATAAATAACTTATAATTAACACATTTATACTGTGTGATCCCTTGTCACTGCACACACATGAACACCTTTCCGAGGTTACAGTGTGCCATGACAAAGACATCACCATACAGTATCATTGGACCACAGAGTAACCACTATTAAACTACACTCTGTCCAAAATCACACCCACTTTAACAAACACACGCACACAGAAACAGACTCGCCTATGTGGCCTACAGAAGACTCCTAACCTCACCATACTCACACATGTCACCTAGGGATAGATACGTGACAGCTACAATGACCCAACTATGTTATTGTGGACATGAGGCCTCTCCTTCTGGCACACAAATATCACCATGACAGCCCCAACACACTACACACACAACCATACTGCAGAACCTGACACATATGTGGACGTAGGTAAGGTGAAATAAAAGGATGGTTTATTCACCAACATTTTAACTTTAAATAATTATTACTGGTTCACCACCAATCAAAAACATAATGAAGTGTCCTTGTGGCAATGTTCTGCATTGCCTAGTAGCGTCTTGCACCTTCGTCCTCTGGTGAGTCTGACATTGGCTCAGACATTGGTGGGCCGTCTATGTTCTTGTTGTTGGGGACGGGGGGATCCTGACTGCGGCGACTTCTAGCCATGGGTTGTTGTTGGGCAGGGGGCACTGGGGGTGTCTTCTTTGGGATGGGAATGGAGCTAGGGATGGGCGAATCTACTCGCTAGGACTCGTTACTCGGCGAGTAGTAAGGGACTCGCAGGACTCGGTACTCTGCGAGTTTCCCAGTGATTACTCGCACGAGTCCAATGCAAATCAATATCAATCCTAGTTTTGTCAGAAACGCTGACAAAACTAGGATTGCCATTGTTTGCATTAGACTCGGCTACTATGCCAGTGATAGCAGGGAAACTCGCAAAGTAACTGCTGTTTCTTTGCGAGCCGAGTCCAGCTGTCTTCTCTGTGCAGCTCCAGGGTCCTAGAGCCCGCCTGCTGCCTGATGTAGCAGTGCTGAGATTGTTCTCAGTCTGCTCATTCCCTGTGCATAGACATCTATATCTATGCACAGGGGATGTAGCAGAGAGGACATCGCGTTTTGGACTGCGTCGGACGGAAGAGGATTTTTTTAATTAAAGATGGAGTCCCTAATGGCTTTTTTTTTTATTTCAAATAAAAAATTTTCTCTGTGTTGTGTTTTTTTTAACCCTTTATTGGAGATTCTTAGTGGCTGGGTCAAACGTGGCCTGACATTAAGAATCTCGGGCTTAATACCAGCTTGTATAACAAAGCTAGTATTAACCCCTTTATTACCCAGCGTGCTACCGCCCACCAGGGCCGCTGGAAGAGCGGGGTTCAGCGCCAGAGGATGGCGCTTCAATGAACACGCCATCTTCTGGGGCGGCTGCGGGCTGCAATTTGCAGCGGGGGGTGCCCAGAAAGCTTGGGCATCCCTGCGCTGCGGATTCCAACCCCCAGCTGCTTAGCTATACCTGGCTAGACATAGATAAATTGCGCGGAGCCCCACGCATTTTTTTTTTTTATTATTTAATGAATTTCAGAGTCAGAGGCTCAGAGTCAGAGTCTCAGAGTCTCAGAGTCAGAGTCTCAGAGTCAGAGTCTCAGAGTCCAGAGTCTCAGAGTCAGAGTCTCGGAGTCGGAGTCTCCTAGAGTCGGAGTCTCAAGTCGAGTTCAGAGTCGGAGTCTCAGAGTCGGAGTCGCCTCAGAGTCGGAGTCGCCTCGAGCGATCTCTCGGAGTCGGAGTCGTCTCGAGTCGAGTCGGAGTCGGAGTCGTCCGTCGGACGTCGAGTCGAGTCGTCTCGGAGTCGGAGTCGTCTCGGAGTCGGAGTGTCTCGGAGTCGAGTGTTCGGAGTCGGTCAGAGTCGTGTGTCTCGGAGTCGTCTCGGAGTCGGAGTTCGGAGTCGGTCGAGTCGGAGTCGTCTCGGTCGGAGTCGTCTCGGAGTCGGAGTCGTCTCGGAGTCGTCGGAGTCGGAGTCGCTCGGTCGTCGTCTCGGAGTCGAGTCGTCGGAGTGTTCGGAGTCGAGTCGGAGTCGGAGTCGGAGTCGGAGTGGAGTCGTCTCGGAGTCGGAGTCGTCTCGGAGTCGGAGTCGTTCGAGTCGGAGTCGAGTCGGAGTGTCGTCGTCTCGGAGTCGTCTGGAGTCGGAGTAGTCTCGAGTCGGAGTCGAGTCGGAGTCGTCTCGGAGTCGGAGTCGTCTCGAGTCGGAGTCGTCTCGGAGTCGAGTCGTCTCGGAGTCGTGAGTCGGAGTCGTCTCGGAGTCGGAGTCGTCTCGGAGTCGGAGTCGTCTCGGAGTCGGAGTCGTCTCGGATGTCTCGGAGTCGAGTCGGAGTCGGAGTCGAGTCGGGTTGGAGTGTCTCGGAGTCGAGTCGTTCGGAGTCGGAGTCGTCTCGGAGTCGGAGTCGATCGGAGTCGGAGTGTCTTGGAGTCGAGTCGTCTTGGAGTCGGAGTCGTCTCGGAGTCGGAGTCGTCTCGGAGTCGGAGTCGTCTCGGAGTCGGAGTCAAAAAAAATGCGTGGGGCTCCGCGCAATTTCTATGTCTAGCCAGGTACAGCTAAGCAGCCATCCTCTGGCGCTGAACCCGCTCTTCCAGCGGCCCTGGTAGCGGTGGCACGCTGGGTAATAAAGAGGTTAGGGCCAGCTTTGTATTATCAGCTGGCCCTAAGCCCGAAATTTATGGCGGTCAAGCCAATATTAGACATGACCGCCATGAATTTCTATTAAATTGTTTTAAAAAAAAACACAACACATTAGAAATAAAAAAAAAAGCCATTAGGGACTCCATCTTTAATTAAAAAAATCCTCTTCCGTCCGACGCAGTCCAAAACGCGATGTCCTCTCTGCTACATCCCCTGTGTATAGATATAGATGTCTATGCACAGGGAATGAGCAGACTGAGAACAATCTCAGCACTGCTACATCATCTCTGTGCACAGACATTCATGTCTGTACACAGGGAATGAGCAGACTGAGAACAATCTCAGCACTGCTACATCAGGCAGCAGGCGGGCTCTAGGACCCTGGAGCTGCACAGAGCAGACAGGACTCTTCTCTTATCTGTGCGAGTTTCCCAGCGATTACTTACAAAGTAAACGAGTCCAATGCAAATAAATGACAAAACTAGGATTGCTTCAGGCTGAAGCTTCCGAGACACATCTGCGATTTGTAAATCACACACTACTCGCTATTACTCGCTTCCCCATTCATTAACATTGGACTCGCTAGACTCGCAACGAGTAGCGAGTCCTGGGCTCGGACTCGCTAGAGTCAAGCGATTCCGAGTAATTTAGGATTCGCCCATCACTAAATGGAGCCACCCCATCTGAGTGCCCCATCTACACCTGCTTCCAGGACCCGAATGATGACCCTCTCAGCGATGGCACGTTGTTCCGGCTCCATTCTACACACCTACTCACTGGCTATGTGCCCGATCGACGTGTGGGGGGTCCGCTCTCGGTCCAGAATAACACGCTTTGCCCAGGTACCCAGCTCAGTGTTTGGTGGTGCTGGCGTACGCCGCCGTTGAATGCGTGAGCTGGGCCCTGGGCACATCTCCCCACCACTGCGATCAGGCACCGGCTCCACCAAAGATGGAGAGGATGTAGCCTGGCCAGCGGGTGGGTCCTCGGCAATGGAGCCGGACTCCCGAGGGGCCTGTAAAGCAAACATAGAACAAGGAAAAATTAACCAAAGTAGCAATGTACTGACACAAAGTTCCACTACCAACCACCCAGCACAACATTGTGCCTATCTGAGCATGCCAAACACCAAATTTACCAGTAGCAGGGTTGGAAACAGAGAGGAAGAAAGAAGTAGGCCAGTGCTCTGTACTCACCTGACGCTCCAATTTGATATGGCAAGTGCACAAACATAAGACAACCCAAATCTGCCCCAACTGCCAGGAGGCTAAACACAGAAGAACACACAGAAGAAGAATGGTGAAAGAACAACACGATTGTGCCTTCTACATGTGGTGTAAGCCACACATCAGTGCAACCAACCAGATGTGTACATACGTAGCAAAACACAATTACGCACCTCCTGCGATGGGCCAGGATCTTGGGATGTGGCTGAGGATGGTTGTGGACGGCGCCTGCTGCACTGTGTTGGATGTGTTGACTCCTGGTTCAGGGTGAAGGTGAGGAGGTCATAACACCACAGACGTGGCTTAGGCACTTCCTCAGCTCCAGCCCCGGACCGAGCATCCAGCCACTTATTGTGGGCCTGGTAAACACGGTGCGCAGGTGCTTTATTTTCTCCACAACTATCCGCACCGTCCTTACTTGGGTTGAGCTGGTTGGCCAGCTCGACCAGGTGCCGGTAGGCCACATCCCGCGCCGCCTTGTTCTTATAGTCTGGCGACGCCACCCGCATCGGGCATTCATGGTCCTCGTACATGGCTAGGAAGTCGCGCACAAACTCAGGACTCGTAGCCATCTGCAAAAAGAAAACATACTGTTGTTTGCAAAAACATAGCAGTCCATATCATATTATACCCTACTATTGTGTGTGGCCAATTCATGTCCAGCACTAGCAAGGACCGGTGGTCTGGTATTTAGCTTGTGTGTGCAGAAGCATTAATGGCCTTTATATGTGTATACAGATGTGACATGCTGCACATGACACGGGGCATATGTGCTTTGGCCGTAGGCAAGGTAATGTTGAAATCTGGATCATGTTGAAATGGGACACATGGCGTCCCACAAAAAATGTACACCCAGGAAGGACCTCTACACATATTTCTATAACGATGTAGTGATGTAGGACACATTGTGATGTCATGTGGTGGAAAGGATCATTATATGTGCAACAGGACACGGAGGTGGTTAACGATGCGTACGCATCGCAAACCACATATCTACAGGACGCAACATGAAGCTCCACAGAACACAGCCATACATGACACTGAATATGTTTGGAAAGCCCACAATAATTTAGCATACACGAGAAGCACAAGAACATGTACAACGACTTATCGTCAGTCCAACAGAGCTCTGCTGATGAGACGCTACTAGGACAATGCACATTGAAGTAGGAGGATGGGCCGCGGAGTAGCTGTCCACAATTTTATACACAGCATGACCAATCAGAAAATAGCCCAGGCGTCTAATCAGTAGTCACGTGTGGCAACAGCCAGGCGGTTACGTCAATTAGATGACGCTGATGCTCTGTGATTGGATGGTTACCACATAAAAGCTGCTAACGGCAGTGATACGGCACGCTTGCTGCCCAAAGCCATTACGTAAGCACTGATGTTACACACACGATTGTTGATAAGGCTGTATATAGCATTTGATCCTTCTTTGCCCTAAGGATCGTTATTGTGTACTTTATCAGACGGCCAAGTCCTGGCCTATTCTGTGGCGCAAAAGGGATGGCTGCCTTGCGTTGGCACAAACCCCCTCCTCATTGACAATCCCCTTTGCCTTCACCATACAGGATCATGTAGCAAGGAGGGCTCTATGGTTATTTGAGTTGCACATATCTAATGTGTCCACATACTACTGCCCTTTACCACACTGAATGGAATTCATCTGGCCATAACGAGATGTGGAGTGGGGCATGTGGATTGCGAATGTCTGCCTGTGAAGATCCGCCGTTAGCACCACCATAGGGATGTGTGTTGGAAATGATGACTCTGCCATTGTCAGCTGCGTGGGATGATAATTAGTGAGTAGCACATGGCTCTGGTACGTTTAGAATGTTATTTTCATTCTTTGGGACTAAGCATGTGTGTGTGTATGAGCTTTGTATTTTCGTAGCCCTTGTACTTGTAGTTATACTTTAGGAGCATCTATATAGGGGTGTGGTAATGAGATCACAATTTTGAGGAGGCACATATACTTGGGTAGGAGGGGCATGACTGTAGTTGTAACAGGTGTTGTGGTGAACCAGAGTGATGTTCTTTGTGACCATACAATGGGGGCAAATATGTATGTGGGTGGGCATAGCAGCATAGTCTGGTGGGATGTTGCTAAATGCGTAGGAGATGTGTAGGGAAGGAGGTAGTTGTTTATTTGAAGGCTGAGAAGGTTTCTTGTAGCTGAAAGTGTTTTTTTCATCCTTTTGCAGGGGTTGGTACATGAGATCATCATGGACCCTGATGGAGATCTTATTGTGGCTCTTGGCTTGGTGGATGAGGACTTCTGGCAGGAGGAGAGAGTTGTGAGGTTGCGGGCTCGCAGACCGTGGCATGTGTGGTCTCGGGATTGGCTTCCCCAACGGCCTGACCTGTGTCACATGCGCCTGCTGTATCAGCTGGAGCAGTGTTTCTCAACTCCAGTCCTCAGGACCCACCAAGAGATCTTGTTTTCAGGATTTCCTTAGTATTGCACAGATGACACTTTAATCACCTGCACTGGGGATAATTCAAACCCCTGTGCAATACTAAGGAAATCCTGAAAACACGACGTGTTGGTGGGTCCTGAGGACTGGAGTTGAGAAACAATGAGCTGGAGGATACTAGTCCGCATGATTTTCAGAACTATCTCCGTATGTCGGAGGCAGGGGCGGACCTACCGTGGCGCAGCTGGTTCAGCTGCACCATGGCCCCGACCGGTTAGGGGCCACCTCAAGCACCTGTAGGGGGCCCTGCAGAGCCACCCCCCATGACCCTGTGTCAGAGGAGAGGAGGTTAACTGAGGGAAGCTTTCTGCTTCCCTTGGCTGTTCCCGCCCCACCTCTCTCCTGCAGCTCCGGCTCCCAGACCTGCAATGCGCGGCTTGGCACAGGTAGGAGCCGCTCGCAAACCTCCCCCTGCTCCTCAACTACAGCTGCCAGCACCCGCCCCCGCTATAGCATCCCCCCCCCTCCTCACCTACAGCTGCACCAGGGCCCGTCAGGCTCAAGTTCCGCCACTCGTCGGAGGACTCGTTCACATTCCTGTTGGAACGCATAAAGCCATTGATAACCCGACAGGACACTTTGATGCGTCGAGCTGTGCCACCTGAGGAGTGTTTGGCTGTTACTTTGAGGTTCCTGGTAACAGGTCGTTCGAGAATAGACTTGCAATACACTGCAGCTGTCTCATGGCCACTGCTGAGCCGCATGATCCCCGAGACATGTGAGGCCATCATGAGTGCTCTGCTGCCATCCTACATGCAGTTGCCAACAACCCCGCTACAAGGATGGATGTTGCCAGAGGGTTTGAGGACCGCTGGCAATTTCCAAACTGCGGTGGTGCTTTGGATGGCAAGCACGTGAGGATCACAAAACCCCCCAACTCGGGGTCCTTGTATTTTAATTACAAGGGATATTTTAGCGTGGTCCTCATGGCCCTGGTGGATGCTCACTATCAGTTCCTCTACGTGGACGTTGGCAAGAACCGGCGTGTCTCAGATAGGGGTGTGTTTGCACACTGCTGCTTGGGCCAAGACCTAAGGAGAGGTGCACTTAACTTGCCCTCAAATGATGAGACAACTGGTCATCTCAACTTTGCTTTTGTGGGGGATGAAGCCTTCCCACTTCAGGCTCACCTACTACGGCCATATTCCCAGAGGACGCATTTTCAATTAACGGCTATCCTGGGCCCACCGTGTGGTTGAAAATGTGTTCGGGATCATGGCCAATAGATTCCGCTTGTTTCATATGCCTTAGCATATCAAACTGGAATCTATCGATGTGGTAGTGTTGGCCTGCTGTGTGCTGCATAACTTCCTGCGTAATAGGGATCGGTCATCATACACGCCGGGAAGTTATGTGGATTCTGTGGACCCCACAACAGGGGAAGTCCGTCCCGGGGATTGGCGTGCTGCCGACCATGGTGTGGCGCCACTCTAGCCGCTGAGCCACGGTCTGAGTCAGCAGGATGCCAGGAGCAACAGAGACGCATACTGCCCTTACTTTAATGGCCCTTGGGCAGTGGCCTGGCAGTACCAGCAGGTGTAGGGTGGCTGGTGTTGTGAGGAATGAACATGAGGAGGAGGGTGTAGTCACCTGGGTGGCTGCACCAGGAGGAATAATTTTTTGTTTGAACATCTTGGATGTTGACACATTAGTTAGTTAGATTTGTATTTATTTGGGGTTCTGTACTGTGAAATGTTTGGGTACGGGCATTATTTATCAACATTTTGTAATTATTTGTGTGATGTAGACAATGGTGTTTTTAATGTTTTATGCTTGTTGTTCAAAAACCTTTTTGTGCACAAAAAGTCCAACTAAAGAAAAAAAACAAAACAAACACTGTTTCTGTCGTTACTTTTCAATACAGGACAGTTGCACATAGCTTTATGCTGTGCACGGAGGTATGTGGGCCGTTACATGATATTGATGGGTCCGTGCAGCATTGTGTGTGTGGCACCCTGTCACCCTGTTGGGCACCACAGAACCCTTGGGGCACAAATGGAGTAAGTAACAGCAAAGCAAAACTCACAAAACACCAAACAACACAACAACACCTTAGAACACCTGGTTTCACCCGAGCCTCTAGGGGTAGCTCCACTGGTCACTTTGAGCCAGTTCCCCCTATAAATAGAGTCTTGAAGGGAGAAACACCAGAGTGTGCAGACGCTACAAGAGCTGCAGGTTGTGGAAGATCTCAAGCTCATGAGACACACACCAGACCTAGTCAGCCTAGCTACCAGTGAGGAAATCCCTGCAATTGGGATACTAGGAAAGGAGAAGCACCTCTCAAGGAATACCAGAGTTAAACCAACTCTTCCCTCATCCTCCGGTTACTGGAACCGAAGCTGTGAGAGCTACCCAGCCACCACAGAGAACCAGCACCATTAACAGGAGGTTTAGCCACCTGTTCCACCTGATGCACCTACCTCCGAGAGCCCAGGGAAGAGTACTGATCCTGCTCAGACCCTTTTACAGTGCCCTCAGTGCTGTTAACCAGGTGAAGCAAGTTCCATTGAACACACTGCCCGGTCTGGCTGGATTTCACATCCACCCGACCATAATCAGAGAACTACAGAAAGGAAGCCTAACACTGCTTGCTGTGAACCTCCAGAAGTGCCGGCTTCACTATCCCGGTCCGAGTGTACCTGATTACCACCCAGTAAAGGTACCTAAAAGAGACTTTGTGTGGTTGTGCGTTACTCCTGGATTTGGCGCGCAGCATCCCGCAGCTGCCTCACAACATCTTGCGCAGCTCCCGGCTCCGGGGACTCCCGCTCGTCCTGTGGGGAGCGTCCCATCTCGCTGTATAACATCCCCCGGAGACCCGAACAGCGCTGGTAAAGTTACCAGAACCCCCGCAGGTGGCGTCACGAAGACAAATCATCCCTACTGTTCCACCATTTCCCCTATTGATCTGGACCACCGGGCCTACACCACCGCAGGCGCGGTTCCGTGACTGGAGGAGAATCAAGGCCCGCTCCGTGTACCCCCGGTTACGGTGAGTCAGAATTTGGCGTCACGAACAGGATACAAGCAGGCCCGTTATCACGGGTATTGTGTGCTATTTATTGACTGTAAATATCGAACTGTAAATTTGATCCGCCATTGCTGCGCGAAAAGGCGGGAAAAGAAGGGGCGTGACTGTGCAGAGGGCGTGAATATTGGCCCCGCCCCCACGCTCTGACGACTTCCTCCGGACGCAGCAGGAACCGGAAACTCCCGTGGTGCCTCACTCCTCACCGCGAGGCCGACACTTCCGTTTGAAACCGAGGGAAAGGCTACGCTTAACTAAGGGGGAGCGACCATGAGTAACCCGGTTCCCAACAACGCGGTACCCCCGCTAAACCAAGCGGTACCTCAAAACATACCTCTTGATGGACAGCAACAAGCCGGCGGTATGCCACCGCAACCCGCTCCGATTATGCCGATGTCTTTACCCTACGTTCCTAATGCGACCTGGTTACCTAAGTACAGCGGTGTACCCAGTACCTTGGAGAACTTCCAGAGGAAGATATGCCAGACGCTGGACATGTACCCTATGACCGGAAAGCAAAGAGCTTCAGTTATTATGGGACAGTTAACCGGCGCAGCTGAACTGCAGAGCCGCAGTTGGCCTGTAGAAACTCAGGAATCTGTGGAGCAGATATTCGCTAAATTAACTCGGGTTTTTGAGCGCCATACCGAAGCTGAATTAAGACTGTCATTCTATCATTGTAACCAAGGGGCACAAGAAAGTGTCCTCGATTATTCACTGCGCTTGCAAAAAGCATACAGACTGTTAAAAGAAGTTGATCCTGATGGTGTCAGAGATGAAAACAAAGCGTTAATTGGACAATTTATTGTGGGCCTTAAACTGTCTGAGGATAGAAAGCAAGCAAGCTGGTGGTCCATACAAAATCCTGGCGCAGAGTTTGATACCTTAAGAGACTTAACAGTTTGGGGACAACGGCTCGCTGAAGTACCTGATCCCGCTTCACAGCAGCAGCAGTATGCTGACACCCCTTCCGTGCCGGCAGCAGCATCTCCAATCCCTGCGATTCTGTCCAGTGCACAGACTCTAACACCTGACCTGGATCGAGCAACTGTGTGCTAATGTAGAGCAGCTGATGAAAGACGTGACCAAGCTACAAGCTGGGAGAAGACCCAAGACAGATGCAAGGCCATCGGACAAGATTCTACTCGCCGACAGCCCTGACGACGTCCCGTGGATGAGGAGAAAGACACAGCCGTCGCGAGGAAAACCTGCAGACCGCCGCAGTCCTGACAGACGCCGCAACAGTCAGCAGAACGACCTAGGAGGACGTATTCAACAATCCCGTCCTTTAAACGAGCGCCCCTTGGGCGAGAAGGGCCAACCCCAGGAGTAGACTGTCCAGGCCCTACGTCCAGCTGGGAATACAAGTATGTTGGAGACTGTCCATACTTACCAATCGTCATCAATGGCATCGCTATATCCGCCTTGATAGACACTGGATCCCAGGTGACATCCATTCCCAGTACCCTTTACAAGCAGTTCTGGCCAGATGTTAAGCTAGAACCCCCAAATCCCGATATGAACCTTCAGGCAACTAATGGTTTGCTAGTTACAATAGAGGGACAGTGGGAAGCTACAGTAAAGGTGGGGAGGGTGCAGCTGAAGAACCAGGGTATCTTAGTGGTACAAGATAAACCTAACAACAAAGATCCGTATGTAATACTGGGTATTAATGTTATGGTTAAATGCATCGATGAAGTGTTGTTTTTACTCCAACAGAGTGTTGAAGCCGGTAAACCCAGAGAAAAGAGGGCTATCCAAAAGCAGATCAGAGCTCTGGTGTATCAACAACAGGTAATATTGTCAAATGGTGAAATTGGCAGAGTAAGGGTCACAGATCCCATTCCAATTGTGGTACCACCCAGAAGTGAAATGATGATCTGGTGTCGAGCAGCCATAGGCCTCAGAGGGCAGGACTACCAAGCTGTAGTAGAACCTGTAATGTCTGACAGTAGTCCTACGCTCTTGACAGCCAGAGGGTTGGTCGAGAAAAGGGAGAGTCCCCGTACGCATATTAAATTATGGTGATGACGAAGTCAAACTGCCAAGATATGAAAACTGTCGCAAAATTGTACCAGGTAAAAGATGATGCTGTAATTGATGTAAAATCCTCAGCCCAAACAGTCACTGATGAACCCCCTCACTCCAAAGATCAGTTAGAGAAATGGTGTCAAGAACTCAGTGTAGGAACTGACAATACACCCTCTCACCAGAAAAATGGAGTATACCGGGTAGTTCGGGAGTATGAGCAAGTGTTCAGCAAACACCCACTTGACTTTGGGAGGATTAAAGGGGTACAACACCATATCCCCACAAACAACCATGCACCTATCAAAGAAAGGTGCAGGCCTATACCACCCACTCACTACCAAAAAGCAAAAGAGATGCTTCAGGACATGAAGAATGCAGGAGTCATTAGGGATAGCTGTAGTCCCTGGGCCGCACCACTAGTCCTGGTTAAAAAGAAAGATGGTAGTATGAGGATGTGCGTAGACTATAGGCAAATCAACAAAGTCACACACAAGGATGCATACCCGTTACCACGCATAGAAGAGTCACTAGCTGCACTCAAATCTGCCAACTACTTCTCCACATTAGATCTTACTAGTGGGTACTGGCAGGTTGGCGTTGCAGAGGAGGATCGTGAGAAAACAGCCTTCACTACTCCTATGGGCTTATGCGAGTTCAACAGTATGCCATTCGGGTTGTGCAATGCCCCAGGAACATTTCAGAGACTTATGGAGTGTTGTTTTGGCCACAAAAACTTTGAGACTGTCTTGTTATACCTTGATGATGTCATTGTATACTCTCAGACCTATGAAGATCACCTCCAGCACCTGAGTGAAGTGTTCGAGTCACTGTCCAAGTACGGGATGAAACTAAAACCGTCCAAGTGCCACCTGCTGAAACCCAAGGCCCAATACCTAGGACATGTGGTAAGCGCTGAAGGCGTAGCACCGGATCCGGATAAAGTCACCGTCATCAAGGACTGGCCAGCACCAACCAACCACAAAGAGGTACGTCAATTTCTAGGACTGGTCGGGTACTACCGACGATTCATCAAAGGCTATACCAAGATAGCCGCACCCATGCAAGATCTCTTAGTAGGTCAATCCAAAAACGGCAAGATCAGGGGACCCCCGTTCCACTGGGGCCCAGAACAGGAACAGTCCTTTCAAACGTTAAAAGATGCTTTGACTGGAGAGGAAATCCTGGCCTACCCTGACTACAATCTCCCATTTTTACTGTACACTGATGCAAGTAATGAAGGTTTAGGAGCAGTCCTAGCTCAACGCCAGCAGGGCAAGGAGAAGGTGATAGCCTATGCCAGCAGAAAGCTCCGTCCCACAGAAAGGAACCCGGAGAATTACAGCTCCTTCAAGCTGGAGTTCCTGGCCCTGGTCTGGGCAATCACAGAGAGTTTCAAGCATTACCTGGCATCCGCCCCGTTCACAGCTTTCACAGATAACAATCCTCTAACACACTGCAAAGCTGGGAGCCCCAGAACAGCGTTGGGTAGTGTTGGGTAGCAAGACTCTCTAACTACGACTTCACTGTAAAGTACCGGGCAGGTCACAAGAACGGCAATGCTGATGCCCTGTCCCGAATGCCTCACCTTCCTGAAGAGGGAGAAGACATAGATGACCTGGAAGAGATTGAACTACCTGCTTTCCACCGTTCGGGTACAGCAACATGTCATCAGAGAAACCAGACACGTGTAGAGAGGACCGTGAACCCTTTACCTCACCATGACTGGAAGGAGGCTCAGGCCAACGACCCAGATGTCAGCCTGGTAAGGGATCTAATCACTCAAGAACACGCCAACATGGACTCTGATGCCTCATCAACTGCTAAACGCCTGTGGAAGGAGAAAGGGAGGTTGTTTGTCTACCAAGGTAAACTATGCAGAAGATACCTCAATCCAAGAACCCATGAACTAATCTGGCAGATTGTAGTTCCCAAGACTGAAGTCCAAATGATCCTTCAAGCATACCATGATGATGCAGGACACTTTGGATGGAAGAAGCTGGAGAGACTCCTGAAGGATCGGTTCTACTGGGTCGGTATGCGAGGCTCAATTGACAAGTGGTGTAAAAACTGTGGACCATGTCACCTTCGAAGGAAAGACCATCTAACTCAGAAAGCTCCGTTGCAGCCAATTGTTACCACCAAACCTCTTGAAATAGTTGCTCTCGACCATGTGAAGCTTACCCCAAGTCGAACCGGGTACACTTACGCTCTCACCATTGTGGACCACTATTCAAGGTTCCTGGTAGTCGTTCCAGTTAAGGACCTAACTGCTGAGGTAGCAGCCAAAGCGTTCCAGAGTTACTTCTGTCGCCCCCATGGGTATCCAGACCAAGTCTTAACTAACCAAGGGCCAGCCTTCGAATCAGCTCTGTTCCAAGAATTCTTAGGGCTATATGGGTGCAAGAAGATCCGCACAACACCTTATCATCCTCAGACGAACGGTTTATGTGAGAAGATGAACCACATAGTCATTGACATGCTCAAGACCTTACCAGTTGAAGAGAGAAATCAATGGCCAGAGAAACTTCCAGATCTCGTGGACATCTACAACCACATACCTGTCAGTTCAACCAACTATACACCTGCTTACTTGATGAGAGCAAGACCAGGTAAATTGCCTACTGATTTGCAGATGGGAACCATCGAACCCACAGAAGACTCTTCTGATGAAGATTGGGTCAGTCAACGCCAAGAACAGTACAGAAAAGTAAAAGAAAGTGTTGAAAGAAACCTAGAAATCAGTAGAACCAAACAAGAAAAAGACTTCAATAAGCACACTTCAGCTGAACCATTAGCTACAGGAGACTTAGTGCTAAAAAGAAAGCGAAAAACCAACAAATTGGATAACAGTTGGGAATCTATGCCCTACACCGTTATGCCGTCACACTATGACAACTCAAAAACTTGCGTTATCAGTAAAGATAATGGAAATACTATTGCAACTGTTTCAAGGGATCATTGAAGAAATGTCCATCACAGTTAATCCCACAAGCAACCAGTTACCCTGCTGTAACTACAGATGAAGAAACTAAGGAAAACCTAGTACTTACAGACATTGGATACTTACCAGCTGACTGGCCACAATGCGGTGATGCATTCCTCATACCAGTTATGCATTTCTACCAGCCTGTAGAAAATCAGCAACCAAATCCAATTCAACAAGTCCAACCACAAGTTCAAGTGCAAGAATTGCAGCCTGTTATTATGGAACCTGAGATTCCTGTAATCGGTCAACCTGCTAGTCCCACAGTAAGAGAAGCCATTCCTACTCAACTACTTACAGAAGTTAGTCCAGTTGATAGACTACGTACTACTATGGTCTTACACGTAGCAGAAGTAGAGAACCACCAACCACTTCGTACACTACACCAACAGCTTTGGAAACACCCACACTACGCAGATCCACACGTAGTACATTTGGTCAACCCCCACCCGAACTTGGAGAATGGGTTTAAGAATGTAGTGGAACCATATTACCTGTAAGTGTTTGTAAATAGTAACCAGTTTTCAAAACCTGTAAAAAGTACGTGTACAGAAGGGTGGAGGAACTGGGCTCTGTCCCAAGTATATCAAGTTGGGGACAGAAAGCGCCTGGTAAGGTATAGAAGGTTAGTACCGGCCTCCCAAGCAGAGACACCCGTAGGGAATGTATAAAGTTTGAAAATATGTGTGGACTTTACCTTTTTCCCTTTTCATAAACTTTGGACAATTGTCACAGGACTTGTGTGATCACTAACTTTACCTTTTCCAGCCTGTGGCAGATGGACTAATGCCGTATGGACTGCTTTTCACCTTTTTCATATTTTTCACTCCCTTTTTAGTGATTTTTGTCATTTTTCTTTAAGACTCTGTAATTAACTGTTATAAAATGTATAGTGTTAAGTTGTAAAAATAACTTTTTGCTCAGCCGGGAGAACTGAGGTTAACTAAGGGGGAATGTGGCACCCTGTCACCCTGTTGGGCACCACAGAACCCTTGGGGCACAAATGGAGTAAGTAACAGCAAAGCAAAACTCACAAAACACCAAACAACACAACAACACCTTAGAACACCTGGTTTCACCCCGAGCCTCTAGGGGAAGCTCCACTGGTCACTTTGAGCCAGTTCCCCTATAAATAGAGTCTTGGAGGGAGAAACACCAGAGTGTGCAGACGCTACAAGAGCTGCAGGTTGTGGAAGATCTCAAGCTCATGAGACACACACCAGGCCTAGTCAGCCTAGCTACCAGTGAGGAAATCCCTGCAATTGGGATACTAGGAAAGGAGAAGCACCTCTCAAGGAATACCAGATTTAAACCAACTCTTCCCTCATCCTCCGGTTACTGGAACCGAAGCTGTGAGAGCTACCCAGCCACCACAGAGAACCAGCACCATTAACAGGAGGTTTAGCCACCTGTTCCACCTGATGCACCTACCTCCGAGAGCCCAGGGAAGAGTACTGATCCTGCTCAGACCCTTTTACAGTGCCCTCAGTGCTGTTAACCAGGTGAAGCAAGTTCCATTGAACACACTGCCCGGTCCGGCTTGATTCCACATCCACCCGACCATAATCAGAGAACTAGAGAAAGGAAGCCTAACACTGCTTGCTGTGAACCTCCAGAAGTGCCGGCTTCACTATCCCGGTCCGAGTGTACTGATTACCACCCAGTAAAGGTACCTAAAAGAGACTTTGTGTGGTTGTGCGTTACTCCTGGATTTGGCACGCAGCATCCCGCAGCTGCCTCACAACATCTTGCGCAGCTCCCGGCTCTGGGGACTCCCGCTCGTCCTGTGGGGAGCGTCCCATCTCGCTGTATAACATCCCCCGGAGACCCGAACAGCGCTGGTAAAGTTACCAGAACCCCTGCAGGTGGCGTCACGAAGACAAATCATCCCTATTGATCTGGACCACCGGGCCTACACCACCGCAGGCGCAGTTCCGTGACTGGAGGAGAATCAACGCCCGCTCCGTGTACCCCCGGCTACGGTGAGCCATGTGCTAATGTCCAGTACACAGGTCCAGCTCTTTGGGCCACACTATGCCGTGACTGTGTGTACATGTCCATTATGATGTGTTTGGCCACATGAGACTGTGTCCACACACATGGAGAATGCAATGGTGTTTGTGGAGGATGTAGGTACACTTCACTACACACACACACATAGTTCTGCCATGGCAACTCTGCCATGGTGTGGACCAATGCATGTACAAATGTCCATAGTGTTGTTTGTAGGTTACCCGCAATCACATACAGACGCACACCTAGGCACTGTAACAGTAATCCACTGTAATGCACAAGACCGCTCCTATGCGACACTTTTGTGGCTAGAAAATGTGTTGCAGGAGCCACAATTGACGATTCGAGTGTGTATTTGTGCAAATACATGGCGTCATGTATTAGCCAGCCTTCCAGAGCAGGCTGACCAATCGTAACTTAGCTGCACGTTCCTGTGATAGTGAAGTAGTCGTGCCGAGTGTGCTTCATTGGATATTGTGCTGTGGGGATTAATGTCAGAGCTGGGTATATTTGAGCTTAATAAATGGAGATTAGTGGGTTGTCTGTGTGTTTTAATTCTAATAAAAAAATTTTGCGTCTGTTTTTTAAATATTTACTCAGTGGATTGGTAATACGGGGTATCATAGACGCCTCAACATTACTAAACCAGGGGTTCATGGCAGCTGGCAATACTTATCTGACATTAACCCCTTCTATTACCCCATTTGCCACAGCACCAGGAAGTGAGATGAGCCTTTGAATGAATGCATCATATTCTGGAGCCACTCCAGGGTGCTATTCTTACTGTGTGTGTGGGGGAGGGGGGTAAAAATATCATCCCACAACCATGCACTTTATCTTGGCTGGTATCAAAATTGGAGTGGGTGGGACCTCGCATGGGTGGGACCCCAGGTTTACAGGAGCCCACGTTAATTTTTTCAATTATTTTATTTTTACTGTAATCTCACGTCAGTTTGGTTGCGATACTGGCAAACCAATAACAGATGCCGGCAGACAGGGTAGGCGGAGCTAAGTCTGACTTTAACCAATCAAAAAGGAAGGGAGCAATGCAGTGAAGTTCATGAGCAAGCCCGGAAGCAGGGTGACAGCGGCATTGAAGCTTGGTAAGTCATACTCTAGGAAGCTAATGGCTGTACCAAAACAGCTGAGTTCTACTGTAAAACGGTTTGAGCTGTGTTTGGCAGCTTTTGGGCCCCTTTTGAAGGCGCTTTCTGTGTTTGGTGTCTCATCCAGACACATATGGGTATTGGTTAATATTCTATCAAGTAAATACAGGTTTCTGGGCTCTCTTTTACAGTGCACACTTCACCTTCTTCCTTATATTTTGGAAAAGCAACAATACCTCCAACAATATACTACCCTAGAGGTCAGTACATTTACTATAGGGACAATTCCTGTATAGATGGTACTTAATTAAGAGAGTGACAAATAGGTACATAATTTATTTTTCTGTTTTCCAGAAAAAATTTCCAATGACAACAACAGTGGTTATCTACATCATTTTGAAGCCTCAACAAATTTCACTTGCAGATTTTAAACCAAAGTTTATTTTTATGTTTATTTGTAGTCTTAGCACATTATATATTTTTAATTATTTTTTAACTAATAAAATTCCTACCACCGCATAGGTTTAATAGCATTCAGATCCTTGTCTTTTTAAACATTCAGTGTAGCGCGGGGTTTATAGGACATATTAATAATACTTTTTCTGTAAGTCTCCACACGAGACTTAGGGTGCTTTCACATAACGATTTTTCGGTTTTCCGATGCTGTCCGAAAAAAATCGGACAGCATCGGACCGATTTTCGGACCCCATGTATCCCTATGGGGATCGGACCGAATCGGATGTGCACTAAATGCCATCCGATTTGGTCCGATCCGATTCTGTCCGATTTTATTATCGGTGCTAAAATCGGAGCCTGCTCCGATTTTAGCACCGAAAATAAAATCTGACAGATTCGGATCGGACCAAATCGGATGGCATTTAGTGCACATCCGATCTGACCCGATCCCTATAACATGGGGCCCTATGGAGAAGGGTCCGAGGAAACATCTATGTCTCCTCGGACCCCGTTTTACTGTACTGAGCATGCTCAGTACAGTAAAACTGCTCCTAACTAGGAGCACAAGTGTTAAAAAAAATAAATAAAGGTTATTCTCACCTCCCCCCGAGCCCCCGCCGTCTTCCGCCATCTTCTGCCATCTTCTTCTAGGCTCCCGGTGGCTCTCGCAGGCTGCCGGTGTCAGCAGAGCGCTCCCTCTGCTGTTCAGGACCTGCGGTGATGTCACAGTCACGTGACCGCGGTTTCACCATGGTGAAACCGCGGTCACGTGACTGTGACATCACCGCAGGTCCTGTGTACAGCAGAGGTACACCTCTGCTGACACCGGCAGCCTGCGGGAGCCACCGGGAGCCTAGAAGAAGATGGCAGAAGATGGCGGAAGACGGCGGGGGCTCGGGGGGAGGTGAGAATAACCTTTATTTTTTTTTTATTATTTTGCAGCCCGGCGCCGATTTTATGCCGGAATCGGGTGCCTATTTGGCACCCATTCCAGGCATCAGAAGGGAGCCGATGCTGTCCGATTTATATCGGACAGCATCGGCTCCCTTCAAATCGTAATGTGAAGGTAGCCTTAGAAAAACCTGCAGCAGCAAAACTGTACATTGTATAGTTGGTAAAGAAAGATTAAGGGCCATGTCACACGGTTCAATTTACTGAACGATATTGTTAGCGATCACATGCACGCGCGATCGCTAACAATATCGTTCACATCATTGGTGAGCTGTCACACAGGCAGACTCACCAACGATATGGACTAGTGAGAACGCTGGTAACCATGGTACACATCGGGTTACTAGGCACTGCGCGGCGCATAGTAACCCGATGTTTACCATGGATGCGTGCTCCCAGCATAGGCTGCGAAGTGCTGGGAGCTCGTTCATCGTTGCTCTGCCGGTGTCACACGCAGCGATGCTCGCTTAGTAACCCGATGTTTACCATGGATGCGTGCTCCCAGCATAGGCTGCGAAGCGCTGGGAGCTCGTTCATTGTTGCTCTGCCGGTGTCACACGCAGCGATGCTCGCTTAGTAACCCGATGTTTACCATGGATGCGTGCTCCCAGCATAGGCTGCGAAGCGCTGGGAGCTCGTTCATCGTTGCTCTGCCGGTGTCACATGCAGCGATGCTACGTGTCCATCGGCCGACCAACGATAGATTTGTGAACATGTTCACAAATGTGCAATCAAACAATCAAATGATTTTTCAAAGAAAAATCGTTTGATTATGCACAGTGACGCACAAACGATATCGCTTAAGCGATCTAAAAAGCAGATCACTTAAACGATATCGTTCAGAAAATTGATGCGTGTGACGTGGCCCTTACATACCAGCTCCAGTGTTTCCCAATTATACGAAATTTAAGGTTAGCCTAAATAGCTACAAGCATGAATACAAACATTGGAAACATCAAATGAAAACATAAGTTATTTAGCTGTAATATGATCATAAATGTTTACTCCTCTAGCTTTAAGAGGTGATCGTGCCACCAGGAAGAATCATATTACATAACCCCCCAAAAAATACTAGCCGATAATGAGAACAGAATATTGGAAATGATCTAACCTGCTTAGAAAGAAAAGAAATAGCTTGAATTGCACAATCCAGACATGAAATTGGATTGACGATGAATTGGGAATAAAAGCTCAGTTGACTTTATTTCTAATATAAGAACCAGTATTGGATAAACTGATCACCACAGCTCTAAATATAGTCTATTTCGTGGACTTTTCCATTCAGCAGTTTGATGTGGCAATTTTTAATCCATATTTCATTTCTCTAAAGACACTAAGTGCAATTTTGTGAAATTAAATTATTTCTAATAATCCAAGATAGGCTAACTTCAATGTTAAACGGGACATTTTATATCTCCTGAGAAAGGTGAAGCTCTAAATAATCTTGCTGTTATTGACTTATGTCAGTAGATTATTTTATGACATCTCATCTCGTACTTTTTATAGAACGTCATGAACTGCACAAACAAAAGAAAAAGCTCAAAAGGGTTTTTCCTCTTTGGTTATGTAATCTGAATTTTACAGCTGGACCCAAAGAGAAACTTATACTAAAAGCTGCTAATGTGTGTTTTGTAAGTATTTCTAAAAGTCTTCAGGCACAAAATGGGTCAGACAAATTACTAAACCAACTAAGTTCCTCTAGTGAGTGCTGTGTCCTGATACGAAGCAGAAAACTGCCCAGAGCCAATTGCTTGCTACTAAGGTTTATTTCATGGAATTATTCACAAATAATATATATGGTCTTAATGATGTGGAACTATTACAACAAAGAGCACAATGAAAGAAGGACTACATTTTATCTATAAATGGAGAAACATTTCCTCTATTTGATCCATGAAAATTAAGTCCTGCACTGACTACTGTCATACCTTTGGCCACAGGGCCGTTCTCCTCTGAATAGGGAGACGGGTGCCCACCGCGCTGCTCTATGAGCTTCATCTGCTCTGTCCCTGCTACGGGGCCAGTCTCTGCTGAGCAGGAGACCGGTACCTATCATGCAGCTCTGCTGGTTCTGCTTACCCTTGTGCAATGCCTTCCACTGATCACCCTGCCTGTGGTCCCTGCGACCGTCTGCCTCTTCCTCACACAGGAGCCTGCGTACTCTTGGCAGGTTTCCTGGGAGTGTGCTTAGGTGGCACGCACTACACCCTGTAAAATTTGAACCCTTCACCCCTGGGAGCAATTTTCTGTTTTTCTGTTTTTGCTTTTCCCTCCCCTTCTCCCAAGAGCCATAACTTTTTTATTTTTATATTATATAAAACATATGAGGGCTTGTTTTTTTGCAGGACGAGTTGTACTTTTGAATCAAATAATTTATTTTACTATATAGGTACAGGATAATATAAAAAAATTCCAAGTGTGATGAAATGCATAAAAAAGTGCAAACACATGTTTGTTTTTTTTCTATTTGCTATGTTCACTGTATGAGTTAAACAGACATGTTGATATGATGCCTCTGATTGGTACGAGTTTGTAGATACCAAACATGTATAATTTTACTTTTATTAAGTGGTGAAAAAAAATTCAGGAGTTTTTAAAGAAAAAGAATTGCACTTTTACGCCATTTTCCGCAAAATGTTCTTATTTTTTGGGGATCTGGGGCTGTGTGAGAGCTAAATTTTTGCATCCTGAGCTGAAATTTTTAATGATTCCAACATAATTTTGGCGTTTGGACTTTTTTCTATTACGCAGTTTTCCAATCTGATTAATCGAATAATATATTTTGATAGACCGGGTATTTCTGAACATGTTGATAGCAAATATGTATCTTTTAATACTTTTATATTCAATGGGCATAAAGGGGTTGATTTGAACTTTTGTGGGGGGGGTTTCATATTTTTAAAAACTTTTCTTTTTCTTTTTTCTTTATTTTACTTGGCCCACTAGGGGGCCTCAGTGCTGCATAGTCCGATTGCATCTCCTATGTTCTGGTGAGCTGCAGCACACCTGACATAGTAGAAATCATTGTTTTCTGCCGTGACATCACTGGGAGATCAGGGGAAGGAATGATTGCAGACAACTTCTGTGGTCATTGCAGGACCTCGGGCTGTCAAGCTAACAGACAGAGACCCTGTGATTGCATCACGGAACCGCCTATCATGGTGGGAAATTATTGATCCCCGCTGCGGTGCTTTGGATCGTGCTGTCAGTGATTGACAGTCCGATCGAAAGGGTTAACAGCACCGATCCGATCGCTGATCAGATGGTGCTGTTAGCTACACATCTTAGCTGATCATATCAGCCAAGATGTTTTGGGATAATGCAAGCTCAGCGCGTGAGCTCACATTAGGGGGAAGGACACGGTAAGGATGTCTATAAACATCCTTGGTCGTGCAAGGCTTAAAGGGCTAGTACACCTGTTTCCTGTTTAGCTTTTCAGTTTAATTACTGGTCTATGGTATATAAGGCACCCAGGGCCGGCGTCACCACCCGGCACACCCAGGCAAGTGCCGGGGCCCTGGAGTGCTGGGGGGGCCCACCGGGTCCCTGACGCTGTGAAATTTGCCCTGACATGATGCCCCCTGAGCACTGTTTCCCCACTCTCCCTCCTAACCTGAGCGGAGCCACTGATCATAGCGTCTGACAGTAATGAGTCGGCGGCAGCAGCAGATCTTTATCTCCTGCACCATCGCGGTGCACACAGGAGGGGAGATCTGCTGCTGCCTGCTGGCTCTCACTACAGTCAGATGCTATGGTTAGCATCTCCACTCAGGTTAGAAGGTTGAGTGGGGGGCCAGTGCTCAGGGGGCCCCTGTCAGGTTGGATTTGGACTGACAATGGGCAAAGCCCCGCTGGGCCAGCGGCTCAGAACTGATAACACTGGGGAACAATTTGAAAAAAATTTCTGTTGAGTTAGTTTTTGAGCTGATTTATACTAAAATTGGCATGCTGATTCCAAAACTGTAGTCAGTTTTTTTCTAGCACGTCAAGTTTTTCCTCCACAACTTACCTGCCAGAGAAGCACAATTGCACTGATATCTGTAATAAGACTTGTTATCTGATTACAATTCGACTCATATAGAGCTATGTGGCAACTTGTAAGAGTAGTCACAACTGAGACAGTGTGGTGAGAGGTGTGTGTAATTTTTTGTTCATATTTGTACTATTTAAAAAAAAAACAAAAAACACATTTTAGGTACAGTAGTTTACATATTTTTGAGAAGACAAAAATCCTATAGTTCAAAAACTTGACGTGATAGAGAAAAATTAATCAGCATCCAAAAATAGATTAAGAACAGTTGTCTGACCTAACTCCTAAAATAAAAAATTCTGTTCCCCAGTGTAATTAATTCCGCTGTCAATGCATTTACTGGTATTGACAGCGGCGGCTGCTGCCCGCATGGGGTCTCTGTGCGGCAGTCCCCAGGATCCCTCTCACCTATTTGCGGCCATTGCAGTCACACAGGTCACTGCTGCTAAGTGTCAGAGTGGGGCTATAGGGAGAGGTGAAGGCCCTTTGATGCTCCACACAGGCTTAAGCATGATGACTGCAGGGGCCCCAGCTCCCCCTCCCAAGAAGACTGCAGGGCCCCAGCTCCCCCTCCTCTGTGTTCTCCTTTCTGTCCTATGTTCTCAGCAGCGTCAGAGAAGGGGGAGGGGTGCCTGCACTGCTCCGACTACAGAAAAGATGAAGTGCTGATCTGGAGACCAGGAAGGAAAAGAAAAAGACCTCCACATAGATGAGTATAATGTGCAGTGTGCAATGTGTAGTTTGTGGTGTTTAGTGTGTGGTATGTAATGTGTAAAATGCAGTGTGTAATGTGTAATGTGCAGCGTGTAATGTGCAGCGTGTAAATTGTGGTGTGTAATGTGCGGTGTGTAATGTGCAGTGTGTAATGTGTGGTGTGTAATGTACAGTGTGTAATGTGTGGTGTGTAGTGTCTGGTGTGCAATATGTTTTGTGTAGTGTGTAATATGCAAATTACACGGGCACCCAGGGGTGAGAGACATGAACACAGGGGAGAGAGAAAGGAGCACAGGGGAGAGAGACAGGAGCACAGGAGAAAGAGACAGGAATCTAGGGGAGAGACAGGAACCCAGGGAAGAGAGACAGGAGCACAGGTCGGCGAGACAGGCTCACAGGGGGGAGAAAGCGCAAGAGAGAGTAGAATACACACAAGGGGTAGACATATGAAGAGAGGGGAGAGACAGTGCACGGGGGGAGAAGTGCACAAAGAGGGGAGAGACATTGCATGGGGGGAGAAAGCACACAGAGAGAGGAGACTACATACAGCAGGGAGACCTACAAAGAGAGCGGAGAGACATGTCTGTATGTGTAAAAGGGGGCCCACTAAGACTCTTTCGCCCGGTGCCCGCAAAAACCTGGAGCCGGCCCTGAAGGCACCTTCCCCTTTTGGGAGATGCCTGGGCAACATGTTCACACCTTAGGAACGTTGCTAGTGTCCAGAATCCACTTCTTTTTTTATAATCCTTTATTTATTCTGTAAAGCAAACAGAAAAAATAAACAGACACAATATAGGTTATTTTTTCAGCAATATAAGCAAGTTATTCAAATATTCTGAGTTTGCCCAGAATCCACTTCTGGCTGTATCAGTCATCCCTGGATTGCATGGCTTATTCTGGATCCACTATGGGCTGTGCCTGCCTTCCCAGGATTGCTCCGCATATTCCAGATCTTGCTGACGGCTGTCCAGTCTCTCTCAGATTGCACACACCTGCCAGGATTCTGCTGCAGGCAAGCCAGCTAATCACTATCAATTCAAGTATTCCACCCTCATTGTTACGGTCTGTGCGAGTAGCACCTGTGGTCCCGGCAGTAGTGGCATTTAGACCCCCAGGGGCTGTACTGGGATAATCCCTGTATAGGGGTTTACTTGGGCTTGCTCCTCCTGAGGAGTTCATTGTCTCGATCTATGGGGTCCTCTCTATAGGACACCCTCCCTTTATGTTTAAATAAAGTTATCAGTTTCTTCAAGACGTCACTCTCCGGTCTCTTCTTGTCTTAGGGTTTCAGCTACCACTAGCCCACAAGTGGCCGAGTGACTCTGCTCCACACTCCATACCCCTGGGGCGCTACAACTACTACATGGATGAGAAAAAGAAAACATAGGGCAGATCATTTTCAAAACTTCGATCTCTAAATTATTCCCTAAAATGATCTTATGTGTAACTGTGCAGAGTATTATGTCTACATAAGAGCTTGTGCAAACTGGTCTGATCTCAGATCACAATGCTTGGACAGGCCAGACCCTCCAAAGTGTCACAGCCTCATAGAAATATATGATGCTGTCATTCTCCAGTTGGGTGTATTGCGGCCAGTCCGTGCATTGCGCTTCAGCATCAAACTTATTTGCATGGATGTCTGCATGAGCCATAATAGACAGCTTTAACAAGATATATAACTCAGTTGTATTACCGTATAACCTTTCTTCATAGTCTGTCAAGTATTGCAGTTTAGTCTCTTCTATGGGCTGTGTCTAAAACTCCTGCTCAGTCTTTATTCCTTGCACTGGGATATTCTTCCATACCAGACACAGCCTAGGAAAAAGAAATGTGTTTATGTATTTAAAAAATTAATTTTTTTTCAATCACCAATCAATTTCAACAATTACCTTCCCCATTTCATGATTAACCATGAAATGCAGTTTGCCGCTGATTCATACATTTTTATTATGCAATTCTCTAGTAATCCCAGATTGTTCTAGTCGGTGTAAGGACTAATATTGGTTGGATTTATGACATCATCTGACATGATGTTTTTCTTCATAGCAGCTTGCTAGATTTATTGACTTGCTGAATGTGAGCTATGGAGAATAGTTCACTCTATTCATATAGCTCTCATTCAGTTGACTATAAAAAGATCTATGAATCACATTTATGATGAAAACTTTAAAGAAAAATAACTGTGGGTTATGTGATTTCCACAGAAATGTGGTTCTCTTATATGGTGGAGTTTCCTAGTTCATCTCATCTGTTTGCAAAATTTGCACAAAGCTTCCGGGAGACTTGTCATTCATTGACTATGTTTATTATGAGGAGGCTTTAAGTGTGTTAATAGCATATGTACAGATATTAAGAATGAAAAGCAGGCACAACGCTGGTTTTTAGAATACAGTACATGCTATATTGTATAAAACTCACAAGCATTGAACAATTGACACGATCCATACATTTCAATATAAAGCAGCTATTTTTCTTTATCTCTTATTAATTGGTATGATTTTAAAAATCAGTTGAAGTGTATTCATATGGGTTAAAAATCAAGGCCATCTTTTTTTACGAAAGAAATAGTGGTTTTCTCCCATCGCCTTCCACGACAGCATTGGAGGATGTCGTCCACGCCCTATTGGGGGACAGGAACACAGAGAGGTTAAAAGCCCCTCTCCTTCCTCCACACTCCAGTGTCTTCCTGTCCCCCTTGGGGCATGGAGAGGTTCCAGTGCTGTCAGGGCGCCAGGGGCAGCATTTGGTAGACTTACGGCCGGGCCAGAGATGGGCATTGGGGGCGACCTCCTCCTCCTTCTCGGGCTCCCATGTGGGACCTTGCGGCCTTCCTGCGTCCTCCGGGGCAAAGCAGGCCGTTTTCAGAGCGCCGGAGGCCTGTCTCAGCTCTCCGGCGTCTCCCTCCTCCAGCTGCGGTCCCGGGAGCGCGCGCCGTGAGTGCCGCGACGTCACTTCCGGTTTCGGGTGACGTCACTTCCGGTTTTCGGCCGGCGGCTCCTGTGCGCACGGCGGCGGCTTGGGCACGGCTCCAGGGGCCCGGCAGGCCTATCGCACGCGTCTGCCTGCGGCCAGTGACCGGGAGAAGGGAGGGAACAGCTGTTCCACGTTGGGAGGCACGGTGCTTAGAGATAAGTACCCGCCGGAAAACTACACCAAGGTAAGGAGATCCCTGAAGATGGAGGGTGTTATATCTTCCTCCTCTGACTCTGCAGAGCCCAGCGTTCCCCCAGCTCCTGTAAGTGTCTTGGGGGTGGTCACTGCTGTAGGGGGCATTAGATCCCTTCACTCACTCTGGGTCCCCTTCTTTCCCCTTTTTCTATAGGGAGACAAGGGCCCCCCTGTTAAAAGCAGCAAAACCCCTTCCAGAAAATGTGGCATCTGCAGCATGAAACTTCCTTCTTCCTGTAAAAAGAAGTTGTGTCAGCCGTGTACTGACGGTGTGGTCAGGGAAGAATCCCCGTCCCTGCTTGAGGAACTCCAGTCCATGGTTAGACATGAAGTTCAAGCAGTTAGACAGGAGGTGCAGGCTTCTATCTCAGCCTTGCCGGGTTTTGCCGCAGCATCCAGGCCTTCCCCTCCAAAAAAGCGGAAGCTCCAGGACTGTGATTCGATGGCTTTCATGGAGGCTGTCCAGAGCTCTGCGTCTGAGGACGGCGAGGATGTTGCCTCTGTTGCCTCTACACAGGCACGAGATTCTGGCCACTACTATTTTTCCTCTGAGTCCATGGGGGAATTGCTGGACGCTGTCCGTAGCACCATGGGGGTTGAGGAGGTGGAACCCCCTTGTTCAGTGCAGGACGACATGTTCAGAGGCTTACAGGCTAAGCGGCAGTTCGGCTTCCCTGTCCATGAGGTCATCCGGGAGCTTGTCCACCGGGAGTGGGAGTCGCCAGAAAATAGGCTGATCACCCCTTCCGAGTTGAAACGGCGGTTTCCCTTGGAGGGTGCTGACTTTGTCGGGGATGTTCCAAAGGTGGACATCCAGGTGGCCAGGGTGGCTAAAAAGACCGCCTTACCGTTTGAAGATTCCTCCCAGTTGAAGGACCCCCTCGATCGTAAGATGGAGAGTGTTCTCAAAAAATCCTGGGAGGCGGCCGCTATGTCTTTGAAAGTGAATATTGCATCGACATGTGTGGCCAGATCTCTCTTTAAGTGGATCTCCCAGCTGGAAGATCACATCCTGCAGGGTACTTCCAGGGAGGTGCTTTTGGATTCTGTTCCACTCCTGAGGCGTGCTACAGGCTTCCTGGCTGATGCCTCGGCAGAGTCGGTCCGCATTGGCGCCAGGAGTGCAGTGTTGTCCAACACGGCTCGCAGAGCGGTGTGGCTTAAGATGTGGAATGGGGATGTCACTTCTAAACTTAAGCTGTGTGGCATCCCTTTTCAGGGTCTTATGTGTTTGGTCCGGCATTGGATGACATCTTGGAATAGAAGCCCTTTCGGAAGCAGTCCTTTCGGTCCGAGCGTAGCCAGCCCTCCCAGTATAGGGGGAAGGGTAAATCCGGTCGCTGGGCCTACCAGAAAGGTGACAGAAACCGTAATATCTTGCTCCCCCAGCACCGAAGTCAGGGGGCGGGGGCCCAGCCGGGCTCTAAGCAATGACGCCGGACCCATTGCTGGGCGGCTCTTGAGGTTTCTTCCCCAGTGGGAAGCAATCTCCTCATGCCCGTGGATCCTCTCGACCATTCGGGAGGGTCTGCGGTTGGAATTCGAGAGTCAGCCTCCTTCATGTCTGCGGATCACTCCTCTTCCCCTAGGGGACTCTCGCGCACTGTTTTTGTCGGGTCTGCAAGACCTGTTAGGTTCCGGCGTGGTGTCTCCGGTCCCTCCAGGAGAAGTGGGCCAGGGGCACTACTCCAGGTTGTTTGTGGTGCGAAAGCCCTCCGGGGCGCCCCGTATCATCTTCAATTTAAAACTTCTCAATCGTCATGTTCTTTACAGGCGATACAAGATGGAATCCGTCCGCTCGGCGATTCCCCTGATCGGGCAGGATTACATGATGGCCACCATCGACCTCCAGGACGCGTACTATCACGTCCTCATTCACCCGTCTCACAAACGCTTTCTGCGCTTCGCGATCTCCGGGGCAGGTGGGACGGGCCATTATCAGTTCAATGTGCTGCCGTTCGGGATTTCGTCAGCCCCCAGGGTTTTTACCAAACTCATGGGGGAGGTGATGGCATTCCTCCAGTCTCAGGGCTTGTGCGTGATTCCCTATCTAGACAACATGCTTGTGGTGGCTCCTTCGGCAGATGTCCTGCGCACCCATGTTTCCAGAACCTTGGAGATTCTTCAGGGTCTGGGGTGGGTGCCCAATCTTCGGAAGTCAGAACTGGTTCCGGCGACCCGCCATCAATTTTTAGGAGTCCTGCTGGACTCCTCAAAACAGACCTCGTTCCTTCCTGTCGCACACCGGCTTCTGCTCCGCGACAAACTGACCCGCTTCCGTGCTCGGGGGTCCCCCACCTTGCGGGAGGCAATGTCCCTGTTGGGATCCATGACGGCCTGCATTCCATCAGTGGCTTGGGCTCAGGCTCATTCCCGTCTGCTTCAGGAACACATTCTGTGCTCCTGGGACAGGCGCCAGGATTCCCTGAACTCTCGGGTCCAGACCCCGGGGCGGGTGGTGGCCTCCCTTTCCTGGTGGATGAATCCCGGGAATCTCCAGACGGGGGTGGCCTGGCTGCAGGCTCCAGTGACCTCCGTAACTACAGATGCCAGCGGGTCCGGTTGGGGAGCGATGGTGGATCACATGCCGTTCCAGGGGGTTTGGAGTCAATCGATCAGTCGTCAATCTTCGAACTTCCGGGAACCTCTGGCAGTGGAGGAGACGCTTCATGCTGCAGTTCACGTCCTACAAGGGCGTCACGTCAAGGTTCTGTCGGACAATGTAACTACGGTTGCCTTCTTGCGCCACCAAGGTGGTACTCGGGGCAGCCACTTGCAGGTGCTCGCAAGACGAATATTTTCCTGGGCGGAGCGCCATCTTCTCTCCTTGTCAGCTGTTCATCTACGAGGAGCAGACAATGTACAGGCAGATTTTTTGAGCCGCACGAAGGTCCACCCTGGCGAATGGAGCCTCCATCCGGACGTGTTTCGCTCTCTTACGGACAGGTGGGGAGTCCCGTCAATCGACCTGTTTGCATCAAGAGCAAATGCCAAGGTGCCAACGTTCTTTTCCCTGAGTCGGTCAGATCATCCTCTGGGGCTGGACGCCTTCGCCCATCGCTGGGACTTCCAGTTGGTGTATGCATTTCCTCCGATCCCGCTGCTCCCCAAGACTTTGCAGAAGATTCGGACGGAGGGGGTGACGGCTATCCTGGTGGCTCCCCTGTGGCCCAAACGGGCATGGTACGGCGCTCTCCACGACCTGTGCCTGGAGGGTCCGATTCGGTTGCCCCACATCCTCGACCTACTGTCCCAGGGTCCTCTATTTCACCCGGACCCTCAGTGGCTCAATCTGGCGGCCTGGCTATTGAGGCCGAGATCCTGAGGACCAAGGGTCTCTCCCAAGCAGTGATCCGCACGCTTCAGCAGAGCAGGAAGCTCGTGACGAATGCTATTTATGGGAAGGTTTGGAAACGCTTTCTGTCCTGGTGTGCTCCTTCCGTTCCAGATGTTCATCATCCTAATGTGGCTCTCATTTTGGATTTTTTGCAGCAAGGCTTGGATTCGGGCCTTCAGCCGAGCACTCTTAAGGTCCAGGTTTCAGCTCTCAGTGCCGTATTTGATCAGGATCTGGCTGCCCATCGATGGATCAGGCGCTTTTTTACCTCTGCTGGTAGACTGCGTCCCAGGCTTCGGGCTTCCGTCCCTACTTGGGATTTGAACATTGTTCTTCAGGGGCTTTCTCAGGAGTCCTTTGAGCCCTTGTCGGCTTCTTCCCTTCCATCTCTCTCTCACAAGACAGCGTTTTTGGTGGCCATTACTTCGGCCAGGCGAGTTGGGGAGTTACAGGCGCTCTCGGTCCAGGCGCCTTACCTCGTGGTTTCTGATGATCGCATTACGCTTCGTTTGGATCCATCCTTTCTTCCTAAGGTTGTGTCAGATTTCCATCGGTCCCAGGAAGTGGTGCTCCCGTCCTTTTGTCATTCTCCCGCTAATGCAGCTGAGGCCGTGTTTCACACCTTGGATGTCCGTCGAGCTGTCCTCCACTATCTCCAAGTGACCGCTTCCTGGAGGTTGGATCAGAACCTGTTTGTTCAGCATTTCGGGAAAAACAAAGGGAAAAAGGCTTCCAAGGCTACCATCGCTTCATGGATCAAGAAGGCGATCTGTTCGGCCTACGTCGCTCAAAACCTTGCTCCTCCAGTGGGGTTGAAGGCTCATTCCACTCGGGCTGCTGCTACATCCTGGGCGGAGCGGGCTGGAGCTTCATCTGAGCAGATATATGCAGAGCGGCTACGTGGTCGTCCCTCCACACCTTTTCACGCCACTATCGGTTAGATCTGTCCTCTAGTCGGGATCTGTCCTTTGGTAGGAAAGTCCTACAGGCAATTGTCCCACCCTGAGGAGTATCGGTGGTATTCCTCCAATGCTGTCATGGAAGGCGATGGGAGAAAACTGAATTAGTCCTTACCGGTAATTCCTTTTCTTGGAGCCTTCCATGACAGCATCAGTCCCCCCCCCCTTGTTGTCGGATTTGGTTCGATTGTATCAGGTAATCCATGTCTTCGGGTGATCTTGGTAATACACTGGAGTGCGGAGGAAGGGGAGGGGCTTTTAACCTCTCTGTGTTCCTGTCCCCCAATAGGGCGTGGACGACATCCTCCAATGCTGTTGTGGAAGGCTCCAAGAAAAGGAATTACCGGTAAGGACTAATTCAGTTTTTTTAGGGGCCAGATACATTAATTGTTCAGTCACTATATTAAATAATAAAATGATGAGTCCCCGCTAGGGGTATCTCCAAACCTTACTGGATAATAATTATACATTGAGCAATAAAACAGTATACTTATTCCACCTAGGGAAAATATAACCCTAAGACTATGTTTACATAACATTTTACTTTATGTTCATTGGCTTCATCGGGGCTTTAGTCCAATCCTCCGCAAAACAGCATTCAGGCATATGTGCTGATGAAGTCATTGACAGTAATAATGCAGATGAAAACACAGTATACTCTGTCATGCATAATCTTCAGCTGCATAGGCCTGGTTGATTCTGGCAGTAAGACATAGTCTACTACGTCTTGATGCCCTCCTCCAATTGGAGTATACAGCTGAAAATTATGTATGACAGAGCATACTGTGACTCCATCTGAAGCATTACTGTCAATGACTCCATCAGCACTTATGCTTGAATCCCACTTTATAGGATTTCAGATGTAAGCCATGTCACGCCCATGACTCACGTAGCTGATGGACGTCATCTCTCTCTCTGCGGTTGCTCTGCAGCTCATCCTTGTGTCTGACTTTTTTCTAAAAGCCTCATGCTACTCTCCTTGCTCTGCAGCATCCACCTGTGGCTGATGTGTTATTCCTACTATAGGTAGGCATGGCCAAACTCTTCTGAATTGATATCCACTATGTCCAGCAGACTTCTGCTCCCCCTGAAAATCCCCTTCCAGCAGGTGCTTTATAAAGTAGTTCCTCCCTTCACTTCTTGTCTGATCTAGGTTCATGTTCAGTTCCCTGTCATGTTTCCTGCAAGATGCTTCTAGCATTGTCTCTCTTGTTTACTGACCCAGCTTGCCTTCTCGTTTACACTGTTCTCTACATTCTTGAACTTGGCTTTGTATCTTGATCCTGGGGAGGCTGCCCTGACCACAGACTGTGTGACTATGCTTCTGTCTCATCCTTCTGTAATGTGTACTCCTGCCCTGACCAATCGGTCAGCTGCTGCAGTCCTTGGGATTGCCCTGCTAGTGCTACCAGGCTATTTGGCCCAAAGCCCAGCCTCGCTACCAGATGTCCAAGAGCAAAGCAGGCATCCATTTAGTTATGCCCTTCCAGGGTAAGCCTTGCCCATGGTGCAGTGGGTCCACACCTACCAGTTACATATTGCGACAAAGTCATGGAACGTAAGTTCAAATGTGATGTGAACATAGCCTAAATATACCTATTCTGTTATTTATCCAACGTTTCACCATAATTGTTAAATGCTTGTTTTCTGTTGATAAGGTTGAAGGCACAAAATGAGGTCTTAGGTTATTTTGCAAAGAAGTGTAGATGTGTGTTGATTCGGGCTTAAAGGAATTGACCTGTCTAAATCCATAAGAGTCACACTACAAAATGGAGGGGAAAGAGTGGTATGGAACCACTGATCCCAGAACCAGACTTACTCTAGAAGGGTGTGACTAAGTGCTTACCCAGTATTCACCAGAACCTCTGATAGTAAGATTGGACTTGTTTGAGCCAAGGAACCAGGTACCACTCCAGTAACTCCTGGTTATTGCAATCCACCAGGGAAAAGAATAACAGGGGCACAGGTGAAACTAAATGGCATAACAATCTTTTCAAAATGCCCCCTCTGGTATTGAAGACTGTCTTCCACTTAGCCTGCTCCCTAATCCAAATAAGATTGTAGAATTCCCCTAAGACCTAGATTGGTAAACCATTTAGCCCTGATGATGGAAGAAAACGCGCCTGCCAGATGACTTCACAACTTTCAAACAAGCTACATTGCCTTCATGTCAGCCCTCACCTCTTCTAAACAGACCTATTTCTCAAACCTTATATCTTCCTTATTCTACAACCCCAAACAACTGTTCAGCACTTTTAACTCCCTCCTCGCCCACCGCTTCCCCTTCCGACCTCTCTCATCTCTGCTGAGGACTTCCAAATCAAAATAAGTTTGACCAAACAAGGCAAACCTTTATTGTTCCACCACCCCAACCACTCCATATACCAGACCTCTGCCCTTCCCTCATAACCTCCCTCTCCAACATCACTGAAGGAGAGCTTACTTGTCTCCTATCCAAATCACACATCACAACCTGTGCACTTGACCCCATCCCTTCCCACCTCCTCCCCAACCTCTCTAACATGCTCATCCCAGCCCTAACCCACCTTTCAATCTATCACTGTCTTCAAACCTTCCCTCCTTCAAAAGCCACCATCACGCCCATCCTCAAAAAGCCAAACCTTGACCTACTGCTAGCTACCACCCCATATCACTGCTCCCATTTGCTTCCAAACTCCTTGAGTAACACGTCCATGCTCAACTTTCCTCTCCTCCTTCTAGACCTGTCGTCTGCCCTTGACACAGTTGACAACTCCCTCCTACTTTAGATTCTTTCATCCCTTAGCATCAAAGACCTTGCTCTCTCCTGGGTTGCCTCATACCTTGCCAACCGCACATTTAGAGTTTCCCACTCCCACACTACCTCCTCATCCCGCCCTCTCTCTGTTGGAGTCCCACAAGGCTCTGTCCTGGGGCCCCTACTTTTCTCCATCTATACTCCTTGGCCTAGGACAACTCATACAGTCCTATGGCTTCTAGTACCACCTGTAGGCTGACGGCACTCAGATCACCTCTCTGGCCCAGATGTCAACTCTCTGCTCTCCTGAATCCTGGAGTGTCTGTCAGCCATATCCTCCTTCTTTTCCTCTCGCTACCTAAAACTCAACGTAGACAAAACCAAACTCATCATTTTTCCTCCATCCCATCTTTTATCTTCACACTGATCTATCTATTATGGTAAATGACATCATGCTCTCTCCCACATCTCAAATTCACTGCCTTGGAGTAACTCTCGAATCTGCCATGTCCTTCAAACCACACATCCAAACTCTCGCCACCTCCTGTCGCCCCCAGCCCAAGAATATTTCCAGAATCCATCCTTTCCTCAGCCCTCAATCTGCTAAAATTCTTGTACATGCTCTCATCATCTCCTGCCTTGACTACTGCAACATTCTCCTCTGTATCCTCCCTGCAACACTCTTGCACCTCTCCAGTCTGTACTCAACTCTGCTGCCCGACATATCCACCTCTCTCCTCCCCTGTATCTCCCCTCTGCAAATCCCTCCAGTGGCTCATAATTCCCAGACAAATCCAGTTCAAGCTACTAACACTGACCTACAAAGCCATCCATAAACTGTCTCCTCCCTATATCTCTGAACTAATCTCCCACTATCTTCCCTCACGTAATCTTCGATCCTCCCAAGACCTCCTCCTTTCCTCCACATTTATCCATTCCTCACACAACCGCCTCCAAGATTTCTCCAGAATATCCCCCATCCTCTGGAATTCTGCGCCCCTACACGTCAGATTATCCACCACACTTGGATTCTTCAGATGGATCCTGAAAACCCATCTCTTTAGAAAAGCTTACAGCCTGCAATGACGAGCTGCCGCCCCCCAACCAACGAAGCTGCTGCCCACCACCACCGGAGCTGCTGCCTCTCCACCACCAGATCTGCTGCACCCCTGACCTACTGTCTCCTTCCCATTATCCTATAGAATGTAAGCCCGCAAAGGCAGGGTCCTCTCCCCTCTGTACCAGTCTGTCATTGTTAATTTGTTTACTGTAAACTATATCTATGATTTTGTATGTAACCCCTTCTCATGTACAGCACCATGGAATTAATTGGTACTATATAAATAAATTATAATAATCTGGTTAAAAATATCTGGGATGAGAGGCAGAGGGTGTGGATCCTCAATGGTGATCTGATTAACTTTGTGGCGGTTCAGGAAGGGACACAGTCCCTCCATATACATAGTCTTTCATGGCCTGCCTCTCAAGACCCGAAATGTTATATCACCTGTTTTTTGGCAACTTTGCCCCAGTAATTTGTTTGATTGAGAAATCATAACGTTGGGGAGTTGGCAGTTCTTGACACCCTTGCTCAGAAAAGACATCCTCAAAATCAGACAAATACTCTTATTATTATTGCAGTTATTGTAGGTTTCCCTGGGAAATCCATGTTACAATTCGGGTCCGTGGGCTGTCAAACAAAGCACATTATTAATAAAGATTAGCATTGTACTTTCCAGCTCCCGTGACGCGCATCTTGCTGTTCATGGCTCAGCTATGAACTCGATTTACCTCTGTCACTGTCAGTCTCAGCCTGCTTGTCACTCTGGACAGACGCTTGTCTGTTCAGGGCAATGAAGCAGGGCTGAGCCTGCTCTGACTGTTGGCTACGGCAGAGAGAGGTTTTTTTTACTAATTAAATATGGAGTCCCTACATGTGTTTTTTTGTTTTATTTCTACTGAAAAAATATTGTCTCTGTATTGTGTTTTTTTTCTTTAATGTTTGCTAGAAATTCATGGTGGCCAGGTCTAATTTAGATGGACACCATGAATTTTGGGCTTAGTAGCAGCTGACAATACAAAGCTTGTATTAACCCTATTATTACCCAGCGTGCCGCCTGTCACCAAGGCCACTGGAAGAGCTGGGTAAAGTGCCTTAAAATAGTGCTACAATGAGTGCACCGGTTTCAGGGGTGGCTGCGGGCTGCTGTTTTCAGCATGGGGGGCCGAGAACGCTTGGGCTTTACCACGCTTAGAATCCCAGCCTGTAGCTGCCTGGTTTTACATAGCTGCCAATCAAAATATGGCGGGAGCACACACATTTTTTTTTTAATTATTCATTTAAATAATTAAAAAAAAATATTGGGCTTCCCTGTATTTTGATTGCCAGTCAAGGTAAAGTCAGGCAGCTGGGGGTGGCAGCCCGTAGCTGTCCGCTATATCTATGCTGAAAATCAAAAATACAGCAGAACGCTACATCTTTTTTTTAAATTTTTTATTTATTTTTACACTACCATATCTGTGAAGGACCCAACAGCCAATCACAAACGCTGTGACAGAGAATAGGCGTCTGTGATTAGCTCTTAGAATAACCTGGAATCTGTTCATTCATTCTAGATACTAGAATATATGGGCTGGTATCAGGTTATTCCAGCAGCCGATCATAGATGCCCATGACAGCCTTTGTGATTAGCTGTTGGTTCCTTCACAGATTGACTGACATCATAGTAAAGTAAATGCCATTTGGGCTTATCAATGCTCCGGAAGTCTTCCAGGAATTCATGAAAGATATTGTTTGTGATATTCTCCACTCATGCGTGGTTGTGTACCTTGATGACCTCCTGATGTTCTCCCCTGACCTGCCTACACACAAGAAAAATGTCCATCAGGCAGATGGAAAATCGTCTCCACACCAAGCTCGAAAAGTGCCTCTTTAAATAAATCTGATGACAACAAGGATTGAAAAGCGGCACTCACTGAATGTTTTCCTGCTCAGGTTATTTATTCATTCTGTAGGAAAGGACATTTGTGCGAGGAGAGGGAGAGGGAGGCAGTGCTGCCTCCCACTCCCTTTCCTTGCACACATTTAATTTCCTACGGAATTAATAAATAATCGGAGCTTGAAAACATTCGGTGAATGCCGCTTTTCATTTATTGTTGTCGTCAGCATTGCATTTGTGGATCCCTTAAGCGTGCAACACCGACCTTCAGGTGACAAAAGAGATCCAAAGGCTTGACCAAATAGGTCACAAGGCTAAAAATAGTACAAGGTTTTGGTGCCTGGCTGCAACCTTTTTCACTCTATACAATCTTTAAATAAATCTCCCTCCCTTTCCTAGGATACATAATCTCTGACATTGGTCTAAAACAGGTTCGTAGAAGTTGTCGTTCGTTCTCAATTTTCCACATTCTGAAGGAGAGAATGCAATTCCTGGCTTCACCAAGTACTACAGCTAGTTCATTCCGCACTTCTCCTCCGAGGTTCTTCCCATCATGCCTTAGGGTCACGTTACATGCATCAATTTACTGAACGATATCGTTTAAGCGACCTGCTTTTTTGATCGCTTAAGCGATATTGTTTGTGCGTCGCTGCGTGTAATCAAACGATTTTTCTTTGAACAATCGTTTGATTGCAGATTTGTGAACATGTTCACAAATTTATCATTGGTCGGCCGGTGGACATGCAGCATCGCTGCGTGTGACATCGGCAGAGCAATGATGAACGAGCTCCCAGCGCCTCGCAGCCTATGCTGGGAGCTCTTATCCATGGTAAACATCGGGTTACTAAGCGCCGCGCGGCACCTAGTAACCCGATGTTTACCATGGTTACTAGCGTTCTCGCTGGTCCACATCATTTGTGAGTCTGCCTGTATGACAGCTCACCAACGATGGGAACGATATTGTTAGTGATCGCGCGTGCATGTGATCGCTAACAATATCGTTCAGTAAATTGAACCATGTGACGTGGCCCTTAACCCGCAAAGGGGCAAGTCCTAAATTGTGAACTTTAGAAGTGGAGAATGCTTTTGTCTCCATCAAGCAGGCTTTTCTTCAGCTCTGGCGCTGCATAGGCTGCTTGTTCTTCTTGAAAAGTGGATGCTTCTTCCTCTGGGGCTGATACAGTCCTCACTCAGAAGTCTGCTATATGTTAGATGGTGACCTGTGGCTTCTTTTCCAAGGCCTTATTTACATGTGAACACGACTACTGGATTGGCAATTGAAAATTGTTGGTGATCAAGATGGCACTAGAGCAGTGGTGATATCTCATTGAGAGTGCTGTGCATCCCATTATTATTTGCACTCACCACAAGAATCTAGCCTATGTACAGTCATCCCAAAGGCTGAATCAACGTCAAGGGCGATGATTGCTGTTCTTCGCCCAATACAATTTCACTCTTGATTTCCAGCAGGCTAAAAAGAATGCTAAGGCAGGCGTACTCTCAGTTGGTCGACCAGGTACAGGAGCCTCAGCGCATCTTTGTGCCCTCCAAAATGTTCACTTTTGCACTAGTTAAGTTGTCACATATGCCACCCAGTAAGACGTTCGTAGCTGAGATGGACAGAATGTGTGTATTACAGTGGGGCCATTCCTTTAGGTTGGCTGTTCACACTTGTCAGAAGATTCCTCTTGTCTCTTGGCACTACTGGTGGCTGACACTGTGCAAAGATGTGGTGGGCTTTCGTTTCTGCTTGTCTTTCAAATGCCCACAACAAAACTCCTAAGAAGCTTCCTGCTGGCCATCTGCTTCCCTTATAGATCCTTAGCAGCACATCTCCATGGATTTCATCACCGAGCTACCAGTGTCCTTTGGTTTCTCTGTCATCCGGGTGATAGTGGACAGATTGTCCAAGATGACTCACTGCATCCCATTGTTAAGTTTACCGATAGTGCACCCAAGCTGGCGGAACTTTATTTAACACTTCTTACATTTGCACGGTCTGCTGCTCCATATTATGTTCGGTAAAGGTGTCCAGTTCACATACTGATTTTGGAGAGCCAACTGTACTCTACTGGACATCACCTTGAACTTATCATTGTCCTACCACCTCCAGTCCAATGGCCAAGTGGAGCGTGTCAATAAAATCTTGAAAAACCTTGTGCGGCACTTTGTCAATGAACACCCAGCAATTGTGTCAAGCTACTGCCCTGGGCAGAGTTCTTTTATAACAATCATGTGTTCCTCTGCTAAATCTCTGTTCCTCATTGTGTATGGACAGCAGTCCAAAATTCTTTCTCCTTTCGATATCACCTCAGGCAACCCTGCAGCAGATGCTCTTGCCAAGGATTTCCCCAAGATCTGAGGGGAGAATAAGACGTCTCTGGAGCGGTATTCTGTCCAGATAAAATGGCATGTAGATATGAGACACCAGGATCCTTATTCATTCTGTCTTGGAGATAAGGTATGGCTACAAGTTGGGTTCTCACTTCATTGGCCCCTTTGGGGTGCTGCAGAGGATCAATGAAGTCTCCTCAACCCAGTCATCCTGAACCACTACTTTAAGAACCTTAGTTCTCTGCCTTCTTCAGTCAGTGCTGATAACGTCTTTGAGGTGAAGAACATCCTTGCCATGAAGAAGAGGGGACGTAGGACCTTCCTTCTGGTTGATTGGAAGGATTTTGATCTGGAGGAGAGGTCATGGAAGCTTAAGAGGAACATTAACGCCCCTCTTCTCCTTAAGAGATTCCATTCAGGTCTGTAAAAAAGCGGGCATTAGGGGGTACTGTAGCACCTGACGCCGCAGTTCGGGCATCTCCATCTGAGGCTCTAGTGAAGACTTGATAGTCGTTCAGATATGCTTCTCCAAGTGGTGGGTCTACTCCAGGATGCTCAACCCTGCTGTAAGCGTTACATTGCTGTTGTTTTGACGAGCTTCGCAAAGACACAATTAGCACCACAGCTGTGTGTGATTTCAAATCTTAGGCTAGGGCAGATCGTCGTGTGGCATTGCAATATCACACCTTATGATTTCCTATAGAGTCATGTTATGACCAATGGCAACTATGCCATATAATCACAAATGTTTCTAAAGGTGGGCTAGATGTTTTGTTGATGTTCATAAGTTGCATTTAACTCATTTGCCATAAACGTCTATACAACTTGCATGCAACTTGTCCACTATTTATCTGGCTTATTTATAACAAAATCACAGGTTTCAAATAGTTGCACACATGTTTTGCTTAAAGATGATCCCACATGTCAAAAAAACCCTTATTTCACTTCTCATTTCTAAAAATCATGGTTAGATCATGCAAATTTGCCATGATCTCTTTAATATCCTATCAAGAGCATGTAGTTTAGTACAATCTTTATGTACTTGCAGCAAAACCTTATTTAACCAAAATTTTCTAGACCACATTGTTTGAAGCCAAACTTGAGCCTCATGGCATGAAAAACATGTGATGCGGTCAGGGCTAGGGGGTACTCGGACACCGGGGTTGTTGAATAGGAAGTCACGGGCGGACGGGATCCCAGTGCCGTGCCCTGGTTATCATTTAAGTAGATGGTGGTGGGGGAGAAGGGAGTATTTACAGGGGATCGTGACGCCACCTGTAGTTCCTGGTAATATTGGTACTGGCGCTGCTGAGGTGATGGTGGGTGCAGCAGAGTGTGGGACAGCTCGATACAGGTGGAGCTATTACCTCAGGGCAGCGGTGATAGAAATGTGGATGAGGGGAGTTGTAGTGCTGGATGGTGTTGCAGTTCTTACCCCTCTGCTGAGCTGCTGGTGATGCTGAGCCCTCCGAGCACCGGCGGGAAGAATAACGGAGACCAGTTCAAGTTTAATTCCACTTTACTGGGTACTGATAGATGGCAAAACAAGACATGGTACAGAGTTGTGTACAGGCTGGATGTTGCCAGCTCAGGGTCCCCCTTATGGAGTCTCTAGATGTTCTCTGCCTTTGTATTTCAGGGTCTCCTTTCTTCCTCACTTCTACTACCCTCGTAGAAGCTCTCCTGCCAGTCCCACGGTCTGTATCTATCAGGCAAGGTTTGTGCCCCACCGGTCCGGATAGGATGCCCAAGAGCTAGAAGGCCTCCCTCCGGCACCGCAATTAATGGCCCTTCTCCTGTAGTGTCTTGAACCAGTTATCGGTCCTGAAGGGTGAGGTACTTGGTGGCGCTGTCAGCAACCCGGTTTCTATGGGCCTGCAGCTCGTCAGTTTGCAGATAGAGCTGAACTGCTATCTGCCTCAGCTTCCTGCGCTGCCGGTGTTCCCTCAACACGACCAGCTGGCTCCAACCAGTCCTGGCCTGTTGCATGCTGTCCTGGGCCCCCACTTGAAGATGGGGCTCTCTCCGGTCAACTGGGCTGTCAAGCCTGTCCTTCCTGACTGCCTTCCCAGCACCGACTGACTAAAAACTGTCTCTCTCTCCTACTACCCTATCCTAGGCTCCACCCCCACCCTCCTGGGACCTACTAAATTACCGGCCCCACTATTCTAAGTGGTGTGGTCCTAAGTGTGTGTAAGTACAGACTCCACAGGTTTAACCCTGAACTGACAACTTTACAGGGGAAAACACATTTTAATATTCAAGTGCAATACCACCCTGTGGCGCCTAGCCGCAGGGGCGCCACACATGCTTGTTATGTAGTGCCACAAAAATGATCACTTTGTTTTAACTATGCTTTTATTGTGTGCCATTAGTTTGGTCTCCTGTGCTGCCTTGGCATGTGCGGTCAAGCATTTGAACTGATGAAAACATAATTTAAGAAGAAAAATACTGGTGGGAACAATTCAGGGCAGATCTTCTGCTGCAATTCCTTCTGACAGTGTATTTTACGTGTTTGGATTTTTTATTCTTCTATTTTTAAAGCTGTAGCAGATTGGAGCACTTTGCCTGTATTCCAGAGCAATCAAGGCCTCACAACACCACTGGACAGTTTTATGTATGTGTTATGCTCAAGGATTGCAAGCTGATTTCTTATTCCTGTACAAAGCTTTTAAATCTTTTCTTTTATTATTATTATTAATCTTTATCTTCTCATTAATCCTTCTGCTGACAATGCATATATAGGCACATTATTTTGTGTCCGGTATATACATCTCTGTCCCAACTCAAGATTAATTTGAGCAGTTTCCCATCTTACCAGTACTACTTCTGCCCAGCTATAATTAAGACCTATACTTCCAGTCATGCACTCAAGGCCAAGTACAGATTTATCTTCAGCTCTTGATATGCTTCCCTGGTCTTCATACCCTGCATGACACTAGACTATTATTAGTTTATTAACCTATTATATAGATGAATAAATTATTATTTTAAAAAAACTGGGAAAGGGGAAAATACTTCTTAACATCATTTTATATAAACAAATATAAAGTCGTTAACAAAAAAGGTATTGCAAGACAGATAGATAACAGGAGAAAATAAGATGAGACAATAGGGGGAGTTGAGGGGTTGATTCTGGATAAGTAAAGGTGCAGAACTTCTATAGAGAACATACATAAGATCTATAAATACAACTTCACAATGCAAAAATAAAAAGGTATTAATCAACTTAGAATTTTGACCATTGACCATAATTTGTTTCCATAGGTAGTGCTATCACATGTTCTATAAAATACATATATTTTTTCATTTTAACATTAAGTCCAACCATAGTATGATGATAGAGGACTTTCATGTCTGGGATATAGGGCACTAAGCTGCCAAGTTACCAGTTTCTGAGAATACATAAAGACCTGCCGGTGTCTGCCTTTAAATACAAACATTGGTTGCATGAGTAGATGTGGTCCAGTCATATTTTATATCAAGGACTTGACCTCAATCAACTGGGATTGTGCTTAAGGGTAAAACTAGAATCTGTGACTCACGGAGCTGACTTTGAAGCACTGCCATCTGTATCCCCCAATTTCCTTGGTTGTACAACAGACTGGGATATTATTAAGCCACATTTCAGACCAGTCACCCTAAATTGCATGAACAGATGAGTTCATCAATGGGACATAGAAGAGTGAGATATGAAGGAGTCCATATGTGTTAGGTCCCTTTCACACTGGCGTTTTTGAAAAAATGCGGCCGAGCTGGTCAAAAACCGCATCTGCCGCATTTTCTGCCTAATGGCTACACTTGCAGCACAGTTGCAGTAAGCCCCATGCATTGTCTATGGGGCTTGCGGTAAGTGTGCGGCAGACGCGGCAAGTGCGCTTTCGGCAGCGTTTTTTTTCGCGGCCGCATCTGCTGCAACTGCCTAAACCGCACTTGCCACATCTGACGCACACTTACTGCAAGCCCCATAGACAATGCATGGGGATTGCCGCAACTGTGCCGCAAGTGCAGCCGTTAGGCGGAAAATGCGGCAGATGTGTTTTTTTGACCGGATATGCTGCATTTTTTCAAAATGTGAAAGCAGCCTTAAGTAGATTTCACAAAACAGCATTGAGAGGGATCCACTTAACATCCTTGAATAATATGATTGCTTTTTGGGGACTCTGTTTACTTTTATAACTTGTGTGTCCTATAACATGGTTGTATTCTCCATTACAATTTCCCAACTTTTCTAAATGTTGAAGCTTGTAGATTCAATTATATACACTTAAATGTAATTATTCAGCCCATTTACCAATGTGTAATTATTATAATTCCATTTCACTTTGTGTCAATATTGAAATGCTCATGCTGTGCTCAATAGGTCTACATCTCTATTACTTGCAGCAGCTTAGAAATTGAGATACAGAGTTACACGGTTTAACTTCAGGGGGCTTCATGCTTATACAGTAGAGAACTTACTTTATTTTCGGCATTTAGCAGGTGGTGGACAAATAAACCTGAATCTCTCATTGGAACACAAAAATGCAGCTTGAAATGTAATTTCTTGGTGGCTGATCTAAATTTTACCCTATTGTGTATGAAAGCAATGTTCAGTATTTGTTTAAATAGAGCTCTCAAATTAGAAAATATTACAACGTACATATACATTCTACGACTAACTATAGAGGACATAGTCTAGGAGCTTAGGGGTAGATTATTAGAACCAAATCAAATGGTGTCAAAATGTTTTTTCCTTTTTTTTGTAATTTTTTTTAAATGGGAGAAATGATCCAATATTACATGTCTGAGTACGTGAGTAAGTATGTGAACCTTTGCCTTCCATATCTGGTGTGATGGCCTTCAGCAACATTAACTATATACCATTTCCAGTAATTGTTGATTAAACCTGCACATCGGTTTGCGGGAATTTTAGCCTATTCCTACCTACAAAACAAATTCACTTCTGTTATGTTGGCTGCTTTTCTCCCAGGAGCTGCTCGCTTCAGGTTCTTACACATTTTTATAGGACCAAGCTCAGGTCTTTGACTGGCTGTTCCCAAACTTTTTACTTTATCCTTTAAGCAATTACCACTTAGGGGATTTATCATTTTTGCACTTTAATTTTTTTCCTCACCTTGTTCCAAGAACCATAATTTTTTTTTCTGTTGACATAGCTGTGTGAGGGCACCAATTTTAGGGTGAGGGTTGTAATTTTGAATGGCACCATTCATTTTACTAATAGGGTACTGAAATATGCAATAACAGCAATACCAAACTTGCATAGCTCAAATTTTGTATTTTTTATCATCTATGCAAAAAATTGGTTTCAGTGGTCATTTTTACTTTACTGTTAATGGAGCTGTGTAGGGCTTGTTTTTTGTATTTTGTGGGTGGGCTGACTTTCATTGATGTTGATGATGATGGTGGATATGATGTAGTGATTGCTCTTCTTTTTGTATTTTTTAGTGCAATTCTGGCACTTTGATTGTTTTTTCGGTGTTTGCCCTATAATTACCGTAATTTCATATTGTGATAGACTTGATGTTTATGGACATGATTATGCTAAATGTCTTTATTTTTTCTTTAATTTTTTGTGTAGTGTGTAAAAAGTATTTAGAATATTTAAATTTGTGTATCTTTCTTTTATCAGGGCCATATTTGCTGAGGTCTTGTGCCTAGGGCGGTGGGTTGAAGGGGCGACACCTGGATCAAGCTTTACATTTTTTCAATTTATTTATTCTTTTTTAAAATCTTCCTCTCCTTTAAACTTTTTATCACATCAAGCTTATTTTTGGAGGAGGAAGGGGAGCGCCACATTCATTTGAATTAAAATTTTTAAGGTGAAAATATACAAATGGACCTCTGAGCATGCCGGCACTTCCGGAGTCAGTAGACCTCCAATTAGTTATTTGCCTCAATGTTTAATTAGTACCAAAGTTATCAGCTAGTATAAATCATGTACCATTTTGTTATAATAAAAGTATTATATATATATATGCCAGCATTAGTTGATAGGACTGCATTCAAGGGCAAATTACTAAACAAATAGAACAAACTGAAAAAAGAAATGATCAAAAAGCCCCATTTTTTAGATATATAGATACAGTGTTGGCCAAAAGTATTGACACCCCTGCAATTCTGTGAGATACTACTCAGTTTCTTCCTGAAAATGATGGCAATCACAAATTCTTTGGTATTATTATCTTCATTTAATTTGTCTTCAATGAAAAAAACACAAAAAGAATTGTCCTAAAGCCAAATTGGATATAGTTCCACACCAAACATAAAAAAGGGGGTGGACAAAAGTATTGGTACTGTTAGAAAAATCATGTGATGCTTCTCTAATTTGTGTAATTAACAGCACCTGTAACTTACCTGTGGCACCTAACAGGTGTTGGCAATAACTAAATCACACTTGCAGCCAGTTGACATGGATAAAAGTTGACTCAACCTCTGTCCTGTGTCCTTGTGTGTACCACATTGAGCATGGAGAAAAGAAAGAAGACCAAAGAACTGTCTGAGGACTTGAGAAACCAAATTGTGAGGAAGGGACTGTATGGTAGGATACCCAGGAAGACCCCACTTCTTAACCCGAGACATAAAAAAGGCAGGCTGGAGCTTGCCAAAACTTACCTGAGAAAGCCTAAAAACGTTTTGGAAGAATGTTCTCTCTTTTTGGGCAAAGACATCAACATAGAGTTTACAGGAGAATAAAAGAGGCATTCAAAGAAAAGAACACGGTCTCTACAGTCAAACATGGCGGAGGTTCCCTGATGTTTTGGGGTTACTTTGCTGCCTCTGGCACTGGACTGCTTGACCGTGTGCATGGCATTATGAAGTCTGAAGACTACCAACAAATTTTGAAACATAATGTAGGGTCCAGTGTGAGAAAGCTGGGTCTCCCTCGGAGGTAATGGGTCTTCCAGCAGGACAATGACCCAAATCACACTTCAAAAAGCACTAGAAAATGGTTTGAGAGAAAGCACTGGAGACTTCTAAGGTGGTCAGCAATGAGTCCAGACCTGAATCCCATAGAACACCTGTGGAGAGATCTAAAAATGCCAGCTTGGAGAAGGCACCCTTCAAATATCAGGGACCTGGAGCAGTTTGCCAAAGAAGAATGGTCTAAAATTCCAGAAGAGCATTGTAAGAAACTCATTGATGGTTAACGGAAGCGGTTGATCACAGCTATTTTGGCTAAAGGTTGTGCAACCAAGTATTAGGCTGAGGGTGCCAATACTTTTGTCTGGCCCATTTTTGGAGTTTTGTGTGAAATGATCAATGTTTTGCTTTTTGCTTCATTCTCTTTTGTATTTTTCATTGAAGACAAATTAAATGAAGATAATAATACCAAAGAATTTGTGATTGCAATCATTTTCAGGAAAAAACTGAGTATTATCTGACAGAATTGCAGGGGTGTCAATACTTTTGGCCAACACTGTATATACAAAAAACAAATAGCAGTGTAAATGAAACGCTGAGGCAAAGGGATAAGGATTAAAATACACACCTTTAATACAGCTTTATACTCTCCCTACCGCGACGCGTTTCGATAGCAAGCTATCTTCCTCAGGCAGTAGAGAGTGCATAAACAAAAACCCTTTTATAGGATCTGTGTCCAATCACAGTTTAGAATTCATTATGACAACACAGGAAATGGACAGCCTATAATAATGAATTAAATCTCATAATCAACCTTTATAAACCCTAAAATTAATAAAATCTTATATTAATATGATAATATATATCCCATTACCAAGGACACAATTTAAAAAGGAAAATTCAGTCTAAAAAAGAAATTTTGCAATTCAGGGAAATTAATGGATAGCCTTCTCAATAGTTACATTTAATCGCTCTGGGGATAATGTGCCCATTTTATAAATCCAGTAGGACTCTCAATTAATGAGACGTCCAAGAGGGTCCGACCTTGTCTCATCTATTTGATCTATAATTTTCAAACTCAAAAATTTGGGGTCTTTATTACACACCATGAATATTGGACCTGTGTTTATTGAGTCTGGCATGCATGCCCTGTATCTTACGGCCCAGGTATTGAAGGCCGCACATGCATTCCAGTAAGTAAACCACAAATTTTGAATGGCAATTAAGAACCTGCTTGACAGTAAATGACTCACCTGTGGTGTTAGAAGAAAATGTTTTAGAGCCATCAATAATAGTTTGACAGCACAAACACTTGGGAGACCCAAATGCATAAAATCCATTTTTTATGGTATTCCCTGTGTTTGTTGCTGATTTCTCAAAGTTTTTCAGGCAGTTCAGGCCCGAAGGCTCTCACTGTCCAGGCTTGTACCTCTGTTGTACAGGGTCTGTGCACAACTGGTCGAGGTTAGTGAGCCTGCAAACATTGATTATACCATCCCCCTGGTCCTCACTATAGCGCTCTTTTCTTTCCTTTATTTCCATTTTTTAGATATGTATCTTTGTTTATATTTATAAAGACAAACAGACTCAGGAGGGTGAGATATAAAAGACACATATCTGTGGAGAGACAGCGTAATACAATGAGTAGTTCACTATAGGACTCTTTTGCCAACACAAGACCCAAAGCTATATGTAATGTGATTAATCATAGCAAGGTATAGGATTCCTGCAAAATTGTACAAAATTTCTGGTGTATTACTAACTATAGGTAATAACAGAAAAAAGTGTGGAATGATATGTGCATAACACACTCTCTAATTGCTGTGCATCAATTAATTACCGTATATACTCGTGTATATGCCGACCCGTGTATAAGCCGACCCCCCTACTTTTGCCCCAAAAATCTGGAAAAACCTATTGACTCGTGTATAAGCCGAGGGTGGACCCCAGCACAGGTATACAGCCCCCAGCAGTGTGGTATACAGGCCCCCCCCAGTGGTATACAGGCCTCAACAGTGGTAGTATACAGCAGCCCCAGTGGTAGTATACAGCAGCCCCAGTGGTAGTATACAGCAGCCCCAGTGGTAGTATATAGCAGCCCCAGTGGTAGTATACAGCAGCCCCAGTGGTAGTATACAGCAGCCCCAGTGGTAGTATACAGCAGCCCCAGTGGTATACAGCAGGCCCCCAGGGGTACATATAGCAGCCCCCAGGAGGTACCCAGCAGCCCCCTGGGGTACCCAGCAGCCCCCTGGGGGTACCCAGCCCCCAGGGGGTCCCCAGCAGCCCCCTGGGGGTCCCCAGCAGCCCCCAGGGGGTACACAGCAGTCCCCAGGGGGTACACAGCAGCCCCCTGGGGGTCCCCAGCAGCCCCCAGGGGGTCCCCAGCAGCCCCCAGGGGGTACACAGCAGCCCCCAGGGGGTACACAGCAGCCCCCTGGGGGTCCCCAGCAGCCCCCAGGGGGTACCCAGCAGCCCCCTGGGGGTACACAGCGGCCCCCAGCAGGTACACAGTAGCCCCCTGGGGGTACACAGCAGCCCCCAGGGGGTACACAGCAGCCCCCTGGGGGTCCCCAGCAGCCCCCAGGGGGTACCCAGCAGCCCTCTGGGGGTCCCCAGCAGCCCCCTGGGGGTACACAGCGGCCCCCAGGGGGTCCCCAGCAGCCCCCAAATGCTGGCACTCGCCCCCCCTTGCAAGGGCCCCCCCCGCTTCTCTTACCATTCCGGACTTCTGATCCGCGCCGCTCCTCGGTGCTCCTCGCTGCTCCGTCCGTCCGTCTTCTACATCCGGGATCCCCGGCCGTCGCGATGACGTCATATGCCTGCGGAGATCCCGGATGTAGCAGACGGACGGAGCAGCGGGGAGCACCGAGGAGCGGCGCGGATCAGAAGTCCGGAATGGTAATATAACCATCGGGGGGGGGGCCCTTACAAGGGGGGGCGAGTGCCAGCATTTGGGGGCTATATGCACTGCTTCCCCCTGCCGCTGATTGACAGGGGGAAGCAGTGCATATTTAATGAGCGGCCCCACGTGACGGGGCCGCTCATACAGCAGCCCCCCCCCCCTGCCTCCTGCAGCCTCCACAGCCCCGGACACAGCCCCCCCCGTATTGACTCGTGTATAAGCCGAGGGGGAGACTTTTCAGCCAAAATTTTGGGCTGAAAAACTCGGCTTATACACGAGTATATACGGTACCTTATTTTTCACTTTATAAAATGCTCCGGATTATAAAACGCACCAGCATATTTGGTGAAGGAAAAGAGAAAAAAAATAATTTTTAATGTTAAATGCGGTGCATCTTACAATGCCAGTGTCCATCTTACAAATCATATATATGTCCCACATCCTGGGATATAGCCCCCATATCCTGCATAGTGCTCCCTTGTGCTGGCACATTGTCCCCCTTGTGCTGGCACATTAGCCCGCTTATATTGGCACATTAGCCCCCTTGTATTGGCACATTAGCTCCTTGTGTTGGCACATTGGCGCATTAGCCCCCTTGTGTTGGCACATTAGCCCCCTTGTGCTGGCATATTAGCCTCCTTGTACTGGTACATTGGCACATTAGTCCCATTGTGCTAGCACATTAGCCCCCTTATGCTGGCACACTAGCCCCCTGGTACTGGCACATTGGCACATTAGCCTTCTTGTGCTGGCATATTAGCCCCCTTATGCTGGCACATCGGCACATGCACCCCTTTGTGCTGGATATGGCCCCCTCTGTCACGCTATATGCCCCCCTGCTGGCATACACATGTGGTGCCCCTGCGACCAGGTGGCCACAAAGGGAAGTGCAGCCTGGTAAGGCAAGATGGTTGACAAAACACAGATGCACACACCAACCCTACGCCTAGAAGTCTAGGTTGGGCAAGGGGTGGCAGGTGTTAAGAGTAGTGTGGGTGGAGTGCAGAGCAGCACATATCCAGTGGGTGGCACCGTAGATAAAAACGCGGGAACACCAGTTGCAGGGAGGAGAGAAGCAGAACAGTAGTAGAGAGAGGCAGATTCCAAGAAGGCTACATGCCCAGGAGAGAAAGCTCGCTCCATAGCCGGAGGCGAGGGAAGAGCCATAGTTTGACAGAAGAAGAGTGGGAGGACAAGGGCCCGGCAGCCGCACATACCTTAGCTGACCATGAGAACCACGAAGCTGAGAGACAGTGAGGACAGAGGGAGCCTGGTGATCCCACAGCCATACCCGGGACACTGGAGGCTAGGCCACTACAGCCAGAGAGGCGGCTCTGTAGAGGTGACCGGGGGCACTTTAGGACACTAATTACAGGATACATCGGTGTGTAGTAGGTACTCCATGACCTGCAGCCTACCTACCACCACGATCTAGGAACACAGTCATCAGACTTTGATCATGTTCCCCCTGATATTCCAAACAGAATAGCAGTGCTTAGTAAAAAAGAAATATTTTGGATTAATAAATTAAATACGCTCAGCCCACAAGGGTTAAATGAAGTATCTGATCTCTTCTAAATAAATTAATTCAGATACACACTCGGAGTGTGACTTTAACATGTATTTTGGGTGTCCGGAAGAATTCATTTACTTAGTGCTGTGAGAGTAAAATTCACTAAAAATAGCTACCAACTAAATTAATTGTAATTTTATGTGTTTCAAGATATTTTTATTGAAAACGTTTTTGAAATAACCATGGGAAGGGAAGGAGAAGGGTACAGAAGTAAGAAAAAGGGGTAAGGAAAAACAAACAATCTACACATTATAGACAAAAAGGTTTGGAATCACTGTATAATACAATATAGCCGAGTATCAGATGTAGAAATATAGATAAGTACCAAAGCTATAAATCCCGATATAAAACATGTGAAAACAAAAACTGTAAGTTTGCAAAAGAAATATACACCAAATGTATCAAAAAAGGTAGAAGATTCGTAAATAATTAAGATTTTATTTGATCAAAGGTAGTATTGTATTACCATTTAAGAGAAAAGGAAAGGGTAAACAACTGGTAAACCGTGATGGTATATAAAATGTCAATTAGCCTTAATTAAGAGTAGTGGAGAATATATAGATATCCAGGGGGTCCAATGATCTTGGTATTTTGAAAAGGAATTGCTTCTAATTGCTATGATGTGCTCATATACACTATGTTGGGTAATTCGGTCTATAAGAACATCTATAGTGTGTGGATCAGGTTTGGCTCATCTCGTAGCAATGATGAGTCTAGCAGTCACTAAAATATGTGAAATAATAAATTGTAAATGCTTTGGGAAGTCCTCTATTCCAATTGATAGAAGGGCTAATTGTGGAGTAATAACTATAGTGATTCCGGTGACATCTGATAGTAAAATTTTAGCATCTATCCAAAATTTAAGCAGTTTAGAACATCCCCAGAACAGGTGGGCTAGTGTGCCTGGAAGATTGCAGTGCCTCCAGCAATAAGGAGAATTGGTGGGGTTTATGCGATGTAGCTTTATCGGAGTCCAATACCACCGTGAAAGAAGTTTAAAGTACGACTCATGCATTGTCGCCGAAGCTGTATGAGAATATGTTATGTTTAAAGTCTTACTCATTCTTTCTAGATCTATTTTAATGTTAAGTTCTTTCTCCCAAGATTCAAAAAAGGGGTGGTTCGGCAGATTCACTTCCTCATTGAAAACCTTATACAATACATTTGTCGTCCAGATAGATATTTTCCCTGGATTATTTAGTAATTGTACTACTATTTGGGGAATAGCAAACTTGAGGGAAAATTTCGCTAAAAAATTAGAAATAAGCCTCCAGTTCGTCCTTTCATCTCTTGAGAGAGAGTATCTGGTTTGTAGTATGTAAAAGGGTAACAGGGTACCATCAGAAATGAGGTCATTAACAGTATTTATGCCTATAGCTAGCCAGGTCGACAGGTCAAGGTTAGTAATTAAAATTTCTAGTACAGCCAAAGGAATACCGTATATTCTCGTGTATAAGCCGACCCGTGTATAAGCCGACCCCCCTACTTTTGCCCCTAAAACCTGGGAAAACCTATTGACTCATGTATAAGCCGAGGGTGGACCCCAGCACAGGTATACAGCCCCCAGCAGTGTGGTATACAGCAGCCCCAGAGGTATATACAGCAGCCCCAGTGGTTAGTATACAGCAGCCCCAGAGGTATATACAGCAGCCCCAGTGGTAGTATACAGCAGCCCCAGAGGTATATACAGCCCCAGTGGTAGTATACAGCAGCCCCAGTGGTAGTATACAGCAGCCCCAGAGGTAGTATACAGCAGCCCCAGAGGTATATACAGCCCCAGTGGCAGTATACAGCAGCCCCAGTGGTAGTATACAGCAGCCCCAGAGGTAGTATACAGCAGCCCCAGTGGTAGTATACAGCAGCCCCAGTGGTATATACAGCCCCAGAGGTATATACAGCAGCCCCAGAGGTAGTATACAGCAGCCCCAGTGGTGTATACAGCAGCCCCAGAGGTAGTATACAGCAGCCCCAGAGGTGTATACAGGGACCCCCTTGGTGCACAAACCTGTAAAGGAAGAGATTAGTATACTTATCACTGTCCCGCTGCCGCTATCCCGCCGCCGTCATCGCACTCCTCCGTCTTCATCCAGAGTCTTCCGTCTTCTTCCGGCTTCCTCCTCTGGCGCGCAGACAATGACGTCATTGCCTGCACCGATCAGAGGAAGCCGGAAGAAGACGGAAGACGCTGGATGAAGACGGAGGAGCGCAATGACGGTGGCGGGACAGCGGCAGCGGGACAGTGATAAGTATACTAATCTCTTCCTTTAAAGGTTTGTGCTGAAAGGGGGGCCTGTATACTGATGGGGACGGGCCTGTATACTGTATACACTGTATACAGTGTATACAGTATACAGTGACTCGCGTATAAGCTGAGGGGGGGACTTTTCAGGCTGAAAAACTCGGCTTATACGCGAGTATATACGGTATTTTTAATTGTGATTAGAGGGGAGTGTGTAGCAGATTTGTACACCAGGTCTCTCCAGGCCAGAATAACGGCTTTAAGGGTGAGGTAGTTTGGTGGGGGCCTAGAGGGCTCAATAAGGTGGGCGAGAATTAGGGGGCGTAATTGTTCAGTTTTAGCAGCTGACCTTTCTATCTTGATCCTGGATGTGTTATTAGATTCAAGTAACCATCCCTGAGAGAGCTTTAATGTGGAGGCCAAATAATCTACTATATAATCGTCTAAGGATTTATTGCATCTGTCGCCGAAATCGCGCGACAGACACAGGCCGCTCATTGGTTGCCGGCAGACGTGGCGGCTAATGAGCGCCGCGTATGCAAAAGACCTGTAAGGCGCGCAAATGTAAAATTCTCTCTCATCTAAGCCCCCCGCTCCTCCTGCCCGTGCTCCCCCCCCGCTCCTCCTGCCCCTCTCCGCCCCTCCTGCCCCCTTCCGCTCCCCGCGCCCCCCGGCTCCCTCGCATCTCCTGCCCAGGGCTGCACCGTCCATGTGGCAACAGGCAGGGGGAGCAATCCCCACACAGCCGCTTCCTTCCCGCCGGGCGCCGCCGGCAGCAGTAAGTTAAAGAGCCTCGCGGCCTCCCCATGCTCCTCACCTGCGACGGGGAGCTGACGGCCCCGCTCCCCTCCTGCGGCGGGGTGCTGACAGCACATCACCCTCATCACCCTCCCCCCGCTCCTCCGGCTCCATCCTGCCCCGCTTGCTTCATCCTGCCCCCTTCCCCCCAGCTCAATCCTGCCCCACCGGCTCCATCCTGCGCTGCTCGCCACCATCCTGCCCCCTCGACACCATCCTGCCCCGCCGGCTCCATCCTGCCCCCCCGCCACCATCCTGCCTCGCCACCTCCATCATGCCCCGCTGGCTCCATCCTGCCCCGCCGCCTCCATCCTGCCCCCCCACCACCATCCTGCTCCACCGGCTCCATCCTGCCCCGCTTGCTCCATCCTGCACCCTCACTCCATCCTGCCTCGCTTGCCACCATCTTGCCCCCCGCCACCATCCTGCCCCCCACCACCTTCCTGCCACCATCCAGTCCCGCCGCCACCATCCCGCCCCGCCGGCTCCATCCTGCTCCGCTTGCTCTATCCTGCTCCACTCGCTCCATCCTGCCCCGCTCCCACCATCCTGCTCCTCCAGCTCGATCCTGACCCACTCGCTCCATCCTGCCCCGCTCGCTCCATCCTGCCCCGCTTGCTTCATCCTTCCCCCTACCCCCCGGTTCCATCCTGCCCCACCGGCTCCATCCTGCCCCGCCGGCTCCATCCTGCCCCGCCATCTCCATCCTGCCTCCCCGCCACCATCCTGCCCCCCCGCCACCATCTGGCCTCGCCACCTCCATCATGCCCCGCCGGCTCCATCCTGCCCCACCGCCTCCATCCATCCATGTGGCAACAGGCAGGGGGAAGGGGGAGCGGCTGTACAGAAGGGGGCGGTGCTATCCCCACACAGCTGCTTCCTTCCTGCCGGGCGCTGCCGGGAGCAGTAAGTTAAAGAGCCTCGCGGCCCCCCCCATGTTCCTCACCTGCAGCGGGTAGGTGACGGCACCCCCCCGCTCCCCACCTGCGGCGGGGAGCTGACAGCACTTCACCCTCATCACCCTCCCCCCCATTCCTCCGGCTCCATCCTGCCCCACTTGCTTCATCCTGCCCCCTCCCCCCACCCCCCCAGCTCCATCCTGCCCCACTGGCTCCATCCTGCGCTGCTCGCCACCATCCTGCCCCCCCGCCACCATCCTGCCCTGCCTGCTCCATCCTGCCCCCCCGCCACCATCCTGCCTCACCACCTCCTTCCTGCCCCGCTGGCTCCATCCTGCCCCGCCGATCCATCCTGCCCCCCACCACCATCCTGCCCCACCGGCTCCATCCTGCCCTGCTCGCTCCATCCTGCCCCGCTTGCTCCATCCTGCACCCCTCACTCCATCCTGCCCCGCTTGCCATCATCCTGCCCCCCCACCACCATTCTGCCCCCCCAGCCACCATCCTGCCCCCCCCAGCCACCATCCTGCCCTGCCGTCTCCATCCTGCCCGCCGTCCCCATCCTGCCCCCACCACCATCCTGCCCCCCCATGCCACCATCCTGCTCCTCCAGCTCCATCCTGCCCCCCCGCCACCATCCTGCCCTGCCGGCTCCATCCTGCCCTACCGGCTCAATCCTGACCCCCCGCCACCATCCTGCCCCACCGGCTCCATCCTGACCCCCCTCCTGTCTCCTGCCCGCGCTCCCCACTGCTCCTCCTGCCCCTCTCTGCCCCTCCTGCCCCTTCTGCTCCTCGCGCCCCCCCCCCGGCTTTCCCGCATCTCCTGCCCAGGGCCACACCGTCCATGTGGCAACAGGCAGGGGGAGCGGCTGTGCAGAAGGGGGCAGCGCTATCCCCACACAGCCGCTTCCTTCCTGCCGGGCGCCGCCGGGAGCAGTAACTTAAAGGGCCCCGTGGTTCCCCCATGTTCCCCACCTGCGGCCGGGTGCTGACAGCACATCACCCTCATCACCCTTCCCCCCGCTCCTCCGGCTCCATCCTGCCCCGCTTGCTTCATCCTGCTCCCTCCCCCCACCCCCCCAGCTCCATCCTGCCCCACCCGCTCCATCCTGCACTGCTCACCACCATCCTGCCCCCCCGCCACCATCCTGTCCCGCCGGCTCCATCCTGCCCCCCCACCACCATCTTGCCTCGCCGCTTCCATCCTGCCCCGCCGGCTCCATCCTGCCCCGCCGGCTCCATCCTGCCCCCCCACCACCATCCAGCCCCATTCGCTCCATCCTGCCCCGTTTGCTCCATCCTGCACCCATCACTCCATCCTGCCCCGCTTGCAACCATCCTGCCCCCCTGCCACCATCCTGCCCCCCCGCCACCATCCAGCCCCGCCGCCACCATCCCGCCCCGCTGGCTCCATCCTGCCCCGCTCGCTCCATCCTGCTTCGCTCCCACCATCCTGCCCCCCCACCACCATCCTGCTCCTCCAGCTCCATCCTGTGTCGCTCGCTCCAACCCGCCCCGCTTGCTTCATCCTTCCCCCTCCCCCCAGCTCCATCATCCTGCCCCACCGGCTCCATCCTGCGCTGCTCGCCACGATCCTGCCCCCGCCACCATCCTGCCCCCCGCCACCATCCTGCCCCACTGGCTCCATCCTGCCCACACCGCCACCATCCTGCCCCCCACCACCATCCTGTCACTCCCGCCACCATCCTGTCCCCCCTGCCACCATCCTGCCTCACCGCCTCCATCCTGCCCCGCCGGCTCCATCCTTCCCCCCCACCACCATCCTGCCCCACCGGCTTCATCCTGCCTCTCCAGCTCCATCCTGCCCCGCTTGCTCCATCCTGCCCCGCTCACTCCATCCTGCCCCGCTTGCCATCATCCTGCCCCCCTGCCACCATCCTGCTCCTCCACCACCACCATCCTGCCCCCCCCGCCACCATCCACCCCCGCCGCCACCATCCCGCCCCGCTGCCTCCATCCTGCCCCGCTCGCTCCATCCTGCCCCGCTCCCACCATCCTGCCCCCCGTCACCATCTTGCTCCTCCGGCTCCATCCTGCCCCGCTCGCTTCATCCTGCCCCACTTGCTTCATCTTTCCCCCTCCCCCCCCGGCTCCATCATCCGCCTCCATCCTGCCCCGCCGGCTCCATCCTGCCCCCCCCCCACCATCCTGCCCCACTGGCTCCATCCTGCCCCACCGGCTCCATCCTGCCCCGCTTGCTCCATCCTGCCCCTCCGCCACCATCCTGCCCCCCCCACCATCCTGCCCCCCCTGCCACCATCCAGCCCTGCCGCCACAATCCTGCCCCGCCGGCCAACATCCAGCCCCGCCGCCACCACCATCCTGCCCCGCCGGCTCCATCCTGCCCCGCTCGCTCCATCCTGCCCCACTTGCTCCATCCTGCCACGCTCGCTCCATCCTGCCCCGCTCCCACCATCCTGTCCCCCGCCACCATCCTGCTCCTCCGGCTCCATCCTGCCCTGCTCACTCCATCCTGCCCCGCTCGCTCCATCCTGCCCCGCTCACTCCATCCTGCCCTGCCCCCCCACCATCTTGCCCCCCCGCCTCCATTCTGCCCCCCCGCCACCATCCCACCTCGGGAGCGGTAAGTTAAAGAGCCCTGTGGCCGACTCCCGCTGACAGCATCCCCCCGCGCTCATTAACTGCGGCGGGGAGCTGACAGCACCCCCCCTGCTCCACACCTACGGCGGGGAGCTGACAGGACATCCCCATCCCCCCCTGCTCCTCCGGCTCCATCCTGCCCCTCCAGCTCCAGGTCCTAAAGGCCTGTAGCTTGCAAGAAAATGATTTAGCGGTCTTGTAGAAGCGCTACTAAAGCTCAGGCACCAGGATGATGAGGTTTATAAACAGCAATCTTTATTTTCCCCTCACAGCTCCACAACATGTTTCAACTGCTCAAGGCAGTCTTCCTCAGGTAACTGAGCTATAGTGATCCTACACATGCGCCCCTTCTCTGCCTTTTTTTCTAAAGGCCTGTAGGACCTAGGAGACAGAGGTGGAGCGAGCCGGCGGACAGGTGAGTATCCTCACCGAGGATTTTTTTATTTTTACTTTTACCCCCACCACCATCCTGCCTCACCACTTCCATCCTGCCCCGCCGGCTCCATCCTTCCCCCCCACCACCATCCTGCCCCACCGGCTCCATCCTGCCCCACCGGCTCTATCCTGCCCCGCTTGCTCCATTCTGCCCCGCTCACTCCATCCTGCCCCGCTTGCCACCATCCTGCCCCCCCCCACCACCATCCTGCCCCCACCCCCATCCTGCCCCGCCGCCTCCATCCTGCCCCCCCATCATCCTGCCCCACCAGCTCCATCCTGCCCTGCTTGCTCCATCCTGCCCCAATTGCTCCATCCTGCACCCCTCACTCCATCCTGCCCCGCTTGCCATCATCCTGCCCCCCTGCCACCATCCTGCCTCCCCACCAACACCATCCTGCCCCCCCCGCCACCATCCAGCCCCGCCGCCACCATCCCGCCCCGCCGCCTCCATCCTGCCCCGCTAGCTCCATCCTGCCCCTCTAGCTCCATCCTGCCCCGCTCCCACCATCCTGCCCCCCGCCACCATCCTGCTCCTCCGGCTCCATCCTGCCCCGCTCGCTCCATCCTGCCCCGCTTGCTTCATCCTTCCCCCTCTCCCCCGGCTCCATCATCCGCCTCCATCCTGCCCCGCCGGCTCCATCCTGCCCCCCACCACCATCCTGCCCCACTGGCTCCATCCTGCCCCACCGGCTCCATCCTGCCCCGCTTGCTCCATCCTGCCCCGCTTGCTCCATCATGCCCCGCTTGCCACCATCCTGCCCCCCCGCCACCATCCTGCCCCCTCGCCACCATCCAGCCCCGCCGCCACTATCCTGCCCCGCCGGCTCCATCCTGCCCCGCTCGCTCCATCCTGCCCCACTCGCTCCATCCTGCCCCGCTCGCTCCATCCTGCCCCGCTCCCAACATCCTGTCCCCCGCCACCATCCTGCTCCTCCGGCTCCATCCTGCCCCGCTCACTCCATCCTGCCCCGCTTGCTCCATCCTGCCCCGTTTGCTCCATCCTGCCCCCCCACCATCTTGCCCCCCCCGCCTCCATCCTGCCCCCCCGCCACCATCCCGCCTCGGGAGCGGTAAGTTAAAGAGCCCTGCGGCCGACTCCCGCTGACAGCATCCCCCCGCGCTCATTACCTGCGGCGGGGACCTAACAGCACCCCCCCGCTCCTCACCTACGGTGGGGAGCTGACAGGACATCCCCATCTCCCCCTACTCCTCCGGCTCCATCCTGCCCCTCCGGCTCCAGGTCCTAAAGGCCTGTAGCTTGCAAGAAAATGATTTAGCGGTCTTGTAGAAGCGCTACTAAAGCTCAGGCACCAGGATGATGAGGTTTATAAACAGCAATCTTTATTTTCCCCTCACAGCTCCACAACATGTTTCAACTGCTCAAGGCAGTCTTCCTAAGGTAACTGAGCTATAGTGATCCTACACATGCGCCCCTTCTCTCCCTTTTTTTCTAAAGGCCTGTAGGACCTAGGAGATAGAGGTGGAGCGAGCCGGCGGACAGGTGAGTATCCTCACCGAGGATTTTCTTATTTTTACTTTTACTGTGGAGGACCGGGGGCCAGGAGGAGCGGGGGGCCGTAGGGAGCGGAGTATCACCATATACCATAGTGCTGCTATACATGTACTATAATGTGCCGCCATGTACCATAGCGCTGCTATACATGTACTGTAATGTACGGCCATATACTATAGTGCTGCTATACATATACTGTAATGTAGCATCATACACCATAGCGCTGCTATACATGTACTGTAATGTACCACCATATACTATAGTGCGGCTGTACATGTGCTGTAGGGCCACCATCTAGTAGTTATATAATTTGGGAACACCCATTCCCCCCATCTTCTTATGCTTCGATAATGAGGAGCTAGGAATTCTTGCCTTTTTATGATTCCAAATATATTTCATAAGTTGAGACTGTAATTTCTGAAACCATAATTTTGGTTTAAAAATGGGAAGATATCTTATAAATAAATTTAGGGAGTAAGAGAACCTTGAATGCTTCAATGCGACCTAACCATGAGATTTCTAGCTTAGCTAGACGAATATAATGTAAATGAAAGGCGTTGAATAGAGTAGTCAAATTTTCTGAAACTAAATCTGAAGAAGGTTTAGTCAATACCGAAATATGTAATTTTCTTCTCCCATATGTATTCAAGTTCTTTTTTAAGGTAGTGTAGGAATATGGTTTCTATATTGAAGTCAATTATTTGGGATTTAGATTTGTTAACTTTATATAACGATAGACGCGAGAATTTTGCAATTGTGGTGGTAATATGCCTGAGGGATTTAAGAAGATGCTTGGGGAAGAGAGGTGTACAACAGTCCGCGCTGCCAGGATTACTCACATCAATAAATACACGAGTAGTTTGTGTGAATCAGATCCTTCTTTATTCTCCTACGCGTTTCAGTGCCCTCCTGGCACCTCTCTTCCCCAAGCATCTTGTTGCATCTCCACGTGAGTGTGGCCAGTGGAAGTCCAGCAGCAGCCATCAGGACATTATTAACAAGCCTGGGTCTCACAACTGGATTAGGTGAGTGGATTTCATTTCTCACCTTCTCACAAATAAGTGTCTAGTGATAAGGGCACTATTGCGCCTCTTGTCCCCCCCCTCTTTTTATTGAGGGATTTAAGGGGATTTGAGATGGTGAGTAAAATATCATCCGCGAATAGGGCTATTTTAGTTTGTGCAGTATTAACAGGGATGCCAGTAATGTTAATGTTGTCTGTAATGGAAGAGGCAAATGGTTCTATAAACAGGGCAAAAAGAATTGGGGGGAGAGGGCACCCCTGTCTAGTGCCATTAGACAGGGAAAATGTTTGAGACAGGGAACTATTAGAATAAACACGAGCTGATTGGGCAGAATACATTGACTTAATTAGGTTGAGAATATTACGCTTAAGGCCAAATTTTTGTAGTGTGCTAAACAGGAATGGCCAATAGACCCTGTCAAAAGCCTTCTCTGCATCCAGTGCAAGGAAGGCTGATGGAAGATTAGTACGCTCAACAAGGGTAATCAGATTGACTGCTCTTCTAGTGGCATCGGCAGTAGTTCTGCCAGGGATAAATCCCGATTGATCCTCATGCACTAATTTACCTATATGGATTTTTAATCTGTCCGCGGCCAACTTCGCTAAAATGTTTGTGTCCGAATTTAGGAGGAATATGGGCCTATAGTTCTTCGTGTCCAATGCGTCACCATTTTCTTTTGGGATGATAGTGGTGATTGCCTCAAGAATTTCCTGAGGAAGAAAGGCTTGTTGTGTCGTGTAATTGGCTAATTTGGTGAGGTAGGGAAGTAAATTAGTTTCAAAAGTTTTATACAGCTCGTTCTGTAGTCCGTCAGGGCAGGGGCGTAAGTACAATAGGTGCAGGGGTTGCGATCGCACCCGGGCCCTGCAGCCTAGGGGTCCCCAGAAGTCCCTTTGGCCCATAGAAAAAGGCTAATAATATTAAAGATTTGCAAAAATTAGGGGCCCTGTTGGACCTTTCCCTGGGCCTGAAGTTACGCCACTGCATCAGGGCCTGCTCATTTGCCCAGTTTAAGACCTTTAATTACCCCCGAAATCTCTTACTGAGAGTATAGTAGGTTCAAGTCTAGTAGGTCTTGGTCAATTAGTGTGGGTAAATGTAATTTGTGCAAATAATTATTAATTTCGCAGTCAGTGGGTTTAGAAAAGCTTGGGTCATCTTTCAAATTATAGAGGGAGTTATAAAAGTTTGCAAATACTCTAACTATATCTTTAGGGTGTTTATAGGAATGGCCTAGGGGGTCTCTAATCTCGCTAATACGTGATTTAGTTTTATAATGTTTAATTTTAGCTGCAAGCAGTTTGGATGAATTTTAATTTTATGGAAGGGTAGCCTGGGGGTGATTTTAGGGAGGGGAGAGCAAATTTAGTGATAATATGTGGGGTAGACTGGTTTAAAATTATATATTTTGTCTCCCCCTGGTTAATTATCTACCTCCTTTAAATCTAGGTTTATATAGTGCAGATCTGTGATGGCTTATTGGGAGTGTCCAGGACTCATTATCTTATGTTCCTGAATAAATGAGCCGGTTTCCGTTGGAGACCTTTTAGACAATTGGTGTAGAAAACCCTGGTGGTTTTTAGGTAAAAATTAATCCAAGCATTAAGAAGTAAGTTGGTGTAGAGGTAATACAAAGGGTTAGAATGTAAAAGCCCTGGAATGAATGGTTTTGATTTTAATGGCAGCCTTTTAATAGCTGTTACAAGACCCTTGGGGTTTTAAGCTAAAATCCAATTGTATTGATAGAAAGTAGGATGGTGTTGAGGTAAAGCAAGGGGTTGGCGTGTAGAACCCTTGAATGAATGAGTTTGATCCCAATGCTAGATTTTTTAAATAAAATAGTGGTGTTAGCCTTTGTTTTAAGTTTAAGTTTTTAGTAAGCCTAAGTGAAGCGTAGATAGATGGTGTAGTGGTAATGTAACTGATTAAAGTACAAAACCCTGGAACAAGTGGGTTTGAATCCAGTTTTTAGGTTGTGTAAAAATTATTTTTAATTTGACTTTTACCAAATGAGATTTTAGAATGAAGGTTTGAAGTGATAATTGAAATATGTATAAATCTTATAAATGATCTGTATATACATGCTTTAAATTGCAAGAAAAAAAACGCACAGCACTCAAAGACAAATGTGAACTGGTGCTAGCAAAGCTGCAGGGTTATATAATATGAAAAAGATCCTTGTAGCACACAGCTACTACCAATGATGTACATAAGCTACTAGCTATATATATTTGAGGAAAAAGTTTAAAAACGTACGTTTTTTCAAGAAACTCAAAAATCTCCAATTTTTTATTTAATTCTGAAGTTCTTGGTACATACATTGGCCAATGTCTGTTTGCTCATCAACTGCGACAAAGTGACTTCAGGGTCTGATGAGTCCTATCTGACATCCCTGCCCTCCTTGTTCACCCCCCCACTTTCAGTGGGCAGACACCATCTAGACCCTCCATCACCTGTAGGTAATGAGGGTGCAAATTGCAGCATGGAACCTGCAACTCCATATGATAAATAACAAGAAAAAAAGCTGCACAGCACTCAAAGACAAATGTGAACTGGTGCTAGTAAAGCTGCAGGGTTATATAATATGAAAAAGATCCTTGCAGCACACAGCTACTACCAATGATGTACATAAGCTACTAGCTATATATATTTGAGGAAAAAGTTTAAAAACTTAATTTTTTTTCAAAAAACTCAAAAATCTCCAATTTTTTATTTAATTCTGAAGTTCTTGGTACAGACATTGGCCAATGTTTGTTTGCTCATCAACTGCGACAAAGTGACTTCAGGGTCTGATGAGTCCTATCTGACATCCCTGCCCTCCTTGTCCACCCCCCCACTTTTCAGTGGGCAGACACCATCTAGATCCTCCATCACCTGTAGGTAATGAGGGTGCAAATTGAAGCATGGAACCTGCAACTCCATATGATAAATGGTGAGAGAGGGCAGCCCTGCCAGGTGCCATTAGTTATCATAAACCGGTCTGAGGTGAAGCCAGACGCGCTCACCACCGCGTTTGGATTAGAGTATAGGGCAAATATAGCCTTTTTAATATCTCCCACAAAACTAAACTTAACCAGGACCTCACCCATATAACCCCAGTGCACTCTGTCGAATGCTTTCTTGTCGTCAAGAGACAGCAGTACACCAGGGAGTTTATAAGTCTCCATTATCTCCAACAAATCTATTACTCTTCTAGTGCCATCTTTGGCTTGTCTCCCAGGGACAAACCCAACCTCATCAGGTGCTATCAGAGAGGGAAGGACAGACATTATTCTGGCTGCAACTATTTTGGAAATTATTAAGTCACAGTTTATTAAGGAGATAAGCCTAAAATTACCAGGAGTGTTTGGGGTTTCTCGGGTTTAGGAATTGTTGTGATTACTGCCTCAAGTTTTTCATGGCTTATTGAAGAACTACATTTCCAAATGTTGAAAGTTTTTCGGAGGTAAGGAGCTAAAGTATTGATGAAACAATGGTAATAGGTGTTAGAAAAACCATCTGGGCCTGGAGCAGAGGACTTTTTAGTAGAATGGATTATTTGTTCTATTTCAATGATAGATATGGGAGTATTTAGATCACTTAGCTGAGCCGCTGATACTTTGGTGAGTGAGATTTTTTCTAGGATATTAACAATTTCTTGCGGATTAGGCTGAACTGTATGGGGTTCCTCCATTAGGCTGTACAGTAAATAATAAAATCGCCTAAATTCTTTATGTCAATCGGATTTAGTACTGTAGTCCCATCAGGTTTATTCAAGTATGCAATCCTATTTCCTATCTCTCCTTTTTTTATTCTCTTAGCTAAAATCTTTCCTGCTCTATCTCCCATGGCATAGTATTTTGTTTTGGACTTTTTAAGTGCTTTTTCTTACTGGAATAAAATTAGAGCACGCAGCCTCATTCTATGTTCTGTTATTTTTTGGGACAACTGTGGGGTGGGGTTTTTCTTGTTGCTTGATTTCATATTGTTAATTTGAGTTTATAGGTCTGACACTGCTGCCTCTCTTCTTTTCTTTTCTACTGCTGCCATCTTAACAAAAAATACCTCTCATCTATGCCTTGTGGACTGACCATACTACTTCATCTGAGGTGGAGTTATTATCATTTATGTCAAAGTAGTCTTTTAACTTGGTCTCTATTAATTCAATGTTTTGTTTGTTGGTCAGTGAAAAATCATTTAAATGCCACCTATTAGTTTTGACTGAAGAGTCCCTATCAGATATGGTGCGTGAGACAGGAGCATGGTCAGACCACGAGATCACACCTATCATTGCCTCAAGCGCACAACCTAGTGTTCTATCATCCACAAAAATATAGTCTATCCTGCTATAGGAATTAAATCTAGGGGAGAAATGGGACTAATCTCACTCAGAGCTGTGGAGATATCTCCAGATGTCATGCAAGTTATATTCTGAAACCAGTGATTTCATCTCTCCTCTAGCGGTGCGTCTGTTTGAGCAATCCAACATGGCAGACATGGGGAGGTTGAAATCTCCACAGACAATTTTAAACCCTTTAGAGAACACCTTAACTCTCTTAAATGTTTGTCTGATAAATGAGAACTGGTGCGTATATAGGCCATATAGAGATACAATCGTGTACCTAGTGTTGTTTAAAGAACAATCAAGGAAAATAAAACGCCCTCCGGATCACTAGTAGTGTCATAGAACTTAAAGGATAGGGAGTCTCTTATAAAAATAGCCACTCCAGCTCTTTTAGTCTTGTTGTTTGCAAAAAACTAATGGGGATATCGAGGGTTCTTTAGCCGAGCATTATCCTGTGCCAACAAGTGTGTTTCTTGAACACAAATTACATCAGCAGTTTCCTTACAAATATTCTTCCAGAAGATGAATCTTTTACCTGGCGAGTTCAAACAATTGGCATTTATAGATATAACCTTAATATGCATTGTTAATACTATGTACTGCTTTATGTGAAACCATTGCTCCGAAATGTGTGAAAAACATGGGGATGACAGACAAGGGACGGACGGACAGGGAAACAATTTGCTTGCATAAACAAATGCAGGGTTATCAAGCCTAAATTTTTGCTTCATCATAAGAGGAAGTCTCCTTACAGTTCCAAAATCAAGCAAACAGTAAAGAAAAGGGTAAAAAGGGAAAAAATAATTTGAAAGAGAATGAAAACTCTGTAGGCAACTTTGCCTGGTTTAAACACCGCCATTATGGCACCAGATAAACAGTAGAAAGTAGGAAGCAGAAAACGGCTATCCAGTAATCAATCATGCCATGAACCAGTCTGGGTCCAGTTTTTTCTTTTTCTGTGCTTGAGGAGCTTTTCTGTCATTCGGATATATAGGCTGAATCTTCCATTTTAGCAATAAATCTCTCGCCTTTTCCGGGGATGTGCAGACAAATATGGAATTGTCCTTTGAGACTTTCAGTTTCGTGGGGAACCCCCAGTGGTACTTTATTCCTTGTTCCCTGAGGGCTGTAGTACATGGCATATACTTCCTCCTCTGAGCTAAAGTACCTGCCGACAGGTCAGGGAGTACCTTCATGTGGGCCAAGTTATCTGGAAGTTTTGGCCTTTTCCTGAGACCAGCCATAAAAGTCTCCTTTATTGTATGGAAATGAATACGGGCAATAACATCTCTTGGTAAGACTGGGTTGAGACCTTTTGGTTTTGGAATCCTGTGTATTCTATCCACAATTAAGTCCTTGCTATCTGCAGAAGGAATCACTGTGTGTACAAAGCTTTGCAGGAGTCTTGGCAAATCTTTGTCAGGAATAGATTCATCAATCCCTCTAATACGAATATTATTTCTTCTGGATCTTTTCTCAAGAGCCAGTGTTTTGTTGTGGATTTGGGAAACCTCCTTTTCTAAAACCTCATTACCATCTATTAGTTCATTATGAGATTTAGTACGTTCTGCCAGCTTCTGCTCCAAGTGGTCTATTCTAGTTCTCAGATCCTGGAGTTCTCCCTTGATTTCTGCCTTAAACTCAGATATCATTCTTTTAAGATCTGTTTGGAGTTCTTGCCTCAGGGATTTTAGTAAAACCTCCATTGTTTTCTGTGTAGGTGGAATCTCTGTCTGAGCTTCCCCTTCCCTGTCTGAGGCTGCTGTGTGTGAGCCAGATTGTGAAGAGCAGAGAGAAGGGGCTGGGGAATGAGGAGCTGCAGCCATGTTTGAGGCTGTATTCAGTACCTGGTGTGGCACCCCAGAGTCATAGTGCCATAGCATCACCATTGTTAGGTGTCACCAGAGAACAATAAGGGGTATTCCACTCAGGCAACACTCAAACAACACCAACACCTCCCAGACAGAAGTGGGAGACCAAGCCCGACTTCAGTGTGAGCTGCCCTATATATTCTGGTCTGAGGAGCAACAAGTGCAATGCAGTTCCTGTGAGGACTGTGAAGAAGACAGGTTCTGTGCAGGCTGATAACCAGGCCTAAGGCTAGGGTCTGAGGAAATAGGAGAGAAAGAAACCTACCGGGAAGTTGCACCACCCTGTGCTTCCCCTCCACGAGAGGAACAATGCAAGAACGGACACCAGAGTCCAAGACTGTGCAGGTACACACACACCGACAGTCAACACCAGAGAGCGGGGGACTCCAGATTCTCCAGCTACACAGTACCAGGGAAACAGCAACGTATAGAATCCAGTAACACTGACTTCCCAGGGTGGGGTAGAGAAGTGAAGGACTCGAGTTGCCTGTCATACTGTAGATGCAGACAGAGACAGGGCCTGCAGCCTAGCTTAAACAACTGCAGGGGCCGCAACACAAGCACAGTGAGGAGGCCAACATGACCCTGCCGGGTGAGAATTACCTCAAACTGTTCTCCAGACTCCATGGACAGTTTCTAATATCTGCCTTAACTCCCGTAAAGAGACTGAAAAAACACATATCAGCGAGTCTGCCTATTGATTGCGCCTGTTGCCTTGTGCTCTATAAGGGCCCCTTTACACTCCACCAATGAAAGGTAGCAACTGCCGGGCATTGGGGATAATTGTGCCTGTTGCTATGAAATTGCTACGAAATGGCGGCGTGTAAATAGGGCAGTTCCTCCCGGTGTCCTGCAGTTCTCTCAGATACCTGTTGCTGAGCCGTGCTCAAAAACCGAAGGCAACAGAAAGACACAATTGCCATAGTAGTGGCGTCTAAATGGGGCACAGGCATGGATGTTGCGTCGCCTAATGAACTCCCAGGGGCGTGCTACAGCGTCATGGATGCCACGCCCCATCAGCGATCATTGGTGAGGGCTACTTTGTAACCATTGGCTGTCCCTTCACAGGGCGCCATATTTAAAGAGCTATCCATTCACAGTCCACAATTGCAATGGCGTCATGTATTAGTCAGACTTCATGCGCAGACTGGCCAATCATGACACTATTGCGTTGTCCAATCAACGCTTTTGCATCATGGAATACACAACTCTGTCACGCCTATGTTCTTACGGCGAGAAATATGTACGCCCATATTCCTTTGTGGTATCGGCATGTGAAGTAGCGAAGGTATTCAACAGGAAGTAAGCTGCAGGATCTGTCGGAACTTCCGGGGAACAAAGATACCTTCAGTTGACAACGCAATGGCGGCGTGTATATGCGGCATCAGCGATGGGTATCCACCGTTAAAAACGTGCGCGTGCACGTGCAGTGGCTACCTGTTGCTAAGCAGAGTGGTGGCGTGTAAAGGTACCTTAATGGAACCTTACACCTGGGGAGCCGCCGACTACCAGCACCATGGAGAGCTGCAGCACAGTAAGTGACTGTGTGAATCACGATCTCTCACAAAGCCTTCTATCACTACTACTCCTGCCCTGGGGACCCTCAGCCCTACCCAACGAGGGCTTACCATCCACACTGCCCCAAGTCACCATCCCCAGCAGGAATACGGCAGCAGTGGTTCTACTGACCACATACCCCGGGGTGGCGTCACGACAAATCCCTTGTAAATACCCCTTTTTGGACTGATTACGGGAACAGGACACAACTACCGTGATACCCCAAAGAGACAGCACCGGCCTGGTTCCCAAGTACCCCATAGCCTGGGGGTGCATCACTGGTCTCTGGAGAAATATGCAGTCACCTTCTTTGGAGATCTGCTTCTTGCTGACTTACCGCACACAATTGGAACCACTGTGTCTTCAGGTCACCAGGTAACTTATTTAGGGCTTCCCTGAGTGGCTTTTCACCTTCTTGTGCCGAGTTGAAGCCGATCTCTGTTGAAGCTACTGCTCTAAGCAGCCTGTGCCATTCCAAGTTCGGCCATGCCCCGTAGATTTTGCTTTACGTTTGGGCTCATTGTCTTGTTGGAAGATGAATCTCCCAGTCTCAGGTCTTTTGCAAACTCCAACAGGTTTTCTTCCAGAATGGTCCTGTATTTGGCTCCGTCCATCTTCCCATCAATTGTAACCATCTTCCCTGTCCCTGCTGAAGAAAAGCAGGCCCAAACCATGATGCTACCACCACCATGTTTGACAGTAGGGATGATGTTTTGGGGATGATGAGCTGTGTTGCTTTTACGCCAAACATATCGTTTTGCATTGTGGACAAAAAGTTCGATTTTGGTTTTATCTAACTAGAGCACCTTATTCCACATGTTTGGTGGTCTCCCAGGTGGCTTGTGGCAAACATTCAAACAAGACTTTTTATGGATATCCTTGAGAAATGGCTTTCTTCTTGCCACTCTTCCAAAAGGCCAGATTTGTGCAGTGTTCGACTGATTGGGGTCCTATGGACGACTCTCCACCTCAGCTGTAGATCTCTGCAGTTCATCCAGAGTGATCATGGCCTTTTGGCTGCATCCCTGATCAGTCGTTCTCCTTGTTCAGGGTGAAAGTTTAGAGAACGACCGGTCTTGGTAGATTTGCAGTGGTCAAGTTTAAAATATGCAATAAATTTCGTTCCACTTCACGATTGTGTCCCACTTGTTGTTGATTCTTCGCAAAAAAATTGAAGTTATATCTTTTATGTTTGAAGCCTGAAATGTGTCACAAGGTTGAAATGTTCAAGGGGGCCAAATAGTTTCACAACGCACTGTATATATGTATATATAACATATATATATATAATATATAAAAGGTTGCTGGCTGTTTAAATATAATTCCCCTGTGTGCGCTGTTGCTCTCTTCTGTTTGCACTGTGTCTCCCATGTGTGCCCTCTCTTCCCCATGTGTGGCTCCCCCATGTGTCTTTTCTGTATGAGCGCTCTCTCCCCATAAGGCCCTCTCCCTCACTGTGAGCTCTCTCTCCCTTGTGCATTGTTCCTCCTCCTATTGTCCTCTCACTTCCCCTCGTATATTTTTATATTTTTATTACAAAAGACTAAAATAGCTTGCCTTTGATTGGAGAAGGTGACATATGTTTCTTCATATCCTTTGTATACCACTCCATATATTATTACCTACTAGGTCCTTTATTGGCACTAGAAAAATAAAATAATTATTTTCAAATAAGACATATTAGAGGCACATATTGGGATTTATTATTTAACATTTGGGTCACATTTTACTTCATAAGACACCACTTTGCTATCCACCAAGGAATAACATGAAAACAGTTTGTTTACTACAGTCATACGTATATGGTGTTAATGACTTTGTCTCTTGCACTTTGCGACCCACACTGTTTATTTTCCTGAGATCTATCCTTTGTCTGAGTGAATGTTTGTTGTCAAAATTTAGAATAAATTATTTATCATGTGATGGAAATCACATTAGCACCTAAGAAGTTACACTGTGTCCAATTATTATGCATCATCGGTTTTAAGTGTCATGGGGTTGTTTTTTTTTTTTAATGAAACCCATTGTGGAATTGGTCCTCAGAGTTCTTTAGATCACTGAAACAATCTCAGATATCTGTGATAATTAGTTTGGCAGGTGAGCCACTAAAAGGAAAACTGGGTGTTCCACAATATTACACAGGCCACAGTTTTCAAGTAACATGGGAAAGAAAAAGGATCTCTCTGCTGCCAAAAAGCAACAAATAGTGCACTGCCTTGACCAAGGGATGAAAACATTAGATATTTCACGAAAACTAAGCATGATCATCTACTGTGAAGAGATTTGTGGCTGATTCTGAGCACAGACGTGGTTCGTGCAGATAAAGGCAGAATGAGGAAGGTTTCTGCCAGGACAAATTCATTGGATTAAGAGAGGAGCTGCTAAAAAAGTCTTACAACCAGCAAACAGATATTTGAAAGCTCTGCAGTCCCTCGAACCTCTGGGTGTAGATCCTTCAAAAGCTTACTGGGTGCATAAAGCTACTATTCGGCCACCCCTAAAGTGTCACAAGCAGAAACGGTTGCAGTGGGCCCAGACATACATGAAGACTAATTTTCAACCAGTCTTGTTTACTGATGAGTGCCGAGCAACCCTGGAAGGTCCAGATTTATGAATAGTGGATGGTTGGTGGATGGCCACCATGTCCCAACAAGGCTGCGACGTCAGCAAGGAGGCGGAGGAGTCATGTTTTGGGTTGGAATCATGGGGAAAAATGATGGTAGGACCCTTTAAGTTTCCTGAAGGTGTGAAAATGATCTCTGCAAAGTAATAGAGTTTCTGACTGAGAACTTTCTTCCATGGTACAAAAAGGCAGAAACGTGCCTTCAGGAGCAAAATCATCTTCATGCATGACAATGCACCATCTCATGCTACAAAGAATACCTCTGTGTCATTGGCTACTATGGGCATAAAAGGAGATAAACTCATGGTGTGGACCACCATCTTCCCCTGACCTCAACCCTAAAGAACCTTTGGAGTATAATCAAGCAAAAGATCTATGAGGGTGGGAGGCAGTTCACATCAAAACAGCAGCTCTGGGAGGCTTTTCTGACTATAATCGAAAGAAATACAAGCAAAACTCTCCAGAAACTCACAAGTTCAATGGATGCAAGAATTGTGAAGGTGAGATCAAAGAAGGTTCCTATGTTAACATGTAACTTGGCCTGTTAGGATGTTTTGGAGTTAAATAGCTTTTTTATTTCAGTGAATGTGACCTCCTAATGCTGCAAATTCAACAAATGAGCATTTTCAGTTCTTTAAAACATATCAAATGTCTAGAAACTCTACTGTGCCTAATAATTTGGAATAGTGCATTTAGAGTTTTTTTTAATTTTTAAGATTATACTGTTATCATTGGAGGTTTCGTCAATAATATTCGATGTATACTCTAACGGGTGATGACTTTTATTACACTGACTGTCATTTGCACTGACCATTTAGGAAAATTAGAGAAAAAGAACATTTGCATAATAATTTGGAACACAGTGTATAACATTGTATGAATATGTTCTTTGGGTTATAGGCACTCTATGACATTTATTTTGTTTGCACAGTTTTTTAAACAGTTGACACTCACTAATACGTCAGAAGGTCCCTCCTCACGTCTGACGTCATGATGGCACATTATTATTGTGATTTGGCGCCTTTTTTGAATATATAAAGCTAATTGTGAGAGATACTAGTGATTGTTCCTGAGGAAGGAACTGGGTATAGCTCAGAAACACGTAGGATTGGAGGAATAAAGCTACAACTTTTCCAGATACTCCAGTCTTCTGGTGTTTTCAATCTGGCAGCAGTGCGGATCGTGCGGCACATCATCATACAGAGTATTACTTGCACCGCGGTGACCCGTGGATGTGTGGATCCGGCAGCAGCTGACCCCTCACGCTCATACTTGATTGTGGGTACAAACAACCAGATCAGGTGAGCAGATTCTGACATTTCTACACCATTCTTTGCATATAAAGATAAGACCCTATTGCGCATTATCTCGCATTTCTAGTTAATTGGTCTCTGCCAGGTATAGTGACACAGCTTTGCTGCTGGCTTATTACTATTCATAAGCCAACAACAGTCCTGACATGGCGCTCATCCACAGTGCACGAAGAAAACACCCTAGTCTCACACACAATTAAGGGCTGGGACACCATCTAGAAAGTGATGTGAATGCTGTTCTTGATGGTGAGTGGGCACTCCGATCTCTCCAGGGTTCTGTCACGTCCCTGTGTGGTGATGCCGGCCCTATCTCAGTCTATTGAGGTTTCTAGATATGAAGAAAAGATTCTGGTATTGAAATGTGAGGTTTTCTTAAGGGCTAGTAGGCCACTCAAGACTCTAAAATGATTCATTTTATTTCCACGTTTTGCCTACCAGTGGACATGTTCCTGGTATGTTAAATGGATATTGATCCCCTCTTACTAGAAGTTTGCCCTTAAATTGATGGTTTTAAATTTTTGCCTCTCCCTTCCTATAGGTGAGGTGTGATTTTAAAGCATAGGTTGATTGAGTGCCATGGTGCCTCAGTGGTTAACACTGCAGTATTGTAGCACTGGGGCCCTGGGTTCAAGTCCCACCAAGGACAAAATCTGCAAGGAGTTTGTGTGTTCTCCCTGTGATTGCATGTGGTCTCTAGTTTCCATATAATATACACTATATTCTGTATAATATACACTACAAAGACATACTGATAGGAAATTTAGATTGTGAGCCCCAATGGGAACAGTGATTCTGATTGATGTGTGTGAAGTGCTGTGAAATTAATGGTGCTATATAAGTGAATAAATATTTTATAACAAATTATTATTAATTTGGATTTGGGCCATAAAATGTATCTATAGAAATACATTTTGACACACTGAGATTAGAAAATGTTCCGTGCTTGGATTGCGCATGTTGTTGAAATATGTGAAAGGCCCCTTTCACAGTAGCTTTTTTGTCCGGATCAGGCGGATCTGGACAAAAAACGCATCTGCCGAGGGAGATGCAGCAGTTGTGGCTGCAAAAAAAAACGTGGTCAGCTGCGTTTTTTTCACAGCCGCAACTGCTGGAACTGCACTTGCCGCAGACTTACAGCAAGCCCCATAGACAATGCATGGGGCAAGTGCGGTGCAAGTGCGGCCGTTAGGCAGCAGATGCGGTAAATCTGCCGCATTTGCCGCATTTTGGTGAAAACACCAATGTGAAAGGGCCCTAACACATTCACCCATCCTCGTACTGGCAAGTGCTATTTCATTAAGAATAGATATACATTTTCTTCAAGTTATAAGAAGAAATAAGGACCCGGAGGTGACCATGTTGGGGGCAGACTACTTAAAAGACATTATAAATAAACCAGAAGAACAAGAGTTCTATTGCCCATGTAACTATACGTAATTCACTGTCCACACTTGTGTATATTGCAAATATAACATTTTATTAAATGCAGAGGATACAGCAAATAGACGTGTCATACATAAAATTTGACAAGAATCAAAGGTGAAGGAGGGAGACAAATGACAAATAGGCAGAAAACGGATGACCAGGAAAAGGGGTCCAGAGGGGCAGTAAAAGTGCAAGTGCTTTAAGGTGCATAAACTAGGATGACACAGGTACAAACAGCTCCATAAGTCTAGTCAAAACCCTAGTCTGAGTATATAGATAAAAAGCACATTATCAGTTGCTTACCCATAAAACCTGGTGAAAGAGGTCTTCCTAGACTGCCTATAGGTCTGGTAGCCCCGACACGTGTTTCGCGTCGGCTGCTTCAGGGGGCTAGTGGTCAATCCTTTTCCTGGTCATCCATTTTCTGCCTATTTGTCATTCAGACACAACATTTTGCAGTGCTGCATTGTTTCCCTCAAAAACGGATCCTCAAAAAAATGAGCATGTCAATTTGTGCAGCGTTTTTATGATTTGATTTTCCTTTGAAACCATTGTCTATGAGCTTAAAAAATTCAACAGTCTAAAACGCATCAAAAACGGATTAAAAACGGATCATCTGTTTTTGATGTGTTTTTGAAAGGCTGGTCCAGTTTTGCAGCTGATCCTCAAAAAAAACGCATCAAAAATACTGTTTGTAAATGCTGCCTAAGGGTCATAATATGGATTATAATATACATTGCTGTTTATTGTAAATTATCTTGACCTATCCTTAATGCATTTTTTACATGTGGTGGAGTACTTTTGCTCAGATTGGCTGCTGAACATGCATGCATAATGATCGCACCAGGTTATGGTAGTGCGATCATGTGACTTGATTTCTCCGACATGATTGATGCCATGACCATGATTCTGACTCACCGTAACCGAGTCTTCACGTCGCAGGCGTTTTCTTCTCCTGTCACGGTTCCGCGCCTGCGGCTGTGGCCTGTGGGGCTCGGTGGTCCAGATCAATAGGGGTTGGCTCAACAGATAAGGGGTTAATACTTATTGTCGTGACGCCACCTGCGGGGGTGGGCCTCCGGGGGATGTTCGGCAGCAAGATGGGACGCTCCCCACAGGACGAGCGGGAGTCCCCGGGGCCAGGAGCTGCACTGGGTGGTGTATGGCAGCTTTTTAGTACTGCGTGTTAGTTCCAGGAAGCAGTGTGTAGGCTTCCGTTCTCTGTCGCTCTGGTGAGGTCGGGTGGATATAGAATCCTGCCGTACCGGGTTATACGTTCGGTGGAACGTGATTCACCTGGTGTAACTGCACTGAGGGCACTGTTAAAGGGATGAAGCGAAATCTATCCTCTTCCCTGGGCTCTCATCCGTGGCTGATTCAGGTGAACAGGGGGCTAAACTCCCTGTTAGAAGTGCTGGTTCTCTGTGGTTGGCATGGTAGCTCTCACAGCTCGGTTCCAGTAACCGGTTGGTGAGGGAGAGTTAGGATAACTCTTGTGTCCTGAGAGGTGCTTTCTCCTTCCATATGACCCCAGTTGCAAGGGTCTCTCACTTGCTGGGTGTGCTGGTTGGGAAGAGTATGACTCTAGTACCAGAGGTTGCACACTTCCTGCAGCTCTCCTAGCGTCTACACACTCTGGTGTTTCTCCCTCCAGGATCCTATTTATAGGGGGAACTGGCTTAAGGTGACCAGTGGAGCTCCCCCTAGAGGCCTGGGGTGAAACAGGGAGTAAAAGGTGTCGTGTTTGTTGTGAGTGCTGTTTGCTGTTTCTACTCCATTTGCGTACCAAGAGTTCTGTGGTGCCACAACCAGGTTGCCAGGGTGCCACATTCCCCCTTAGTTAACTTCAGTTCTCCCGGACTGAGCAAAAAGTTTTCTTTTACAACTTAACCTCTAAACATTTTATAAACATTTAATAACCGGTATTTACAAAGTCTTAATGAAAAATACAAAAATCACTGAAAAAGAAGGGAAAATTATGGGAAAAATATGAAAAGCAATGCACTAGTCCATTTGCCGCAGGCTGGAGAAAGAGTAAGTTTTGGTCACACAAGTCCTGTGACAATTGTTCAAGTTTATTGAAAGGGAAAAAGGGTAAAGTCCAGCAGTAAAGTCTCTGATGGCTTAAACACATACATGGGTACACATTGTTAAACTTTATACATTCCCTATGGGTGTCTCTGCTAACCTTTTCACCCTACCAGGCACTTTCTGTCCCCAACTTAGTATACTTGGGACAGAGGCCAGTTCCTCCACCCTTCTATACACTACTTTTTACAGTTTTTGAACACGGGTACTATTTACATTTACTAACAGGTAATATGGTTCCACTACATTCTAAACCCATTCTCCATATTTGTTTGGGGTTTGTCCTAATGTACTACGTGTGGATCTGCGTAGTGTGGGTGTTTCAAAAGCTGTGTCTGTAGTGTACAAACTGGTTGTTGGTCTGTTGCTCCTACGTGTTTCTGTAATACCATAGTAAGTACGTAGTCTATCTACTGGACTATCCTCTGTTAAAGGTGGTAGTGTAGGTAATTGTCTATGCTGTCTTTGTCTTACTGTGAGACTAGCAGGTTCACCGATTACAGGAATCTCAGGTTCCAAGATAACAGGCTGCATCTCTTGCACTTGAACTTGTTCTTGTTGAACTTGTTGAATAGGTAATGGTTGATTCTATACAGGTTGGTAGAAGGAAATAACTGGTATGATGAATGCACCATTGCATTGTGGCCAGTCAGCTGGTAAGTCTCCAATTTCTGTATGGACGAGATTTTCTTTACGTTCTTCAACTGTAGTTACTGTAGGGTAACTGGTTACTTGAGGTATTAGCTGTGTTGGACATTTCTTCAAATGGTCCCTTGATACAGTTGTGAAAGTATTTCCTTGGTCTTTGCTAATAACACAAGTTTTTGAATTGTCATATTGCGATGGCATAATTGTGTAAGGTTCTGATTCCTAATTGTCATCTAATTTGTTTGCTTTTCTCTTTCTTTTTAGCACTAATTCACCTGTAGTTAGAGGGTCTGCTGAGGCGTGCTTGTTAAAGTTGTGCTCTTGTTTGGTTCTGCTGATGTCCAGGTTTCTTTCAACACTCTCTTGTACCTTTCTGTACTGTTCTTGGCGTTGATTTATCCAATCTTCATCAGAAGAATCTTGTGTGGGTTCGATGGTTCCCATCTGTAAATCAATTGGTAATTTATCTGGTCTTGCTTGCATTAAGTAAGCAGGTGTGTAGCTAGTTGAACTAACAGGTATGTGGTTGTAGATGTCCACAAGGTCTGGAAGTTTTTCAGGCCATTGATTTCTCTCTTCGATTGGCAAGGTTTTGAGCATGTCAATGACAATGTGATTCATTTTTTCACATAAACTGTTTGTTTGGGGATGATATGGTGTGGTCCTGATCTTTTTACATCCATATAGCCCTAGGAATTCTTGAAACAGAGCTGATTCGAAGGTTGGCCCTTGGTCAGTTAAGACTTGGTCTGGATACCCATGGGGGCGACAGAAGTAACTCTGGAATGCTTTGGCCGCGACCTCTGCAGTTAAGTCTTTAATTGGAACTACCACCAGGAACCTTGAATAGTGATCAACAATGGTGAGATCGTAAGTGTACCCGGTACGACTTGGGGTTAGCTTCACGTGGTCGAGAGCAACTATCTCAAGGGGTTTCGTGGTAACAATTGGCTGCAACGGAGCTTTCTGAGTTAGATGGTCTTTCCTTCGAAGGTGACGTGGTCCACAGTTTTTACACCACTTGTCAATTGAACTTCGCATACCGACCCAGTAGAACCGATCCTTCAGGAGTCTCTCCAGCTTCTTCCATCCAAAGTGCCCTGCATCGTCATGGTAGGCTTCAAGGATCATTTGGACTTCAGTTTTTGGAACTACAATCTGCCAGATGAGCTTGTGTGTTCTGGGATTCAGATACCTTCTGCATAGTTTACCTTGGTAGACAAACAAATTCTCCTTTTCTGTCCATAAGCGTTTAGCATTTTGGGAGGCATCAGGGTCCATGCTGGCGTGCTCTTGAGTTATCAGCTCTCTTACCAAGCTGACATCTGGATCGTTAGCTTGAACCTCCTTCCAGTCATGGTGAGGTAAAGGGTTCACGGTCCTCTCTACACATCTCTGGCTCGCCTCGTGACATGTTGCCGCACTTGTACAATGGAAAGCAGGTAGTTCTATCTCCTCTAGGTCATCTACATCTTCTCCCTCTTCAGGAAGGTTAAGCATTCTGGAGAGGGCAGCAGCGTTGCCGTTCTTGTGACCTGCCCAGTACTTCACAGTGAAGTCATAGTTTGAGAGTCTTGCTACCCAACGCTGTTCTAGGGCTCCCAGCTTTGCCGTCTCTAAGTGTGTTAGAGGGTTGTTATCAGTGAAAGCTGTGAACGGGGCAGATGCCAGGTAATGCTTGAAACGCTCTATGATTGCCCAGACCAGGGCCAAGAACTCCAGTTTGAAAGAGCTATAGTTTTCCGGGCTCCTTTCCGTGGGACAGAGCTTTCTGCTGGCGTAGGCTATCACCTTTTCCTTTCCCTGCTGGCGTTGAGCTAGGACGGCTCCTAGACCTTCATTGCTTGTATCAGTATACAATAAAAACGGGAGATTGTAATCAGGGTATGTTAGGATTTCGTCCCTTGTTGAAGCATCTTTTAGCTTTTGGAAGGATTGTTCCTGTTCTGGTCCCCAGTGGAACGGGGGTCCCCTGATCTTGCCGTTTTTGGATTGACCTACTAAGAGATCTTGCATGGGTGCTGCTATCTTGGTATAGCCTTTGATGAATCGTCGGTAGTACCTGACCAGTCCTAAGAATTGACGTACCTCTTTGTGAGTGATTGGTGCTGGCCAGTCTTTGATGACGGTTACCTTGTCCGGGTCATGTGCTATGCCTTCGGCACTAACCACATGTCTTAGGTATTGGACCCTGGATTTCAGCAGGTGACACTTGGACGGTTTCAGTTTCATCCCGTACTTGGACAGTGACTCGAACACTTCACTCAGGTGTTGCAGGTGGTCTTCATAGGTCTGGGAGTATACAATGACATCATCAAAGTATAACAGCACAGTCTCAAAGTTTTTGTGGCCCAAACAACACTCCATCAGTCTCTGAAATGTTCCTGGGGCATTGCACAACCCGAATGGCATACTGTTGAACTCGCAGAGCCCCATAGGGGTCGTGAAGGCTGTCTTCTCACGATCCTCCTCTGCAACGGAGACCTGCCAGTACCCACAAGTAAGATCTAATGTGGAGAAGTAGTTGGCAGACTTGAGTGCAGCTAGTAACTCCTCTATGCGGTGTAACGGGTATGCATCCTTGTGTGTGACTTTATTGATTTGTCTGTAGTCTACGCACATCCTCATACTACCATCTTTCTTTTTAACCAGGACCAGTGGGGCTTCCCAGGGACTACAGCTATCCCTAATGACTCCTGCATTTTTCATGTCCTGAAGCATTTCCTTTGCTTTTTGGTAGTGTGTGGGTGGTATAGGCCTGTACCTCTCTTTGATAGGTGCATGGTTGCCTGTGGGAATATGGTGTTGTACCCCTTTAATCCTTCCAAAGTCGAGTGGGTGTTTGCTGAACACTTGCTCATACTCCTGAACTACCCGGTAAACTCCATTTTTCTGATGAGAAGGTGTATTGTCAGTTCCTTCACTGAGCTCCTCACACAATTTCTCTAACTGATCTTTGGAGTGAGGGGGTTCGTCAGTTACTGTTTGGGAAGAGGATTTTACATCAATTACAGCATTGTTTTCAACCTGGTACAATTTTGCGACAGTTGCATATCTTGGCAGTCTGACTTCGTCATCACCATAATTTAATATGCGTACGGGGACTCTCCCTTTTCTCACATCGTCCAACCCTCTGGCTGTCAAGAGCGTAGGACTACTATCAGACATTACAGGTTCTACTACAGCTTGGTAGTCCTGCCCTCTGAGGCCTATGGCTGCTCAACAACAGATCATCATTTCACTTCTGGGTGGTACCACAATTGGAATGGGATCTGTTACCCGTACTCTGCCAATTTCACCATTAAAAAAAGGGGGAGACAGAAGTGTGGAGCCCACTGGGACGGAGTACTCGGTGCCGGACCGGTGTACTGCTGGGGGATGTCACGGCGGTCCTGGTCCGGACCGTGTCCCGGGCCCGCACAATAAAATGGGGGTTATTTACAGGGGATATGTCACTCGTGATGCCACCCACTATATGCGGCCAGTAATGGAGGCCGCCGCTGCTGCAGAACCTCCGGGGATGATGGGATAGCAGCTTGGATAGAATAGTTCCTGTGGGCAGAACTGGGTTCCCAGGGGCAGTGGTAGTAGTAGTTAAAGTCTGTGAGGATAGTTATTGATGCTGCAGGAGAGTAGGGGTAGCAGTAGAGATGATGAGAGTAGAGGTAATCGCAGTATATGAGGGCAAGTGGGACTTCAGTATAAGGATCACACACACTCACGGTTTCTGTTGTTTTCCAAGTCTTTACTTGCAGATGGTATATCACAATATTGTCCACGGAGTCTGTACCAGGTTGCTCCCACCCTGACCGGGTCCTTGGCTTCCTACTTAAGCGCTGTGTGTGGCCCTGCTGCTGCTTGTAGCTGTACTGCTGGCCCTGTCTCTGCTCACGGGTACCAATATGCTGGGCAACTTGAGTCCTCTGTGTCACTGACCCCTCCGTGTTGCTTTGCTATAGTGTGGTGAAGATGGTGGACCTTCACTATGCCGGTGTTTACTGTCCTGTCTGTCTCAGGCACAGCCTCGGATCCGGTATCTGTCTTAAGCGCCTCCCCGGGGTCATGTTTTTGGGGTAACTCCTTATCCCGGGTATGTTCCTCTGTTCTTCTGTCTCCTCTCCTCAGACCTCTCAGGACCTCCACTTCTACTTGGCTCTGCTCCTGCTCCAGACTAGACTGAACTAACTGTCACTCCTGCTCTGTGGTAAACAACTTTAGCTCCTCCCACTAGTGCAGGTGCCACCTAAACTCCTCCCACTTTCTAGTGTAGTGTTGTGTGGGGAGTAAACCTGTGTTGATGTTTCTGTGGCACATTAACCCTTGGGGTTCCACATTAGCGCACAATAGGGTCTTATCCAATGATAAAATCTTTTCACAGATATGGATCCACTCGCCTGGCTCAGTTGTGTGGAACACAACAACCATAAGCACAAATGGGTAGGATCCGATGAACTGCAGCAATCAGCCGGTCACTAGAATTGCATATATGAAAGGAGAGAAGTCCGGCTTTCAGGATCGCGCTGTTCCAGCGCAAAGTTCACAAGGAGTTAATCCAAGGACCAAGCAGTGATCATAACTCTCTTTTTATTCTAGAAAACTCTATGCGTTTCGTGTACACACTGTACACTTCCTCAGGAGCAAAGTTATGACTCAGCATCAACACTCTGTTGGAGTAAAAACAACACGTCATCGATACATTTGACCATAACATTAGTACCCAGTATTAGATGTGGATCCCTTTCGTTTGGTCTATCCTGAACCACTATGATACCCTGGTTCTTCAACTGCACCCTTTACTGTAGCTTCCCATTGTCCCTCTACTGGAACTATCACACCATTAGTGGCTTCAATGTTCAGATCAGGGTGTGGGGGTTCTAGCTTAACATCTGGCCAGAACCGCTTGTAAAGGATACACGGGATGGTTGTCACCTGGGATCCAGTGTCTATCAAGGCTGAGGTAGCGATGCCATCAATGACGATTGGTAAGTACGGACAGTCTCCTACGTACTTATATTCCCAGTTAGTCGGGCCTGAACAGTCTACTCCTAGGGTTGGCTCTTCTCGCCCAGGGGTTGCTCGTTTAGGTAGGTGCGTCCTCCTTTATCGCTCTTTTGACTGACACGGCGTCTTTCAGGGCTGTGGCGATCTGCAGGTTTTCCTCGCAGCGGCTGTGTCTTTGTCTTCATCCACGGGACGTCGTCGGGGTTGTCAGTGAGCTGGATCTTGTCCGATGACCTTGCTTCTGTCTTGGGTCTTCTTCCACCCTGGAGCTTGGCCATGTCTTTCATCAGCTGCTCTACATTGGCACACAGTTGTTCAAACCGATCAGGTGTTATAGTCTGTGGCTGGCCTGAACCATAGGGACTGGAGATGCTGCTGCCGGCACGGAAGGGGTGTTGGTATACTGCGGCTGCGAGGTTAGATCGGGCACTGCAGGGAGCTGCTGTCCCCGCACTGTTAAGTCTCTCAAAGTGTCAAACTTTGCGCCAGGGTTCTGCAGGGAACACCAACTTGCCTGTTTTCTATCATCAGGTAGTTTAAGTCCCACAACAAACTGTCCAATTAACGCTTTGTTTTCATTTCTCACACTATCAGGATCGACTTGTTTTAACAGTCTCAGTGCTTCTTGCAAGCGCAGTGAATAGTCCAGGACGCTCTCTTGTGCCCCTTGTTTACAATGGTAGACTAACAGTCTTAGTTCAGCCTCAGTATGATGTTCAAAAACCCGGGTTAACTTAGCAAATTTCTGTTCCACAGACTCCTGAGCTTCTATAGACCAGTTTCGGCTCTGCAGCTCTGCTGCGTCTGTTAACTGTCCCATTATAACTGAAGCTCTTTGCTTACCGGTCATGGCGTACATATCCAGCACTTGGCAGATCTTCCTTTGGAACGTCTCCAAGGTACCGGGTTTACCGCTGTACTTTGGTAACCAGGCCGCATTTGGAACGTATGGCAGAGATATCGGCATAATCGGAGCGGGTTGTTGCGGCATAATGCCGGCGCGTTGCTGTCTGTCTGGGGGTACGTTTGGCTGTACTTGCGGGGGTACCGCGTTGTTGGAATCCGGGTTACTCGTCCTCGCTCCCCCTTAGTTAAGCGCGGCCAGTCCTTTCGGTTTTTGCGGAACTTGTCGGCCTCGCGGTGAGGAGTGAGGCACCACGGGAGGTTCCAGTTCCTGCTGCGTTAGGCGGAAGTCGTCAGAGCGTGGGGCGGGGCCTATCTTCGCGCCCCTTTGCACAGTAACGCCCCTTCTTTTCCCACCTTCTGCGCAGCAATGGCGGTTCAAATATACAGTTCGATAATCACAGCCATTAAAAATAGCACACAATACCCGTTAGGAAACGGGCCTGCTCGTATCCTGTTCGTGACGCCAAATTCTGACTCACCGTAACCGGGTCTTCACGTCGCAGGCGTTTTCTTCTCCTGTCACAGTTACGCGCCTACGGCTGTGGGGCTCGGTGGTCCAGATCAATAGGGGTTGGCTCAACAGATAAGGGGTTAATACTTATTGTCGTGACGCTACCTGCGGGGGTTCCGGTGATTCCACTGGCGCTGCTTGGGCCTCCGGGGGATGTTCGGCAGCAAGATGGGACGCTCCCCACAGGACGAGCGGGAGTCCCCGGGGCCAGGAGCTGCACTGGGTGGTGTATGGCAGCTTTGTAATACTGCGTGTTAGTTCCAGGAAGAATGCGCTGACACACACAAAGTCTTTTAGGTACCTTTACTGGTGACACAGGTACACTCGGACTGGGTGATGAGGTTGACACTCCTGGAGTTTCACAGCAAGCAGTGTGTAGGCTTCTGTTCTCTGTCGTTCTGGTGAGGTCGGGTGGATATAGAATCCTGCCCGACCAGGTTATACGTTCGGTGGAACGTGATTCACCTGGTGTAACTGCACTGAGGGCACTGTTAAAGGGATGAAGCGAAATCTATCCTCTACCCTGGGCTCTCATCCGTGGCTGATTCAGGTGAACAGGGGGCTAAACTCCCTGTTAGAAGTGCTGGTTCTCTGTGGTTGGCATGGTAGCTCTCACAGCTCGGTTCCAGTAACCGGTTGTTGAGGGAGAGTTAGGATAACTCTTGTGTCCCTGAGAGGTGCTTTCTCCTTCCCTATGACCCCAGTTGCAAGGGTCTCTCACTTGCTGGGTGTGCTGGTTGGGCCTAGTATGACTCTAGTACCAGAGGTTGCACACTTCCTGCAGCTCTCCTAGCGTCTACACACTCTGGTGTTTCACCCTCTATGACCCTATTTATAGGGGGAACTGGCTTAAAGTGACCAGTGGAGCTCCCCCTAGAGGCCTGGGGTGAAACAGGGTGTAAAAGGTGTGTTTGTTGTGAGAGCTGTTTGCTGTTTCCACTCCATTTGCGTACCAAGAGTTCTGTGGTGCCCCAACCAGGGTGCCACAATTGGTCAGCATCCTTGCCTGTTCAGTACATTCAGCATGACTTTTAGGCTACATCCAGACTGTGAGTTTTTTTTCATCTCTATTCTGCTGCCTTTTTTTAGCTGCAAATAGGAACTGTTCTCCAAAAAGCAGAAGAAAACAGATCACCCTTTTCTGATCCATTTTTTGCTGCATTTTTTTTTTATTTAGAATGGTTTCTATGGGAAAAACGCAGAAGAAAAACACTGACATGCACTTTTGTAAAACGGAGCACTCCTATAGTAAAAAAAAATGGATCAGTTTAAAAGTTCCATGTGTGAATGGCAAAAAATGAAAACCCATTGACTTGACTGGGATTTCATTTGAGTGATCCATTTTATGCAGTGCATTGCAACAGAATAGATCACAAAATGCAGTCTGAATGTAGCCTTAGGGCTCGGACACACTCTCCTAGTTACATGTGAGTCTCTCGGACGAGACTCGGGAGAGACTGGAGCAGTGACCCTGAACGGCCTCTCCCTCTCTGGATTGGGAGTGTGGAGCTGCACAAAACCACAAGTAGCTGACAGTCCCATCCAGACAGGGAGAAGCCGTTCAGGGTCACTGCTGAAGCCTCTTCCGAGTCTCGTCCGAGAGACTCACATATAACTAGGAGAGTGTGTTTCCAGCCTTAGGCTGGTTTCACACTGCAGTTTTTTCCCTGATCAGGTTCCATCCGGTTTGTGTGCCAAAACCAGGAGTGTCTCCAAAACTCAGAACATGTGTCAATCTTTCAATTATACTTTTTCTCTGCAAGTTCCTCTCCTGGTTTTGGCACACAAACCTGATGGAACCTGATTAGGGAAAAAACTGCAGTGTGAAACCAGCCTGAGGCTAGCATCACACTGAGTGCTGCACCTGCGGCAGCCGGATTACATTACATCAGAGCTCAGCCTGCTGTAACCACCAGCGGTAACGTCGGGAACTTCGGGCGAACGCTGTCCTTAGTTACCCGATGTGTACCATAGTTACTGGCCACACACAAAGCTGCCTGGACTGCGGTAATCCTGAGCGCAGAGAAAAACGTTGCCTGCACGTTTTTTCTCTGCGCTCAGTATTACCACAGTCCAGGCAGCTTTGCGTGTGGCCAGTAACTATGGTACACAACGGGTAACTAAGGGCAGCATTCGCCTGAAGTTTACGACGGTACCGCTGGTGGTAACAGCAGGCTGAGCTCTGCTGTAATGGAATCCGGCTGCCGAAGGTGCAGTCACACCACGTTTTTGAGCTATCAGGTTCTGTCCGGTGTTTTGTAGGAATCACAGGACAGAAACTGACAACCGTGGATAGAACAGAACCAGAGGGCAAACATGCCCTCCAGTCCTGTTCAGGAGCTGTCCCTGCTGAAATTTCAAAATGCAGCCGCAGTCCTGAAATGTCAGTCAGCAGGGAGCTCGCCATGGTGCTGAAGTTCAGTGCCTGCTGGCGCTGAGCCTCAGCACCCGGCGTTCGGGAGCCGGACCGATTTTATGTCGGATCCAGCACGATCCGGTTTCATAGACTCCCATGTTAGGGGGTGCCGGATCACGCTGGATTTGGTAGGATCCGATTTGTGCTGATTTTTGCCCCAGTTCACACCAGATAGCCCTGGATCACAGAAACTGTGGTGTGAAGCCACCCTTAGTCTTATTGAATACCGTAGTGACAAAGCATCCTTTGACTGTTGGGTGGATCTACATTTGGGCATTGTTCTTTTGCTGAAATGCAGTAGTTTGCCTGTGCTGATTACTTAGCTGTTCAGGACGCAGTACAGCGTACATTAACGCTGTTCACTGAGAGGAGAGCAGCAGGAGTTTAGAAAAGACACTGTAAAGCCGAAAATTACCGGCTTTGCAGATTTATAGGCATAAAACACACATTTGGCCATTTATGACCTTAATATGTGTCCAGGAGCTTGGACAGTATCAGGACACATGCAGACATGAGAGTTAAAGCACGTTATAAAGATCATCTTGCACCACTTTCACAGCGGGGCAGGATGATTATTACTTTATGCGCATGGTGGGAAATTCAAACTCGCCGGCTTTTTACAGCCGGCGAGTTTGAAGCGATTTGTGCAGCACACCCGTGCGAATATCGCACTGTGTGCTGTACGGGGGCGAGATTTTCTTGCCCCCATACACTTGCATTGCGCTCACAGGCGTCAGAATCGCGTGCAGTTGCAGCATGCTGCGACTGCACTCACTTCTGACTAGCAATGCTAGTTCGGTGCGGGGTACTCACACCTGTGTGCCCTGCCTGATAGGGCAACAATGGTCCGAATGCAATGTGAGTTTCCCAGTGTGCCTTCAGCCTTAGCTGAAGTCACTGATTATATTTCAGTGATAATGTAGCAGAACTGAAAGGAAGCCAATTTTGAAGACAATGGCATGTATTCATTTCTTACAAAATTCAATTTATATATAAACTTTAAGACCATAACTGGAAACTTATTTCAATAAAATATAATCGCAAAGAAAATGCATATAAATTAGAAAAACAAATCATTAGCAATCACTGATGTTACTAGATGTATTGCAATAGTAAAACTGATCATTTGACAGAGGTAATATAAAAAAAAAATATTAGTGTTATTAATGCCTTTGTTCAGCTGAACTGTCCACGTCAAGATAAGTTAATATGCTAATAAAATAAAATGGTTTAGGTTTGTAAGAGAGAATTTCTGGCTGCGGAAATATTCTCTGGCAGTTTTGCTGGATGCTGAGTTATTGAAGTATAACTAAAACAAATGTCTTCATAAAAAATAATGTTTTAAAGAAGCAAAAAAAAACACTGAAGAGCAAATTAAAAATTTAGAAAAAAAAATCCCTGCAAGTAATTGGCAGTGAGATACTAGTTATCGCCTCAATAAAAGGAAAGAAAGACAGTGGGCAGGTTCTACGAACTGTCATCCTGCCGGTGAAAATACTGACAATGCAGCGGAGTTCTTGCAATAGTCTGAATATGTGACAGGTATTTTCTTATCCAATACATACTTTCTGTAATAGACAAGCAGCTCTGGAGCACACAATAAAAATAGCACAGCTTGGAGAATGTTGGTTAATATTCTTACAATTGTGTTGTTTTTATTAAGAATTACATACCATTTCTGGTAAATAGGAAACAAAATACTTCAGTTTGGAGCTTGATTACTTTCTCTATCATGCATCATTCAGTGTAGCATATTGTGTGCCTTATATGATTTATACTACTGATTAAATAGAGTAATAAAGACGCTGAACGTAGGAATCCTAACAATAGTTCTTTGCCTAACCTGCTTTGAGGAACTACCTAAATGATGGTAATTATGTAAAACAAGAGGGTTTGAGAAGGCGCAACCTATGAGAAATACCTGGTGCCTTAGGGCCTTAGGGGGGTCTCTAGGGGTTTGCTCTCAGCTTGTGAGGTTGTGCCACTCCTGCACAACCTCGGTGTGTGCGGAAAGCAGGCGCCACCGGCGCAGTCTTCTCCGTGCGGCAGTCCTTCCGCTCCGGTGACTCTAAGGGGCCGATCATGTGACTGCTTACAATGTAATATGTCACCGCAGGTGCTTTAATCTGTTAGCGGTGATCCTGGGATCAAAAACTTTAATGAATATCATTCCACGTCACTAAATAGCATGTACATGGTTAAAGAGAAGGAAGCACTGGAACCAGCATATCCAGCAAGGGTTAATTGATGTCATCTAATTGAAACACCCTGATTGGACTGTTGAACTACTTAATGTGTGAGACCAGTGTATATTGTAAATCCAACTAATGAAGACGGCAGCCGCCGCAGAAATGCGTCGTGGTATAATAAAGGTAATGAATTCAGTGACCCCTGTGCTGTAACGCTTATGTTTTACTAAATTCCATTATAAATTAGGGTAATTGGCATTTGACTCTTGGAAATATGCCAGCTACTGAATAATCCTGCAGGGAATTGGGACATGCCTTTTTTACCTTGCCTTTATAAACTAGGGCTGGCCAAAACTCGTTACATGTTTCCCTCCAATGCCAAACACATTGTCCCTAATTAACCAAGACTGGTGTTGTTCACAATGGTTTTGATGTTGGTTGCGGTGAAATGCGAAGTGCTGGATTCATTTAAAAGCACACATCTCTTAATCAATCAGGTGAAGTGTGAAGTTGCGTGCGCTGCACCACAAATTTTTCTCTGGTCGTTGAATTTGTCACACTCCCATTCTGTCCTAGCTCCACCAACTTTGTCAGAGCTGAGTGAAAATGGTGTGAAAAAGCTGAAAAAATGTATAAACATACATAAATAATTAATTGCTAAGGGGAAGTCTTGAGATTAAGTCCACTTTGTTCCGTACAAGGTGAAAAATTATAGTACATACAGAAACGTACGTTTGAGCCAAGCATGGGTCTTTATCAAGGTTGACTGTTAGATATGAACAGGGAGTACAGGTCACCAAGAGGTAGGCCGTGGACAACCTGGTGATACAACAACTGGTGGGTTAGTTCCCCGATAGAATTTTGTACATAAGGTATGACAAGTCTCCACTAACCCCAGATCAATTGTCTTGACAGGACCTTTTAGTGCAGTATCACTCTTTATTCATATGTAAGTTTCCTGTCTTTACTTGTCTTTTTTTTCCTTGCAGATTTTTTTTCTGCACCAATATTTGCACCAAATTTGCAAGGTAAAAAAAAAAGCAGAGCACTTCGGAAACCTCATAAACTTTACTGGCTTCAGGATAAACATGCAGATTTGATGCAGATTCTCCAAATCTGAATTAAAAAAAGCATCAAAACGCATCGTGGGCACAGTGTCCTATACAATAATATTCTGGTGTTCCATTCACCCCTAGATTGTGTATAAGTAGATCCTGCATATCATTTATACAAGGACCTCTGGGGACCTGTTGTCTACCAAGAGTCATTTAATGGTTATCTTAATATACCCAGGACAACAAAAGTGACTCTGTATTACATATTTCTTACTGCTATATACTGGCTATTACGTCATTTGACCTCCCATTGTCCAGATTCAGAATTTTGGATTCTCCAGCATTCTTGGACCATATTCTGCACCCCACTACATATTGTAGGGTTTCACCATTAAGACTGTCCTCTTTACATATGAAATTCAATCAGGGAACTACCATAAGGGCTCGGACACACTCATCCGAGTTTGACGGACGAGACTCGGAAAAGGCTGGAGCAGTGACCCTTGAAAGAAATAATTCGAGCAAGTCCTTGTCTTCAGAACCAAAGGTTGAGGTTTATTCGGGTAGGAAATAATACAGAGATATATGGCAAGGCAATATGACAAGTTTCAGAATGGCAGGCACGCATGGCACACAGGATGGAAAAGTGTCGCCCCGCCTGTCTAAGGCAGAGGATTTTTATACAATTTTCTGCCATTGGATAACGTTAGTGGCCATTATTTTCAATGGATACATAATGACCTCATCCTGACAAAGGCAATACTTACATTTCACGTAGAATATAGGTTGACATGAAAAAGCATCACTAATTTCATTACTAGCTATATACTTCACTTAGATTTATCCATACAAATGATCTCATAATAGCCTTTTTGGGACCAAGCACAAATCACAACTTATTGACATTAATTAGCTCTGTTCTTGATTATAAGAAACGTCATATTAGCCTTGAAGGATACACTACACCGTAAAATATCTGAGAAAAACTTGAGAAAAAGGAATTGGTTAACTATTATCATGATGAGCTTTTGGTATATGCTGAGACCAAACCTAATTAGCTCCATGCCTGTTTTTCTTCCAGGGCTTGATTTCTTTTATTACTTGAGACCTACAGCAAAAGTTCAGTAGTTCTATTTTCAAGCTTAAACTGAAACTTTACACAAGACAACATGGCTGACAGAGGCCTTGGTACCCATGGCCTCCATCTAACAACCCTGAATGGCCTCTCTCTCTTTGGACGAGGAATGTGATGCTGCACAGAAACACAAGCAGCTGTCATTCCCTGTCCAGATAGGGAGAGGTCGTTAAGGGTCACTGCTCCAGCCTGTTCCGAGTCTCATCCATCAAACTCGGATGAGTGTGTCCGAGACCTTACCCACCCATTGTTGTATCTCCGGTTGTCCATTGCCTAACTGTTCGCGACCTGTACTCCTTGTTCATATCTAACAGAAAACCTTGATAAAGGCCCATGCTCGGCCAAAATGTAGGTTTTTGTATAAACTATAATTTCTCCTCTTGTGCAAAACAATAAATAAGTGGACTTAATCTCAAATCTTCCTTTTTGCATGTGCTTGTTTTTTTGTGTGCCGAAGTATATATCTTTTTAAGTTGACTTATTTTATTTTTTTTTACCTCCGAGCACCTTTTCCATAACAGTGAGCACACTTGCCTCCTCTGGCATAAAAAGCTTTAAAAAGTTGCAAAACGTTTGTACATCCTCGTATTGTGCAAAGAAATTGCGACTTTTCAAAACGTTTTATGCCACCTTTTTTCTTAAAAGCTTAGATGATTTGAGGACACCGAGTTGGATGCATCAAGCTTCATCTCTACCGGCAAAAATGGACACAGATAATTCCTGCAAAGCAGTAGAAAGAACAGTTTTGTAGTTCCCCAAACACTTATATCTGATTTCCAGCAGGTTGGTACATAGTTATGTAAACTTTTATTTATACATGAGGTGTGTCTATGAGGAAAGGGCAGGGTGAAGCCTCTGATTGCTGGGGTTGGGTTGTACCCTATACTATGGGGATCTTCATTATAACTACTGGAGTAGAGACTTGACAAAGCCTCATGTGACATGTAAGGCTGGACTTCCACACTACTGGTTGTTGAGACCATTACAGTTTTTAAATATACACTAATTGCTTCACAGATGAATTTTATAACCCTGGCCTTACAATGCAGGCTTCTAAACATTATAAGATTCGGCCCATAGTAAATAACATGACAATTATGTCTCACCCTATCAAATTTCTGCAGCTTTTTTTGTTTGCTTTTCCACCTCTGCATGAAGTGTTAATTATGATCCAGCCTAAGTCATCAATATCAGAACAGTGATGATCTGACACGTGGCACGTCCATTGATCAGTTCATGCCAGCTGCACCCAGATGTAGTAGACAGTTCCATACATTCTTTAGTGATTGCTACCAAGTACTGCAGATCAATTCTGCTACTTGGAAGAAATGAGCCACTGAGTGTGACAGTATAGCTAATCAATGGGAGTGCCAAGTGTTGAATCCCTACAAATTTGATATTGACAATTTACACTAGGGATAGATGACCAATACTATAACAGTAGACAGCCCCTTTAACACCAGCAAGGGAGGCTGATGCCTACTATGATGAAAGTTTGAATTCTAACCTTGGTAAATTTTGGGACAATTTTACTATTCAGGCTTGTAATGCACCAAAACATTTGATGCCAATGACATACACCATGTATATTTTTAGTGTCTTCAGAGTTTTGGCACATTTTTTGACTGTCAGATGTAAGTTTATCTTGTATAAATTTTCAGTTTGGACGGCAACAAGATTTTCACTACCCTTGTTTAGCACTGCAATATTAAAGAGTTTTAATATTCAAAAGAGGTACCCAGGATATCCACATTTAAGTGCTTGCTCAGGAAATTCACACTGCACTCGTCTAGCTGGAACAGAGCAGTAGTAGAGTGGAAGTCAGACTAGGGTCGTGCAAATTTTTTGCTCCTCTCTAATAGAGACAGTATGCATATTACTAATAGTACATAACAAGAAATAGAGTTATATAGAAAGAGAATTTAATAAAAATGTTGTACTACAGTTACATTTCCTAAAGATAAAGCAAAGTCCAAGTTGACATTTTTTTAATGACTCAGTAAAGGCCCTGCATTGGGTGAAACATTGCGTTTGTCCTGTTTTTCTGTGTTTGTTTTGGGATCAATAAAGTTTTTATTTTCTAAAGAGAAAAAGATATCAGTGCCTTGGACTTTGCTTTATCTTCTGCTAGCTTACAACCGTATGGAGGGTTCTACCAAGTAGCACAAACAGTGGAGTGGTGCATTGAACACAGCATTAAATATCCTGTTGCTTGGTGTCCTTTTAGCAATGTAGACTTTTGTATAAAATATTGATACACAGGTCTCTCTCTTTATTCAATATTCTATCTGACTAAACCTGAATCCACATATTATATCTGGAGACAGTATTATATCCTTATTGTTGCATTGTATGATAAGGATATGTTTAATGCTAGTGATATGTTTAATGCACCACTACATTGTTTTTTATGTTATTGCACTGCTGGAGTCCTATGCCCCCTGTCTTATACCCACCTTCCGGCATGTTCATCTGTTTCTAGGGTTGCTCCCGTTAGGTCTGTAGTGTTTTGTGACCTGCTGACAGCTCCAAGGTTTTATGGAGCGCGCCGGAGGTCATAACTAGGGATGAGTGAACTGGAATTTATAGTTCAGTGCTTGTACAGACTTCGGGTGCTTTATGTACACAAGATACTAGAGCAAGCATTGCTGGGTGAGCCGCTTGTAATGTTTGAATAGCTTGCACTGGGGATAAAATCAGCTTTATCAGCTGCAATGTATACCAAAAAAAGAAAATGACAAAACTCGACCCGCCCTCCACCGTAAGCCCTTTAATTATGGCAGGCTGTATGTGGGCGGAGAGCTGAACAGCCCAATCAGTGACTTCCAATGAGGTTTGGATCAAGCTTGGGTCCAGAACAGAACTTTACATTAAGCCTGGCTGAGCCCCCAGAACCCAAACTTCCAGAGGTCTGCTCATCTCTAGTCACAACTCAATGCATCTCTATGAGGCCTCTTTCTGGATCTTAGCGATGTATTGAGATCTTGTGGCATAACGTTTGATTTCTGACCAGTCGGACGTTACGGGCAGAAGACAGAACCACAGGACCACAGTGGCGCCGAAACGATGAAGCCACCGGAATGTGACTATAAGACAATGCGAGGGGCTTATATGTAAAACATTATTTTAGCACTGAAAAATAAATCTTCTAGTGGTGCTTTAAGTGAACAAAGCGATTGGATGTGGGATATCTTGCTGAGGGTAAAAGGGAGTAGTAACTCAATATACCAATGGATAGTAATTAAATATTAGAGGAAACCTCTGAAGAAATCTTTCCCATCAAAATAGGGATCAGTTGGACGCTGTACGTTTTTTCATTTGTAAACTTTAATTATTGTTTGGATATTTTTGTCTGATGTGATTTTACTGCTAGTGTTAGTTGATCAAATAAAGACAAAATTGATATACAGTTGTCAATTTATTTATGAATTTGTTATTTCATGGTGAATGTAAGTATTTCCTTAATCAGATATCAGAAGTGGAGAAAGGTCATCTAAAATATATATATGATTAAAAAAAAGTCTATTTCATCCCATAAAGCAAGGAACATACAGTGGTAGGTAGTTTTTGACTAAGAGACTAACTGGTATGATAACATTTTAAATGTTCTCTTTCATCTAAAGTCTGTTTTCCACCATTGAGCAAAGAAAGGATATCTATTATATAAAACCCGAAGGCCACTTCCGGAGGAGGCCACGCCCACTTCCGTGATGGTCGTCGCCCAGGCTCATGCAGTGCACTGTAGCCAGGCTGCCCCCCGGATACAGTCACCGACACACGGAACGTTCCGATCTCGGAAGTTCCGTGTGCCCTCCTGCCACTCCCCTCCACCCTCTGCCCTCCAGAGAGTAGCTACATACCGGGGGGGGGCAGGGGAGCCCATTGCCCGCCACCTCGGAGGGCCACACACACCCTGGGGGTACCCGTGCTCCCTGCTGTGTGTCTGGAGAGGAGGGAGGGCGGGACTTCCTCTCCTGCAGCTCTGCCCGCCCCTCCTCTCCTCCTACACCCGACGCCCGGCCACCGGTAAGTCTGCATCTGCAGCCATACAGGCTGCTCTACCCTCCAACCTGTGTGCCCCCTCTGCCCTCTGTCCTCTGCGTCCTCTGCTCCCTGTCCTCTGTCCCCTGTCCTCTGTGTCCTCTGCCCCCTGTCCTCTGTGTTCTCTGCCCCCTGTCCTCTGTGTCCTCTACCCCCTGTCCTCTGTGTCCTCTGCTCCCTGTCCTCTGCCCCCTGTCCTCTGCCCTCTGTCCTCTGCGTCCTCTGCCCCCTCTGTGTCCTCTGCTCCCTGTCCTCTGTGTCCTCTGCCCCCTGTCCTCTGTGTCCTCTGCCCCCTGTCCTCTGTGTCCTCTGCCCCCTGTCCTCTGTGTTCTCTGCCCCCTGTCCTCTGTGTCCTCTGCCCCCTGTCCTCTGTGTCCTCTGCCCCCTGTCCTCTGTGTCCTCTGCCCCCTGTCCTCTGCCCCCTGTCCTCTGTGTTCTCTGCCCCCTGTCCTCTGTGTCCTCTGCCCCTGTCCTCTGTGTCCTCTGCCCCCTGTCCTCTGTGTCCTCTGCCCCCTGTCCTCTGCGTCCTCTGCCCCCTGTCCTCTGCGTCCTCTGCCCCCTGTCCTCTGCGTCCTCTGCCCCCTGTCCTCTGCGTCCTCTGCCCCCTGTCCTCTGCTTCCTCTGCCCCCTCTCCTCTGTGTCCTCTGCCCCTGTCCTCTGTGTCCTCTGCCCCCTGTCCTCTGCGTCCTCTGCCCCCTCTGTGTCCTCTGCCCCCTGTCCTCTGCCCCCTGTCCTCTGCGTCCTCTGCCCCCTCTGTGTCCTCTGCTCCCTGTCCTCTGCGTCCTCTGCCCCCTCTGTGTCCTCTGCCCCTGTCCTCTGCCCCCTGTCCTCTGCCCCCTGTCCTCTGCGTCCTCTGCCCCCTCTGCGTCCTCTGCCCCCTCTGTGTCCTCTGCCCCCTGTCCTCTGCTTCCTCTGCCCCCTGTCCTCTGCGTCCTCTGCCCCCTCTGTGTCCTCTGCCCCCTGTCCTCTGCCCCTGTCCTCTGCGTCCTCTGCCCCCTCTGTGTCCTCTGCGTCCTCTGCCCCCTCTGTGTCCTCTGCCCCCTGTCCTCTGCGTCCTCTGCCCCCTCTGTGTCCTCTGCCCCCTGTCCTCTGCCCCCTGTCCTCTGCCCCCTGTCATCTGCGTCCTCTGCCCCCTCTGCGTCCTCTGCCCCCTCTGCGTCCTCTGCCCCCTCTGTGTCCTCTGCCCCCTGTCCTCTGCCCCCTGTCCTCGGCGTCCTCTGCCCCCTCTGTGTCCTCTTCCCCCTGTCCTCTGTGTCCTCTGCCCCCTGTCCTCTGCGTCCTCTGCCCCCTGTCCTCTGCGTCCTCTGCCCCCTGTCCTCTGCTTCCTCTGCCCCCTGTCCTCTGCGTCCTCTGCCCCCTCTGTGTCCTCTGCCCCCTGTCCTCTGCCCCCTGTCCTCTGCGTCCTCTGCCCCCTGTCCTCTGCCCCCTCTGTGTCCTCTGCCCCCTGTCCTCTGCCCCCTCTCCTCTGCGTCCTCTGCCCCCTCTGTGTCCTCTGCCCTCTGTCCTCTGCTTCCTCTGCCCCCTCTGTGTCCTCTGCCCCCTGTCCTCTGTGTCCTCTGCCCCCTGTCCTCTGTGTCCTCTGCCCCCTGTCCTCTGTGTCCTCTGCCCCCTGTCCTCTGTGTCCTCTGCCCCCTGTCCTCTGTGTCCTCTGCCCCCTGTCCTCTGTGTCCTCTGCCCCCTGTCCTCTGTGTCCTCTGCCCCCTGTCCTCTGTGTCCTCTGCCCCCTGTCCTCTGTGTCCTCTGCCCCCTGTCCTCTGTGTCCTCTGCCCCCTGTCCTCTGCCCCCTGTCCTCTGCCCCGTGTCCTCTGCCCCTGTCCTCTGTGTCCTCAGCCCCCTCTCCTCTGTGTCCTCTGCCTCCTCTGCCCCCTGTCCTCTGTGTCCTCTGCCCCCTGTCCTCTGTGTCCTCTGCCTCCTCTGCCCCCTGTCCTCTGTGTCCTCTGCCCCTGTCCTCTGTGTCCTCTGCCCCCTGTCCTCTGTGTCCTCTGCCTCCTCTGCCCCCTCTGTGTCCTCTGCCCCCTGTCCTCTGTGTCCTCTGCCCCCTGTCCTCTGTGTCCTCTGCCCCCTGTCCTCTGTGTCCTCTGCCCCCTGTCCTCTGTGTCCTCTGCCCCTGTCCTCTGTGTCCTCTGCCCCCTGTCCTCTGTGTCCTCTGCCCCCTGTCCTCTGTGTCCTCTGCCCCCTGTCCTCTGTGTCCTCTGCCCCCTGTCCTCTGCGTCCTCTGCCCCCTGTCCTCTGCGTCCTCTGCCCCCTGTCCTCTGCATCCTCTGCCCCCTGTCCTCTGCTTCCTCTGCCCCCTGTCCTCTGCATCCTCTGCCCCCTCTGTGTCCTCTGCCCCCTCTGCGTCCTCTGCCCCCTCTGTGTCCTCTGCCCCCTTTCCTCTGCCCCCTGTCCTCTGCGTCCTCTGCCCCCTCTGTGTCCTCTGCCCCCTGTCCTCTGCGTCCTCTGCCCCCTCTGTGTCCTCTGCCCTCTGTCCTCTGCCCCCTGTCCTCTGCCCCCTGTCATCTGCGTCCTCTGCCCCCTCTGCGTCCTCTGCCCCCTCTGTGTCCTCTGCCCCCTGTCCTCTGCCCCCTGTCCTCTGCCCCCTGTCCTCTGCCCCCTGTCCTCTGCTTCCTCTGCCCCCTGTCCTCTGCGTCCTCTGCCCCTCTGTGTCCTCTGCCCCCTGTCCTCTGCGTCCTCTGCCCCCTCTGTGTCCTCTGCCCCCTGTCCTCTGCGTCCTCTGCCCCCTCTGTGTCCTCTGCCCCCTGTCCTCTGCCCCCTGTCCTCTGCCCCTGTCATCTGCGTCCTCTGCGTCCTCTGCCCCCTCTGTGTCCTCTGCCCCCTCTGTGTCCTCTGCCCCCTGTCCTCTGCCCCCTGTCCTCTGCCCCCTGTCCTCTGCGTCCTCTGCCCCCTCTGTGTCCTCTTCCCCCTGTCCTCTGCCCCGTCCTCTGCGTCCTCTCCCCCCTGTCCTCTGCGTCCTCTGCCCCCTCTGTGTCCTCTGCCCCCTGTCCTCTGCGTCCTCTGCCCCCTCTGTGTCCTCTGCCCTCTGTCCTCTGCCCCCTGTCCTCTGCCCCCTGTCATCTGCGTCCTCTGCCCCCTCTGTGTCCTCTGCCCCCTGTCCTCTGCCCCCTGTCCTCTGCCCCCTGTCCTCTGCTTCCTCTGCCCTCTGCGTCCTCTGCCCCCTCTGTGTCCTCTGCCCCCTGTCCTCTGCGTCCTCTGCCCCTCTGTGTCCTCTGCCCCTGTCCTCTGCCCCCTGTCCTCTGCGTCCTCTGCCCCCTCTGTGTCCTCTGCCCCCTGTCCTCTGCGTCCTCTGCCCCCTCTGTGTCCTCTGCCCCCTGTCCTCTGCCCCCTGTCCTCTGCCCCCTGTCCTCTGCCCCCTGTCCTCTGCGTCCTCTGCCCCCTCTGCGTCCTCTGCCCCCTCTGTGTCCTCTGCCCCCTGTCCTCTGCCCCCTGTCATCTGCGTCCTCTGCCCCCTCTGCCCCCTCTGCGTCCTCTGCCCCCTGTCCTCTGCCCCCTGTCCTCTGCCCCCTATCCTCTGCCCCCTGTCCTCTGCCCCCTGTCATCTGCGTCCTCTGCCCCTCTGCGTCCTCTGCCCCTCTGTGTCCTCTGCCCCCTGTCCTCTGCCCCCTGTCCTCTGCCCCCTGTCCTCTGCCCCCTGTCCTCTGCGTCCTCTGCCCCCTGTGTCCTCTTCCCCCTGTCCTCTGCGTCCTCTGCCCCTGTCCTCTGCGTCCTCTCCCCCCTGTCCTCTGCGTCCTCTGCCCCCTGTCCTCTGCGTCCTCTGCCCCCTGTCCTCTGCGTCCTCTGCCCCCTGTCCTCTGCGTCCTCTGCCCCCTGTCCTCTGCTTCCTCTGCCCCCTGTCCTCTGCGTCCTCTGCCCCCTCTGTGTCCTCTGCCCCCTGTCCTCTGCCCCCGGTCCTCTGCGTCCTCTGCCCCCTCTGTGTCCTCTGCCCCCTGTCCTCTGCCCCCTCTGTCCTCTGCCCCCTGTCCTCCTCTGCGTCCTCTGCCCCCTCTGTGTCCTCTGCCCCCTGTCCTCTGCCCCCTGTCCTCTGCCCTGTCCTCTGCCCCCTGTCCTCTGCCCCCTCTGTGTCCTCTGCCCCCTGTCCTCTGCCCCCTGTCCTCTGCTCCTCTGCCCTCTGTGTCCTCTGCTCTGCCCCTCTGTGTCCTCTGCCCCTGTCCCTGCCCTGTCTTGCCTTTCTCTGCCTCTGCGTCCTCTGCCCCCCTGTCCTCTGCCGCCTGTCCTCTGCCCCGCCTGTCCTCTGCCCCCTGTCTCTGCCCTCTGGTCCTCTGCCCCCTGTCCTCTGCCCCCTGTCCTCTGCGTCCTCTGCCCCCTCTGTGTCCTCTCCCCTGTCCTTGTCTCTCCCTGTCCTCTGCCCTCCTGTCCTCTGCCCCCTGTCCTCGTCTTGCCCCTGTCCTCTGCCCCCTGTCCTCTGCGTCCTCTGCCCCCTTGTCTGCCCCTGCTGCCCCGCTGCCTCGCTCTTCCCCCTGTCCTCTGCGTCCTCTGCCCCCTGTCCTCTGCGTCCTCTTCCCCCTGTCCTCTGCGTCCTCTGCCCCCTGTCCTCTGCGTCCTCTGCCCCCTGTCCTCTGCGTCCTCTGCCCCTGTCCTCTGCGTCCTCTGCCCCTGTCCTCTGCGTCCTCTGTCCCCTCCTGTCCTCTGCCCCCTGTCCTCTGCGTCCTCTGCCCTTCCCCTGTCCTCTGCGTCCTCTGCCCCCTGTCCTCTGCGTCCTCTGCCCCCTGCTTGGTCCTCTGCCCCTTCTGCCTTGTGTCCTCTGTGTCCTCTGCCCCCTCTGTGTCCTCTGCCCCCTGTCCTCTGCCCCTGTCCTCTGCGTCCTCTGCCCCCTCTGTGTCTTCTGCCCCCTGTCCTCTGCCCCCTGTCCTCTGCGTCCTCTGCCCCCTCTGTGTCCTCTTCCCCCTGTCCTCTGCGTCCTCTTCCCCCTGTCCTCTGCGTCCTCTTCCCCCTGTCCTCTGCGTCCTCTGCCCCCTGTCCTCTGCGTCCTCTGCCCCCTGTCCTCTGCCCCCTGTCCTCTGCCCCCTGTCCTCTGCCCCCTGTCCTCTGCCCCCTGTACTCTGCGTCCTCTTCCCCCTGTCCTCTGCGTCCTCTTCCCCCTGTCCTCTGCGTCCTCTGCCCCCTGTCCTCTGCGTCCTCTGCCCCCTGTCCTCTGCCCCCTGTCCTCTGCGTCCTCTGCCCCCTCTGTGTCCTCTGCCCCCTCTGTGTCCTCTGCCCCCTGTCCTCTGCGTCCTCTGCCCCCTCTGTGTCCTCTTCCCCCTGTCCTCTGCGTCCTCTGCCCCCTGTCCTCTGCGTCCTCTCCCCCTGTCCTCTGCCCCCTGTCCTCTGCGTCCTCTGCCCCCTGTCCTCTGCGTCCTCTGCCCCCTCTGTGTCCTCTGCCCCCTGTCCTCTGCGCTGACCACTCTGCCCACGTCGCTGCGCTGACCAATCTCACCGCACTCACTGCTAACCACTGAGCCACCGCACTCACTGCTAACCACTGAGCCACCGCACTCACTGCTAACCACTGAGCCACCGCACTCACTGCTAACCACTGAGCCACTGCACTCACTGCTAACCACTGAGCCACCGCACTGACTGCTAACCACTGAGCCACCGCACTGACTGCTAACCACTGAGCCACCGCACTCACTGCTAACCACTGAGCCACCGTATACTCTGCTACCCACTGAGCCGCCTGTATACACACAATTCATTTCACCGCACTCCCGTAACTATTAGTAAATAAACTATATATGGATTCTAGACTACCCGATTCTTTAGAATCGGGCCACCATCTAGTTATTACATAATCAGATATTTTTAAACATTTGATCTGTGAATACAATTGCGATGAGAAAAAAAAGTTAAGTGCAACATAATAAAGGGTTAAAGATCACCTGTCATCTCTCCAGATATATATATTTTAGTAAATACTTTTATTCATCAAGAAAAAATCCACAAGCATCTTTTCTTATAACTCTGGGTGTTCCCATTGTGAGTTGTGTCTCTAAATACTCTTGAAACTGTCCAGTCAGTACTTCCAGAGATAAAGGAGGTTTGCTACCTTGTGGTACATTTATTTTTTATTTAAAAACATGTATTTTAGGGTACAAATCATTTTTACAATAATAATTCTTTGTCCAAATTACATGCATTTACAGTGGGTACGGAAAGTATTCAGACCCCTGTAAATTTTTCACTCTTTGCTTCATTGCAGCCATTTGGTAAATTCAAAAGAGTTTATATTTTTTCTCATTATTTTTAAAAAAAGAAAAACTGAAATATCACATGGTCATAAGTATTCAGACCCTTTGCTGAGTATTGAGTAGAAGCACCCTTTTGACTTACTCTGCCACTCTTCCTTGCAGATCCTCTCCAGTTCCATCAGGTTGGATGGTGAACGTTGGTAAACAGCCATTTTCAGGTCTCTCCAGAGATGCTAAATTAGGTCAGGGCTTTGGCTGGGCCAGTCAAGAATGGTCACAGAGCTGTTCTGAAGCCACTCTTTTGTTATTTTAGCTGTGTGCTTAAGGTCATTGTCTTGTTGGAAGGTGAACCTTCGGTCAAGTCTGAGGTACAGAGAACTCAGCAATTGGTTTTCATCCAGGATATCTCTGTACTTGGCTGTATTCATGTTTCCTTCAATTGAAATCAGTTTTCCTGTCCCTGCAGCTGAAAACACCCCCATAGCATAATGCTGCCACTACCATGTTTTACTGTTGGGATTGTATTGGGCAGGTGATGAACAGTGCCTGGTTTTCTCCACACATACTACTTAGAATTATCACCAAAATGTTCTATCTTCGCCTCATCAGACCAAAGAATCTTATTTCTCATAGTCTGGGAGACCTTCGTGTGTTTTTTTTTTTTTTGCAAACTCTATGTGGGCTTTCATATGTCTTGTGCTGAGAAGAGGCTTCCATTGGGCCACTCTGCCATAAAGGCATAACTGGTGGAGGACTGCAGTGATAGGTGAAAGTTCCACAAAGTCAACTATCTCCCAACTGCATCTCTGGAGCTCAGCCACAGTGATCTTGGGGTTCTACGTTACCTCTCTCACCAAGGCTCTTCTCCCACGATTGCTCAGTTTGGCTGGATGGCCAGGTCTAGGAAGACTTCTGGTGGTCCCAAACGTCTTCCATTTAAGATTTATGGAGGTCACTCTTAGGAACCTTGAGTACTGCAGAAATTCTTCTGTAACCTTGGCCAGATCTGTGTTTTGCCACAGTTCTGTTTCTGAGCTCCTTGGGCAGTTTCTTTGGCCTCATGATTCTCATTTGGTCTGACATGCACTGTGAGCTGTGAGATCTTATATAGACAGGTGGGTGTGTGTCTTTCTAAATCAAGTTGCATCAGTTTAATTAAACACAGCTGGACTCCAATGAAAGAGTAGAACCATCTCAAGGAGGATCACAAGGAAATGGATAGCATGTGACTTAACTATGGGTGTCTGAGCAAATGGTCTGAATACTTATGACCATGTGATATTTCAGTTTTTCTTTTTTAATAAATTAGCAAAAATGTTTACATTTCTGTTTTCTTCAGACATGGTGGGGTGCAGAGTGTACATTAATGAGGAAAAAAATTTACTTTTTTGAATTTACCAAATGGCTGCAATGAAACAGAGTGAAAAATTTAAAGGGGTCTGGACACTTTCCATACCCACTGTATGGAAAATATAAATAAACAAATACATTCTCATTCTCCATAAAGGGTTTTACATATTCGGAGTTCACAGTCTGAGAATGGACTTGCATATGTCTATGTGCATATGAGGCTTTTGATTGTGGGTCAGCAGATCAGCACCCGCAGAACAGTTAATACTTGGACAGTGAAATATGGATATGTGAAACAGGCCAAAGCCCTCTTTCAGATGTCAGTATTTTTTTACATACACAAAAAAAAGAAGGACCATCTGTGGAGAGCTACAGATAGTCTTGGAACCAGCAGGTACAGTAGTTTCAAAGAAAACAGTAAGTAATGCCCTCAACCTCCATGGCCTGTATAGACATTTACCACAAAAGTCTCCATTGCTTAACAAAAAGCACATTCAAGCACATTTAAAGCCAACCTGTCACCCCCCAGGCATCTAAAGATAAAATAGCCACCTTCTGCAGCACTAAGGCTGCATTCTGAGAAGGTGGCTATAGTATTTATGCTCCCTTGATTCACTGAAATAAAGACTTTTATAAAATCTGTGCCAAACCTGACCCAAGACAGGGAGACGGGTTTTCAAGCATCTATTTCCAGCCTCTCTGGTGTCAGTCATCCCTCTCTGCTCTCCGTGCGCCGCCTCCTCTTCCTTGTCTCCTAGAGCTCTGCAGCTCTACAGTCCTGGGTTTAATGCCTTGTAGCTCTTCAGTCCTGGGGGTGCAATGCTCTGCAGTTCTTCAGTCCTGGGGTGCAATGCTCTGCAGCTCTTCAGTCCTCTTTGGATGCCATAACACATACCTTGTTTGGAGGTCAAAAGGAACTGCATATCACCCCAAAAACACCATACCAACAGCGAAGTTTGGAGGATGGGACATCATGATGTGGGGCTGTTTATCAGCATACGGCACTGGCAAACTTTATGTAAATGAAGGTAGGATAAATGGACAAATGTATAGAGATATTCTTGATAAAAATCTGCCATCTACCAGGATGATGAAGATGAAAGGAGTGTGGACATATCAGCAAGACAATGATAATACCACTTGTCATAATCTTCAATAAATCATGGGAAACAGGAGAGACCCCTGTAGATTGGAAAAGGGCAAATGCGGTCCCTATCTACATAAAGGGGAAAAAAGAGGATCCCAGGAAATTACAGGCCAGTAAGTCTGAACTCCAAAGCAGAAAAAATCTTAGAGTAAATTGTCAAGGAACATTTATTTAGGTACCTAGATGGGAAGGCATGATCCTGTGTGCATTCCTGATGAAGGAGTGGGGACATGCTCTGAAACGCGTTGAAAAAGCACCATTTCCCTTTGATCCACGGAGTGTGGATCCTGCAGCAGCTGTACCATATGCATATACTGGTTGTGGGTCCCACATCCAAATCAGGTGAGCAGTAATATTTGCCACTTTTCTAATTACGTTAGATAGGTTAAGACCCTAATGGCGATTTTGTCTTCTCTTCTTTAGCCAAAAGTTCCTTTGGCCTATAGAAAAAGATCACTGCTATTAAAGATTTGCAATAAGTGGGGGCCCCATTAGAGCGTTCTTATCGGGACCCATGAGCTTCAAGATACGCCACTGGTAAAGACAGTCAGGGTAAGTGACAATAAGGATACTTGGAATAGGTAGCAGCACTCCAAGGCAGAGCAAGGGGGTCTCCAGGGAAGCTTCAGCATCAGAGAAATACTACCAACAGTAAGGGGGTCTAGCAGAGAATGAACTCTAATAGTGACATCATATGATCGGTCATTTGACTTTTTAAAGGGTGGGAAAGAAGTCATCAGTTGTATCACCTGATTAGAGCAACAACAACAGATTAAAAAAAACTGACATAAACCAAAAAAGAAAAAAAATACTCCAGCTCCTTTAAAAATCCAGAATTTTATTTGATTTATGCACCAAAAAACAGAAATGACATAGTGCAGTTATTTACAGGTGACACGTTTCGAACAACTGTTCTTCATCACAGCCATATAAATAATGAAATTTCATTCCTATACATAGTTTTCCCCAAACAATGAAATTCCCAGCACATGAGCATGTGATATTAATTAAAATCACTGACACATGAATAAAAAAAACCACATACAAGACAATTTAAATACATATAACTCAAACTAAAGGGCGTATTACACGCTTCAATGTCCCAGCGATCCCACCAACGATCCGTCGTGGGTGGAATCACCGGGACATCATAAGCTGTCACATAGGCAGACTCACCAGCGATCAGGACCAGCGAGAAATCTGGTATACAAGGCAAGCAGCGGGTAACTAAGCGCCGCACAGCGCTTAGTTAACTGCTGTTTACCTTGGATACCAGCTCCCAGCACTTGCTGTGCAGCGCTGGGAGCTCGCTGATCGTTAATCTCCCAATGTCACACGCAGTGATGCTGCACCTCCTGTGGGCGACCAACGATAGATTTATGGACAGGACCATAAATCTCCGATCAACGCTAAGTCGTTGATAGGTGTCACACACACAACAATGTTGTTTCGACATTGCTGCAACGTCACCAAAATGGTGACTTTGAAACAATATTGTTCACAATATCGTTGTGTGTAACGGGCCTTTAAGTATGGAAGAGACAAATTTACTACTCTACACAAGATAAACTAATGATGGAACATTAGCTCTTTAATACCCTTAGGCATTAGGTACAGGGTCACATGTATTCAGACAATACTTCCAATACATTTTGTGTGTTTGTCTCCTTTTTATGTCACCTCCTCTGCATTGGTGAAAAACTTTCTCAATCCCATATGTCCTAAACATCTCCAGGTGACACTAATGCCTGGAGAGGAAATATTGACGCCCATACAATACCGCATGGTGTGTACTGTTGGAACAATGTCAGTAATGTGCTCTGAAATTCTTGTTTTAGCTGCCTGGTCGTGCAGCCCACATACATTAGATTACATTCTATATATGGTATGACATACTCAAACCAGGGAACGAGGAAATGGAATTAGTGTTGCTCTCCCTATTGCACCTGTGGACTCCAGGCATCTGGCAAAGTGGCTGTCTTCCACTTAAAGCTCAATAGAAAGGAAGAATCTGGTGTCACTTCAGCTTAGGCCGGCTTCACACGACGGTAGAATCAGGTACGGGGTTGTCCGGTGTAAACCTGACAGCCCCAGACCCAATTTTGCTGTAATGCAGCCCTATGGGGCCGGATGGAACCAAATGGCAGCTATGTGCCATCCGGTTTCCATCTGTCCGGGAGGATCCGGGTGTATTTTGATCCGGGGCAATCCAGCGCTCCCTAACATGGGAGTCTATGGTGCCCAATTGCCCAGATCCGTGAGGATCCGGGAACCGGACACCAGCGGGTGAAGTTTAGCAGCGAGCGCTGCTAAACTTCAGCACCACCGGCTGTCCCCTGCTGTGATTTCAGGACCGTGGCTAGATCTTGAAATTGCAGCAGCTGCGGCTGCTATCAGTGGCATCCGGCTGCAAACCGGCCCTCCGGTTCTGTTTGCAAATCGGGTCTGGGGCTGTCCGAATGACATTGGCCAGCCCCAGACCTGATCACACTGCGGTGTGAAGCCGGCCTTGGCTTAAAATCTCTTTATTCTTTATTTGGCATAGCCATAAAAAACATCAAAAAAGACCCCGACAGTCGGGAGGGTGGTCCGTCAGACGCGTTTCATCCCTTATATGTAGACATACAGATAAAATCCCAAACAACCTATTTATGTACACACAGGATACACAACTGTTGCTGATTAATTAATCACGTAGCTTGGAGTGACATCGCTGGACTATTGAAGAAAAACTTACCGATTGTGTATCAAGAGAATATTCTGCGATGTATATTGTGACAAGGTTTGCGAACAATAGCAAAAAAAAAAAAAATTCCAGGGATTTGGGATTTCTCCAAGTATCTTTTATACAGTAGTAAATGTATCTCTTTCATACTTAGTGTGAGTGAGGGTACCGTTACATGTTGCAATATCGCAATGCAACATCGACCAAAAGTCACGTGGTGTGGTAGTTGCAGTTGATATCGTTCGTGCGTTGTGTCGCGTAACAAGGCAATGCGACTGCAATAAATTGCAGGGACAATATCGCAATAAGATTGTGCAAGCCTTCAACCATACAATGTTGCATATGCGATCTGGCATGATCGTACAGTGTGACGGCGCAACTACGATGTTGAACGCAACTTCTCCTATTCACTACAATGTTAATGCTTGGTCGTTGGGTTGCTCATACCCAGAGCACAAAAGTTGCGTACAACATCCTAGTTGCGTTGCCTGCCGATATCTTCCTCTGTGACATCTCCTATGCGATCTTGGACAAGAGCCAAAAACGTGCGCACTCCAGTGAAGTTTCATGCGATATTGGACCGATATTGCAACGTGTAGCGGTACCCTTAGGGTACTTTCACATCAGCCCTTTGTACCACTTGCAGCAGATCAGGCAGTTTTGCTCGATCTACTGGAAGCCGGAACACTTACAGTATGGCAAGACTGTGTTTGACCTAATGCATTCCCTATTGGACTTGCACACATGTGCGGCACTTGTATTTTTTGTCGCGATCTGGCCAATCCGGTACATGCGGAAACAAAGTAAAAACCACTGCTAGAAGTGGTTTTTCAACTCACCGCAAGTGCCTCAAGTGCAAAACCGCAAGTGCCGCACATTTCTGCAAGTCCCATGAGGAATGAATTAGGTTGAATGCAGTCTTGCTGCAAGTATTCTGGCTTCTGGAAGATCAGGCAAACTGCCTGATCCACCACAAATGCTGAGAACTGCTGATGTGAAAGCAGCCTTACATGTTTTTAAATTAATAGAGTGGATTTCTAAAGCGGGATATAGAGAAAAAGAGCTGGCACATACCTAAGTGTATAGATTGTTTGATCCTAGTCAAGATGGTAATGATCAAAAGTGCTCACCTTTTTGGTGTCTTTTTTTCAGATGTTATAAGGTTTCTTTAAGGCTTGCAGCCTGCCTCTCCGGAGGGATCAGGTCTTCTTAAGGGAGCCTGATCCGGCAGTATATAGTTTAAATTACACCGGACTTGAGGAAAAGTGCCTCCTTAAGAGACACAGTAGTTTCATCCAAGAGTTCCTTTAATTCGTAAAATAATCGATAGTTCCAAATATTTGCAGTACAGTACAACACGTTTTAACTTAGATACAAGTCTTCCTCAGGTACAAGTAATAATGTCATAAAAGTATACGTTTGCTTTCTTATAATACAACTGAGTATGGGGAGTTGGGAGGTTGGTCACTGCCCTAATCAGTAATTGTGGTAATTAGTCCACAATTAGTGTGTAGTTGTTTCTCTATATTTCTTTTTGGCCTCCTGCACACGTCTATGAACCCACGGACGTGTGGGGAGATCCTATTCACCTCACCCCAGCATTGCGGTCCTCCCATGTACTCCCGGTCCACCCCAGGGCTCAATGAGTCAATCAAACAAAATAGAGACAACTATTTATTAGGAGCTAATCAAATTCTTTCAGATGTAAAATACTATGGAAAATTAAAATCTGATCCCTCCCCCTTTGTTTGCAAGTTGACTATCGACTATTTTACGAACTAAAGGAACTCTTGGATGAAACTATTGTGTCTCTTAAGGAAGCGCTTTTCCTCAAGTCTGGTATAATTTAAACTATGTTTTTAAATTGTCAAGTATGTAGTTTTTTAGTCTTGTGTTAGTGATTTTAATTACGTTATTTGTATCACACGTTCTTGTGCTGGGAATTTCATTGATTGAGGAAAACTAGGTATAGGAATGAAATTATACTGTTTATATGGCTGTGACGAAGAACAGTTATTCGGAACGCATCACCTGTAATTAACAGTAAGCAGGTAATTTTCTAATATTAACCCTTAATGTCCCAAAGGAAATTAACAGCATTTAAAATGAACAAACTGTAGAGCAGTCAACTCATGATACCAACAAAGGCTTTTGTATGAAGTATTAAATACATTTCAGTGAACTTCTTCAATTCTTTTTCCATGTGACATGTCTTATTATTACACATCACTAAATTTATGAACATCTATGGCTTGATTTCGTTGATTCAAATGATGTATATATTTATTTTCCTTCAAAAAGTGTAATAGCGACAGTGTTCTTTATCAAATGAAGAAGTCATTAGTTAAACTATTATACTGTATGTTCACATATGGCAAATTTGTTGCACAAAGTTCTGCAACTGTTACTAACTCTTGGGCGTGAATAGAGCTTGCAGATATCCATGCACATGCTGCAAAAGCAACATTCAGATGCAGGGACGAAATTTTCAGCCACACAATTTGTTCTAATTAAGGCTGCCATATGAGAATATTCCCTAAGTCTACATCTTTATTAACTTACATAGCTGGGAGCAACATTCAAAATTCTGCTGATCAACACTGGAAACTATCATCAGAAAAAAAGTTTCTGACATACCCAAATGTTAGGAGGCAACAAATTACTCGCCAACATTCCATTATCCTTTTCAGAAAGGTTACTTATTCTGGGACGGAATTTTCTTTAATATAGGAAGAACATTTTTGCAGCCACTTAAAATATAAACTAATTTACAGAATAATCACATCCAAACATATTAATTGTTATGGTTTAATTTTTCTTTAAAGCTTTTTAAAAAATGCTTTTATAGATTAAAATGAAATATTAAATTTATTAGCATAAAGTAATATTATTTTCTTATATAATGATACTCATAAGATATAATTGTGTTTTTCACACTAGTATCCAATGTAGCTAAGGATAATTTCATTAGTACAATAGCCCAATCCGTATCTAAAATTTAAACAATACAAAATCTAACAACAAAAAGAATAACCAGTAATTGTTAATTTCTCTTTATATTGTTCTGCATCTGCCAGTTTTCTTTTTATTCCCTCTAGGTGTATATAAAGTTCCAATCCGGTTCATTCGCCAGTACTAGTTTATCCACCCCTACTGAGCATAACAGAGTAAATGATATGGAGGATGTTCTAATCCACAGCAGCGCACTGTTCTCTTTCTTCTAGTCTGTGTAGTTGCCTGCTTGCTCTTTGCTGCTGTTCCTTCAGTTCGGTATAAGAACGCGAAAATGTGTGAAATATGGAGGTGACAGGAAATGCCATAAGTAATATTCCACTAAGTATGCTGCTCAAGGCCACCACCTGTCCCGGGATGCTTCGTGGCACCATATCACCATAGCCTACAGTTGTCATTGAAATAACTGCCCACCAGTAGCTACCAGGGATGCTGGTAAACTCTTGTTTGGCACCAAGTTCATTCTCTGCCAAATAAACAAGAGGAGAAAACAAGGCCATGGCAACGCACAGAAAAAGTAAAAGGAGTCCGAATTCTCTTGTACACCTTCTTACTGTAAGGCCCAATGTCTGCAATCCTAGAGAATGTCTGGCTAGCCTCATCACATACAAGATACGCAAGGCTCGAAGCACGCGGAGAACCAAGCCCACCTTCTCCAAGTAGTTGTTTCCAGTTCCCCCAGATTTTTCACTAGAAAGTGAATCCACTATTAAAGTTATGTAGTAAGGCAAGATGGCCATCATGTCAATAATGTTGAGTGGCGTTCTTAAGAATACACATTTGCTCTCAGCCTGGATGAAACGTAGGATGAATTCAAGGGAAAACCAAGCAACGCAAACTGTCTCTAGTACAAAAATATTGTAGCACTTCTGTGAACATTCTCCCTGAAAAAGAAAAATGGACATAAAAAGTAAAATGTTAGTGTTGCTTCACCAAATATATTCTATGAATTACTTACATCTTTAGTATCAAAAACAAAGCAGCATTGTTTAAAGCATCACACAGCAAAAAAAAACAGAACCATGCAGCTTCCAATAATAATAATAATAATAAATCTTTATTTATATAGCGCCAACATATTCCACACACGATAATAGCGCATATTAATAAAACGGACTGTAAAAATCCAAAAAACCCAATTTAAATAATAGGTGCCAAAAATGCTTTAGAAATTAAGCAACATCAAAAACTCACCAAACGCTCATCATGGGAACGTAGCCTTACTGATATTGGAAATTACAGATGGTGCTTTTAAAAGTCTAAGGAGGGGAAGGGGCGACTGACAGATTCTGCTGCAAGTTCTCCTGAAACAGTTACTGTTTTCCATAAAGCTTTATGAGAACCAACTCTCATTTATTTTAGTAACCGTATATTCTATATTAATGGTAACCAAGTTTTACCTGTTAACTCGGTACTTTGAGAATTAAATATTAGTTCAGAAGAAAAAAAATAGTATATATTATAAAATTTTGTGTAGTATTAATTTATGAAAAAAAATAAAGAGGTTTAAGGGCAATGCAATGCTATGTTAGCTTCTTCGTATCTCATTTTTAGGCCATGTACACACGTTCCGTATTGTGTCAGTATTTTACCTCAGTATTTGTAAGCCAAAACCAGGAGTGAGTGATAAATACAGAAGTAGTGACATGTTTCTATTATACTTTTTCTCTGATTGTTCCACTCCTGGAGTTGGCTACAATCACTAAGGCTAGGGTCACACATGCGGTTATATTTTGGAAACCTAATCCGGTTTTGAGCTTTCAAAAAGCTCAAAACCGGAGCAGGAATCACTTCCCATAGGAGCCCATTATAGTAATCGGATTGCTTTACATGCAATCCAGTTACCGACTCCGGATCTGCAGGCTGCGTTAAAAATCATGCAGGCTGCAGTTTTTGGAGTGCTTCTGGCAAGCGCAATGTGGTAGCTGGATTGCTCAGGATGTGTAATCCTGAGCAAAGCAGTTACCGTATACTTTGCTCATCCCTGCTGCCACAGGGATAAGCAAAGTGTTAAATGTGTATTAACACATTAAATATGAATATTAGCTGTGGGCAACATGTCTCTAGGGGGTGCCTACCCCCCTAGAGACATGCTGTCCACTCCACTCAGCATGGTAGGGGTTAATATGGCATTTACAGTAAACCAGCTATTGTCGGCTTTGTAGAAATGTATGAATAAAGCCGCGACTCCCCTGACAGTAGAGCAGATACTGTACGTAATGTACATATAGTATGTGCCGCTGTCCGAGGTCCTGTAACCATTAACATTAGGTCTATGGGGGTGCGCTGCTACATTACGTACAGTATCTGCTCTACTGTCAGGGGAGCCGCAGCTTCATTCATACTTTTCTACAAAGTCGACAATAGCCGGCTTACTGTAAATGCCTTATTAACCCCTAACATGCCGAGTGGAGCTGACAGCATGTCTCTAGGTGGAGTGGGCACCCCATAGAGACATGTTGTCCACAGCTAATATTAATAATTAGTGTTTTAATACACATTTAACACTTTGTTCATTCCTTCGGCAGCAGGGATGAACAAAGTATACGGTAACCGCATTGCTCCGGATTACACATCCGAAGCAATCCGGTTACCGGATTGCGGTTTCCAGCACACATTTTTCCAAAAAAATGTGTGTGAAGGCAATTGTGGTTCCCGCATCCGAATCTGAAGGCGGCAACCGCAATTGCCTTGGCAAATGTGACCCCAGCCTAAGGTAAAAAAAAACCTCACCAATTACTGAACGTGTGTACGTGACTTTACAGATTGTCCACCAACTCATCTGTGTACACTTATAGGTTAGAAGCACACGGCCGTGACATGTGATGCAATGTGAGGCTCGCACGAGCTTTAATGTGTAGTTTCTGACACTGGAAATTCAGGTTACAAGTAGCTGCTTCTTATGGAAGTCAATGGAGTGTACAGCCTTAATGCACTCTTGTGTATTCAGAGCTATCCAAGCTCAATAATGTGTAATTAATAATTTATAGTAAATAATAATTTATAACTAATAACATTTTTGTTTTATCAATGTTGTCAAAATATTACAGTGCAGACATTTTTGATGTTCAAGAAAACAAACAGAAAGGAATAATATAGAAAAGAATAGCAAGAATGAAGAGTTGCTAGCTAAAGATAAGTATAATCAGATTACTAAAAGATTTAGCTGACGCCTTGTTTACATCCAAAGTAAGCCCCATATTCAAGACATGATGACGTGCTGAATAGCATGAATTCACACACCCTTAAGCCCCCGTCACACATAACGAGATTGTTAGCGAGATCATTGTAACGTCACAGGTTTTGTGACGTAACACTGATCTCGCTAAAGATCTTGCTAAGTGTGACACTTAGCAGTGATCAGGCCCCTGCTGTGAGATCACTGATCATTACAAAGTGCTCTGGGTCATTTTTAGGTCGTTGGTCTCCCGCTGGTCAGCACGCATCGCTGCGTGTGACAGTGAGAGACCAATGATCAGTGATCTCACAGGCTGCTAACTATGATAAACAGCGGGTATCGAGGCAGCGCGCACTGCCTAGATACCCGATGTTTATCATACTTGCCAGTGTCCTCCCTGCTTACAGGCTGCGCTAAGCAGGGAGGATGCTGGTAAACTATGCAGCACGCGATGATAAACCCACTGTTTATCATAGTTACCAGTGATGTGGAGGTGGCTCCATGGTCGCTGGGGAGATCTGCCTGTTTGACAGCTCCCCAGCGACCAGGTAACGACGCACCAACGATCCCTACAAGATCGTTAACGTTGTCGGGATCGCTGGTGTGTCGTTGTGTGTGACGGGAGCTTTACTGTCCCTACTTTATTGATCTACTGCTTATAATTCACATTGTACTATCATGCCAAACAACAAAAAGGTTCCAAAGTCCCAAATCTTCTTTAAAGCACAATATCAGCTTTATTTATGATCTAATAAAATCCATAGGTTGATCTGCTGGGTCAAATTGACTTTTAAACTATGGATATAAATGGATCATAAATAAAGCTAAAATAATGTTTTAAAGAAGATTTGGGACTCCGGATCCTTACTCTGAAATTTGTATACTAGGAAGCCAGCCGGGTTGATACTCAGTTTCAGTATTATGACTGAGTTATTTGCCAAGAAACCAGATTTCCTAAATCCCTACTAAATTTGATTTAATTGTGATATTTTTTTTAGTTGTGTAATAGACCAGACCAACAGACATATTCATTAAAAATCTGCAGCACCTTTTTCTGTAATAAGTCCAAATAAAAATGGTGGCCTTGCAACTTTTTTCTCTGTGCCCTGAAAACGTCAGCTTTGTTCATCATACACTTTGAGTTAGAGTACTGTATCCAGAACCAAAAATGTCAAACGTCAGGTTTGAATGTGAACTAACAGATTTAAGTTTTGAAAACTCAGGTGAATCATGAGGCTGATGAAAATCGGTGAGACGGACAAGGTCACATAAAAATTGCTGATAGACACTATGTATGATATAAATGTCTTGTTGGGGCAGTATACCGGTATTGCTTTTCTAGCTGATAGATATATAGCCAAACAAACTGAGTGATCTGTCATCCTGCCAGTGATGTGAAGAGAGGAATACATTCAGATATAATGTGGGTGGCTATACATTTTCAGCTCAAAGGACTTGTACTGATCTTTATACCAGTCTGTGAAGAAATACAGTATGTACATAGCTAACCTGCTATCCTGCAGCAATACTAGCATAAAACAGACATAGGCTAGGGTCACACATAAGCCCTTGGTCCGTTTTTGGCATCAGATTTTGGATTTTTTTTTCTAAGTCCAAAACTGATAGAAAAACGCATTAGATGTAATAAACACCCTATCCATTTTTTTCTACACCTAAAAACATTGCTAGGAACGTTTTTTACCCAAAAACGTTGCAACGTTTTGGGGGCCGTTTTTCCAAAAAAATTTTTTAACATGGGCCCTATGGAAAAACGGATCCCTTTTTTAAGAATTTTTGTCAAAAACTGACTAAGTCCAAAAACGTTCAGAGGTACAGGAGGCTCAAAAAGCACCCAAAAAAAAAGCGGATTGGTCATGGAAATCACTTCCAAAAACGGATTGCTTTGTGTGACCCTAGCCATACAATAATGTCATGAATCTAAATTTTGTAAAAACTGAATAAAAAGCTACAAATACAGGAAATCTCAGGTTCTAGGAGGTTTCAGATTATCCTCTTTTTACAATTACAATTCAACGGAACAGATTCTAACCAGGAACCACAATACCTCATGTCTGACATAAAGTCAGATATATGAGTAGAAGGAATTTTTGACTTAGATGTAATATATAGTGATGGGCGAATCCAAACTGTAAAGTTCGGGGTCAGTACCGAACACCTAGTGTTCGGGCACCGACCCCAAACACGGATTTCCCTGAGAAGTCTGTGTTACTGTTTGGGAGCTGTAAAAAGAAACAAAACAGTGATTAAACATCAGCATCATACTTAACGGGTCCGCATGCTTGTGCGTCCAGGCTGCTCATTAAGCTACTTGTTATTCACTGCCCGGAAGACGCTATTGTATGGGCTTCAAGGTTACTACACTTACTTCAACAGCCAATCACAGACGTCCATGCTCTGTAACAGAGTCTGTGATTGGCTGTTGCACCCGTCACCCATTATGCCGGCTTCTGTGATTGGTTGCCATAGGCAACAAGCCTGACGTCATAGTAGTGTAAAAATAAATAATTTAAAAAAATGACGAAGAGCTTCGCTCTATTTTTGATTCTTAGCGCAGATAAAACAGACAGCTACGGGTTGCCACAATACAGGAGATATAACAATTCGTATAGATAAACTCAGGAATCTGATAGCAGTGTTAGTAAAGACACAAGTGAGACCCCATTTAACCCCTTCACGACCTGTGACGTCGTGGGACGTCATTGAAGTCGATGCGTTCCCGACCTGTGACGTCCCACGACGTCATGGCAGGATCGCGTTCCCGCGGCACCGGTGTTCGGGGCCGGTGGCATGTCACTGGTGCCGAGGGAACATGAGGACCTGTACTTTGTCCTGGGGGGGTGGCATTTTCCCCCTCGTGGCTGAATTCGCTCTGATTGGCAGTTTAATCTGAACTACCAATCAGAGCGATTCTCCCCTCCAAATCTGATTGGATTTCTCCAATCAGGCTTGGAGGGGTGGGTGCGCGGGTGCCCTCCCCCTCCCCCTCCTCAGCCCCTCCGACACCAAAGTTAACCCCCCCACCCACCACAGGCACCGATCCCCTCTCAGCAGCATGCCGGCGCTGCTGCAGGTGCTGCTGCAGGCGTCGGTGCAGGCACCGGCGCGGTCTGGCGCCGGTGGGTGCCTAGTGCCCCGCAACCGGATGCCCCGGGTGCCCGGGTGCCCTAGTGCCCCCTCCCCCCCGTGTCCCCTCTCACCCGTCCTCCGTGGTGCCGCGGCTCCTCGGTGTGGCGCTCCTCCTCTTCTCCCAGGCTCCTCCTCCTCACTGGAGGATCTTGAGAGAGAGGTAAGTATGTGTGTGTGTGTGTGTATGTGTGTATGTGTGCATGTTCATGGGTGGATGCATGGGTGCGTGCATGGGCGCATGGGTGCGTGCATGGGCGCAAAGATGGATGGGTGCGTGGAGGGATAGGCGCATGGGTGCGTGCATGGATGGATGGACGCATGGGTGCATGGATGGGTGCGTGCATGGATGGTTGGACGCATGGGTGCGTGGATGGATGGACGCATGGGTGCGTGGATGGATGGGCGCATGGGTGTGTGCATGGGAGCATGGGTGCGTGCATGGGAGCGTGGGTGCAAAGATAGATGGGTGTGTGGATGGATAGGCGCATGGGTGCATGCATAGATGGATGAGCGCATGGGTGCGTGGATGGATGGCGCATGGGTGCGTGCATGGATGCGTGGATGGATGGGTGCATGTGTGTAACAAGGGATCAAGTGTCCTCTTGTAATCACTGGTGTCAGTCATGGTGCACTGTATAGCAATGATCTGCCATACCATGCACCATGACTCTGACCCCAGAGACTACAACAAGAGGACGCTTGATCCCTTGTTGTAGTCTCTGGGGTCACAGTCATGAAGCACGGTACGGCAGATAATTGCCATACAGTGCACCATGACTGACCCCAGTGACTATAACAAAGGATCAAGTGTCCTCTTGTTGTAGTCTCTGGGGTCAGAGTCATGGTGCACGGTACGGCAGATAATTGCCATACAGTACTTCATGACTGTGACCCCAGAGACTACAACAAGGGATCAAGTGTCCTCTTGTTGTATTCACTGGGGTCAGTCATGGTGCACTGTTTGGCAATGATCTGCCGTACCGTGCACCATGACTCTGACCCCAGAGACTACAACAAGAGGACACTTGATCCCTTGTTGTAGTCTCTGGGGTCACAGTCATGAAGCACGGCACGGCAGATAATTGCCATACAGTACTTCATGACTGTGACCCCAGAGACTACAACAAAGGATCAAGTGTCCTCTTGTAGTCACTGGGGTCAGTCATGGTGCACTGTATGGCAATGATCTGCCGTACCGTGCACCATGACTCTGACCCTAGAAACTACAACAAGAGGACACTTGATCCCTTGCTGCAGTCTCTGGATGTAGCAGAGGTGATCGAGCGTCGTGGGACCTTCGTTGTGGACTACGTCGGATCTTTATAATAAAGATGGAGTCCGAATTTTGTTTGTGTTTTTTTTCAAATAAAAAGATTTTTCTCTGTGTGTATTTTCTGACTATTTACCAGAGATTCCTAATGGCGGGTCTAACATTGGCCCTATATTATGAATCTCGGGCTTAGTGCCAGCTGCCAATAAAAAGCTGGCATTAACCCCTTTATTACCCAGTTAGCCACCGGCACCAGGGCAACTGGAAGAGCCTGGGTACAGCGCCAGAAAATGGCGCTTCAATGAATGCGCCATTTTCTGGGGCGGCTGCGGGCTGCAATTCACAGCATGGGGGGCCCAGAACGCTTGGGCCTCACTATGCTGAGGATTCCAGCCCCCAGCTGCCTAGTTGTACCTGGCTGGACCAAAAATATGGCAGAGCCCTATGTCATTTTTTTTCTAGAAATAATTCTAGAAATAAAAAAAAAATAGGCTTCGCTGTATTTTTGGTTCCAGCCAGGTATGACGAGGCAGCTGGGGACTGGTGGCAGTCCGTAGCTGCCAAGTTGTACCTGGCTGGACCAAAAATATGGCGGAGCCCTATGTAATTTTTTTTCTAGAAATAATTCTAGAAATAAAAAAAAAATAGGCTTTGCTGTATTTTTGGTTGCCAGCCAGGTACAACTTGGCAGCTAGGGGGCTGGAATCCTCAGCATGGAGAGACCCAAATGTTTTGGGTCCCCTATGCTGCGAATTGCAACTACTAGACTAGTATGTTTTTCACAAAAAGTTTCTTTATTCATTTATACGGCTCAATTTGTGAAGCACATGGGGGTTCAAAGTGCTCACTGTGCATCTAGATAGGTTCCAAAATGGGGTCACTTGTGGGGGAGCTCCAATGTTTAGGCACACAGGGGCTCTCCATACGCAACCTGGTGTTTGCCAACAATTGGAATTGTTAGCGGACACCAGGTCGCGTATGGAGAGCCCTGTGTGCCTAAACATTTGAGCTCCCCCACAAGTGACCCCATTTTGGAAACTAGACCCCCCAAGGAACCTATCTAGATGCATAGTGAGCACTTTGAATCCCCAGGTGCTTCACAAACTGATCCGTAATGAGGTAAAAATACTTTTTTTTCCACACAAATTTTCTTTTTTAATTTGTACGGATCAATTTGTGAAGCATCTGGGGTTCAAAGTGCTCACAATGCATCTAGATATGTTCCCTGGGGGGTCTAGTTTCCAAAATGGGGTCACTTGTGGGGGAGCCCCAATGTTTAGGCACACAGGGGCTCTCCAAATGCGACATGGTGTCCGCTAACAATTTGAGGTGATTTTCCATTCAAATTGTTAGCGGACACCATGTCGCGTTTGGAGAGCCCCTGTGTGCCTAAGCTTTGGAGCTCCCCCCCAAGTGACCCCATTTTGGAAACTAGACCCCCCAGGGAACTTATCTAGATGGGTGGTTAGCATTTTTAACCCCACATGCTTTACAAATTGATCTGTGAATATGGAAAAAGTACTTTTTCTTCACAAAAATTTTCTTTTAGCCTCAATTCTTTCATTTTCGCATGGGTAACAGGATAAAATTCATCCTAAAATTTGTTAGGCAATTTCTCCTGAGTACACCGATGCCTCATATGTGGTCATAAACCACTGTTTTGACGCGCGGCAGGGCTTAGAAGTGAAGGAGCGCCATTTCACTTTTTGAATGGAAAATTAGCTCCAAAAGTCAAATTGCGCTCTTTCCCTTCAGAGCCCTGCCGTGCGAACAAACCGTGGTTTATGATCACATATGAGGTATCGATATACTCAGGAGAAATTGCCAAACAAATTTTAGGATCCATTTTATCTTGTTGCCTATGTGAAAATGAAAAGAACATTTTTGTTAGAAAAATTAAAATATCCATTTTTTTTGTTTCCAATTTGCTTACTGTGAAGCACCTGAAGGGTTAATAATCTTCTAGAATGTAGTTTTGAGTAGCTTGAGGGGTGCAGTTTTTGGAATGGTGTCACTTTTGGGTGTTTTCTGTCATGTACACCCCTCAAAAAGACTTCAAATGTGACGGGGTCACAAAAAAAATGGTTTTGTAAATTTTGGTGGAAAAATGAAAAATTGCTCATGAACTTTGAACCCTTACAACTTCCTAACAAAATTTTTTTTTTTCCAAAATTGTGCTGATGTAAAGTAGACATGTGGGAAATATTATTTCATAACTATTTTGTGTCACATAACTCTCTGGTTTACCAGAAGAAAAATTCTAAATTTGAAAATTGCAAAATTTTCAAAATTTTTACCATATTTTTGATTTTTTCACAAATAAACGCAAAAACTATCGACCTAAATTTAATACTAACATGAAGCCCAATATGTCACGAAAAAACAATCTCAGAATCACTAGGATCCGTTGAAGCGTTCCCGAGTTATAACCTCATAAAGGGACACTGGTCAGAATTGCAAAAAATGGCCAGGTCAGGAAGGCCAAAATAGGCTGGGTCATGAAGGGGTTAAAAGTGAATAACTCTATATTTTACACATGTGGTAGGAAACAAACATGAAGTGCAACAAGTTAGCAAAGTTCACCAAAACATGCAATAAACAGAATATTAAATAAAAATAATTCTCCACAGTGTTGCCAATAGAGAAAATCTTTTTAGAAATAATATATACAGGGATATGCTGATAGTAAAACAGTCTATGAGTATAGCTACACACAGGAAGACCTGGGAACTGTAAGTTTCAGAGAACTAGTCCAGAAATTTATGCAGTGCAAAGTAGTTTAAGAAAATCCCTAATAGTCCAGCATACAGCTACTGCACAATTACAAACTAGGAAGCTGCACTGCAAAAAGCTAACAAAGCACAAAGGGTTTGCGTGACACAGGGCAGGCAGGCTGAAGAAGGATTAGAAACATACAGCACTAGCAGCTAGTTTGCAGGAGAGGCACCGTAGTAGCTGTGGTTTGCTGGAGAAGTATTTGCAGACGCTCGGTAAAGCTGAAGTGGATTTGCAAGAGCAGGAACCAACTTGAGAAAAACAGGAAGCCAGAAATTCAAGGAAAATACTCAAGAAGAGGCTAGAAGGTAGACTAGGGTTTACAAAGGCAGGGAAGGAGAACAACATGAACAGGAGGAAAGCATCTGATGCCATCTTGGGGAGCCCAATATTTTTTTAAATAAATAATTAACAAAATATGTGGGCTTTGCCCAATTTTGATTGCCAAACAAAGTAAAATCCAGGCAGCTGGGGGCTGGTATTCTTAGCATGGTGAGGACCATAATTATTAGGCCTCCCCAGACTAAAGAAGGTCAGCCCACAACCGCCCCACAAATTGATGCATTCATTATAAGTGCCAATTCCTGGTGCTTTACCAGTCTGTTCCGGATTCCCTAGTGCAGTGGCTTAGGGGTGATAGAAGGGGTTAATGACAGCTGAGTATTGACAGCTTGTCATTTAGCCCAGATTGATAACATTCAGGTCTCTATGAGACCCGGCTATTATCAATCATGTGAGGAAACAGTTTACATATATAACACACAGAGAAAAATCTTTTATTTGAAATAAATCAGACAACCCTCATTTTCCAATTTATTACCCCAACATACCCTCTGATGATAATCCACAACTAAGGTACTATGAAGCACACAGAGCTCTGCTGCAGCAAGAAATTGCAGCAAGGGAACTAGCCTTCCTCTTGCTGCAGCCTCTGCTAGCACACTGAATGCTCAGGAAGTGGTGACGTCACTTACTGAGTCACTGAGGCCTCGCGGCAGATAACTCATGTGACCTGGCTGCCGGAAGTACAACCACATAGACTCCAATAAATAATCACACTGCTTTTAAATCACTGTTTTGTTTCTTTTTACAGCCCATCAGCCTCCCTAGTCATCATTTCATAGCTTTAAAGTCTGGGTTCGGGGCTCATGACTCAAGTTTGGGTCAAGTCTGATTATGAACCCGGACTTTAAAAAAAAGTCCGACCGTATTTGCCAAACCTGAACATTGACGAGTTCACCCATCACTAGTAACATAGTAAATGGACTTCTCTTGCATCAACTTGAGATTGTTGTTAATGGATTTTCATGACAATGCCTTCCGCCTCTGCTCCAAAATTTTCATTGTGCAAAAGAGATGAGGTATGATCAGACCATGTTCCATGCACGGTCAGATACAAGAATAAAACTGTACACAACAGGGACACATTTATAAGATTATCTTAACTGAGGAACATTTTTTTAAACACATTCAATTGTGAAAATTATTATTATTCTAAGATCTATTGATTAAAATGAACTTTAAAATTAATTTTGGTCTTGGGAAAACCCCTTTAAGGGTGAACTGATGTGCATGAAGATCTGGATCTATATAAAATGGTAGTTGGGTTATTACTTCCAAGGATCTTACAAAAGACTAGAAAACATTCATTATGTATATAGGAAAGGCGTTTATGGCAGCTAAATAGGAAAGGGTTCTTTACTGGTGGAGTAGTCAGACTGTGGAATGACCTACTGCAAGAAGTAGTAATGGCAGATACCATAGCAGCATTTATAAAAAGGGCTGAAGGCTTTTATTACAACAAATGGCATTGCAGGTTATAAATAATCTAGCAACACAGAACATATAACTAGTGGAGAAAAGTGGAACTTGATGCACCCAAGTCTATTTTCAATCTTTGTTTGTAAGGGCAGCTTCACACCACGGTTTTGCTGATCCAGGGCTGTCCGGTGTGAATCGGAAAGCCCTGGATCAGATTTCGGCCCTATAGTATTGCTATGGGGCCGGATGGCAGCTATTTGCCATCCGGTTCCCATCTGTCCGGGAGGAATCGGATTTTTTTCCGGGAGGATTTGGGAGACTTTGGCAAAAAAGTGACACCTAACCGGATCCACCCGGATCCTCCTGGATCCGGCCCCCAATAACATGTGAGTCTATGGGCGCCGGACCGCGCCAAACACAACAGACAAATCTGTCCAGTTCCAGGACGCCGGGTGCTGGAGCTCAGCGCCGGCCGACACTGAACTTCAGCACCTGGAGAGCTCCCCGCTCATATTTCAGAACTGCGGCTAGCTCCCCGAAAGCCGCGCTCTTGACATTTCAGCAGGGACAGCTCCTGAACCCTGCAATCTGCCGATTCCGGGAGAAAACAGGACCGGAGGGTATATTTGCCCTCCGGTTCTGTTCTATCCTGGGCTGTCAGGTTCTGTCCAGTGTTTCCTGCAAAACACCTGACAGAACCTGATACACCAAAACCGTGGTGTGAAGGCGTCCTAACATAAGAAAGATGGACATGGGTAGATCTATTAGGTAGATTATGTAGTTGCAAGAATCGGGCAGTAGTGCAGCCTCAAGTTTCATCCTTGTAATCTAAAAGAATAGTAACTATGTAAAAGTAAGGTAATACAACTTGTTTCATGTGTTGTGTTTACACTAAAGGGTTTTATAAATATTACGATTGGTAGTTCTCCACTGCCAATTTTTTGGGAAAGTAGACAATGAATTAAGGTTTCTGATTGATTCTTGGTTTAAAGCACAATAATCTGTAACCAGTTTAAACACCGTAAGTATATTTTAGTTACATTTGGAAACTTCACAACCTAAATATTACTTTAATACAACTATAGTGATGTTATGTAAATGTCTCTACATTAGTTCCATTTTATCAATGATATCAAGAAAATGCAATTAATCTTCAGAGTAGATTTAACCATATGTAGAGCTGTTACTCTTGCTGTAATGATAATTCTAGTAGAGAAATGTTATTACGATATATAGACTGAAGGAAGGTGAAAATCTGGCAGATGTCCTTTAAAATAAAAGCTCTACCGTAGGACATTTCTTTCTAAAATGTAAAAGTATTAAAAAATTACAGATTCATCATCAGCTTCATACATTTATTAGAAAATGCAGACTAGAAAAAGGCTAGATATCTGCTCACCCATGCCAATGAGCTAATCAGTTTTTTAGCTGTGTAGGATGTCCGGCCTTAGTACATTTGTATTAGCTATGGATTACACAGGATTGGGGGAGATTCAGAGACGTCATCTGTTTATTGTAATACTGCATTGTTATAATTTCAATAAATTGGAAACACTTTTTCGCCGTTTCTAGCTTTTTAATCAGTTAGTTTAAAAATCCTGTGTGGATCAGTGTTTACAAGTGATATGTGAAAATACACCAAAAACAACCCTCCCCTAGAAAATAGTAAAGAAAAGGTTCCACTTATCTTAGGGTAATGTCAAGGCATAAGCGGAGGCAAACCCACCCTCTTACTCGGTAATTTAGGAGTTATTGCTCAGAGTGAAGGTGGACACATTTTGTCTCCACGAACATCCCGATGCAATCTCCAGGGTTGTGTAGACTGGTCTTGCCTAACACGGTCAGTAAGTCTGCTCAATATCCCTTGTCAAAAGTCCTAAATGGTGGTACGATACACGTATATAGTTAATGATCCATCAGTGTGGCACAATCCAGCCCTACGCGTTTCGTCTCCTGTTGTTCAACCAGGGACTCGTCAGGGGCACTGTGGTTTGGATCTTTCTTCTCAAGTATATAACTCAGTTCGTCTTGGTATAGTAACCCTTTTTCGGTAGTACCGGAAGACCCGTCTTTAATTAATGATCCTCATCTGAATAGTAACTGTCATGAATCGAATGTTGGAAAACGAGCCACCGTAATCTGAAAAGATGTAATTTTCAGATATGTATTATGTGTTCAGATGGTACATGACTGTGAAAATATTTAACCCTTGTCAAACCACTATGAGTGTTCATCTATCTTTATCATTACCACACCCAGTGTTGTCAGTATCATTGTATTATCATAACAAAAAGAGACCCACCAGCAAGATTTGCTGTTGCCTGTCCCAGTGGTAGGGGTAACCTGATTATTCACTTTTGTAGCTCTGAAGACACTATGACATAATGGGTACAAAAGAGTGAGTACATGAACCACACCGTTAAATACAATGTGGAATTGCGTACACTCACGTGTGTCCTGTCATCAGTGATAAACCAGTGTTTCATCATCTTCAATCATTAGAACCTCCTGCATGACAGTGTCTAAAGGATTCCTGCAAAGCAGTGAATATTAGATCTACATTCAAGGGATCATCTATGTAGAAAGATGGACAAACACTAACCTCCTCTTTGGTATCATGGGAGATGAAATTCCTCTTAGCACACCTCTGTCTTAAGATTTTTATATATGATATTAACTCATTAGTTATCTGTCAAAGGGGAAAATGATTTCATTAATGCTTGTTGATTCTCTACTCACATTAATGTTTACATTAAATGGGTAATACCTTGTATATATTGTTTTAGGGTATGTCTCCATAAAAAGCAGTGGGTTTTAGGAAATCACTCCCCTTCTTATTCAGATACCTGTTAGTAAAACAATATCTAGTTTTACCATACAGAATCAGTCAACTTTGACTGTATAACATGAATAGCCAGCACTAATTACCTTTTTCCTATATGTCTTGTGATACATCAGGGGTTAAAGCCTGTCAGGGGATTCTACCCAGGCTGTGCTGCTGTGATGTCCCCTCCTCGACAGTGTAACAACTGGCCGCCGAGGCTAAAGACCATAATATAGTCCTCCCTCAGTCCGCCCCCTAGCCACCTCCCACCACGAGGAATGACGTGGCAAGCGTGCGGTTCACAGGAGCGTTCCAGGTAGTGCGCATGCTCCAATCGCCGAGCGCGCACGCGTAGGACAAAGCGATCCAGGCGGAAGAGAATCTGCATCTCACCTGCGTTCCACCTATTGCGCGTGCACTCCTCGCACCACGCGCAGGCGCAGTGTGGAGGGGGACCAACCGAGCCTGCATGTCTGGAACGGAGTGTATCATCAATCATGTACAGTATTCAATCTGACATGAACGATGTCATGGGGCACCTATACACAGGGATATTGTTTCTCTACCTAAGTTTGTACTGACTTCTAGCCGGCATGTTTTTAGGGGGATTCAGTGTTATACCATGTATTCCATATCAATATGGTTTCACCTAACAGATACTAGTCAAGTTACATGTTAATAAAAATAAACAGAGTGAATACATATAACAGACTGAAGGCACTATATAATGCCTTTTTTAGGAAAAGCATATCAATTGGGAAGTTAAGTTTAGCTTCTCATTTCATTTCTGTTTTTTCATTGAGGGGCTTGGGAACACATCCCCTCATGAGGAGGAGTTGTGTGTGTGAATCTAAAGTAGGTTTAACAGCATCTACCAGATTACTAGTTTCAAGAGTGTTGTTTAGCTATTTGATATTAGTTCTGGAATCAAATTCCATAAGGTTATTATTCCCTACCCTTTTGGGTTGTCTGGGTATGGCTAGTATCTAGTCCTATCTAGTCTTTTAGGGTCAATTGCCTGTGTCGTTTATTCTAAATAGTATTATAAAAAACAAGTGTAACTTTGGAATTCATTTAATCCATCAGGGGATACTGTTCTAAGGCGGTGTATCCATCTACATTCTTTTTGTAAAACCAATTTATCCCAGTCACCACCTCTACTCGGCGGGGGAATGACTTCTATGGCCTGAAAAGACAATTGTGCCACACTGATGGATCATTAACTATGTACGTGTATCGTACCACCATTTAGGACTTTTGACAAGGGATATTGAGCAGACTTACTGACCGTGTTAGGCAAGACCAGTCTACACAACCCTGGAGATTGCATCGGGATGTTCGTGGAGACAAAATGTGTCCACCTTCACTCTGAGCAATAACTCCTAAATTACTGAGTAAGAGGGTGGGTTTGCCTCCGCTTATGCCTTGACATTAACCTAAGATAAGTGGAACCTTTTCTTTACTATTTTCTAGGGGAGGGTTGTTTTTGGTGTATTTTCACATATCACTTGTAAACACTGATCCACACAGGATTTTTAAACTAACTGATTAAAAAGCTAGAAACGGCGAAAAAGTGTTTCCAATTTATTGAAATTAGATTTATATACAGGAAAACAATAAACGAGAATTCGGTGAATATAATACTGCATTGTTATAAGACCTACGTACTAGGTAATCTTGAGCGAATCTATAAAAAAAGTATATATTCTGTGTCAACTGCAAAGCATGGTTGAGGCGTTTCTGAAGATGTGAGCAGTTGTTTTTCAGCGTTGAATAATAATCTGGAAATAACTTTTAGGCCATCTGCCCACCTAGTGTTTTTTGAGGCATTTTTACTTGCAGATTTCTCTGAAATCTGAATGGGGAATGCTTCCCAGCAAAGTCAATAAGAATTCTGAAGTGCGGTGCACACCTTTAGGTTTCTTTCCTTCCTCATGCTTTGTGCATTTTTATTATAGACTATATGATAGAAACACATGGGAAAAACACGCATAGGAAACGGTCAATGTAATTACCATGGAAGTGAATGAAGTTAGATGTTAAGGGAGGAGACAGTCTATCTTTTGTATTTAAGTGTCTAATGGGCCTGTGCAAATGTCATTGTTATGGGAGGGGGAGAAGGGTCAGCTGGGAAATCACTGTTAATGTACCATTACACCCTTCAATGTCGTAACGATCTCACCAACGATTTCACGGGAGCGCGCTCATGACGATATCGGTAATTGATCGTTGGTGAGATGTCACACATATGGATATCGTTCACAACGCACCAACGATGTGGTGAGCAGCTATCGTTCGCACAACCCAGCAAACGATACTTGTTCAATGTTGTGATAACGAGATCGTTATTGCGGTGTCACACACAACGATGCAGCAGTTTGAATGAATGAGGAACGACAGATTTATGAACATGTTCATAAATCTGCGATGAAAGATTCAACGATTTATTGTGGTCGTATCTCGGTGTCACACGGAACGAGTACTAACAATGTCGTTTGAACGACTCCAAACCTGTGATGTTTGAGCGATGTCGTTAGGGATATCGTAGCATGTAATGGTACCTTTAGGGCAGAGGTACACTTTTTGCGTGATGCATGCAAGATCCTCGCATGCACCTCACGTGACTCACCCGGTCTGGCCGCCAGCTCTCTGGACAGGAGCGTGGAACTGCATAGTAACACAATCAGCTCCACGCTCCCATCCAGAGAGACAGGGGCCAGGCCTGGTGAGTCATGCGGAATGCATGCAAGACACTTGCGTGCGTCTTACATGGTGTGTCTCTGCCCTCATTCTGTATTATCAGCTGTGTATGGAGTGGTTACCTGTCACTGAAATCCTGCATAGGAAAATAAGGAGCCTTGCTGAAAATTGTTACTAAAAGCACAGGCATTATGAGTCTAAAAAAGTCCCCGTGGCCAGTGTAAAAAAGTGTAAAAATCATTAGATGAGAAAACATTTTTTACTGTAATGTAACAGAATTGATTTAACCCCTTCACGATGTGGCGCCCCGCAACGAGTGCGTCACAGGAAGGTATTGATCCCTGACTGAAGATGTAATATCTTCCGTCTCAGTGATGAAATAGTTAAATCCAGAGCTCCATGTACCACATGCACCACTCAGAGGTAGAGGACCAATCAGGTCCTGGTGGGAAGAGTGTAAGGTGTAGTGTGGGGGAAAGTTAGGAGAAGAAGCGGAGAGGGGAGTTGGAGTATTCAGGAAGAAGGAGGAAAAGGAGCAGGAGTCTGCACAGTGCGGTGCAGCCCTGGGAAAGACTTAACCGGGAGGGCACCAACAAGTGGTGACCCAGACCAGAAAGCGGGCAAAGAGCAACTAAGCAACGGATTCAAAGACACCCATGCCCAGTCGGACTGGACACCGGTTCCGAGGCAGTCAGTCATCTACCGTTGTCCTGCAAAACCGGAGTGATGGAGAAGCTTTATAGGAGCGCCTCACTACAGCCACGATTCCTGCAGTCTTACCAGCGGGGTACCCACTATTGGGGCTCAGGACCCTTTACAGCTCAGGTTGGAAACCCGGCTAAGATAATCCAAGAGAGGTCCTCCCAGTACCCTGACCTGGTGCAACAAGGCAGCAAAAGCAAGTAGAACAGGACAGATAGTAACAGAAGGAACACTGTGGAGCTCTGGACAGAGACTGTTTTCCACTGGGACACCCGGTCTGTTACCTAAAGAACTGTGTTACCGTGTACCACTCAAATAAAGACCATCACCGGACACCCACAGGTGGCGTCACGACAATCAAGACTTTATCCCAAACCCTTATCCCTTCCATTTGACCACCAGGCCCCACAGCCTCAGGCGCGGAACCATGACAAGTGAAGCATCGCTTGAGACCTGCGAACCCAGCAACGGTGAGTCAAATTCTGGCGATCACGAACAGGATACGAACAGACCCGTTTCCCAACGGGTATTATGTGCTATTTAATGACTGTGAATATTCAACTGTAAATTTGAACCGCCATTGCTGCGCGGAGAAAAGAAGGGGCGTTACTGTGCGAAGGGCGGGAAGATAGGCCCCGCCCCACGCTCTGACGACTATCCGCTAAACGCAGCAGGAACCGGAAACTCCCGTGGTGCCTCCCTCCTCACTGCGAGGCCGACAACTTCCGCTGAAATTGAAAGGACTGGCCGCGCTTAACTAAGGGGGAGTGAGTATGAGTGACTCGGATTCCAGCGACGCGGTATCCCCGCAAGTAAATCAACCGGTTGTTCCACCGGGTCCCAGAACGTACCCCGGTAGGTCAGCCACCCGGCGGCGTCATGCTGCAGCAGCCCACTCCGACGGCTCTGATAATGCAGATATCTCTGGTGTAAACCCGGTACCCTGGATATGTTCCGGAGGAAGATCTGCCAAGTGCTGGATATGTACGCTATGACCGGTAAGCAAAGAGCTTCAGTAATAATGGGACAGTTAACAGATGCAGTCGAGCTGGAGACTCGACACTGGTCTATAGAAGCTCAGGAGTCTGTTGAGCAGATATTTGCCAAACTAAACCGGGTTTTTGAACATCACACAGAAGCGGAACTAAGACTATTGTTTTACCATTGCAAACAAGGGTGCACAGGGGTGGTCCTAGACTATGCACTGCTTTACAGGAACACTGGGGACTGTAACAAGCAGATCCCTGTGGTGTTAAGACGAAAACAAAAGCGTTAATTGATCAGTTTGTTGTGGGACTTAGACTATCTGATGATAAGAAACAGGCAGGCTGGTGGGCTCTGCAAAACCCTGATGCAGAGTTCGCTACGTTAAGAGACTTAACAGCGCGAGGACAGCAGTTCCCTACAGTGCCAGATCTAACCTCACAGCTGCAGTATACTAACACCCCTTCCGTGCCGGAGAGCAGCGTCTCCACTCCCCACGGTCCAGTCCAGTGCACAGACTATAACACCCGATCGGTTCGATAAACTGTGCACCGACGTGCAGCAGCTGATTAAAGATGTGGCAAAGCTCCGAGGTGAAAGAAGACCCAAGACAGAAGCAAGGCCATCAGACAAGATCCAGCTCGCTGACAACCCCAACGTCGTCCCGTGGATGAGGAAGAGGACTGCCCCTAGACGGACATCGCATCTGCCAAAAGAGCGAAAAAGAAGGACGTACCTACCGCTCCAGTCCTTTAAACGAGCAACCCCTGGGCAGAAGGGCCAACCCCAGGAGTAGACTGTCCAGGCCCAACCAACTGAGCACAAGTAGTTGGAGACCGTCCGTACTTGTTCAATCATCATCGACGGCACCGCTACCACAGCATTGATAGACACTGGATCCCAGGTGACAACTATCCCGAGCATCCTTTACAAACGGTTCTGGTCAGATGTTAAGCTGGAACCCCCAAACCCTGATTTGAACATTGAGGCAACTAATGGTTTGCTAGTTACAATAGAGGGACAATGGGAAGCTACAGTAAACGTGGGGAGGGTGCACTGAAGAACCAGGGTATCATAGTGGTTCAGGACAAACCATACGAGCGGGATCCACACGTAATACTGGGTACCAATGTAATGGTTAAATGCCTAGATGAAGTGTTGTTTTTGCTCCAACAAAGTGCTGATGCTGGTAAACCAAGAGAGAGTAGAGCTATCCAAAGAGAGATCCGAGCTCTGGTGTATCAACAACAGGTAAACATGTCAACGGTGAAATTGGCAGTGTACGGGTAACAGATCCCATTCAAATTGTGGTACCACCCATAAGTGAAATGATAATCTGGTGTCAGGCAGCAATAGGCCTCAGAGGGCAGGACTACCAAGCCGTAGTAGAACCTGTAATGTCTGATAGTAGTCCTACACTCCTGACAGCCAGAGGGTTGGTTGACGTAAGAAAAGGAAGGGTCCCTATACGCATACTAAATTACGGTGATGATGAAGTGAGATTGCCAGATATTACACTGTTGCGAAATTGTTTCAGGTTGAAAACAATGCTATACATGATGTAAAATCCTTTTCACACACAGTAACTGACGAACCCCCCTTCACTCCAAAGATCAGCTAGAGAAATGGTGTCAGGAGCTCAGCGTAGGAACTGACAACACACCTTCTCATCAGAAAAATGGAGTTTACCAGGTAGTTCGGGAGTACGAGCAAGTGTTCAGCAAACACCCTCTTGATTTTGGGAGGATTAAAGGGGTACAACACCATATCCCCACAGGCGACCATGCACCCATCAAAGAAAGGTACAGGCCTATACCACCCACACACTACAAAAGGCGAAAGAAATGCTTCAGGACATGAAAAATGCAGGGGTCATGAGGGAGAGCTGTAGTCCCTGGGCAGCACCACTAGTCCTGGTAAAAAGAAAGACAGTAGTATGAGAATGTGCGTAGATTATAGGCAAATCAACAAAGTCACACACAAGGATACATACCCGTTGCCCCGCATAGAAAGTCACTAGCTGCACTTAAGTCTGCCAATTACTTTTCCACGTTAGATCTTACTAGTGGGTACTGGCAGGTCTCCATTGCAGAGGAGGATCGTGAGAAGACAGCCTTCACGACCCCATGGGGCTATGCGAGTTCAACAGTATGCCATTCGGGTTGTGCAATGCCCCAGGAACATTTCAGAGACTGACGGAGTGTTGCTTGGGTCACAAGAACTTCGAGACTGTGCTGTTATACCTGGATGATGTCTTTGTATACTCCCAGACCTATGAAGATCACCTGCAATACACTGAGTGAAGTGTTCGAGTCGCTATCCAAGTACGGTATGAAGTTAAAGCCATTCCAAATGTCACTTGCTGAAACCCAAAGTTCAGTACCTGGGACATGTGGTCAGTGCAGAAGGCATAGCACCTGACCCGGACAAGGTAACCGTCATCAAAGACTGGCCAGCGCCAACCACCTTCAAAGATGTACGCCAATTCCTAGGACTGGTCGGATACTACCGACGATTCATCAAGGGCTACACCAAAATAGCAGCACCCATGCAAGATCTCTTAGTAGTCAATCTAAAAACGGCAAGATCAGAGTGCCCCGTTCCGGTGGGGCACCAGAAACAGGAACAATCCTTCAGAGGTTAAAAGATGCCTTATACAGGGGAAGAAATGATGACTATCCTGGAATTACAATTACCGTTTCGTTGTAATACAGATGCAAGCAATAGAGGCTAGGAGCAGTCTTACCCACACGACAACAAGGAAAGGAAAAGGTGATAGCCTACGCAGCAGAAAGCTCCGTCCAACGGAAAGGAACCCGGAGAACTACAGCTCGTTCAAATTGGAGTTCCTGGCCCTGGTCTGGGCAATCACAGAGCGTTTCAAGCATTACCTGGCATCCGCCCTGTTCACAGCTTTCACTGACAACAACCCTCTAACACACTTGGAGACTGCAAAGCTGGGAGCCCTAGAACAACGCTGGGTGGCAAGATTGTCAAACTACGACTTTACCGTGAAGTACCGGGCAGGTCACAAAAACGGCAACGCTGACGCACTGTCCAGAATGCCTAACCTCCCTGAAGGAGAAGACATAGATGACCTAGAGGAGATAGAATTACCAGCTTTCCATTGCACAGGTACAGCAACGTGTCATCAGGCGAGTCAGAGGCTGGAGAGAGGATCGTGAACCCTTTACCTCATCACGACTGGAGAGAGACTCAAGCCAATGATCCAGACGTCAGCTTGGTCAGAGAACTGATAACGCAAGAGCACGCCAGTATGGATCCCGATGCCTCACCAAATGCCAAGTGCCTGTGGAAAGAAAGAGGGAAGTTATTCGTCTACCAAGGGAAACTATGCAGAAGGTATCTGAATCCCAGAACACACGAACTCATATGGCAGATTGTAGTTCCAAAAACAGAAACCGTTTCTACTGGGTCGGTATGAGAGGTTCAATTGACAGATGGTGCAAGAACTGCGGACCGTGTCATCTTCGAAGAAGAGACCACTTGAGTCAGAAAGCTCCATTGCAGCCAATCATTACCAAAAGACCTCTTGAAATAGTTGCTCTAGACGATGTAAAGTTAACCCCAAGTCGAACTGGTTATACCTACTCGCTTACCATGGTTGACCACTATTAAAGATTCCTTGTAGTTGTACCAGTTAAAGACTTAACAGCAGAAGTAGCAGCTAAAGCATTTCAGAGTTACTTTTGTTGCCCACATGGGTATCCAGACCAAGTTTTAACTGATCAAGGACCAGCATTCGAATCAGACTTGTTTCACGCATACCTAGGACTATATGGGTGTAAAAAGATAAGGACCACACCATATCATCCTCAGATAAACGGTTTATGTGAGAAAATGAACCACATAGTGATTGATATGCTGAAAACTCTACCCCTTGAAGAGAGAAATCAATGGCCTGAAAAACTTCCAGACCTTGTGGATATCTACAACCACATACCAGTTAGTTCAACTAATTACACACCCGCTTATCTAATGCGAGCGAGACCAGGAAAACTTCCAATTGGAACAATTGAACTAACACAAGATTCTCCAGAGGAAGATTGGAATAACAAACGCCAAGAACAGTACAGGAAAGTACAAGAAAGTGTTGAAAGAAATCTGAATCTAAGCAGAAGCAAACAAGAGCATGATTTCAATAAGCACGCTTCAGCAGAACCTTTATCAATAGGTGACTTAGTACTTAAGAGAAAGAGAAAATCCAACAAATTGGATGACAATTGGGAATCAGAACCTTACACAATAATGCCGTCAAAATATGACAACTTTAAAACTTGTGTAATCAGTAAGGATAAAGGAAACACAATTGCAACTGTATCCAGAGACCACTTGAAGAGATGTCCAGAGCAGTTAATACCTCAAGAAACCAGTTATCCTTCAATAATAGTTGAGGAACCAAAAGAAAACCTAGTCCATACAGAAATTGGAGACTTACCCGTCGACTGGCCTCAATGCAACGGAGCATTTATCATACCAGTTATTTCGTTCTACCAACCTGTAGGAGAGCAAATACCTTTTCAGCCAAGACAAGAAGAACTAGTTCAAATGCAAGAAATGCAGCCTGTTATACCGGAACCTGATATTCCTATAATGAGTGAACCTGCTAGTCTCATAGTAAGAGAAAGAATTCACAGACAGCTACCTACACTACCAACTTTAACAGAGGATAGTCCAGTAGAAAGATTACGTACCTACTATGGAATTACAGAATCACGTAGGACAAATAGAGGAAGAAATAGTGCGTACATTACACCAACAGCAGATTTTGTCACACAAATACTACGCAGATCCACACGTAGTACACTAGGACAAACCCCAAATAGATATGGAGAGTGGGTTTAAAGTGTAAGAGGAATAATAATACCCGTTAGCACAATGTAAATGGTGACTGTGCTCAAAACTGTAAAAAGTAGTGTACAGAAGGGTGGAGGAACTGGGCCCTGTCCCAAGTAAATTAAGTTGGGGACAGAAAGTGCCTAGGTAGTGTAAGAAGGTTAGACCCGGCCTCCTAAGCAGAGACACCCATAGGGAATTTGTGTATAAAGTTTAAAATTGTGCACCCTGTCAGTGTATTTACCCTTTTTCCCTGTAACGCCGGTGGTCTGGTGTCTTGGTTCCCTCGGCGTTACTGCGCTTTCACCCAATGCTCCTTCCCCCCCTGTCCAGCTGGGAGACTGTAGTATGTTACCTGGATAGGATTCTGCTCAGTTCCCAGCTCCGCTGCGTAGCTGCACGTGTTGTATTGTCAGTGCTCCGCTGTTTACCTCTCGTGTGGACCCTGGCTCCCGCTGTGGAAGCTATCCGCGGGTTGTGAGGTCCTCTGCAGCTGGTGCATGACTTTCCACGTGTGTCTAGGCTTGCAGCCGCTGCCAGGTGCTCTGGGCATCGGTTCCTGTGCTGGCTATGCTGTATGGGTTCTGACTGTGCCTAGGGTGCGCGCCGCCACACCTTCCCCAGTTTAGTAAGATGGAGGGTGTGCGCTTGAATTGCTGTCCCCAGCCTATAGCTGAGGGTCAGCTCCTATTTAAAGTTCCTCTTCCCTGTTGGGCGTCGCCAGAGCCTCGCATTAGGTTTCTTAACCTAGCCCAGTGTGTTTGGTCCAACATGCTGCTCCTGGTCTGCCTTGTTTACAGCTCCTGTTCTGCCTGCTACCAGTTCGGGGAAAGCTGATGTCTGTGTCCCTGGACCCGTCTTGTCTGTGTTGGTGCCAACGTCCTTGTCTTGTTCCTCCTTGTGTCTTGCTGTTCCCGGTCTGGAGCCGTGTCTGTTGCATGGAGTCCAGACGTCCTGACTGTCGGTGTCCAAGATGGACCTGAGGTTCTGCCTGGTGTCCGTGCCTGGTGTCCGAGATGATCCCGAGGTTCCGCCTGGTGTCCGAGATGGTCCTGAGGTCCTGCCTGATGATGTCTTGCCTTGTGTCCGAGATGACCCCGATGTCTTGCCTTGTGTCCGAGATGACCCCGATGTCTTGCCTTGTGTCCGAGATGACCCCGATGTCTTGCCTGGTGTCCGAGATGACCCCGAGGTTCCCGCCTGGTGTCCGAGATGACCCCGAGGTTCCCGCCTGGTGTCCGAGATGACCCCGAGGTTCCCGCCTGGTGTCCGAGATGACCCCGAGGTTCCCGCCTGGTGTCCGAGATGACCCCGAGGTTCCCGCCTGGTGTCCGAGATGACCCTGAGGTTCCCGCCTGGTGTCCGAGATGACCCTGAGGTTCCCGCCTGGTGTCCGAGATGACCCTGAGGTTCCCGCCTGGTGTCCGAGATGACCCTGAGGTTCCCGCCTGGTGTCCGAGATGACCCTGAGGTTCCCGCCTGGTGTCCGAGATGACCCTGAGGTTCCCGCCTGGTGTCCGAGATGACCCTGAGGTTCCCGCCTGGTGTCCGAGATGACCCTGAGGTTCCCGCCTGGTGTCCGAGATGACCCTGAGGTTCCCGCCTGGTGTCCGAGATGACCCTGAGGTTCCCGCCTGGTGTCCGAGATGACCCTGACGTTCACGCCTGGTGTCCGTGATGTTCCGTGTCCATGATGTTCCGTGTCCTTGATGTGTGTTCTTGTTCAGTAAACGTTACTTTTTGCTATACCTGAAGTGTGCGGTGTTGTCTTGTCCTGCAGGTTACCACCTAGCCCACATGCTCAGCTGCCACAGAACCCGGTTGCTGTTCTTCCCTAGTCTGGGCAGGCCCGGGTCCCCCCTGTGGTCCAGTGGGTCCACATTCCCCTTACCTCATGGGTCGCGAGCGCGACCGTGACATTCCCGTTTCTTGAACTTGGACAATAGTCACAAGACTTGTGTGACAAAACTTACTTTTTCCAGCCTGCGGCAGATGGACTAGTGCCGTATGGACTGCTTTTCATATTTTTCATAATTTTTCCCTTTCTTTTTCAGTGATTTTTGTATTTTTTCAATTTAAGACTTTGTAAATACCGGTTATTAAATGTATATAAAATGTTTAAAGTGTTAAGTTGTAAAGAAAAACTTTTGCTCAGTCCGGGAGAGCTGCAGTTAACTAAGGGGGAATGTGGCACCCTGGTTGGGGCACCACAGGAACTCTTAGGACACAATGGAAAAGTAAACAGCAAGCAGCCCCACTTACTTACAAGGAAGGGGAAGCTCCACTGGTTGCCTTAAGCCAGTTCCCTCTATAAATACGAGTCCTGGAGGGAGAAAATGCGGAGTGTGCAGTCACTTTAGAACTGTGAACAGCTAGGAGAGCTGACCTGGTACTGGAGCCATACCAGCACACCCGGGAAGTGGTAGACCCTCGCAACAGGGGTCATAGGAGCAGGAGGCAAATACAGAAGAGGGGCAGAGGAGTTACTTTGACTCACCCTAACAATCCGGCCACTGGGTCCGAGCTGCAGGAGCCATTGCACAAGCTGCAGAGAAACTAGCACCCCAACAAGGGAGTCTGGTTCCCTGGACACCTGAAACACCACCAGATGAAAGCCCGGAGTTAAGAATTCAACAATATTCCTTTATAGTGCCCTCAGTGCAGCAAACTCAGGTGTAATAAGTCACACCAGAAAGTGCATCACCGGTTTGGAAGGCTTTCATGTCCACCAGACCCCCTAGAAGCTACGTGCATCAGGAAGCCTATACCACTGCTTGCTGTGGACCCTCCAGAAGTGTCTACTTCATCGCCCCGGTCGAGTGTACCTGTGAACACCAGTAAAAGGTACTGAAAGGACTTTATGTGTCTGTGCATTCTTCCCGGATTATCCCTAAAAACAACCGAGCTGCCGTATTCCATCCAGTGCAGCTCCTGGCCCTGGGGATTACTGCTCATCCTGTGGGGAGCATCCCATCCAGCTGCCGCACATCCCCCGGAGGCCCAAGCAGCGCCGGTGCCATCACCGGACACCCACAGGTGGCGTCACGACAATCAAGACATTATCCCAAACCCTTATCCCTTCCATTTGACCACTGGGCCCCACAGCCTCAGGCGCGGAACTGTGACAAGTGAAGCATCGCCGGAGACCTGCGAACCCGGCAATGGTGAGTCAACGACATCTGCCGTGCATGTACAGTGCCACAGGAAGAGCATTCTCACAAGGAGAGGTGGCAAAGTCATCAGTCGGTGTCATGACTGATACCCACCATCGGTGCTAATACGGATTGTGGGTATTTAATCCATCAGATACTGCTTTCAATAGCATACTGCTTTCCATGGTGGGCCCAAGCTGAATAATGGCCATGTGGTCACCCAGGTACATTAGCCTGTGACGTCCTGCGTTGAGGAGCATGTGACGACGGAACTCTTGCCTGTGTGCAAGCCACCGATCTAATGCCCTGCAATGCAAAAGCATTGAAGAGTATTAGATCAAGTGATCAAACCAGGAAAAGTTGATGTTCCATCCTGGGACTAGGTAAAAAAGTGAAAAGGTTTAAAAACATTTCTAAAAATATACAAAAAAAAGAAAAGATACAAATAAATACATATATTTATGGAAGAACAAAAACAAGCAACACTAGTTAACAGGGGCGTAACGAACTGGCAGGGCCCCATAGCAAACTTTTGAACGGGGCCCCCTCCAAGACACGCCCCCAATGACACGCCCCCTTCAAGACACACCCCCTTACCGAATCAGTGTTAACAGGCTGACGCCACCCAGTTTACCGTATATACTCGTGTATAAGCCGACCCCCCTACTTTTGCCCCCAAAACCTGGGAAAACCTATTGACTCGTGTATAAGCCGAGGGTGGACCCCAGCATAGGTATACAGCCCCCAGCAAAGTGGTATACAGCAGCCTCTCCAGTGGTAGTATACAGCAGCCTCCCCAGTGGTATATACAGGCCCCAGCAGTATATACAGTAGCCCCAGTGGTATACAGCAGCCTCCCCAGTGGTATATACAGGCCCCAGCAGTATATACAGTAGCCCCAGTGGTATACAGCAGCCTCCCCAGTGGTATATACAGCAGCCCCAGTGGTATACAGCAGCCTCCCCAGTGGTATATACAGCAGCCCCAGTGGTATACAGCAACCTCCCCAGTGGTATATACAGCAGCCCCAGTGGTATACAGCAACCTCCCCAGTGGTATATACAGGCCCCAGCAGTATATACAGCAGCCCCAGTGGTATACAGCAGCCTCCCCAGTGGGTATATACAGGGCCCCAGTGAGTATATACAGGCCCCCAGTGGGTATATACAGGCCCCCAGTGGGTATATACAGGCCCCAGTGGGAATATACAGGCCCCCAGTGGGTATATACAGGCCCCCAGTGGGTATATACAGTCAGGGCCCCAGTGGGTATATACAGGGCCCCAGTGAGTATATACAGGCCCCCAGTGGGTATATACAGGCCCCCAGTGGGTATATACAGGCCCCAGTGGGTATATACAGCCCCCAGTGGGAATATACAAGCCCCCAGTGGGAATATACAGGCCCCAGTGGGAATATACAGGCCCCAGTGGGAATATACAGGCCCCCAGTAGGTATATACAGGCCCCCCCCCCACTCCTCCTCTGCTTCACACGTCACCTGTAAAGGAATACATCATACTTACTTATCTCTGCCGGCTGCTGCCGCCGCTCTGCACCGCGCTCCGTCTTCATCCAGCTTCTTCCTGGTTGTGACCGCCGGGTGCAGGCAATGACGTCACAACCAGGAAGAAGCTGGATGAAGACGGAGCGCGGTGCAGAGCGGCGGCAGCAGCCGGCAGAGATAAGTAAGTATGATGTATTCCTTTACAGGTGACGTGTGAAGCAGAGGAGTGGGGGGCCTGTATATACCTACTGGGGGGGGGCCTGTAGCTGACCGGATAGCGGCGTAGCGGCGCTGGGTCCGGGCCCCCCACAAGGGCCGGGCCCCAAAGCGACTGCTACGTCTGCTATGCCGGTAGTTACGCCCCTGCTAGTTAACCTCTTCAGTGAACACTGTAAAAAAAAGAAAACACATGGCTAAGATTATGCTTTTTTTTTAACAAACCATCATCACTTTATTACAAAAAAAGTAGCCCGCAATCAGCTCCATATGCAGAAAAATAAGAAAGGTAGAATATAGCAATGCAAATACAATTCCATAAATGTGATATCACTGTGATTATACTGATCCAAAGAATAAATCTGTTTTACTAATTTTGTGACACTGTAATCGGCATAATCCCCCCCCCCCAAAAAAAAGACCAATTCCTGAATTGCTGTTTTATATTCACTCTGCCTCCCCAAAAAGCAGAAAGTGTGCCTGAAAACAGTACGAATAAAAAAAATCAACTCATCCTGCGAAGCAGAAAATTGTAGCTTCTGGCAATTCCAAAGTTTTTTTTTATAAAAATGTATTTTTTTAACGTGTAATAGTAGCCAAACATAAAAAACAATATAAGGCCCTTTTCACATCAGCGGTTTTCGCTGATTGCGGCAGATCTGGCAGGTTTACTGCATCTGCTGCACTTGTGGCACACTTGTGACAAACCCTATGCATGTCTATGGGGCTTGCGGCAAGTGCGGCAATTGCAGTTTTGCCGCGATCCGGCAAATCCGGCAGTTGCTGGAGCGAACAAAACGCGGCTAGTAGCGTCATTTTTTCACCGCCGCAAGTGCCGGACCTGCCATATCCGGCAGAACTGCAATTGCCACATTTGCCGCAAGCCCCATAGACATGCATGGGGCTTGTCACAAGTGTGACACAAGTGCAGCAGATGCAGTAAACCTGCCAGATCTGCCGCAATCAGCGAAAACCGCTGATCGGAAAGGGACCTAAATCTGGTATCGCTGATACCACACTGTGTTCATGTGGGTTCAACATGGCACTCTGTATTTTCTTATTATTAATATTCAATTTGTGGTTACAGTTAAAGTTTGACATGATTGTTTGAGATAACTGACAGATAAAGATGGTGGCATGAGGCCGCCTCTCAGTACATGGCGAGTATGAGATTTAGATCTTGCGTTACAATTCTGCAGTCCAATTAACCGTTATTAATCCATAGCTGTCATAATTCTGACCTTGCCTTGTGCTGATTACAATGGGCAATGCAATATTCACAACAAGCACTTCGGGGAGTAGATAATATTATGCTACTACAGTATCTCCGAAAATACAAAAAGAATCTCTAGTGTATAATAACAAGGCCAACTAATCATGACTGACTGTAGATACCTGGAAGAATGTAATATTATAATGTAATTTAAAGGCACAACAAAAGTAACAGTACTCACATGAGACCAGAAGCACAAGATACACATTCTCCTCTTGCTCTCCTTGCTGGCAAATGTTACATTATGTACTCTACAAAATAATCAACAGATCCGTTATCTTTATTCCGCACTTATGTTCTACATTACAGAACGACAAATCCTCTCATTTGCAGTGGATCTCACAATTTGAATTTGCTAGAAATAACTTTAGGAAGAAACCAGGTTGTTATGTAAGAAAAAATTGTATTATTAAACACTATTAATACAGCACATCTAATATATATAATCCAAATACATAGAAAAAAGTAGAGACCAAGCACTAATCGCTGTACTCATATGACTGTCAGTCTGCACTTAACTTCTTCAGCAGAAGGCTGTATACGCTGGAGCGGGTGCAAGCTCTAAGATCCAGACTGCAGCAAATGATCCATAATACATGAGAGAAGAAAAAAGCTGCCACTCACCGGTCAGTGCAGAATTCTTTAATGGAGCAAGTTAAGGGTACATAAACGCAGGGAGCGGGTGATGGATTAACGGACCTGTAGAAGCGCTCACTGCGCGAAATGCCACCACAGTCAGTGAATCCATCACCCCCTCCCTGCGTTTATATACACGTAACTTGCACCATTAAAGAATTCTGCACTGATCGGTGAGTGGCAGCTTTTTTTCCTCTCTTAGGCGGCCGTCACACGCAACGATTTCTTGCCCGATATCGTTTAAGCGATCTCCTTTTTGATCGCTTAAGCGATATCGGGCAAGAAATCGTTGCATGTAATCGAGCGATTTACGATGTGAAATCGCTTGATCGTGACATCGCTGATCTGAGCTCCGGAGCTCAGATCTAGCGATGAACGATGCCACGATCTGCTTCATCATGGTGTATGACACCACGATGAACGATCTCCCAGCGCAGAGCCTATGCTGGGAGATGGTAACTATGGTACACGTCGGGTTACTAAGCGCCGCGCGGCGCCTAGTAACCCGATGTGTACCATAGTAACCAGCGAGATCGCGGCTCCACATCGCTGGTGAGTCTGTCTGTGTGACAGCTCACCAGCGATGTGAGCGATATTGTAAGCGATCGCGCGTGCACGTGATCGCTTGCAATATCGCTAGAGATATCTCAGCGTGTGACGGCCGCCTTAGGTATTATATATCTACAGTGTTGGCCAAAAGTATTGACACCCCTGCAATTCTGTCAGATAATACTCAGTTTCTTCCTGAAAATGATTGCAATCACAAATTCTTTGGTATTATTACTTCATTTAATTTGTCTTCAATGAAAAAACACAAAAGAGAATGAAGCAAAAAGCAAAACATTGATCATTTCACACAAAACTCCAAAAATGGGCCGGACAAAAGTATTGGCACCCTCAGCCTAATACTTGGTTGCACAACCTTTAGCCAAAATAACTGCGATCAACCGCTTCCGGTAACCATCAATGAGTTTCTTACAATGCTCTGCTGGAATTTTAGACCATTCTTCTTTGGCAAACTGCTCCAGGTCCCTGATATTTGAAGGGTGCCTTCTCCAAAATGCCATTTTTAGATCTCTCCACAGGTGTTCTATGGGATTCAGGTCTGGACTCATTGCTGGCCACCTTAGAAGTCTCTAGTGCTTTCTCTCAAACCATTTTCTCGTACTTTTTGAAGTGTGTTTTGGGTCATTGTCCTGCTGGAAGACCCCTGACCTCTGAGGGAGACCCAGCTTTCTCACACTGGGTCCTACATTATACTGCAAAGTTTGTTGGTAGTCTTCAGACTTCATAATGCCATGCACACGGTCAAGCAGTCCAGTGCCAGTGGCAGCAAAGCAACCTCAAAACATCAGGGAACCTCGGCCACGTTTGGCTGTAGCGACCGTGTTCTTTTCTTTGAATGCCTCTTTTTTTCTCCTGTAAACTCTATGTTGATGCCTTTGCCCAAAAAGCTCTACTTTTGTCTCATCTGACTAGAGAACATTCTTCCAAAAGGTTTTAGGCTTTCTCAGGTAAGTTTTGGCAAACTTCAATCTGGCTTTTTTATGTCTCGGGGTAAGAAGTGGGGTCTTCATGGGTCTCCTACCATACAGTCCCTTTTAATTCACACGCCGACGGATAGTACGGGTTGACACTGTTGTACCCTCGGACTGCAGGGCAGCTTGAACTTGTTTGGATGTTAGTCAAGGTTCTTTATCCACCATCCGCACAATCTTGTGTTGAAATCTCTTGTCAATTTTTCTTTTCCGTCCACATCTAGGGAGGTTAGCCACAGTGCCATGGGCTTTAAACTTCTTGATGACACTGCGCACGATAGACACAGGGATATTCAGGTCTTTGGAGATGGACTTGTAGCCTTGAGATTGCTCATGCTTCCTCACAATTTGGTTTCTCAAGTCCTCAGACAGTTCTTTGGTCTTCTTTCTTTTCTCCATGTTCAATGTGGTACACACAAGGACACAGGACAGAGGCTGAGTCAACTTTAATTCATGTCAACTGGCTGCAAGTGTGATTTAATTATTGCCAACACCTGTTAGGTGCCACAGGTAAGTTATAGGTGCTGTTAATTACACAAATTAGAGAAGCATCACATGATTTTTCTAACAGTGCCAATACTTTTGTCCACCCCCTTTTTTATGTTTGGTGTGGAACTATATCCAATTTGGCTTTAGGACAATTCTTTTTGTGTTTTCTTCATTGAAGACAAATTAAATGAAGATAATGATACCAAAGAATTTGTGATTGCAATAATTTTCAGGAAGAAACTGAGTATTATCTGCCAGAATTGCAGGGGTGTCAATAATTTTGGCCAACACTGTAATATATATATAATAGATATACTAATTATGATCATTTGTGAGCACTTTTATTTCTACTTATTGTAACTATCCTATTGTTTTGGGCCAAATGATTATTAGATATGGATTCAAATCATTATCAGAAAATTGTTACAAATCTAACGATTCAGCAAAAATGTTGCGGATTATTCAAGAATGGAAAGAATTTCAGTATTTAAAGAGAAAAGTAAACAGATCAGTTTTTACCCACCTATCCTGACTCCAGAGCGGGGCTTTGCTTCCTTCGGCCGGCTTCACACCACGATTTTTTGGATCCGGATCCAATTTTGGGCCTATTGCATCACTGCGGTGCCTGATGGGGCCGGATGGCAGCTATTTGCCATCTGGTTTGGTGTGTGTCCAGCTGGATCTGGCGGATTTCGTTTTTTGCCCCGGATACAAAATCGCAGCTTGCAGCATTTTTGTGTCCGTGCAAAAATCAGACAAAACGGAATTCTCCTGGGTCCTCCCGGATCCAGCGCCCATAGCTTGGGAGTCTATGGGCGCTAGATCGCGCCGGATCCGACATAAAATCGGACCGGTTCCCGGATGCCAGGTACTGAAATTGCAGCGACTGTTAAAAGCAGCCGCTGCTGAATTTCAGCACCTGGAGAGCTCCCAACCAGAAATATCAGCACCGTGGCCAGCTCCCCTGCAAGCCGCTGTGCTGATATTTCAGCACTTGACAGCGGCACAGATGTTTCTGACACAAAACAGGATTAGAGGGCAGATTTGCCCTCTGGTTCTGCTTGTCCGGGGCTGTCAGGTTGTTTCCAGTGTATCCTGCAAAACATCGGATACAACCTGACAGCCGATAATTGTGGTGTGAAGCCAGCCTTCCCCTGTAGCAGTTTCCCGATGTGCTCTGTGGTCCCGTGGCTTGTCGGTTTACGGTCAGGGATGGACCACTGACCACCTCGACTTCCGTGTTGCCGGTGTTGACCCCAGACGGGTTCTAGCCAGCTCCAACCGGTTCTGGATCGTCCCCCCTGTTCTGGGTCCTCTCTTAAAGACATGTACCCTCCTGGCAGCAGCCCTGTCAGGCACATCCTTGAGGCTGCCATCCCAGCACTGTGCCCTCTTCTAACTAACTAGAATTCTCACTTGCTCCTGGTTTTTCCACTCTAACCTAGGCTCCACCCCCTGGGACTTACTGAATATACAGTCCCAAGGGGCCTAGAGTTCTGTGGTAATACAGACTCCATAAGTTAAACCCCAAACCTACAGCTACAGAGGCACTACACCTGCTATTCGGGGTGCAGTAACTCCCTGTGGCGCCTAGCTATAGGGGCGCCACACACCCCCTTGGTGAAATACACTCGTCCGCGGGTGTTTAAACCAAACTGGGTGTGAGTTGAAATTTTTATCAACATGTCACTTGGGTAACTTTCAAACCAAACAACAACATTATAATACTTAGAGATCTTCCCTTGCGGGAGGTACAGTGCTTTCAACGTTGCATTTAACTTAAATGATATTTGTCCACATCAGCCCAATGGGGATCAGGCATCAAGTCTCTGATTAATGTTCATCAGGCTTTGCATTTAAACAGTTCACATTAGTTTCATGTGCTGCAAGAAAAGACATATATGCAACTATGTACATTGTTTCATGCAATTTTAAGCATTGTTATGGCTCACCTGATTGGCGAACCACCCTAGAGGGCCTGCGTGGCGCTAATGGGTAATAGGATCCCCACGGTATAGGTCCCTGTCCGGGTGGCCCTGGGGAAGGTGGGACTACACATCCCTCCATCCAACAAAGATCTCGGAGTAAAGACCCTCCTCCTGGGCGAAACCATACCCTGTGCTGAGATTGAAACACATCAGTTTTTACCCTTCACTCCGAGATCTTTGTTGGATGGAGGGATGTGGAGTCCCACCTTCCCCAGGGCCACCCGGACAGGGACTCTTGTATAACAATCTGTTTCAGCTATCCTGGAGCAGTTCACATCCTCAGCTTTGCTGTGTCAATTTACCTGCTAATGGACTCATCTCAGTTACCATAGCATAACACGGAGCAATGCGGGGAAAGTAGAGGACGTCACAGCAGGAGGCGGGATCGGCGACCAGGGCGGCAATAAGCAATACCTCGCGCAGAGTGCAGGTGAGGACATGGGTGAGGTGACTGGCAAGAGGAATGCGGCGAACACATTTAAAAAAGACGGCACAGAGATGCAGGGTTTGTCAAATGCCCCCGTGCTACACGGTGGCTGCTGCACAAGGGCCAGCCTCCCTGGCTTCTAACAGTAAGGTTTTCTAAGCCTATATCTCGGGGAACTCGCCGCACAGAGACATGGGGGACGCCTTGCCTGAATGCAGCAGACTTGCTGCTTTCAGTGCTGCACTTAAATTCTAATCCATGGGGGGGGTGACAGGTCCTCTTTAAACTTGAGTTAGGTTGCACAAAATAGTAAATACCGTATATACTCGCGTATAAGCCGAGTTTTTCAACCCAAAAATTGGGCTGAAAAGTCCCCCCCTCGGCTTATACGCGAGTCACGGTGTATTTGCTGTGGGGGGGGCTGTGACCGGGTGCTGGAGGAGGCAGGAGGGGGCCGCAGTGACTGCGGGCGGTCACGTGGGGCCACCTCATTAGTGTAATGAATATGCACGGCATTCCCCCGTCCATTAGTGGTGGGGGGATGCCGTGCATATTGCAATACACTGACCCCCAGCAGTGATACACAGCCCACTCCCCTCCTTATTATGTGTCCCCCAGGCTGCGGCACCTGTTAAAATAACAAACCTTTCATGCATCACCTTTCCGACACAGCTCCTCCGGTCCCGGCTCTTTCCTGCTTGTGCTGGTGTCATGTGACCGGGCGCATCTCTTGCGCCCGGTCACAGCACTAGAAGCCGGCACAAGCAGGAAGAAGAAGCCGGGAGCGGAGGAGCGGCGCCGGAAAGGTGATGTATGAAAGGTTTGTTATTTTAACAGGTGCCGCACCCTGGGGGACACATAATAAGGAGGGGGGGCTGTGTGTCACTGCTGGGGGCCAGATACAAGCCTGTATACCACTGCACAGGGGCCTGTATACTACTGCATAGGGGCCTGTATACCACTGCACAGGGGCCAGTATACCACTGCACAGGGGCCTGTATACCACTGCACAGGGGCCTGTATACCACTGCACAGGGGCCTGTATACCACTGCACAGGGGCCTGTATACTACTGCACAGGGGCCTGTATACTACTGCACAGGGGCCTGCATACCACTGCACAGGGGCTGTATACCACTGCTGAGGGGCCTGTATAATCCCACTGCTGAGGGACCTGTATACCATTACTGAGGGGTGCTATATACCAGTGACGGGGGGGCTATATAATAGGATGGGGGTCTGCTGCATTTCATACCCTAGGCTTATACGCGAGTCAATAACTTCTACCAGCTTTTGGGGGCAAAAGTAGGGGGGCCGGCTTATACACGAGTATATACGGTAAATAAAATTTACCACATGTCTACTTTACATTAGCATCAGTTTTGAACCTTTTTTTTTTTTTTTTTTTTTTTTTTTTAGAAAGATACAAAGATGAAAAGTTTATTAGTATTTCTCATTTTCCAACAGATTTTACATAACCACTTTTCTAGGAACCACATCAGATTTGAAGTTACTTTGAGGGGCTTATGTGGCAGAAAATACCCAAAAGTGACAACATTCTAAAAACTGCACCCCCCCAGGCTGCACGAAACTACATTCAAAAAGTCTATTAACTTTCAGATAATTCTTAGGAATTAAATCAATGTGGAAGGAAAAAATGAAAATATTACTTTTTACCACAAAAATGTTAATTTAGCCCCAAATTTTACATTTTCAGGTAACAGCAGAAAATGCAACACAAAATTTGTTGTGCAATTTCTTCTGAGTATGGCTATACCCCATATGTGGTGGAAAACTACCATTTGGGCACACGGCAGGGCTCAGAAGGGAAGGAGCAACATTTGATTTTTGAAACGCAAACTTGGCTGGAATAGATAGTGGATGTCATGTTGGGTTTGTAGAACCTCTGATATTCCTAAAGAGTGGAAAACCCCACATGTGACCCCATTTTGGAAACTACACCCCTCAAGGAATTTATTATTATTGCGCCATTTATTTCATGGTGGCTTTACATGTGAAAAGGGGTATAGACAGTAGAGACAAGTGCGATATTCGTGAACAATACAAGGCACAGCAGACAGAAGCAGGAGAAGAGAGGACCTTGCCTGTGAAGTCTCACAGTCTACAAGATTATCTAGGATATTAGTGAACATTTTTAATCCTTAGGCCATTCACAGAATTGTATAACAATGGGGTAAATAAATAAAAATTACCATTTTTTAGGAATAAAATGTTGCTTTGGTCTCAAGTTTTTAATTTTCTATCTTAGCCCACCCTCTCTTGAGCTTCCAGCAACACTGGAATCGAGTAATGTATACATAGAATGGAGAAACTCCACGGACGATGGGTTCGTCTTTGATGTCCCCAACTTTGGGCAAGTTCTTTGAGGCCCCGCTATCATGGGATCAATCAAAGAAAGAGATAAAGCGTTATGAGATAACCCAATAAATGTTCTTTTGTACACAGCCAAATTGATGATGAGAAGACCATTGTTATAGCATTTCTGATGGGGCTCTTTTACACCCCCTTCAGCTGTGTACCACAGTACTTGGAGAAGGGTCATTTTATTTTCGCGTTCTGGAATATAAATAAGAGACTGATGACCCTACTTTGGAAGAGGGTGCATAAAATTTTGGCTGGTCATTCTCCAGCACATATATATCTGATATTATTTCTGTGTTTCCTTATTTTATACTTTCTGGTTTACAACTATATACATACCTTGTAATGTTTTCAAAAAATTTAATAAAAAGAGATTAACCATAAGTTTTTAATTTTCAAAAGAGGTAATGGGAGAAAATGAATTATATAATTTGTTTAACAATTTCTCCTGAGTTTGCCAATACCCTATTGTGGCCATAAACAACTTTTGAGGCACAGTGCAAAGCTTAGAAGGGAAGGAGTGGCATATGGTAGAGTACAGTTTTCTGGAATGGTTTGAGGACGTCATGTCATATTGACAGAGCAACTGAGATACCAGAACAGCAGAATCCCTCATAAGTGACTCCATCTTACAAACTACACCTCTCAAGGTCTGGGAACTTGCTATCTACCTTATGGAGAGAAGTTTTCCTGCAACCATAAGAAGACAGTTAAGTAGCACCTCAAAGTCATAATCGCTTTCCAACAAGCTTTTTAATATGATTAAGGACTTGTGCCAGATCAGAACCCCAAACTACAGATGCTGCGTTTCGGGGTAACTGCCCCTCATCAGTGTAGTGTGTGGGATATTCTGATCTGGCTGTGTGAGTTCTTCCACTTCCTTACTGAAGTGCAAATTTGCATATTTCCTAGAGGAGGGATGTGGCTGCAATCTCCTCACCTACTTAACTATCTTCTTATGGTTGCAGGAAAACGTCTCTCCATAAGGTAGATAGCAAGTTCCCAGACCTTGTCTTAGCCCATTCACACGGCCAGATCAGAATATCCCACACACTACACTGATGAGGGGCAGCTATCCCGAAATGCAGCGTCTGTAGTTTGGGGTTCTGATCTGGCACAAATCCTTTAAGGGTACTGTTACACGGTGCCACCTCGACGGCGATGTTGGCGGGGAATCACGGGTGCACGCATCCCTGCCGACATCGCTGGTGAGCTGTCACACGTAACAACTCACCGGCAAGTTGCGGCGACCACTCGCTGGGGTTGCCCAGCAACCCAGCGACCGATAACCCGTAATGTTAAACATTGCGGGTCACCGTATTACACAGGGCGATCAAGCATGATCGCCAGGTTTCTCAACACTGCTGTGAAAACTGGCAATCATTCAGAGTTGATTTTTCACCATAGAATTGCCCTGTTACACTGCGATGGTGATGGCGATGGTGCCGCGATTAGGCCACGCCCCTGCATTGCCGGCACAATCGCCGGCGAGGTGGCACCATGTAACGGACCCCTTAGTCATATTAAAATGCTTGTTGGAAAGCGATTATGACATTGAGGAGCTACTTAAAGGTGGCACTGGAGTTCTTCCACTTCCTTACTGAAGTGCAAATTTACACTTCTCAATGAATTCATCTAGGGGGCAGTGAACATATTGACACCACAGATGCGTCACACAATTTCCATTAGGTGATGAAGAAAAAATAATTACACTAATGACAAAAAAATTAGTTTTAGCCCCATATTTGACTTTTTTACACAGAACAATAGGTAAACATGGCACCAAATTTGTTACACAATGTCGTCTGAACATGGCAGTACCCCACATGTACAGTAATGCATATCCACAAGGCAAGACACAGGAGAGAAGGAGCGCTTTTTGACTCTTGGAGTACACATATTTGTATAATAGTTTGCATACTCCATATACAGAGCCCCTAAGTGCCAGAAGAGAAGAATCTGCCCTCAAAGGATCAGATTTGGAAATTACATTCCCCTGGGAATTTCTCTGCAGGTGTAACAACTATTTTGACACCTTGGGGATTTTCCTGGAAACAGTTAGCAATTAATGAAAATTGCAAATCTGCCATTGTGGTGCTCGTGTACATTCTAGTGGCCAGTACATTGCCTTATGCTCTACTCATGCTTTTTGAGACAGGTACCTCATAAATTAAACCATCAATGATTTATTGCAAAAGTAAGTTTTTTGTATATATTTGTTGCTCAGCTGTGTTATCTTCAATGTAAATGATTAATTATGTCACATGTGTGCTAGGATTAAGGAGGTATATATGGGTTTTCCCTCCAGACATCTTTGAACCACGACTAAGACAGTTCTCTGTCGAAACGCATCGGCGTTGGCCCATACTGCCTGTATTAGATGGATGGCGTTCATGTTTGAATAAATCCTCATAATTGCAAGTTTATGAGTGCTGGATTTTTCTACATTATTATCAGTGTAATAAGCCCCTGTACTTTGTGTAACCCCTATCTCGGTGTAGATTGTAATCTCTTTTGAGCAGGGTCACCTTTATTTTTGCTTTATCTATTGTATTGTATTTTTACATTGATTCTATGCTTATTGTATTGTTTCCTATTATTGTACTGTATTCTTTCTCTACTGAAATTACTGTATTATATTGTGTATTTTCTTACTGTATTATACTGTGTATTTTCATCTATTACCCACTGTATTGTAAAGCGCTGCAGAATATGTTGGCGCTGTATCAATAAATATTTATTATTATATTATGTCAGGACCTGCTCAAGTCAGCACTTCACAGGTCACTGTGTGTACCTGTGTGACCCCACAGACAATTTCGGCCAAGGATCACCACGGAGACCATCAGCACAACACAATTACAATCGTGTTATACCTATTGGAGGAAAAAGGGAGCCCCTCCCCGTGGTAAGTAGATCAATGCCACTGTCACTATTGACAGCAAATTCTGAAGGGTTAAACACTCGCAATCGGTGTTAGCACCAATCATAGGCATAACTACAGACTGTGTGCTATGATATATAGCTGACACCCGCTGATGATTTTGCCGGCTCTACTCATGAGCCAAGATCATAGCGCCATACATGTTCGTCAGCATGCGGGAACGCATTTCACCACATCCACCATACATGTATGGCCCTAAAGGAAGGGATTAATGATCTTTGCATTTTACATGTGCTGTCTGTCATGTCTAGTCTATTTTATCATCTCTTCTGGATCCGTGCTGCTTATCCAGACCTATGACTTAGAGAATCCATTTCAGCAGGTCAACTCGTAACGTCAGTGATAAGATTTTGTATACTTTAAATATTGTCTTCTGATCCACCCCCAAAAAATAAGAACCTATCAATTTGTGTGATAAAAAAATATCTCTGATATTGTAAAAAGAAAATACCTTTAATCTACTCCTTTTCTTGTATTCCTTTTTTACAATTGTAGCTGTGTAGCAGGTTGATTTCTGCAAGTATTAATACTGCTCTTGTCCTTTAAATGAACAAATTGCTACTACAGTAACTTAGTCTGGCCAATAGGGGTCATCAGACAACAAGATATGAGTGGCTGTAAGCATGGATATTAAAGCTGCTGCTATACTCTGCACATGAAGGAGATGGTTGAAGGACACGGTTGGAAAAGGAGTCCAGAATTGGCAAAAGGGACCCAGAGGTGCTGGGACCAGCATGAAACTAAAGATGGATGGTGTTGTGGAAAGAAATCAGCCCCTGTCTATAAATCTGGCTGTGTGACCAGTCATAGTTAATTTAGTCATGTAGGGAAAGGTAGTTAGGGCTTGAAACGTTTCAAGGGATACCTCATCACAAGGACTGCAGAGGAGCTCAATATGTAAAGACTTCATCAAGACCATTTGTTAGTCTTTATTTGCATCTGTATGTACCATAGGACTCTATGACCTAGGAAAAGCTTCTTTAAACCTAGTGGACTGATGTTAAAGCAGCAAGCATATTTCTGCAGAATTGCTGGTGGAGTGAGTGAATATCTGAGTCGCCTGGGGCAATGGGGAAGTCGGGTATCCGGGCCCTTTCCGCTCTGGTTGGGGAAGTCACTGGTGGCCTGCCCGGACCCGTGGCCCCGGAGATATTTCCCTCTTATGTGAAGCTGACACTTGGGATTTCCCAGGCTGTTTAACTTGTACTGTGTAGTCCGTGGCTGTTTTGGACCATATCTTGCCTGAAATCAAACTTTGTTACTTGTTGGGAAGTTATAAAAAGAAGTGTTGGTTTACTATAACATTGTGGTTGGATTCATACATTGCACCAGCGTTTTCTATATTCACTGAAACTGGTGGTGGTTGTTAATCCTGAGAAATACATAAAAAAAATCTTCACTATATGTTCTAGGAACTCAGCCATGTCTCCCTTCCTTTGCACTTAACTGTATCAGTATTAGAAGAGCCATCTGCACCAAAAATCTCCTCTCCTATCAACAATAAGGTGTGAGACCAAAGGGTCCAATTTGGATACGGCGGTTAACAGACAAACGTGGAGCCGGTTAGACGTTTTACTGAAAGTTAACTTAAAGTGTGCTGGGGGTCGAAGGTTAATGCTACGCAACTTCTGCTTAGACGACACCAACTCACTTATAAGTAAATAAACACCCAGCCCAAGGGACTGGATCAAATTGCCAAGTCAAAAACTCTGCTCAATGTGACAGGATCCCTCGACGATAAATTTACCCAGCACCGGACACCTAGGAAACAAGCCACACAACACTTCCAGAATGGTGTAAATTGATGAGTCAACCATTTCTTTAGAACTGCATCCTGACTTAAAAACTTAACCAATACTATATACTGACACACATATTCTCTACATAACTTGTAATACCTGGGTATTTGGTTACCGGTACCTTAGTAACCCCACAGAGTTCAACAGAGACCTGTAACCTCAGCAGTTGCTGTGAACAACCATTTGGCATCAAAAAGAGTCCTGACTTGTTCCTGCCAAAATAAGCAAGTCCATATGTAGGCTTGAGCTCAGGACTTATAGTTGTAACTCCAGAACTTGAGAAAAGAAACAGGCTCACAAAAATCCAGAGACAATGCAAATGGAAAATGGAAATATGGAAAAGGACAAAATCGCATTCTCAAGTGACAATATTGTGACACAATAGTCTCTTCGCAAAGCGATCATAGAAACTTCCAGGACACCACAGCATCCGCTAGCACTAGAACCCCTCCCTTTGGCAGCATGTAGTTGCTTCTTCTCAAGGGGGAAAGAATATCAAGAATAGGAAAAACCCTGTGTATAGTCACATGCTGTCAGCACTTGATCTCTGACAGTCCCGCCAAGGATGATCAGCGACACGACCAGACTCCACCACCAGACCACACACTCTTAGCTCCCTTTTGGATAAATGCAATGTTTTGATTGTTATTGTACTTTGATGCAATTTTGCGGCAGTAAAAATTAGTCATACTGGCGTTTTCAATTTTTTTTTCGTTACGCAGTTTATCGATCAAATTACTTATTTACTTTATCGATCAAATTACTTTATTTTATATTCTGATAGATGGGGCATTTCTGAACGCTGTGATACCATAGTGTAATTTTTTATTCCTTTATATTCAATCGGGCATAAGGAGGTCAATTTTTACTTGTGTTTTTTTTTTAAACTTGTTTTTTACTTTTTATTGTAATTACTAGTCCCTTAGGGACCAATGTCCGATCGCTTGTGCTATACAGAGCTGTGAATCAGCACGACTCTGTGCAGCACAAATCTCTTGGGAACATCGGCACTCAGCAAGAAGTCAAAGGAAGCTTGTCTTGACAGAGACAGAGGTCAGCGGCTGAACCCCAGCTGTCATGAAAACCCATCGGCGCCGCATGATCACTTCACGGCCATTGATGGTAGCGCGGAATGACAGTGGGATTTAACTAGTTAACAGCGGCATCTGGCTCTACAATCTGCCGTTGCTGTTAGAGGCACATGGTCAGATCAGCAGACATGTACAGGGAATGATGCAGGCTCAGCGTGTTTGTCTGCATCAAAGGCAGAGACACAGCCTTGGACATAACAGTGTAATGAATGTGTTAAGCCCCGACCCTCAGTGGTTCTCTATTTGAAAACGGAACAACTCAGCAAGAAATTAACTGGTGTTCACTATAGAATTTCCATAAATTTGTGTATTTCAGAAATGTAGAAAATTTTGTAGAATACTGGTAACAAAATATGTATGGGGGGAATTATTGTTTACTTTTAGCATTTAGTTCTAGGTTTAGCGTTTGTCTTTAAAATCCCCCACCATTGTCCTTTTGTTCTTAAAGCAGACTTGTCACCAGATCAACAGTGGCCAATATTTGTTTCATTACTGCTGCTCTTTATAGTGTCTACTTATATTGTTTTTAAAGGATATGTTTCCAGAGATATGAGCTTTTATTATTTTGTGCACCCAATATAATAATTTATATTGTCCTTTTCCAAGGGAACATAGCTCAAAGGGTAATAATGCAGAGCAGCCTAAGCACACGCTCCAGAGATTACCGTAAGGAACACACCCCTAGGTAAAGATCATAAAAATTAACATCTTGCACATGCTAAAGAAAAGTGCCCATATATAAAACCATACGGCAAATTAAAAAAAAAATACAAAAGACTCAGGGAAGCCGCAAGAATTAGACAAAAAAGCAAACACTGGCCGCTTTTGACCTTGTGATAAATCCTCACCTTTTTTCTTAATGTTGAGGTCTATATTAATACACATGCTCATCCCCTGCTGAACGTCTTATACTGTATATCTCAATTTATTACAAATCATTATGCACCTATGGTCATCTCTAAATTAAGGAATTGTTCAAATAATTTCACCAACAGGTCTTATTTTTACAATTATGGAACCCCTTAACCCGTTAAAACTAATCCTATACCTTAAAGGGAACCTGTCAGCTGTTTTAACCCTTCTAGCCTATCCCTACCTGTCCCTGCAGCCACATACTACTTTCCTAACCATCCTTCACTGACCAATCTTGCATTTATAAAAGTGGAATAGAACAGTTTTTAAACTTATAAAATCTCTGACGATGGGGCGTTCCTGACGGGTAGGCGGTGTCTCCAGTTCTGCGCTACCCCGCCTCACTGCTCTAATGGCATCCTGATGGGTGGCATCATTCCTTCAGGACCGATGTCCTGATTTAAATCTCCCGCCCCGCACTTCCTGGTGTATGACGCGGATGCCGGCTGCCACGTCACGCTGCGCCATACCCAGGCATGCAAAGTGTGCCGGGTGTATAAAGCTTGTTGCTTGGCAACCTTGCGCCGACACAAGGCCGCCTTCAGCGCATGAGCAGATTGCATTTTGAAGGCGGCCTGGGCGTTCTACACCCAGCGCACTGTGCATACCCGGGTATGACGCGGTGTGATGTGGCGACCAGCATCGCGTCATACACCAGGAAGTGCAGGCCTAGAGATTTAAATCAGGACATTGGTCCTGAAGGAATGATGCTGCCCATCAGGGTGTCATTAGAGTAGTGAGGCGGGGGTAGCGCGGCCCTGGAGACACCACCTACCCATCAGGAACGCCCCATCGTCAGAGATTTTGTAAGTTTAAAAACTGTTCTATTCCACTTTTATAAATGCAAGATTGGTCAGAGAGGGATGGTTAGGGCAGTAGTATGTGGCTGCAGGGACAGGTAGGGATAGGTTAGAAGGGTTAAAACAGCTGACAGGTTCCCTTTAATACTCAGTCATCACAAGGCCAATACACACACATTTAAAGTCCTGTGTTTACTGCTCAACCTCACGCTAAGCATCTTTGAGGAAACTCTTGGTAGGGCAACCTAATCACATCATTTCATACAGTTAACATTAAAGATACAGTATTGTGCAAAAGCTTTAGGCAGGTGTTGAAAAAATGCTATAAAGTAAGAATACTTTCAAAAATAGAAGTGTTAATACTTTATTTTCATCAAATAACAAAATGCAAAGTGAACAAACAAAAGCTAAATCTAAATCAAATTGATATTTGGTGTGACCACGCTTTGTCGTGAAATAGCATGAATTATTTTGGGTTCCAAACATCTGTGGAAACTGAGCACGGATATGTGGTAGTCCTTCTGTCTGTTCATGTAATCCCAGACAGACTTGATAATGTTGAACTCATGGCGCTGTGTGAGCCATATCATCACTTCTAATGGTCCCGTCACACTAGGCAACCTGGCCAGCGATGTCGGAAGCGATGCGCGGGTGCCCGCTCGGTTCCGACATCGCTGGCCAGCTGTCACACAGCACGGCTGCGGCCGGCGATGCCGCAGCGATGCGGGCGGTGACATCGCTCGCTGGGCTGGGCTCAGCCCAGCGAGCGATCCGCAGCAACGCTGCGGTATAGGCTGGATCGCCGCTGACATCGCTCTGGCGATGTCACACGGCGCGATCCAGCCTAATTGCAGGTTGTCAGGTTTACAGTTCTTCCCGTAAACCTGACAACCTGCGACTAGCGATAAAACGCGGTCGCGTCGCGCTGTCACACAGCGCAACGTCGCTAGCAACATCGCTGTGACGTCACTTTTCCGGCGATGTTGCTAGCAACGTTGCCTGGTGTGAAGCCACCTTAAGAGTCCTTGTTCTTCTTTACGCTGTTGACATATAGTTCTTAATGACATTGGCTTATATGTGTGTGGTTGCTGTACTTCTGCTAAATAAATTTGGAGCTAATCAGCCAAGTCACTCCCTGTACCCCTACAACGAACAAGTATCTACCTATATTTCTCAGCATCGAAGATAACATTAATCCTGACCAGATCCTCAACATTTCCTGAAACGCAGACATCCATTACTGCACACCTCTCCAGCCCATTGGTAAAAAGCTGCCTTTGTTATAGCAATATATTCAACATTTGACATATTGGTTCAGAGCAACTTATGCTAATTTTTTTGCTCCCGTTTGTATGTTTTCATTCATGGTTAAATTTGTTTTCCCACGAACAAAGTTAATTCCCCTGCACTAATGTACCTGTACGATTTGACGGTAATCATTTTTTGTTCTTGTCCTTGTCTGCCCTTATACATGTAAAGCGCCATTGAAGTAATGGCGCTATATAAATACATAATAATAATGATAATCATTTTAATCAACATATCTAGGAAAAATAATAATTTCCACAATTGGATATGTTTAATAAAATGTTGCTGTGTTGAGATAATCTTATATATGTGTCCCTGCTATGTACTGTGTAATGGATGTGTCTGACCATACAGAGACATGGTCTGATCATACCACATTCTCCTATGCTGAGATAATTTTATATATGTGTCCCTGCTATTTACTGTGTAATGGATATGTCTGACCATACAGAGACATGGTCTGATCATACCACAGCTCCTGTGCTGAGATATTGTTATATATGCGTTCCTGCTATGTACTGTGTAATGGCTGTGCCTGACCGTACAGGGACATGGTCTGATCATATCATATCTCCTGTGCTGGGATAATCTTATATATGTGTTCCTGCTATGTACTGTGTAATGGATGTGTGGAGCCCACTGATACTCGGTACCAGACCAGGGGTAGCACTGGGGAATGATCACGGCGGTCTTGGTCCGGACCGTGTCCCGAGCCCCACAAGTAAAAGGGATTGGGGGGTTATTTACAGGGATGAAGTCATGACGCCACCCACGGGTTGTGGTCAGGGTGACCACCACTGCTGCAGAACCTCCGGGGATGATGTTTGGGCAGCCGGTGATGTAACGGCTCTCCGCGGGTAGAGCCTGGTTCCCCGGGGCAGTGATGATAATAGTCTATGATGGATGTTGAATAGGGGTAGTGCTGGAGATGATAGCTGCTTGTGAGGGAACATAAGGTTTGAGCACAAGGATCACACAGATTCACGGTTTTGCAGTTTTCCACATCTTTCCTGCAGATGTTGGTAAGCAGAGTACTGTCCATGGAGTCTGTACCGGGGCCGGGTTATTCCCACCCTGACCGAGTCCTTGGCTTCCCACTCCTGTGCTGTGTGTGTGGCCCTGCTGCCGCTTTACCTAGGCTGCCGACCCTGTCTCTCCTCACAGGTACCCCCTTGCTAGGCAACTTGAGTCTTGCCGTGTATTTCTGTATTGCTTCACTGTGGTACAGTGCAGATCTATAATCTCCACTAATCCGGTGTTTACTGTGCTGCTGGTGTCGGGCACAATTACGGATCCAGTATCCATACTTTGCGCTCCTCCGGGGTGAGTTATAGGGTAACTCAATCTCCCAGATGTGTTCTCCTGTTCTTAAACTTCTCTCCTCAGACCCTGGCTAAGCCTGGAATTGGGCAGCGGACTGTGGAGGATCCTAAGGCAGCTCCTTTACACCACAGTCCCTCTTCCACAGTTCTCCCAGGAACTGAACTGTCCACTTCCCCTCCACACCAGAATATATAGCTTTAGCTCCCTCTTCTGGCCTAGAGGTGCAAGTGTAGTGTAGTGTACCTACTTGGAGTGTCTGGTACTATTGCAGATGGAGATCTGACTGTAGGACTGGCAAGCTCACTGGGACCAGGAATCTGTTCTTCCTCTACAGGTTCTACTTCCAGTTCGTCAGGTCTTGGGACTGGTTGTACAGGTTCTGGTGTTGGTTCAACCATTGGAGGGAAAGCAATCATTGGAACTACATCTGCTCCGTAGTAATTTGGCCAAGTTTTGGGGAAATCTCCTAGAACGGTATGGAATACTTCTTCTTCTTTCTTGACAAGTTGGACCTATACGGGTAAGGTTACTTCCGGTGACTTCAGGGTTTCAGGACACGGTTTAAGATGATCTCTTTACACAACTGCTGAAGTTCTTCCTTCGTCTTTGCTTATTAGACACATTTTAGCATTGTCTAAATTAGATGGTAAGACTGCATATGGGGTGGTTTCCCACTAATGAAGATTTTTCTCTACGCACTCTTGTACTTGGCGATTCTGCTGTTGACATAGGGTGTCCCAATTGGTTTCTTCAACTTCAGCTTCTGGCTTCAGAATTCCCATATCTAAATCAATTGGCAGCTTACTGGGTCTTGCACGCATAAGGTAGGCTGGGGTGCAGTTTGTAGAACTCACCGGGACATGGTTGTACAGGTCTACCAAATCGGGTAATTTCTCTGGCCATTGATTTCTTTCTGACTCTGGTAATGTTTTCAACAGGTCAATCACAATATGGTTCATCTTTTCGCATAAGCTATTGGTTTGGGGATGATAGGCTGTCGTGCGGATCTTCTTACAGCCATACATATTGCAGAATTCCTGGAAAATCTCAGATTCAAAAGCTGGACCTTGGTCTGCAAGGACTTGTTCCAGGTAGCCATGAGGACTACACAAATGTGTCTGAAATGCTTTTGCAGCCGTCTTCGCTGTCAGGTTCCTGACGGGTACCACCACTAAGAAGCAGGAATAATGGTCCACGATGGTTAAGGCATAGACATAGCCTGACCGGCTTGGTGACAACTTGACGTGGTCTAACGTAACTAATTCGAGTGGTTGCTTGGTTACTATGGACTGGAGTGGAGCTCTCTGTTGATCCTTTATTCTGAGGTTGCATGGGCCACATTTTCTACACTAATCTTCCATTGACTTCCTCATGCCAACCCAGTAGAATCCCTCTCTTAGGAGCACTTCCAACTTCTTCCATCCAAAATGTCCTGCACCATCGTGGTAGGCTTCTAAGACCATTTTGACGTCTCTCTTGGGTACGATAATCTGCCAGACAAATTCATGTGTTTTAGGATTGGTATGCCTTCTGCAGAGCTTTCCTTGATATAGGAACAACTTGCTTCTCTCTTTCCAGAGGTATTAGGTCTCAGCTGGGGCGTTCTGGTTAGGGTATGCACCTTGTTGTGTAAGCAGTTCTTTCACAAGCTTCACAGCTGGATCGCTATCCTGCGTGTCAGCCATCCATGGTGTGCTAACAAGTTGAGATTCGCCTCCTGTTGTTTTTGGTAGATTTGTTTTTGATACTTTTCTACCTTAGAACGGTGAAAGGCCGGTAGCTCAATTTCTTCCAGCTCCTCCGGTTCCTCTTCCACGTCTTTCAGGTGTGGCATCCGGGATAAGGCATCTGCATTTCCGTTCTTGCGGCCTGCCCTATATTTGATGACAAAAATGTAGTTAGACAGCCGGGCTATCCATCGCTGCTCCACTGCACATAATTTTGCTGAGTCTAGGTGGGTCAATGGGTTGTTATCTGTATAGATGGTGAATTCTGCGGCTGCCAGGTAGTGCTTGAAACATTCAGTTACAGCCCAAACTACTGCCAGTAGTTCTAACTTGAAGGAGCTGTAATTCTCGGGGTTTCTTTCCGTAGGCCGGAATTTCCTTATTGCAAAAGCAATAACTCTCTCTTTGCCTCCTTGCTTCTGTGACAGTACTGCTCCCAGTCCCACGTTGCTGGCATCCGTGTATAGAATGAATGGTTGATGGTAATCCGGATATGCCAGGATCTCTTCTCCTGTCAGCGCACACTTCAGCTTGTTGAAGGAGTCTTCCCTCTCTTCACTCCACTGGAAAGGAGGATTACGGGTTAAAGACCTTTTTGACTGTCCTACCAGGATGTCTTGCAGGGGAGCTGCTAACTTCGTGAATCCTCTGATAAATCTTCTATAATAGTCTACCAGGGCCAGGAATTGCCTCACTTCTTTCACATTAGTGGGTCTTGGCCAATGCCTTATCACAGTGACTTTATCAGGATCCGGTGATACTCTCTCTGAACTCACGACGTGTCCCAGGTACTGTACCTTTGGCTTGAGAAGGTGGCACTTGGATGGCTTGATTTTCATGCCGTATCAGGATAAGGCTTCAAACACGTCTTCCAGGTCTTTTAGATGTTGCTCATACGTTTTGGAGTAGACTATGACGTCATCTAGGCACAGGAGGACAGTTTCAAAGTTCTTATGTCCTAGGCAGCTCTCCATCAGGCGTTGGAAGTTACCGGGTGCGTTGCAGAGTTCAAACGGTATACATATGAACTCACTGAGGCCCATCGGCGTAGAAAACGCTGTCTTCTCCTTGTCAGCCTCTGCCACAGGAACTTGTCAGTACCCACTAGTCAGATTAAGGGTAGAAAAGTACTTAGCAGATTTTAATGCAGCTAATGACTCCTCAATCCTAGGTAACGGGTATGCATCCTTGTGTGTAATGCGGTTGATCTGCCGGTAGTCTACGCACATTTTCATGGTCCCATCTTTCTTTCAAACCAACACTAAAGGTGCTGCCGAGGGGCTACAACTGTCTCTTATTACCCCTGCAGTTTTCATCTCTTTGAGCATGTCTTTGGTGGTTTGGTAGTGAGTGGGTCGTAATGGTCTATACCTCTCTGTTATAGGTTGATGGTTACCTGTGGGTATAGTGTGCTCTACTCCTTTAATTTGCCCAAAGTCTAACGGGTGTTTGCTGAATATCTGCTCATATTCCTTTACTACCCGGTATCCTCCATGCTTTTGATGGGAAGTTGTAGAACTGGTACCCACGTGTAGCTTTTGGCACCAATCCTCCAGCTTTTCCCTTGAGCCAATTTAGTAGGTGTAATGGCACTCTTCCCCGGTGTACCTCAAAAACTCCTCTGGCTGTTAGTATAGTGGATCTACTGTCTGAGTACACAAGTTCTACCAGGGCTTGATAGTCTTGCCCTTTAATACCTATTGCGGCTCTACACCAGACCAACATATCAGTTTTTAGAGGTATTACAATGGGTAATGGGTCACTTACTCATACACTGCCGATTTCACCTCCTGATATGTCTACCTGTTGTTTCAACATTAGGGCTGTTATTTCCTTTTGCAGAAGTCTCTGTTGCCCATCTCTGGCAGTCTCGGCTATCTGCTGTAAGACAGTAATTACCTCGGAAAAACACTTTTCAATTACATTCATTCCTACCGTAGTAACATTACTGGTTCATGTTCTCGCCGGTCAACATCTACAATTATAATACCCTGGTTCTGCAATTCTACCTTCCCAATCTGAATGGTCATCTCTCTGAACCCAACCTGTGGTATTAGTTCACCATTGCTAGCCCATAAGTTCACTGCAATGTCAGTTGGACCACTACTAATGTCTCAATCAGCCCATTACTTTTTGTATAGAATGTGTGGAATTGATGTTATCTGGGACCCGGTATCCAACAAGGCACTAAAGGGAATGCCATCCAACACGATAGGGATGACCGGACGTCCTCCCACAAACTTGTCATACCAGGCTGAAGGACTTTGAGAATTTACTCCTGAGAAGTGGCCCACCTGCCCAGGGAATCCTCGTTTAAAGTACATTCCTGGGCAAAGTGGCCTGGCTTCTTACAGCGGCGGCAAATGGGCTGTCCATCCAGCTGATAGCGGTCGCAGGGTCGTCCTCTCATCGCTTGGTACCTCCTGGGCCTCATCCACGGGACATCCTCCTTGCTGGTTGCCAACTCGATCTTGGGTGCAGGCTTGGATCCACGCAGCTCTTTGATGACTTTAGCCATGGAAACAACAGTGTCCGTCAGGGCATCTAGCTTTTGATTGAGGGCCTCATTGGAGATAGGCTCTCTATATTCAGCAGCAGTGGCTAACATGGCAGATGTCGCTGATACTCCTGGCTGCTGCTGTTGGGCCTTGGGTGAAGTTCAGATCCCGGGGCTCTTCTATCTGCTGAAGACGGATGGCTCTATCTTTGAACTCAGCAAAAGTCATTTCAGGATTCTGAATAATCATCATACTCAACTGTCCTCTGTGAGAAGGGGATAGGAGGCCCTCTATGAACTGATCGATTAGCATTTTATCAGCTCCCGGTGCTAAGGCAGGTTCTGCTAGATTAAGTGCTTTGAGCACTTCCTGCAGGTTTAAGGCATAATCTGTTGCGCTCTTCTTAAGGTTTTGTTGACATCCAAAGAACCTCATTTTAGCCTGGTTGTCAGCACTGGACTCAAATGCTGCTTTCAGTCCAGCCACAAGATGCTCTACAGTGTTTTTGTCAGTGTCCGGCCGCTACTTCCCGCCGTGCATTGCCGGTTAACTGTCCCATAATTATTCCAACACGCTGAGCTTCAGTTAGGGGGTACATAACATAGTATGCTTGTATCTTAGTAATAAAGTCATTAAGGGTGTTAGGCTCACCGGAATATTGTGGCAGCCACATTGCTCCCGGAGTATACGGCATCAGGAGTGGCATGATGGGTGCTGCTTCTTGCGCCGCAGCACCGCTGGGTGCTCCTCTGTCATCCAGTGCTGGAGCTCCACCGGGTGCTCCGCCGCTGCTCGGTGACGCTGGATCTCCTTGGTGCGACATCCTGTGCCCCCTTAGTTAAGGTCGACCCTCCTGTCTTCCGCTTCCGTCCGGATGTCTTCTAAAGGTTCTGCGGTGCAGCCGGAATTCTCTTCCCCGCCGGATGTCGTCAGAGTGCACCGCCCATGATGACACGCCCCCTTTTCTTCCCACATGTCACGCGCTTTGTAATGGCTGAATTTCAAAATTACAGTTCTTGTGGCGCAGTTTGAAAACAGCTCTTCACACAAATCACGGCACACAATGCCCGGTTTACCGGGCACGGTAGATCCTGTTCGTAGACACCAAGTTGTGGAGCCCACTGAGACAGGATGCTCAGTATCGGACCGGCGGGAACACTGGGGAATGATCACAGCGGTCTTGGTCCGGACCCTGTCCCGGGCCCCACAAGTAAAAGGGATTGGGGGGTTATTTACAGGCATGAAGTAGTGACGCCACCCACGGGTTGTGGTTAGGGTGACCACCGCTGCTGCAGAACCTCCGGGAATGATATTTGGGCAGCCGGTGATGTAACGGATCTCCGCGGGTAGAGCCTGGTTCCCCGGGGCAGTGATGATGATAATCTATGATGGATGCTGAATAGGGGTAGTGGTGGAGATGATAGCTGTTTGTGAGGGAACGTAGGGTTTGAGCACAAAGATCACACAGACTCACAGATTTGTAGTTTTCCACATCTTTCCTGCAGTTGCTGGTAAGCAGAGTACTGTCCACGGAGTCTGTACCAGGGCTGGGTTATTCCCACCATGACCGGGTCCTTGGCTTCCCACTCCTGCGCTGTGTGGTCCTGCTGCCGCTTTAGCTAGGCTGCCGGCCCTGTCTCTCCTCACAGGTACCCCCATGCTAGGCAACTTGAGTCTTGTCTGTGTATACAGAATATGTAGGGGAGCTGCTTTAGCTCCCCTTCTGGCCCAGAGGTGCTAGTGTAGTGTTCAGTGTTGTGTGGGTGGTGTGGGGAGTTTACCCTTTGTGTTGTTACTGTGGCACTTAACCCCTGGGGTGCCACATATGTGTCTGACCATACAGAGACATGGTCTGATCATACCACATTCTCCTGTGTTGAGATAATCTTATATATGTGTCCCTGTATGTACTGTGTAATGGATGTGTCTGAACATACAGAGACATGGTCTGATCATACCACATTCTCCTGTGCTGAGATAATCTTATATATGTGTCCCTGCTATTTACTGTGTAATGGATATGTCTGACTGTACAGAGATATGGTCTGATCATACCACAGCTCATGTGCTGAGATATTGTTATATATGTGTCCTTGCTATGTACTGTGTAATGGCTGTGTCGGACGATACAGGGACATGGTCTGATAATACCACATCTCCTGTGCTGGGATAATCTTATATATGTGTCCCTGCTGTGTACTGTGTAATGGATGTGTCTGACCATACAGTGTCATGGTCTGATCATACCACATCTCCTGGGCAGGGGAGGAAGGAAAAATGTATAAAGATATTACAGCATGGGGTCATAGCTCATTTGTTTTTGTTAATTAAAACATTTATCTGCCATTTCAAAAAAAATGTTTTATCTCAAACAAAGAATTATGTGTGATCCCATGCTGTAATGTCTGTATACTTTTTTGCATCCTCTCCTGCCCAGGATCAAATCATTCTCCCTGCACGATCAGACATGGTAATTTAACAGTAGATAGTAGGGACACAGTTACTAGATTATTTCAGGAACATTTTTTTTTAAATCATCCAATTGTAGAACGTATTATTCCAAGATCTACTGTATTGATTAAATTGAACTTTAAAATTACCTTTGTCCATGGGAAAACCCCTTTAAGTCACTTGCCCTTCCATGAAGACCACTACTGGCCGGATCCCTCTGGACTCTAGATGAGAATAACTGGATCCTATTGTTTGCTAACAGTTCTGAGCTAGTGACACTGCTGGAAATCTGATTTTGAATGGAAGTAAGTATGATGTATCTTTCTTCTGCTGCACTGTTTTTTTTTACTCACCAAATGCTTCTAAAATCTTTATTGTTGTGCATCTTTTGGTGTTTTTTCAATTGAGCTTTAATCACACATCCTATAAACTCAGTCTGCTTTTAAAGTTTTGTCTGGGAGAGACGTTCCAGATATAGTATAACCATGATGTGTCTTGTTGCTGTTCTCAGTCTTGCTTTGATGAAAGACCTACACTCGCATGCTGATAGCCCGGTGTTCTTCACATAAGGTGAAGAAAAGAGACAACATCTCAGACAAAATCTTATTTATGATCCATTGTGTTTCTATGGAACCTCTAGGGTGGTGCATCTTAATAGTGAGTGCTAACTCACTCTCATTTGCTAGTTAACTAAAGCTAAGGGTGGTTTCACATTGCGTTTTTTTTCCTGTCCTTGGGATTCTACGTTTTGCAGAACCCCACGGAGAGGAAAGGACACCATCGGAAGTGACCTCCAGCTGCTATTTCTGTGTCCTGGGTCGTGATTATCTCGGGTCCGGTCACAGAAAAAAACAGGTGACAGGAGGCGGCCGGGCACTTTCACTCCCGCAATGTATATTATATATTGCGGAAGTGAAATTAAGTAAAAGCAAGGGTTAAAAATAAAAAATATGTATTCTCACCTTTCCAGCAATCCCCCGATGCCTCCATCAAGCTCCCGATGGCTGAAGGACCTGGCTGAGCGGGGCTACTTGATCAGCGTCATCGGTCATATGAGCGGTTACTGTGGTAACCAGTCATGTAACCTGATCAGCTGATGGGGTTGCCAAGCAACCCCAGGTCCTGTACTGAGAGCTGGATGCCGACATCGGGGGATCGCAGGACAGGTGAGAATACAGTTTTTTTTATTTTTAACCCTTGCCTTTACTTAATTTCACTTCCGCAATGTACATTATACATTGTGGAAGTGAAATTAGATGGCACACAGCTGTTTTAGTGTACTGAGCATGCTCAGTACACTAAAATCGGGTCCAAGGAGCAATCAGCTGATTCCTCAGACCTGCGCTCATAGGCCCCCATATTAACTGGTGCTGATCCTGTCGGATTTGATTGTGTCCGATTTGGTCCGCTGTGCACCAAATTGGAGCAGTGTCCGATTTTGGGCACAGCAGAAAATCGGGCACAATCGCATCTGACACAAATTAGATGCCATTAAGGGCAAATCCGATGAGATCTGTCGCCCATAGGGACACATGGGGGCCAAATCGAATCCGTGGCTGCCCGTTTTACAACGGACAGCCACGGATCCCAGAAAAGCGCAGTGTGAAAGCAGCTTAAGTGAAACAATAACACTAGCTGGCAGTACTCAGGACATATATCCTTAATTATGGCACATAGAACACTACTATGTAATTGTCTAATGGCCACTTCCATCTGAGGCCGAAATTGCGCGCCGCAGATGGAAGTGGCCAGTATGCAAAAGAGCCGCGCGGCTCTCCTCAAAGTCCCCCCGCTCCTCCTGCCCGTGCTCCCTGCGGTTCCCATGCTCCCCGCGGCACCCCCGCTCCTCCTGCCCTTCCATTCCTCCACGGTAATAATAAAAATAAAAAATCCTCAGTGAGGATACTCACCCGTCCGCCTGCTCGCTCCACCTCAGTCTTCGAGCTCCTACAGGACTTGAGGACCTGTCGTTGCTTGGGAATCTGATCAGCTGATCGGTCACATAACCGCTGACTGCGGTCATGTGACTGATCAGCTGATCGGTTTCCCAGGCAAGGACAGGTCCTGCCCTGGGAGCTACAAGGCACATCGGAGGTGGAGCAAGCCGGCGGACGGGTGAGTATCCTCACTTAGCATTTTTATATTTTTATTATTACCGTGGAGGAGCGGAGGGGGCAGGAGGAGCGGAGGGGGCAGGAGGAGCGAAGGAGACAGGATGAGCGGAGGGGGCAGGAGGAGCGGAGGGGGCAGGAGGAGCAGAGAGGGCAGGAGGGGGCAGTAGGAGCAGAAGGAGGCAGGAGGAGCGAAGGGGGCAGGAGGAGCCTCTGCTCTCTAGGGCTGGAGGGGGCAGGAGGAGTGGAGGGGGCAGGAGGAGCGGAGGGGGCAGGAGGGGCAGCAGAAGCTGAGGGGCAGAAGGAGCGGAGGGGGCAGGAGGGGCAGGAGGAGCGGAGGAGGCAGCAGAAGCGGAGGGGACAGGAGGAGCAATGGAGGAGCAAGGACAGGAGGAAAGCGGGGGAGGAGGAGCACGGGGCAGGAGGAGAGGAAGGAGCGGGGACAGCAAGAGCGGTGACAGGAGGAGCGGGGAAAGGAGGAGAGACAGAGAAGCCAGGACAGGAGGAGGCACAGAGGAACAGTGACAGGAGGAGAGACGGAGGAGAGGTGACATGAGGAGCGGTGACAGGAAGAGAGATGGAGGAGCGGCAACAGGAGGAGCGGGGGGGGCAGGAGGAGCGGAGGGGGCAGGAGGAGCGAAGGAGACAGGATGAGCGGAGGGGGCAGGAGGAGCGGAGGGGGCAGGAGGAGCAGAGAGGGCAGGAGGGGGCAGTAGGAGCAGAAGGAGGCAGGAGGAGCGAAGGGGGCAGGAGGAGCCTCTGCTCTCTAGGGCTGGAGGGGGCAGGAGGAGTGGAGGGGGCAGGAGGAGCGGAGGGGGCAGGAGGGGCAGCAGAAGCTGAGGGGGCAGAAGGAGCGGAGGGGGCAGGAGGGGCAGGAGGAGCGGAGGAGGCAGCAGAAGCGGAGGGGACAGGAGGAGCAATGGAGGAGCAAGGACAGGAGGAAAGCGGGGGAGGAGGAGCACGGGGCAGGAGGAGAGGAAGGAGCGGGGACAGCAAGAGCGGTGACAGGAGGAGCGGGGAAAGGAGGAGAGACAGAGAAGCCAGGACAGGAGGAGGCACAGAGGAACAGTGACAGGAGGAGAGACGGAGGAGAGGTGACATGAGGAGCGGTGACAGGAAGAGAGATGGAGGAGCGGCAACAGGAGGAGCGGGAACAGGAGGAGAAACAGAGGAGTGGGGACAGGAGAAGCGATGACAGGAAGAGTGGTGATAGGAGGAGAGATGCAGTAGCGGGAACTGGAGGAGCGGGGACAGGAGGAGAGACGGAGGAGCCGAGGGGGCAGGAGGAGTGGAAGGGGCAGGAGGAGAGACAGTGGAGCGGGGACAGGAGGAGCGGGGGGCAGGAGAAGGGACAGGGGAAGTGAAAGGAGGAGAGATGAAGGAGCGAGGACAGGAGGAGCGCTGACAGGAAGAGAGACAGAGGAGTGGTGACAGGAGGAGCGGGGGGCAGGAGGAATGCAGGGGAGGAGGAGCGGGGGGGCAGGAGGAGCGCTGGGCAGAAGGAGAGACAAAGGAACGGGGACTAGAGGAGTGGGGGGCAGGAGAAGGGACGGAGAATGGGGCGGTGAAAGGAGGAGAGACGGAGGAGCGGGGACAGAAGGAGCGCTGACAGGAGAAGAGGGGGAAGGAGGAGCGGAGGGCAGGAGGAGTGGGGAGCAGGAGGAGCGAGGACAGGAGGAAAGCGGGGGAGGAGGAACACGGGGCAGGAGGAGAGACGGAGGAGCGGAGACAGGAGGAGAGACGGAGGAGCAGGGACAGGAGGAGAGACGGAGGAGCAGGGACAGGAGGAGCGGGGACAGGAGGAGAGATGGAGGACCGGGGAAAGGAGGAGAGACGGAGGAGCGGGGACAGGAGGAGAAACAGAGGAGTGGGTACAGGAGAATCGGTGACAGGAAGAGTGGTGATGGGAGGAGAGACAGAGTAGCAGGAACTGGAGGAGCGGGGACAAGAGGAGAGACGGAAGAGCGGGACAGGAGGAGTGGTGACAGGAGGAGAGACGGAGGAGTGGTGACAGGAAGAGAGACGGAGGAGCGGGAACAGGAATAGCGGGGACAGAAGGAGAGAAGGACCAGCGGGGACAGGAGGAGAGGTGACAGGAGGAGAGACGGAGGAGCGGGGACACAAGGAGTGGTGACAGGAGGAGACACGGAGGAGCGGTGACAGGAGGAGAGATGGAGGAGCGGTGACAGGAGAAGCAATGAGAGGAAAGGGGGTGAAAGGAAGAGAGACAGAGGAACGGGAACATGAGGAGCAGGGACAGGAGGAGAGATGGAGGAGAAGGGGACAGGAGGAGCAGTAACAGGAGGAGACATGGAGGCACGGGGACAGGAGGAGCGGTGACAGGAGGAGTGGGGACAGGAGGAGAAACGGAGGAGCAGTGAAAGGAGGAGCGGTGTAGTTCACTCATGTTGACTGAACAAGTTCTGTCAGTCACAGTATGTCAACTACATACATATTCTAGAATACCCGATGCGTTAGAATCGGGCCACCATCTAGTACTGAATAATGATGGTTTTGCATAACATTATCCAATGAAGGATGTAACAATGCAGGTCAGTTCAGGACAGTTCATGCAGTGTTAGTTTTTAATTTTGTAAAAGGATGGTGAACTCACTTTTTTAACCTTCTTACAAGGTGCTTAATACTTTAACTCACACCATCTAACGGATACGTTATATTAACCAAGCAAGCAGTTTCTCACTTGTATCATTAATAATTATTGACTGCTTGCGATGAAGGTAGAGCACCATCACTTTTGATTAATGACTTTAATAACCTATTTATTTTTACCTTTACTTTTGCTTTAATTTATAAAAAAAAACAAGATTATCTCCACGCTCTAGCTCTTACAGCACAGTGCCAATAATATTCTACCAATAAAAAAATAAAAAAAAATGACAATTCTGTAATAAGTCTGTTGTATGATTATTCATATCACAATTACTAAACTGCAAATAATGCATTACCATAATGTCTCTGCCTGTACTGGGCAGCAGTCAAGTCACAAGACAAATGACTGTATACTGAATCTATTAACATAATGAATGAACCCATCTAGGGTTTGTGGTAGTGAGCTGTCCACATCAACATTCTCTTAATCTTCAAGTGATTTATAAATTGGCTTATGCTTTTTCTATCATTAGTCTCCCTTAATAGTTAATATGTGATTATGGCCAACAGTTTATTTATATATGATTTCTGCATTTTCAAAATATATTATCCTGTTTCTTGTATTAGACAATTTAATGATTGCAGTATTTCTCCCAGTTAGAACTGCCCCATGTTGAGATTCAGAGAAAACCTGTAATTACCTTCTGATGCTTATGTCTAGCATTGTTGTCTGCAGGTAACCTGTCTGTGGATTCTTTTCCGTGCACATTTTAGTGACACTGAGATATTGAAAGAAAGTAATAAGTATTTTAATGATAGCTGGTAATGCTTGGACTGTAGAAAATGACTGGCTGCAGCATAGAAAACAGTGGGTTGTTATTAATAGACAACATTCAGATGCTCTGTTAAATAGTAGGGGTCAGCAAAGGTCTTTTTTGCTTTTTTATATGTATATATTTTGCAGATTATAGTATTCTATGTCATTTAAAGATTTTTTCTGGGCTGCAGACAAATTTCTGCTGTTACACTATGTGACTGCGGATTGCCAAATTGTGACAGTGTCTGGCCCACAAGGGTTGGGGTACTCAGATCTCGGGCGTATGGGTACGGTGCTGTCACGGGTGGTCGGTGCCTGAGTCCGTGCCCTTGGCATGACAATAAAAAGGGGATTTTTGATGAGGAATAAAGTTAATAAAAGTTGTGACGCCACCTGTAAATCCGGTGATGGCACCGGCGGTGCTGCAGACCTCCGGGGAATGAATGGCAGCAAGGTGTTGTAGCCCCCTACAGGTAGAGCAGCATCCCCCGGGGCAGTGTAGTGTGATGATAGGAATAGGGCAGCACAGTCTTTGCTGTGAAACTGTAATATCACAGTTAACCAGGAAGAAACACAGACACTTGCTTGCTCTGCACGGGTTCTTTACTCTAGTTACCTTCAGCTTGTACACAGTTCACAGGTGTTACAGCTCGGGTAGTGAACCAGGTGTCATAGGAGGAAGCAATGTCTCTCTGAGGCTCCCAGTGAGGTTCATTCCTTTATCTCTTTCCCTGTCCTACCTCTGCGCACTTCTTCTTCCTCACGCTGCCCTACACGAATCTCGATTGTGAACCAGGCCTGTTGGGTTATATGGGACACCCTCTTCTCATTCTAGGGGCCCAACCCAGTTTGGTGCTTCGGGTAGGGACTGTGCGTGTCAGACAGATCGTGCTCCTAAGAAGCTGTCGATCACACCAGTATTGGCGGCTCAGGGATGGACCTTTGCACTGCTTCGGAGTCGGTACTGGAATGGGCCAGGGTCATTCAGTCACCCTCTGCGTGCCCCTCTCTGTCTGGACTACCACTCTGCAGGCACCCTCCCTCTTAGCTCCTTCCCCTCCTCTTTCCTCTCACGTTCTGACTTCTCACTGTGCTTTTCCCGCTCTGCCCACACTCCTCCCACCGGGACTGGGTCTTCACAGACATCAGGTTAAACCTTTAGTCCCCTGCTCTAAGTGTGTGAATGCAGATTGAGAGCTTCAGAACTACATTACCTCCCCCCATAACAGGAATACTGCACTCTCTGTCTTGAGTGCAGTACCCCTCTGTAGCGCACTTGTCGAGCCCCAGGACCTGGGATACTCAGGTATCAGGTTCAGAGGGTGTTTCACGGGGATGTCACGGGTGGCAGCGCCTGAGCCCGTGGCCTGGGTGACACTTCAATAAGGGGTTATGTACAGGGGATAAGAGTTATTGTCACGTGACGCCACCTGTAGTACCTGGTGATGGGTCACCAGTGCCGCCACAGTCCTCCGGAGGGCGATGGTAATGCGTCAGGGATTGGCAAAGCTCCCTACTAGTGGAGCTGGACCTCCAGGGCAGCAAAGAGAAAAGGGGCAGCTTGGAGTGGGACTTGAGGCCAGGATAAGAAGCAGTAAGGCAGTCTATAGGAAGGCTGGGGATGGAGAGGAATAATGCACACACTCTGAAGAAAGTCTCTTTTACCTTTTACTGATGGTATTCACAGGTAAAGATGTCCAGAGCACTGTCGGGTGACCAGGTGCACAGGGAGTCTCCACAGCAAGTGGGTATATGGCCTCCTCAGGTTTCCTGCTGTCACTGAAGCCCTGTCTGTATGCAACATGACTGGCCTCCTCACTTTCTCTGTTCCTCTCTCTGTCCTCCTGCACGGTCCACGAGTTACCCTCCCTGATCACTGCTGTGTGTTCCCACACTATGGTGTCTGGCTCCCTCTTTCTGGGTACGCAGGGGGACTGGGTGACTAAAGTCTCCACGGTGTGTCAGGGTTTTCTGCAGTCCTAAAGTGTTCCTGCAGGTGCGGATCTCCAAAGTCTTGGGTACTTCTTGGGTGAACCTCCACCGGTTCCTCGCTCCCTTAGCTCTGCTCTTTCCTTCTGTCCCCACTCCTAGGCTTTTCTGGACGGCAGAAGGGCCACTCTGGGTCGCTGGTTCTGGCCTAACCGCGGCACCGAGCACCAGGACGTCTTCGCAGCTCTCCTAGCGTCTGCACACTCTGACTAACTCCTCCCCCAGCAGCAGTATTTAAAGGGGAACTCACCTAAAGTCAGTGAGTTTAGTGCCGCCTACTATGCCAGGGTGGAAGGTGTTGCATGTAGTAGGTACCTGCTGTGGAAACCCAGCTGTGCAGTAGGGAAAGCTGTGGCTACCTGCGTGAGCAGGGCACCACACACTGACTGGTCGGGCGCTACATATGCACATACTTTAACGATTAACCTTTATTTTCATTGCTAGTGGTGCAGCTCACATGGTTATGGTCACATGCCAACTAGATTCTCCTGCACTTGTAGTAAAAGAACATTATGAGAAGTGAAAGCAATGATCGTCAAATGCATAGGGTTTTTGTAGAAGAGGCTGCAGAAGCAGTAGGATGGGCAGGAGCACAGGCAATGGAGTAAAGATCAGCATTTCTCAGGTGATGATGTGGCACCCTGCTAATACAGGTAACCACAAACCTACCTAAAACATGGATGGATTTCCACAGTGGGTACCCCATACACATACAACACCTTCCACCCCAGACCTGTAGGGGGAGCCCCACTTGCTGCCTTTAAGCAAGATCCCCTATAAATACTGGTGCTGGGGGCAGAGTTAGTCAGAGTGTGTGACTCACCGTGGCCGGGTTCTGCACGTCGCAGGCGTTTGCTTCTCTTGTCACGGAGCCGCGCCTGCGGCTGTGTGGGCCAGGTGGTCCAGATCAATAAAGTTGGCCGAACAGATAAGGGGTTAATTCTTGTCGTGACGCCACCTGCGGGAATTCCGGTGATTTTACCGGCGCTGCTTGGGCTCCGGGGGATGTGATGCAGCAAGATGGAACGCTCCCCACAGGATGAGCGGGAGTCCCCGGAGCCAGGAGCTGCACAAGATGTTGTGAGGCAGCTCAGTTATTCTTGGTACGCGGGATTAAATAGTTCTGAAGAAACACGGACACTGATAGTCTCTGTAACGGGTACTTTACTGTATCCAGCAGATGATACATGGTATACAGGTATCGGGTAACGGACCGGGTGGACATAGCAATGATACCGGTTTCAGAGCTCCGCGGTGTTCCTCCATTCTAAGCTTGTTCTAGGTGAGTTGCCGATGTCGCCTTTGTGTGCCAAGGTCGGGTACAAGGGGTTACTTAAATTTCCCTGCCGGTGTGTACGTTCCGGTGTGAGGGGTAACCTGGTCCTTTTGGTGGGTACTCCGCTGGCAAGACGGCTCTGTTTGCGGCGGCGGTGGGGTACTCCTGTAGAGTGGTCCCTCCTCTCCTGGTTTGCATAGCAGTGATAAACACTACTAGCTTCGGAACCAGTGATCCGGTTGTAGATGGGCGCGGGTGTATTTTGACCCGTGGATGTTCGCCAGAGTCCGTTTCAGGGCACCAAGCATTGCGCCAACCGGAGGTGGTCTAGGGGCTGCACGGGACTGTGCAGAGCCCCTCTCCTACGTTCCTCCCGATCACTTCTTTCTCCTTCCTCCTTCTCCTACATTCTCCTCTAACACACTCTACTCCTACACTCCACCCACCAGGACCTTATTGGCCCTCTATTCTGATGTGCATGTAGGGTATGGAGCTCTGAGTTTTAACCATGTCATTGCTTAGTCAGAGAATACTGCAGCTGCAGTCTGGGCTGCAATACCCTCCTGTGACGCACTCGTTGCGGGGCGCCACATGTGCAGTCGCTAGGAGAAATGTGAAGACGTCCTGGTGTGTCAGAGCCGCGCTAGGGCAGAGCCAGTTGACAACCGAGCAGTTATCAGCCTAGCCAATGCAGGGGCCTAAGAGTGAGGTCGAAGGCAAGGGTAAAGTAATGGAGAAACAGCAGACTGGGGGCAGAGGAGCCATACCGGTTGACCCCAGAAAGCCACCCGGACACCGGAATCCGAGTCTGCAGGAAGCATTTAGCCAGCAGAAATTACGGTTCACCGAGGAGACTCCAGTCTCCCAGACATCTGTGTAGCAACCAAGAAGGGAGCCAGGCACTGCAGGAGAGGACATAGCGGTAGTCCACATGAAAGTACTACAACACACAGGTGACAAAAAAGCAGAGGAGGCCAGGCCAAGTAACACACAGGTCAGGGGCTTCACACAAGGAAAAGAGATGAGGAGGCCTTAAACTCACTCACTGTGGAGATCCAGAAGTGTTTCCCGACCACTGGAGAGTACCCTGGACATTACCTGCAATTCCACCAGTAAAGGTACAGAAACAACTTATGGTGTGTGTGTTGATTCCTCAGTCCCTGACCCTGTCCGCTACAGAGATTGCCACGGCTGACCGGCAGCATAGCCAATTCCCTGCATCCATCCCTGTCACCTCACCACAGCCCCAGGGACTCTGCTCCGCCTGTGGGGACCTATACCACCCAGCTGCCTGTCCTCATGCAACAGCGCTGGTGCATCATCAGAAAACACAGGAGGTATCACAATACTTTTATTTTTATTATTCCCTTTTACTTTTCCCCCAAAATTTTTGACCACTAGGGCTATGGGTCCAGGCGGGCCACCAGTGACATCCCTCCAACTCCACGCCCGTGTTCTGAGTTCCCATAGACCCCTGGGTGAATCAACAACACTATTGTGGATATAGGAAATCTCTCTACTGCAGGTGGCTATGGTTGACAGGTAGCAGTGTAGGTTGAAAAGACATGTTAGAGATACAAAATACAAAAGTAAGGCCCCTTTCACATCAGCTTTTTTTGCTGAATGCGGCAGACCCGCAGATTTACTGCATCTGCCGCCTAACGACTCGGACCCGACCTGCGGTACCATCCATACGGCACACACCATGCGGCAAACCTGCTCCATTCATCTTCAAAACTTGCACCTAAAATGACTTGCCGCACCTCCCACAAGCCCCATAGAGAATGAATGGAGGCTTGCCGCAAGTCGTCCGTTAGGCAGCAGATGCGGTAAATCTGCCGGATCTGCCGCATTCAGCAAAAAACGCTGATGTGAAAGGGCCTAAATAGAGCAGACCAAAGACACATCAGGATTTAGAGAGGAAGCTCCGGCAAAAGGTGTACAAATGTGAGGAATTGATGGACATTGACTACGGCAGAGGTCCCCATCTCTCTAACCATGAGAGCCACATTTAGATCTGAAAGAGGGCACGAGCCACATTCAGCTCCAAGAGAGGGGCACGAGCCACATCCTCTGAAACAGGGTCACGAGCCACATTTAGTAACAAGAGAGGGTCACGAAGGCACATCCAGCTCTCGCTCCCCTCACAGTACCAACACCAAGAGCTCCGATTACTGGTATTGGCAGCCAAAGCTTTTACACACTAAGCACACTGGGCAGAATACCAAGATCCAGGGGTTCCTACCCTACTCCCTTTCAGATCCACTCTTCTATTTGGGCCACTCACAAAAGTCAAAATCTTACGACCTGGTCTTCATAGGCTAGATCTGGTGCTAATGCACCAAGCTGTAAGACAGCTGTGAGCCACACAGCACGGGCCCGCGAGCCACAGGTTGGGGACCCCTGAATTACAGTATGTAGAGAAGAGTAGACCTTGTTAGCAAGGCAAAAATTGCCTAAGGAGTAACAGTCGTTTTAATTTTTATTTCATAAATTAATAGTGCACATCAAAATAAGCAACTTGAAAAAGTAGGAGTATCCAGTGACATTTTTCAAATTTTTTATGTTACACCTACAAAAGTGTATTTTATTGGGATTTTATGTGATATACTAACACTAAGTAACAAGTACTTGTGAAGTGTAAAGGAAATGATAAAGAGTTTTTAAATGTTTTAAAAATATAAATCTGAAACTTGTGACGTGTATTTGTATTCATCTCCCTGTAGTGTGATACCCCTAAATAAAATGCTGAGTGGCCAAATGTCTCCAGAAGTCACCTGATTATATTAAATTGTCCACCTTGTAATTTATCTACAAATACTGGCTACTTAGTGTTGGTATATCACGTAAGATCCCAATAAAATTCAATTACCGTATATATGCTTTTTTTACGCTTATGCTTTGATTAGTAAACAATCTTCACCAACAGTATATAAAATTCTATGGAATTATAGATAGTTCAATAGAAAATAGGGCCTTAAGGTACCGTCATACTCGGCGACGCACCAGCGATCCCGACAGCGATCCGACCTGCCGGGATCGCTGGCAGGGGCTGGCTGGCAAATTTCGGCCTGGAGGGCAAGCACACAGCAGAGGCCCATGAGCAGTGAGCTTCAGGGGCAGAGCGGCCTCCCAGACCAACATGACAGATGGCCGGATGGCCCCAAAACTGCTGCTTGACCACTGGCCTGGGGGCATCTGCTCCCCTGCCACCTGGGCCAGCCAGCCCTGATTGCTGGTGTGTCGCTGTCGGGATCGGTGGTGGGATGTCAAACAGTCAGATCTCACCAGCGACGCAGCAATGATCCGGAATGATACGGAGGTCGTTGGGACCCTGTTTCTCAGACTTGTATTATTGAGGTCATTGGTCGTTGTCCCTGTCAAACACACCGATGCATGCTGCCCAGCGGGACCCCAACGATCAAAAAATAGTCCAGGCGACTCTGACATGACCAGCTATCTCACAGCAGGGGCCTGGTCACTGCTAAGTGTCAAACATAACGAGATCGCTGGCAAGGTCACTGTTGTGTCATCAAACTTGTGACTTAGCAGTGATCTCGCTAGCGATCTCGCTTAGTATGATGCGGGCTTTACTCCAAAAAGCCTAAAATACACAGGACATGGTTTTGTAGAATGTAAAAAGCAAGAGGTTTTAAGAAGAACCATTAGCAACACAGGCCGGTTCACTATAGATCACTGTGAAAGCATTTTCCTTTTAATGTGATGGCCCTATGGCTGAGATTCGTTTAAGCAGCATCTCGTGATAGGATGGCAAGGAATATCCATTTGTTTTTTTCCATCAATGTTTACATTCTTATATTAATAGAAAGAAACCTCTATCCATAAGCACGTATTACAATAACATGATTTATAGGACCATCCAATTTGATTATCTTTTCTCAGGCATTGACTTTGCAACTGCTAGAACACAGCCTACTAGATAACCTTAACGACTCCCTGACATTACTACTCTGTGAATAACACAAGAAACCTGTAAAATTAGTCTATTTGGGTTTTATTTGACTGAATAGAGGGTATTTAATATTAACCCCTTAAGGACCGAGTCACTTTGCAGCCTAATGAACAGACCATTTTTTGCAATTCTGACCAGTGTCTCTTTATGAGGTAATAACTCTGAAACGCTTCAATAGATCCTAGCGATTCTGAGATTGTTTTTTCGTGACATATTGGGCTTCATGATAGTGGTAAATTTAGGACAATATTTTTTGCATTTATTTGTAAAAAAATCATAAATTTGGCAAAAAGTTTGAAAATTTGGCAATTTTCAAGTTTTAATTTTTATTCCATCAAACCAGAGAGTTATGTCACACAAAATAGTTAATAAATAACATTTCCCACATGTCTACTTTACATCAGCACAATTTTGGAAACAAACGTTTTCTTTGTTACGAAAGTTATAAGGGTTCAAAGTTCATCAGCAATTTCTCATTTTTCCAACAAAATTTACAAAGCCACGTTTTTCGTGACCACATCACATTTAAAGTCCCTTTGAGGGGCCGATGTGACAGAAAACACTCAAAAGAGACACCATTCCAAAAATTGCACCCCTCAGACTACTTAAAACCACATTCATGAAGAGTATTAACCCTTCAGCTGCTTCACAGCAACTAAAGCTATGTGGAAGGAAAAAAAATAACATCTTACTTTTTCAAAAAAAATGTTGCTTTACTCTCAAATTTTGTATTTCAACAAGGGAAACAGGAGTAAATGGACCCTAAAATTTGTTGGGCAATTTCTCCTGAGTATGTTGATACCTCACATGTTGTGAAAAACCACTATTTGGGCGCACGGCAAGGCTCGGAAGGGAAGGAGCGACATTTGACGCTCCAAGTGGAGAATTAGCTGAAATCGTTAGTGAACACCATGTCGCATTTAGAGATTCCCTGATGTGCCTAAACAATGGAGCTCCCCCACAAGTGACCCCAGTTTGGAAACTAGACCCCCTAGGGAACCTATCTAAGTGGGTGGTGAGCACCTTGAGCCCCAGGTGTTTCACAGAATTTTACAAAGTTGAGCTGTGAAAATGAAAAAGTCCTTATTTTTTCCACAAAAATGTTGTTTTAGCCTCAATTTTTTAATTCTAAAAGGGCGAGAGGATAAAATGGATCCCAAAATTTGTTTGGCAGTTTGTCCTAAGTACGTCAAAAAGCACTGTTTGTGCGCACGGCAGGGTTCTGAAGGGAGGAAGTGACATTTTGGAAGGCAGATTTTGATGGAATGGTCTGTGGGTATCATACCACATATGGAGAGCCCCACTGTACCACAACAGTGGAAACGACCCACAAGTGACCACATTTTGAAAACTAGACTCACAAGGAATTTATTTGGATGTGCGAGGAGCATCTTGAATTCCAAGGTGCTTCACAGATTTTTGTAAAATTGAGCTGTGAAAAAGAAAATATGGAGACTAAAACAACATAGGATTCTTTCATTTTCACACATGCAACTTGAGAATGCTGATACTCCATATGGAGTGGGAAATGAATTTTTGGGCACACAGGAAGGAGTGATCTTATTGAATGGAGACCTGGTATGTGATTTCCAGGCTATGCGCGGATGCTGCGGATTTCCCCACGTTTTTTTCTGCAAAGTTTTTACAATTCCGCAGTACAGCACCTTCCCTGCAAAGTGTATGGGAAATCAGAAGTGCTGTGACCATGCTGCTGATTTATCTTCAGCAGAAATGGCGCGCATTTTATTGTGAAAAATCTTCAGCATGTCAGTTCTCTTTGAGTATTTTGCCATGATTTTCTCCCATAGAACTCAATGACAGCTCCAAAATACTCTGCAAATACATAGCACTGTTCACATATTATTTGTTGTGTATTTAGCTGAGATTTTGCACGGATGATATGGGGCTCCACTGTATTTTTGGTCACTAGCACAGCAGGCAGATATGGGCTGCCTAGTTTTACCTGGCTGGTAATCAAATTACAGCAGAGCCCTTTTTTTTTAATTCTTGAAATGATTAAAAATAAATTACATGGGCTTCGCCGTATTTTTAGTTTCCAGCCAGGTACAACTAGGCTACGGGCTGCCACCCACCCCCTGCTGCTTAGTTGTATTTGGCTGGTAACCAAAATACAGTGGAGCCCATGTTTTAAAATTATTTCATGAAATAATTAAAAAAATAACAACGTGAGCTTCGCCATATTTTTAGTTTCCAGCCAGGTACAACTAGGCAGCTGGGGGCTGGAATTCACAGCATGGAGAGGCCAAAGTGTTCTGAGCCATCCACGCTGCAAATTGAAGCCTGCAGACACCCCAGGAAATGGCACATTCATTAGAAGTTCCATTTCCTGGCGCTGTACCCAGACTCTTCCAGTTGCCCTAGTGCCGGTGGCAAACTAGGTAATAACGGGATTAATGCCAGCTTTGTATTGGAAGCTGGCACTAAGCCCGAAGTTCATAATGACGGGTCAATGTTAGACCCGGCCATTAGGAACTTCTAATTCAATGGTAAATAAGACACCACACCGTGAAAAAATTATTTTAATATAACCAAAAACACAAACACACATTTGGACTCCATCTTTATTACCCCCACATGCCCTCCGATGTAGTCCCGAACGATAGTCCCACGATGGTCAGTCATCTCCAGAGATTGCAGCGAGGGATCAAGAGTCCTTTTGCTGCAGTCTCTGGAGTCACACTGATGCTGCACTGTATGACAATGATCTGCCATACAGTGCAGCTGTCAGTGCTGCAAACCCAAGTCCCAGAGATCACATGATCTCTGAGACTTGGGTCAGGTTACCAGATGTTGCCATGTCAACCTCAGGTTACCATGGTGATCGGTCCATCGCAATTACATTATGATGGGTCGATCACTGCGGGGATAGGTGAGTGACCCTGCGCTCCCTCTCCCCGAACCCTAATCTTACGACACATCACTTAGGGGGCAACACAGAGCCAGGGACAGCGACCAGACAGATTGCTGCCCCTGCCTGTCAGAATGCTTCTCCGCAGCCTCATCTTCTCCATGCAGGGGATGAGGCTGAGAGGTGGGGCAGAGCCAGTGGTCAGGCAGCACAGGATGGTGGAGAGCGGGCATTGGAGAAGACAGAGGAGGGGCAGTGGAAAGAGGTGAGCGGTGGGAGGAAAGTGAAGGGAGGAGGTACGAGTGCTGGGAGCAGAGGCAAAGAGCAGGGGAAGGAGGGAGGAGAGCGGGGAGAGGAGGGAGGAGACTGGAAAGAGGAGGTAGAAGAGCAGGGAGAGGAGGGAGGAGACCGGGAAGAGGAGGGAGGAGAGTGGGGAGAGGAGATCGGGAAGAGGAAGGAGGAGTGGGGAGAGGAGACCAGGGACCGGGTACAGCAGTGGAGGGGCAGTGGGAACAGGCAGCTCAGCTCCTGCAGTGATCGCGCATGGAAGTACTCATATTCAGCACTTTTCTGCACGATCATGATGTGATCGTACAGTCACACCTCTTCCCCTGACCCTTAGCTGTCACTGACAGCTGTCAGAATTGAACTGTCACTGTTTGTTTACAAGCAGTGACAATTCAAAGCCATGACGAGTTTAGCCGTTATGGTGTGCGAACTGACATCTTTCCATGGCAGCTAAACTCATCATTGGTCATAATGGGGTTAAAGAACTTTACAGGGATATTTTCATGGTATTAAATTGTTTTATTTACACAACAAAGCAATTTAATGGGAAATGTGCTTATTTTCATGCTATCTACTATCAGTGTTTTTATCTTACATTGTGTGCAGCTTGTTTCAAAGGATCTTTGTCTCTGGTGCCTCTTAAGGTGCCGTCACACGTGGCAATTTTGCTAGCAATTTCACTGGCAATTTGCTGGTTGCAGTGAAATCATGGACACATTGTTCCATTTGTACACGGCAACAAAGTAGAACAATGTGTCCATGTTTTCACTGGAACCCTCAAATTGCCAGTGAAATTGCTAGCAAAATTGCCAGGTATGACGGTACCTTTAGAGTAACTGCATTCCAGTGAGGAGTTAAAGGGAATTTGAACAGAATGTTTAAACCAAGTAAAAGTGTACCCTAAGGGTACCTTTACACGCCGCTACTGGCAGGTGGATACAACCAGCTACATGCTACAAATGTAGCTTGTAGCGGCAAAATACCCCGTAGTAGCGGTGTGTGAAGACAGTAGGAGGCACCCGGCAACAGATGCATCTGTTTCCGAGCACTGCCCTGAAACAGGTGGCTACACAGGCGATTGTAGCGAGCTGTATCGGCGTGTAAAGAAGCAACAGAAGGGATGTGTCGACACCAGGCAATGTACCTGGTATGTAGCTGGGGCGTGACACAGGCTCCGGGATACCGCCCCCCTTCAGCGATCATTGGTGGAAGCTCCTGCGTTACGATTGGTAGTCGCTGCATAGGGAGGCATATTTAAGGAGCTGACCAGTCACACTACACAATTGCTCGAGCGCCATGTACAGCCTCCTGCGATGCCTGGCCAATCATGGGTTTCTTGCTTTGTCCTATCAGCGTACGGACGTCTCGTAATCCACAATTGTGGCACGCCTATGTGCTGTCCGCCCATATTAGCTGGTTGTAGCGGTGTGTAAATGAGGTAAGATGAGCTACAGAAGGTGACTTGAGACACCCGGCGGTGTATCCAGAGATAGATGTAACGTAGCGTAGCGCACCTTGTGGCGGCGTGTAAAGGTGGTGCGATTACCGTTTGTAACCGTTTGTGCGTGCTCGTGCACGTGAAGTAGCTGGTTGTATTCACCCGCCAGTAGCGGCGTGTAAAGGTACCCTTAGGGTACCTTTACACACGGCTACATTTGTAGCTTGTCACCAGGTAACTTACTGGTTGCAGTGAAATCATGGATACATGATTCCATTTGTACACAGCAACAAGATAGAACCTTGTCTCCATGATTTCACTGCAAGCCAGTAAGTTACCTGGTGACAAGCTACAAATGTAGCCGTGTGTAAAGGGCCCCTCAGTGTTTCCAAACATTTACATGCTTCTTCCCACCTTCTTGTCTTCATTTTATTTCCACCCCCTCTCTAATTTGAGCTCTTGCTTTACAGAGCTAGAGAAGGGATATAGATAGAGGGAAAACATGTATGTGGGAAGGTGCACTGAACTGTTTTGCCATGCTAAGGGTACATTGAGCGATTTTACATGAACAGTTTATTCAGTGCTGACTGACTTCCTTAAACTACTACCGTGTTTCCCCGAAAGTAAGACAGTGTCTTACTTTCGGGGTATGCCTTACATTACCCGACCCCCCTAAAGCCGGCACCATGCCTTACTTTCGGGGGCGCCCTACTTTCGGGGAAACACGGTAACATCCTAGTTGGATATTTTGAGTCCAATGATATCTATGCAGCAGTTAGCTGATCACCTACTTCCCCCTTTCTTTCAGCTCCTGTTAGGGTTATTATCATTCAAATAAAATAACAATCATCTGGCACCTAGCATCAGGAATTTTGATAAAACTTCTTGTGCTTCCCAATGAGAGACCTATCAATCATCAAGAGTGGCATGAGAAAATCAGGCAGGGTGCCAAAGTAGTCTGATGGCCAGCTATGATCCCTGGCTAGATCATAGTATATGTTCTCTGAAGGGCAAGAGCATTTCAGAGAAATATTTACATGGTTGCAATCATGCTCAAGCCAGGTTCCGATTCATATTGCACATGATCCCTTTAATGCTTACTGGACACTCAACAAAGTATATGTCGCACCAATGGGACTGGGGTACTCAGAACCGGGCCCTGTCATCTTCTAGGGCTGTGGGGTGTCACGGTGACCTGACCTGGCTCCATGGTCCCAGGTGCAGCAATAGAAAGGGTAAGAAGGAAAAAGGGAATAAAGTTTGTAAAAGTAGTAATAGTTTGTGACGCCACCCATGGTTTGTGGACAATATGGGCCACCGTTGCCTCTCACAGGATGATGGTAGTGGGCAGCAGTGGTGATAAGCCCTCCATGGGTAGGGCTGGTGCTTCCCCGGAGTCGGTATATGAGTTGAGAGCAGCCAACCTCCCCTGCTCCCGGCAGAGTTCAGCAGCTTCTCCTCAGGCAGGCTTTCTGCTCCTTTCTCCCCTGTCTCCTACTTCTCACTTCCTGTTGTTGTCTTGTGTGCTGTGGTTTTGAAGTCTCCACCCCCCTCACCAGGTTCTCCCCTCACTAACTTTCTACCCACCACCTCGCTCCCCCCACTATCCCCTGACTTTCATGGAGTGCTAGGTCTAGGGATTGGGGGATGTGTTGGGTGTTGGTGTGGGGTGGCCGATTTACCAGTCACAACTGCAGTGCCTTACTGTGGCCACCGGTCCGCAGGGGAGCCACATATATACTACCAGATGTCCAATTGAATCCATACCTTTATCTCCATCCACTTAGCTTGATTGCAAGTTATATTCATGGTCCTCTTCACTGAACCTTCTGCTGAAATACTACATATTCTAAGTAGAAGTTAGTCTGCAAAGCACGACTACAGTGTGAAAAAGCCTGTATCCCAGTGAAATAACAGTTTTAAACACATTCTGTGTAAGGAACAAGAAACAAGTGTGGCACCCCTGCGACAGGGTGGCCACATAAGGAGCTGCAGCCAGGCAGATAGGAGACAGTTCTATAGGAACACCCTCAAAGCACACACCCACGAGACACAACACCCAACCCGGAGCCCGAGACTCTAAGCGGGCAAAGGGGTGACAGGGTTTAGAGAGAAGTGGGTGGGAATGTAGGTCAGGTGACAAACCAGTACAAAAGGGGGAAGCAAGGAGGAGTTAGGCACTAGGCCGGAGTAGGCTGAGAGGAAAAGACCGAGTAGGCCAGAGTGAGCCGACCAGAAAAGACAAGACCAGACAGAAGGACACTTCCTGGAGGGATAGGGCTCCCTGGAGGCACAGAATCCACAGAGACACAGATCCATGGAGAGAAAGCCCGTCCATAGCCTGCAGCCCAAAGGAAAGTAAGGACAGAGACCGGACCGGTGCCACCCTTGTTGTACCCGGATAGTCACATGGGTCGGAAAGAGGCGGTGATCCCTTGCAAGACAGGGACACTTAAAGCTAGGCTGGGACCAGAGTGTCGGCTCTGAGGGGGACTGCAGCTATACGCTGGCTCCCCAGACAAACCGACGGGGAACGCTGATTTCAAGTCAGGGTTCCTACTACACGGGTTGGAGGCACAGCAACGCTGTAGGACCCAGACTTGCTGCCCACACACACAGGGAGAAGTCACACAAAGGGACTGAGCTGCCGCCATACAACCCACAGGGAAAAACTAAAGAAAAGAAAGGAAATCCGGAAAGGTTACAGAGACAGTGAGGGGTCTCAGGAAGATAACCTGGCTGCAGAGGGTTCAGAGTGTCCGGAGTTACCTGTGTAAAGTGACTGTGTGAACTGTACTGTAAGGACTTTTCAGTAAAACCCGGTGAATCCTGCTTCAGTCTTCTGTGTGTGATTCCCTGCAACAGAACTGTTTATTCATATTTTACCCTGTCAGGAGCAGCCCCGACCCGCGGTGGGCTCATCCACCTTGCTGCAGCATCCATCCATCCTCCTGACAGAAGTACACTGCAGCGGTGGTCCCCTCATTGAACACAACCCATGGATGGCATCACGACAACAATTTCCCTTGTGAATACCCCGTTTTACTTGTGGGGCTCGGGACACGGTCCGGACCAAGACTGCCGGGACATCCCCAGCAGATACCCCGGTCCGGTATCGAGTACCCCGTCCCAGTGGGCCACACACAAGCGCAATGCCATACATCTGTACATTATATCTATAGTAGAACATGATAGATTTGCTCAGATTTCAGTATGATCTTGGTAGTAATTCACAGAGTTAGGGGGTGGAAAGAAGGCAATGAAGTGAATATCTATGAAGCACAAGCCTGCTGAACCACCCTTATAGGAAAACTGTCAGGTCAAAAATCCACATGTAACTGATATCATTTTCTAATTCCTCCCTCTAAACTCTCTCTATTGATGTATTTTTTTTATGTATAATCCCCACCTATCTTCTGTAAACTGCAAATAAAGAGAATCATTTCATCTGTCACTCACAATGAATGATCCACTTCGTTCTCTGATGTCCACTTCACATGCATGAATATGCATGTCACATCACAGCACAGGAGATCAGTGGGGGGACTGTATTCTCCTTTCTGCTCTCTGTGTGCAGCATCACAAGAAATGAGCTACAACACAGAAACTATCACAGCACAGGAGGGTATCTACTTTGGAGTCTAGATCAGGCAGACCTGCAAGTAGCTCTCTCCCACCATGGTGATATCAACTGAACAGATCTGTAAAGGTACCGTCACACAGGGAGATATCGCCGGCGATGTTGCCGGCGATCGCGGGAGCGCACATCCCTGACAACATCGCCGGGGAGATGTCAGACTGAGCAACTTACCGGCGATGTCGACGGCTAGTTGCCGCGGCTATCGCTCGCTGGGTTGCCCAGCAACCCAGCGAGCGATAACTCACAATGTTGGAGATAGGCGGAATCGCCCGCAACATTGCAGGTTGCCGCGTTACACAGGGCGATCAGGCATGATCGCCTGACCAACATCGCCAGGTTTCCCAACATTGTTGGGAAACCTGGCGATGTTTCCCCTGATTATCGCCCTGTCACACGAGGCAACTCTTCGGCGATGTCGCCGCAACCTGGCCACGCCCCTCAGTTGCCGGCAACATCGCCAGCGATATCTCCCTGTGTGACGGTACCTTAAGTGAAACCTGACACTGCACTGTTAGCAAAGGGAGGAGTGAGGAGATCACTGCAGAGAGGGAGTGAATAATTATATGAACTTTATACAGCACAGGACTAATAGTCTCTGCTTATAATGGGACAGGACTAATGCAGCAGCTCTCTGCAGGGTCTGACAATGGTGATAACATGGAAACTACAAACGGTACAATAATGATTTTACATGTAGTTAAAAGGTCTGCCCAGACCCTATTCAAGGGTAATATTAGTATCATACTGAAAAATGACCGACAGTGTCCCTTTAAAGGGAAGGTGCCGCAATTGTACATTTTGCATTAATAATATTTGATTATGTAATTAGTTATTTTAATACAAAATTAAATTCATTACATTTATAGTTTTTTATTAAATCTATTTTTACGCTGACACTGGAGGCTTCCATCTTGCATTGATTTGCAGGTGTGTAATGACAGTTACACCCTCCAAAGATGTCAGCCCCTGCACATAGCACCTAATAGTCGGCATCTGACCTTATCTCCTACACTATAGCTGTGATCTGGACATGCCCCTGGGCTGTCCAGATCACAGCTGGGAGGAGATTGGCGTCATCTTTGTGGAGCCCATAGCTGTGCTATGAGCTTCATCTTAACTTTTCTCCTAGTAAGTACCGGGTCCAGCAGCAGTGGCAGTGAAGATGCTGCAAACACTGCACCTCCCGGACTGCAGCTCCCGGCCCCTGGTCCCCCACACCTCGGCTCACAGTCCCCCCTCTCCCGGTCTGCAGTTACCGGCCCTTGGTCACACAACACCTCCGCTCACGGCCTCCCCTCTATTGGACAGCAGCTCCGGTCTCCCTCCCCTTCACCTCAGCTCAGGGCTTCTTCTGTCTGTCTCAGAAAGAGAGAGGTCGCATGACTAAGACGAGAGTGGTCGTACGACTAGGACTGAGACTGGCACAACATCTATATACATCAGATAAGTGAATTGATAACTTCTAACTGCCTGAAAGGGTTATTGACCTATGTTTGGCACATGTGTTAGTTACTGAACCTGCAGCACTACCTAGTAATAAGAAATAAGTGACGGTGTGCACACATATATATACTATTGGAAGGAGGGGAGACCATACGACAGTGGGCATACTATTTGTTGAGACCAGTCAGATATCATAGTAAGGGGTGAGGAGTAGCCCGTATCACCTTTTCTCCTTGAGTACACACGATGTATTGATATGTGTGCTATGGACTTACATGTATGAATGGTCTTAATACGGTAGTATTCTCCTAGGTCTCGATCAAATACCTAGGATAGCACTCCCCTTACAATAGACATCATACCAGCATGCACACACGCAGGAAGAGCACTGGGGGATGACCCAGGCTCTTTTTCAGTATTACTCAGTAAAGAGCATAGGTACCCTGCCGGTAGCAAACTACCGCTAGTGAAGATATAGGGACACTAAGTGTGAGCCGCCGTGGAACGGGGACACCGGTTATGTTATGTGTCTAAATCTCCGTAGTCAGGCAGGGACAGTTGGCAGGATAAGGATAGATGTATAGGGGTCTGCCTCCACAACTGTTCAGCTATTTTACCAGATACAGGTGTAGGGAATACACACACCACTGGTGAGTTAGGCTGCTGTCACATCAGCGTTTTCTGCTGTTTGCGACAGATCCGGCAGCTTTGGCGCAACTGCTGCCTAATGGCTCACTTGCGGCAAGCCCCATTTATTCCCTATGGGACTTGCGGTCATATACGCCAAGTGCGGCTTTGACTCACCACAAGTGCAGAACTGCACTTGCCGCACCTGCCTGCAATCCCATAGGGAATGAATGGGGCTTGCCATAAGTGTCCCGGTAAGGCTGCAGATGCGGCAAAACTGCCGAATCTGCCGCGAAATTAAAAAAATGCTGATGTGAAAGCTGTCTATGCGTTATTTTACCGGGTGGCAAACATGCCGAATGAGAACGAGTTGTCCTAGCAGTAGGCAACCCCTTTAATACTAATTTAAATACTTCTGCACAGAAATGTGTACAGATTTGTAGTTACCTACAGATGACAATAGTTCCTTTTTCTTGCTAATTTTCTAATGCAATATGCCACTGATGTTTTTTTTTTAAATACAGTATTATCAATTATAGACAGGGTTATTACTAGTGGAGTAAAATGAGACAGTTGGGATAGATAAGCAATTATGAGTCTGTGTGAAGAACTATATGGAGGGCACCTCGGCTGCTGCCGCATGCCCTAGACTGCAGATCCCTCAGCTGACATATCAACAACAACTTCCCCTCGCCGTGCAATGAGATGTGTCAATTAAAGTAAGCCCCCCCTTCTCTCTCTCTACCTCAGAATCCTCTCGCTGGTCACCCCCCTCCCACTTTTATTACTATCCCTCAGCCAGCCTCCAGGCTATAAGTAGCTTTACCTAAGGGCAACCTCTCTCTTACCATCCTGCTCTCCCAGGCGATCATCAACGTCGACGGGTGAACAAACATCGATCGCCTCGCCGAACGGACGATGGACGCGCTGGCTGCAGAGGTAAGGCAGAAGTTTGGGCAAAAGGTAGCCGACTGGATCGCCTCCTTTGTGGGCGACGGCCCCCTTTTACCCGGACGGATGCAGGCTACCAGGAGGTCCAAAAGACCTTCTCGCCCCCCGAAAAGATTAAGCCCCTCAGGGAGTCCCATTCATAACGCCAGGGCAGCACAGCTAGGTCCCCCAATCGACATGGCCAATAACAGGGGAAGGTCAGCCGCAGCTGCCCACACGGGCCCCTCAAAGGCAGGCTCACGGCGGGCCACAAAGGGGAACAAGAGCCGACCACAAGGAGACCCTCCTGCCACCAAGCCCAGAAATAGCCGCAAACAGCCCCTCAAAAAAAGGGTACATCACGTTTCTGGGGCCCCACCACAACCCTGCACACAATTGTCCCCATCACTCACCAGGCCGAGGGAGCTACGGGCATCCACCGTCAGGAGGTCCCGGACGATAAGGCCAGGATTGGTACCGTCCCCTCTTGGAGCCACAACAGTGGCTGACGCCGGCAACACGCAGGCTCGTGCCCATCAGGCCTGCCCCGACCAGTTGCCGGGCACATCGCCACCGGCTCATGCATCTAGGCCACCCAACGTGCGGCGCGACCTGCCTCCGCCATCAAGCCGGGTCAGCCCGCCCAGCTCCTCAACACCGCAGAGATGGCAGCGCGGGTTCGCGCACACACAAAAGCGATGCGGCGGGTCCTAGGAACAAAGGCCGGCGCGCACTGGTTGGCGGCGGCGGCGCGCACCCTGGAACGCGCGCGCCCATCATGCGCCTCCGATCTGCACCCCCTGCCGCCGCAAACAGTGTGCGCACGCTCCGCCCCACCACTTCCGGGGTCAGAAGCGTCACGTGATCGCGAGTCACGTGACCGCGCATCACGTGACACCACCCCACTTCTGGTCCGGCGTTCAAGCGCGAGGCGCGAACGCTCGGACAGCAGTAACAGCGCCACATCAGCACAGGGGGCAGCGGGACACAGAGGGCACAAAGGGGGGCTAATCATGAGACAGAGGGGCAGCACCTACCAATCCGATGACGATGCGGAGGTAGATGCAGATTATTGGGCAGCGGACACACACCCTAGGGGGCCACCCAGTCCGGAACCACGGGAACCCCCGGCTACTAACTGCACACAGAGACAGCACATCCATGGCCCGGGACGCAGTCCCAGGCCAAAGGCTGCCAGCGCGGCAGGAACCCAGCGGTACAGATCTGATCGCAGATCCAGGTCCCCGTCGCCACAGCGCTCCCATGGCAGCCGTCAACCTACATCCCCAGGGGCATCAAGTCACATCGGGCACAGCAGTCGGAGACATCGCTCCAGGTACGACGGCACGGACTATCGATCCCCAAAAATGACCAGAAGATCACCAACAGGCTCGTCCACAACCTCGTCGAACGGACACCAATCTCCAAATAGATACCCAGAAAGGAGGACCGACACACCATCATCTCCAGCACAGTCGTCAACTTCTTGGGGTAAGTCGCTCTTCACGAGCTCATGGGTGAGGGGGTCCCAAGGCAGGTCACGGGGGGAAGGGTCCAGTATTAAAAATTCCCCCTCCCTCAACAGTATCCTCTCGGTGGAACAGGAGTTCCCGGATGAGAGCTTCCACAAAGTGCCCAGCCCGGGGGCTCATTTGTCCGTTGAGGTCAAGCAAAAGATTTGGTCCAATGACTACGTGGACATTTAGTCCCTATTAAAACACGAGCACGCTACACTAGAAAGAGAAATGCGGCTTTCAGAACGCGTTTCAAACACAAAACCAAAGGTCGCCAAAACCATCGGGAATTGGACCCAAGCCTTTTACATCCTTGGGGCTGTTATGGGGCAAAAACACCCAGAGCGCTGCTCTCAACTGTTTACTTATGGGGAGACCATATACCACTCATACAAAACCTACGGGGGCTCAGCGTGGTGGAAATACGACGAGGAGTTCAGGCGTCAGCTTGCAGAAAGCCCCCATCTGGGTTGGGCCAAAAAAGCCACGGACCCGTGGCAAAGATTGATGACGGCTCCGAGGACCGTTCAGTCCTTTCATGGGGTCACACATGCGCCACAAGCTCATGCTAGTGGAAAATCACGCACACCGGGCAGCTGTTGGCAATTCAACCAGGGACACTGCAGATTTCAAGGTCTATGTAAATACAGACATGACGGCGCTTCCTGCGGAGGAAATCACAGCATTACAAAATGCGACAAGGCGTTTTCCCGAGTCCACCAAAAGTACCCCTCAGTCCACAAGGACTCCAGTGAGCGCAGCAAAGATAGCGCCATGGCTAAGAAAGTATCCCAATAGAGCCGCTGCCACAACACTACTAAATGGTTTCAGCAACGGTTTTTTCCATCCCCTTCACCCCGTCCGCGTGGCCAAGGTATGCTCCCAACCTCAAATCTGCCAAGGAACACCCCGAGATTCTCGCTCAAAAAATACAAAATTAAGTGGCGCTAGGCCGGATGGCCGGCCCATTCCAAAGCATCCCCTTCCCTAACCTCAAAATCTCGCCTCTGGGGCTTGTTCCAAAAAAGGTGCCAGGTGAGTTCAGACTAATACACCACCTCTCTTACCCTCACGGGGGATCCATCAATGACGACATACCAGCCGAAGTTCCGGCAGTATCGTACGTGTCATTTGACAAAGCTGTCGATTTGGTAAGAGAAGTGGGCAGAGGGGCTCTCTTGGCAAAATCGGACATAGAATCAGCCTTTCGCCTGCTACCAGTACACCCTGACTGTCACCATCTACTAGGTTGCACGTTAGAAAAACAATTTTTCTACGACATGTGCCTACCAATGGGTTGCTCCATTTCCTGCTCGCTTTTTGAACTCTTCAGCACATTTCTGGAATGGGTAGCGAAGAAATGGTCCGGAGTCAAATCCATTACTTCTAGACGACTTCTTATTTGTAGGCCCCACGCAGTCCAATACATGCGCAACTGCGCTGCATGCTTTTCAGGCTGTGGCGGCTAATTTCGGAGTTCCGTTATCCGCCGAGAAAACGGAAGGGCTGGTGACGGTGTTGTCATTTCCGGGAATTGAAATCGACACCATGGAAATGGTTTTCCGTCTGCCGCATGCCAAGATCACAAAAATCACAACCCTAATTGATGGTTTTCTTGCTGTCAAAAAGGTTACGCTGGCTCAAATGCAGTCTCTGCTGGGGCTGCTGGCCTTTGCATGCAGGGTCATGCCGATGGGTAGAGTTTTTTCGCGCAGATTGTCTTTATCCACCAAGGGCATGTCCATCGGGCACCACAGGATACGGATCACAAGACCGCTGAAAGATGACTTGAAAGTCTGGAAGACCTTCCTGGCTAACTACAACGGTCACACATGTTTCCAAGAATCAGAGGTGTCATGCTCTGACATAGCACTACACTCAGATGCAGCAGACGCCCACGGTTTCGGTGTCTATCTAGCCAACGAATGGTGCGCTAGCTCTTGGCCAGGAACCTGGCATTCAGTCGGGTGGACAACGAATCTCACCCTTTTGGAACTATTTCCGATAGCGGTAGCCGTGGCATTATGGGCCGACCAGCTTACTGACAAAAGAATCTGCTTCTGGACAGACAATCTCAGCGTGGTCCACGCAATCAATCGCTTGTCATCCTCATCCCCGCCAGTCATCAACTTGCTCCGTTTCATTGTACTCCGCTGCTTACAGCACAATATTTGGTTCAGAGCACGCCACGTGCCGGGGGTCGACAACAACGCAGCTGATGCTTTGTCTCGTTTTGATTTTCAGAAATTCAGGAGACTGCGTCCAGAGGCGAGCCACGAGGGCCAGGAATGCCCTCCGTTTCTGTGGGAGCTTGCGGAGAATCACTGATGCCATTGGTGCAGGCATCATTGGCTCCAGCCACTTGGCGTTCATACAGTAAGGCATGGAAAGAATGGTCTGAGATGGTGCCAATGCTCCCCCAACAGGTATCATACAATTTCCTAGGTCACACAGTAGCGCGCTACCTCACTAAATTGCGCAAAAGCAGCAGTTCAGGCACAGTAGCACAACAACGCCTAGCAGGTTTAGCTTTTCATTTCAGGTTACGTGGCTGGCCAGATATTACAAAGTCATTCCTCTTCGCGCAAGCCGTTACAGGCTGGAAGAGAGAGCACAGACAAGTTGACAGCAGAAGACCCATCTCTTACACTCTCCTCATAGACTTGGTAGCTAAGTTACCCAACACCTGCTATAGTCGCCATGAAGTTTTGCTGTTTTCAGCAGCTTTTGCAGTGGCCTTTTTTGGAGCGCTACGCGTTAGCAAGCTAGTCAGCAAATCAACTCACCGCCCGGGGGGGTTACGACAGGACGACGTAATCACATGCAACGAAGGGGTCAGAATTCGCATCAGGCGGTCCAAAATGGACCAAGCGGGTCAAGGAGTATGGTTCCCCATTTTTCCATCTAGAGGTCCACTATGCCCCGTGGTGGCCATTCAGCAATACTGCGCTTCCCGCACTCCCCGAGTATGCTTTTGTGAGCATGCAGATGGTTCACCGCTTACAGTTGGCCAGTTTGCCAGTCTGCTAAAAGTCTCGCTAGAAAAAGCGGGTCTTCAACCAAAACAGTATGGCACACATTCCTTTCGGATTGGAGCAGCAACGGAGGCAGCTACAGCGGGTTTCTTGAACCACGAGATACAACAGGTGGGAAGATGGAAGTCAGACTTTTTTTTCCGGTATGTAAGACCAGATTTACTGTAACCGGAATAATGGTCGGGTATTCCCCGCTAAGACACAGCACCCCCCCCCTCCCTTCTATGAACTCAGTTACTTTGACTCTTCGCCTCCCCCGCTCTCCCACCTGCACCTGCTCCCCACTTTCAGTCTCCTCGCTACCTTCTTTCCTCCTTTCCACTTTGGCCCCATCTAAATTCCTATCCTCCTCACTATATTCTTTCTCCTCTTCCCACCCCCCCCCCCCCCCGATAACGGTGAAGTATAATTTTTCTTGTAGGTGATGGCAGATCTTCGGTCTGTGGGGCAATCACAACTGATATGGGCAGCCAAACGAGCAGCGGAGAAGAAGCCAGGAGGAGAAAACCTCGGTTTCTCGGAGCATGATGTCCATTGGAGGACTGCAATAGACTTTGCATGGGCACAGGTGCTCCCAGAGGCAGTCGCCATTTCGAAGGTATCAACGGGCTCAGTAATCTTAGTAATACACGCCGGAAGCGACGAGTTGGTGTCCATGAGGATTCAAGAGCTGCTGGCAATCATGAAGATAGATTTGGAAAGGTTGGATCTTTTCTTTAACTAGCTAGTTGTAGTATGGTCCGCCATGCTGCCCAGGGTTACGTGGGTAAGGGCAAAAAACCCGACAGCGGTGGAACGCTCCAGGAGACACGTTAACACACGAATTGCGCAATTGGTGGCGGCCAGGAATGGTGTGGTGGTCCACCACGACTATACAGAACGAGGCAAAAGTTTTCTTAAGGTCAGACGGAAGCAGCCTAAATGAGATAGGTTTGGATATCTTCCTGTCAGATATCCAAGATGGGATGGAGGAAGCTTTGAAGCACATGCGGGGGGGTTACAGCTCTGGCTCTGCTTAGAGCAGCTCCTTGGCCGGTGGAAGAGGGAGTTGGTAAAATTCAACCCGTCCAGGATGGCCTAGGCCTCGGGCGCCCCTCCTACAGTGCGTCAGCCCGCCTAGGACGGCCTGGGCATCGGGTTTTGCCTCATCCCAAGATCAAAAGGCTGATATGCCTCGCAAGGCCAGTAGGCCGGTTTTAAGGCTGTTACGCCTTGCTAGGCTGATACGCCTCAAAAAAATATATTCAAAGAGCTGCGGACAAAATCAATCCACCACCTTGTAGTGTGTACTTAACAGTCCCGTCAGTCCCCTAGATAGTGAGCGTACATTTCCCTCCCTGTTATAGCTATCTTTTTTTTTTGTTTGGTGTTTCAATAAAGCTTTTAGAATTCTTAATGTTGTGGTTTCAATCATTGCGTGGCGAGGGGAACCGAATATTGGGTCTCAGCAGTCTGGAGGGCACCTCGGCCGCTGCCGTATGCCCTAGACTGCAGAGCCCTCAGCTGACATATCAACAACAACTTCCCCTCGCCGTGCAATAAGATGTGTCAATTAAAGTAAACCCCCCCTTCTCTCTCTCTACCTCAGAATCCTCTCGCTGGTCACCCCCCTCCCACTTTTATTACTATCCCTCAGCCAGCCTCCAGGCTATAAGTAGCCTTACCTAAGGGCAACCTCTCTCTTACCATCCTGCTCTCCCAGACGATCATCAACGCCCGCCCTCCCGCCCCTTAGAAGGAATCTCTAAGTCGCAGCCGGTGGAAGAGGGAGTTGGTAAAATTCAACCCGTCCAGGACTGCCTAGGCCTCGGGCGCCCCTCCTACAGGGCGTCAGCCCGCCTAGGATGGCCTGGCCATCAGGTTTTGCCTCATCCCAAGATCAAAAGGCTGATATGCCTCGCAAGGCTGGTAGGCCGGTTTTAAGGCTGTTACGCCTTGCTAGGCTGATACGCCTCAAAAAATATATTCAAAGAGCTGCGGCCAAAATCAATCCACCCCCTTGTAGTGTGTACTTAACAGTCCCGTCAGTCCCCTAGATAGTGAGCGTACATTTCCCTCCCTGTTATAGCTATCATTTTTTTTTGTTTGGTGTTTCAATAAAGCTTTTGGAATTCTTAATGTTGTGGTTTCAATCATTGCGTGGCGAGGGGAACCGAATATTGGGTCTCAGCAGTCTGCCTATTATGAGTATATTCTGAATACTGTGTGAGGCTTACACTTACTCCAGCACCATGAATATCTCATATGTAATCACACTCTGCTTGTGCATTCTCATTTTCCCTATAGCATTTGCCTATCTGTTTAATGTATACTATCAATATCCCCTGCAGCTTCATGCAAACTAATTTAATTTCTTGTTTCCAGCAGTTTTATCACTGCCTATCGTAGCACATCCTTGACTCTTTCATTGTTTTCTATTACCATACCATTACCACAATCTTCACTGCTTCTGCTTATTATTCATCTATTTCCTTTATAGCAACCATGTTTTGATTCTATAATACTAAAATTACATAGAATGTTTAAAAAAGACCTATCTTTATCAAGATCAAATCTTTAAAAACATTATACTTTTTGTATCCTAAACCTAGTTCAAGCAGTTTGCCAGCAACTGGAAAAATGTCTTAACTGATCCCGAATGACAATTGAACAGATCCCTGGGCCATTATTATGGGCACAATATATTACCCTTGTATATTGTGCTTTACAAAGAAGATATCTAAACCTTTATTAAACCTATCCTCATTTGTAAAGTTATGGAACATGCTCCCAAAGGATTTGGTAATGACTACAATTCAATGCTTTAGAACTTTGTGATGAAATTGCACTTTATTTAACCATAAGTAGTGACTTTGTGAAAAAAACAACAACATTTATTGGAGTGCTTTACAGGGACCATTTTAAAAATTCTCAAAGGATCAGTCCCATAAACATTTGTATCCATTTAATATTTTGCAGTCATCATATTATATAGCACTGTGTACTTGCAATCGCTCATTTTACTTTCCTACCCAGTTACTTCTTCACTTTTGCATTAGGCCAATGACATAAAGTGATTAAAAACAGACTGAATCTTTCTAAAGTTTATGTAGAATCATGAAGTCTCTTTTCCTTCCAAAAATAATCACAGCAATGCCCCTGGTAGGGGGAGGACCAAAGTAGTTAGAACAGAGTGATGACTCATGTAGGGAAAAGTGACCCTGTTTCTATAGAGAAAAGGGAAGAATTACCTGGGTAGAAAAGTAAAATGAGCAATTGTAAATGCAGTTATATGAGTATAATATAATATAAAGGAATCTGTCAACAGGTGTTTGCTATGTAATCTGATGGCAGTATGTTTAAAACACAGATTTCATGAATGTATCTTCTATCAAAGTCCATGCTGTTTACCTGCAATGTTTGCTTTAACAAGTGGAGATAATCATTGCTGGAGTACAGTACCTCCTGCATAGTAGTCCAACATGTTCCCTGCTGTGATTTGCAGCTCACTGTCTATACACATTGTATATACAGATATAAATAATCCATAAGGCAGTAAATAATGAGCTAAAGGTAAATTATACATATGTATAGCTTTAGCAGCTCAACACATTTCACATATATAAAAAGAAGATCCAGAAAAATGTGGAGCTACATTGCTTACAAAATTCTAAATAATTTTATTGATAGTACAGACAGAGACAATTTTTAACACATAAAGTGAACCATGCAAGATAATAGTAGTGACACAGAGGCCTGCAGATCTTACAAACAGTGAGACCCAGATTGACAATTACAAAATTACGGTTACATCTATGGCACCCCTGTGGGTAAGTTGCCATAGGAACACCTGGTGCACGGAGGGATTTCCACATCAGGCAAACTTATACATACAACACCTTCCATCCCAGACCTGAAGGGGGAGCTCTACTTGCTGACTTCAGGCAAGGTCCCCTATAAATTCAGGCCCAGGGGAGGAGTTGGGCAGTGCAGTTCCAGGGAGGACTGTGAAGACATCCTGGTGAACGGTGCCAAGCCAGGCCCGTGCCAGTGAGGAAGCCTAGCCAGTGTAAGGAACCCTAGGGTGAGGGTCAGAGGCAAAGCAAGGAAGAGAGAGTGGGGGCAAAGGAACCATACCAGTTCACCCCAGCAACTGACTGAAGCAACCCGGACGCTGAAATCCGAGTCCGCACAGGTCCAGTGAGCCCAGTGGAGAGTACCGGATGGACCAGGGAGACTTCAAGCTCAAGGCAGCACTTGTGGCACAGCAACTACAAAGAGCCAGGGACTGCAGAGGAGTTAGTGGTGCCCAGCAGAAGGTTCATCTTGCCTGCCATACAAGTGAGGAACACAGGAGAAGTCAGGGCCAGGATTCAGTCAGGTCAGAACTTAAGCGCACACACAGTACAGATGAGGCATCACAACTCATCGGGTGTGGAAATCCTGAACTGCCACCCCACCACCTGGACTTTACCCTGGATGTTACCTTGCATCAACACCAATAAAAGGTAAAGAAATAACTCCAGTGTGTGTCCATCATTGCGGCCCCTGATCCTGCCCTTAATACAGACTGCACCAGCATCTCCACTTGCAGAACCGCCTCTCTATGTAGAAATCCCTATTCATCATCCATCTCTGCCTCGGGGATCCTGCTCCACCTACGGGGAGCAACACCATCTAGCTACCCCATTCATCATCCCCGGAGGTCTGCAGCAGCGCCAGTATCATTACCGGACACCGTGGGTGGTGTCAAAAACTCTTTTATTTTAATTTTTTACTTTTATTTTAAACCTCTTTTTAGCTACCAACAGGACCACGGGTCTAGGCACAGGCCGTCCCTGACATTCCTCAGTAAATTAACGCCCGAGAACACCGGGTGGGTCACATTTATTTGACAAACTATACAAAACAAATATATGGAAATCTATCATGATGTGTACGCTAAGATTCTAATATTTGTTGTGTATATTTATGCCAAATATGTATAAATGGTACCAATTGTAATTCAAAAACATGAGCATCAGCGCCTTTTGATGATGATCGAAATCCAAGGTTTCTAAGGCCAGGTTCACATTAGCTTCGGAATGCAGCAAACAGAATGTAGCCAAACGCATGCGCACTGAATTCCTATGTTTAACATGGGAACGCATAGTAACTGCGTTTGGCTGCGTTCGGTTGGTTTCGATGCGCATAATTTGTGTGCCCTCCACCGCCCACCGCCTCCAAATGCAGCCTGTTGTAATTTTGTGCGTTCACGGGTGCCGCAAGCGCACAAAAATGCATGGATCTCAATGAATTCTGCAGTGTCCTCCGCATGACAGTGCAGGAGAATCTGCGGATCACATTGAAATCCTCCCAGGTGGCCAATCTAGATCTCGGCGGCGGCCGGGAAAGGAGATCTCTGTCGCTGATCTCCGCCTCCTGGCCGCGCCGAGATCGCTGATTGGCTGACCAGGGCACCATATTGATGTGAACGCATGGGGAAATCTTCGCTGCGTTCACATCAGTATGACAGCCTATGCCCTGTGTTTGCGTCTGCATGCCCTCCCATGCAGACACAAACTCAAATGTGAACCTGGCCTAAAACATACCGTTTATTTCTTCATATTAAAAACATGCAGCAAAAAGGTCAGGCAGTTTGGATACACTCATGATTACAAAAAAGGTATAGTAAAACCAACGCACTGCAACCTGAAACAGGTCTTAATCATGTAGTGTAACTACAAAAAATGATTTATTACTCTCTGCAGTAATGTGTGCTAAGAAGGAGATCAAATCATTTTAATGTCCACGTGATATTTTGTATTACACACGCTCTTTTGTGCTCATGGTCAAAAGAAAGTGTTTCTTTTTGATCAGCCATAACCGTTGGTGATTTTTATTTAATGTTACGGTACAAGCTCAAGGGCATGTTCGGTAATACTGCAAGGACAATGTGTTCATGGCACTATTGTAAGGTCTAAGTCTGCACAGTTAGCATATTCATATAAGGCTAGGTCCCACATCATTTTTTTTAAGAAAACCTGTCGGTTTTGAAGCTTTTAAAAGCTCAACCGATCAGCGTCCTCTAACTATGATAAATACCGATTGCTTACAAATATTTCGCGTTCGTCTTCAGCTGCAAAATATAATCCCGCTCAGTTTTCGGACGTTCTGTTATTGGCAATGCGGGAACTTGGATGCTCAGGATGTGTTATCTGAGCATGCAGTTCTGCATAACTTTCTTATCCAGCTTGCCGCCGTGATAAGCAAATGTTCTGTGGTTGAAATTGTAATTTAATAAATAATGTGCAATGTCTTTTAGGGCGTGCCCTCCTAGGACCTCACCATCATTGGGCAATATGCGTATCTGTATGTACAGGCAGTGACTCTGTCAGTTGTACATTTAAATCAACAGTGCTGGGTCCATCAAGCACGCGCATACTAAAACAACTACGTAGTGTGGGGTCTGGTGGTTTATAGCCTTACAGTAACTTGGCAGAGCCCGCGTTTATCTAAACTGACACACGTCAGGATGTGTCATACTATCGCATTTTGCCCATGAGTGGGGAAAGTTCCTGGGACTGGACACCAAGAACATATACAAACATTGTATTTATTACATTTCAAGTTACAACCGAAAAGTTGCTCATTTGCGGCACAATGAGCAAACTACCACCATGCTAGTCCACTGGCACTATGTAAGTGTGCTGAGTCGAAGACAAGTGAGTCATGCACAGATCTGTGGTGGTCGTAACACTGTTTTTACAACAAATTTACTGCTTTTGAAGGTTGTCATTTCATAATAGATATTGTCATGTAGATCTTTAATATTTAGCAATTACTGCTATAAATCTAATCATTCCTAGATGTATTATTTTCTATGAGCATTGCTTGTTGATGAACAGACCATAATGCTAGACAGCAGAACATGCTCAGTGCTTCTAACTCCTTATATTGAGCTTGTAAGCAATGTTTTGAGCAAGTCAGGATCACAGTTGCTTTTGTGGCGCCCTGGACGAGGTGCCACAAAGGAAGTACAGCCAGTAAGTAAGCATTGACAAAACATCCACACAGATGACCGGGTATATCAGACCCTATCACGAACACACCATGTGGGCAGGTGCTTATGACCTGCAGCTTACTTTCCAACACGGTCCTAAGAACACAGTTGTCATACTAAGACTGGTGACCCTGTGTGAGGAAACATTCACCCGTAAATCCCGATGACTAATTGAACCCTGGGCGAGGTACTACGTGAACCAAGAGCCTAAGGACTTTAGGAGCAACCCAGAAGACACACTGAGTGCACAGTTTGAGTTGCCCGAGCAGGTAAATGGACTGTACGAAAGAGCGTGAATTGTGTGAACTATTGCTGAAGACCTAAGTAAAGGTACCGTAAGCTCATCTGCTTAGATGTTACTTCCAGCGTGCGAATGTGCCTGAGAGCAAGACTGTGTCTCTGCACACTGGTTGGAGCTGCGCTTTGATAATGCACTGACCAATCCTTATCAGGCTATCCATCACCATTCACCTGCTGGACCTCGCTACGATGAGGCTTACCATCCACCTGCCCAATCACCGTCCCAGCAGGATGGAGCGTGGTCTACAACACATACTGGTGGTCAGCAAATCCTGTAAAGTACCTTTGGATTGATCCGGCCACGGATCAGGTCACGACTACGTGATACCCAGAGAGACAGCACTGGCCCGCTCCAAGTACCCAAGCTGGGGCTCACGTTATTCTAACCGGAAGCTAGTAGCATGCTTAAACACAGAAGTGATGCGAGACTCGTGCGACGCATGTCATCGGACAGTGTTCCGCCTTAAGGGATCTGGAAGCAAGTTTTTGCTTATAGCTAAAGCGATGTAGTGGCAGAACCTATACCATGAATATTTCTGGACTGCTACTGTAGTCGATAACAGCGCGGCGAGAATCGGCGATGCCCCAGGAAAGGGAGGAGAGAATGAACAGTGTAGTGAGCAGCCGCCATTATTGTATGTAGACATCTGGGTGGAAGCAGAGGAGTACCCGGAGATGGATTGTAGGAGGGGGATATTGAGGCTGATCCCGACGGGCCCACAGCAGCGAGGAGCGGTGGAGGAACCCGGATGTGGAGCGCAGCGAGAGCCCCAGAGAGAGAGCGGCACTCGGATGGGTGGTCGCAGGTAAGAACCCCGGCCTGCAGAAGAGTGTGCAGGGCCGATGCGGATGGATGACCTACTGGGGGCCTTGGAGGAGAGTTGCCCGGGCTTGCCAGAACCTCTGATCCCGGCACCAACAACACAGGAGGTGAGCAGAGAGATCATGCGCTGCTGGTGACAGAATAGGGGGGCAGATCTTATGGGCTTCCCAGGCGCAGCACAGACCAGTGAAGGGGGCCAGGTGGAGATCCTAACACGGGTGGAGTTCTTAAGGAGATGTGTGGCCAGTGGGAGAAGGAAGATTCTGCATGGAGGGTAGAGATGAAGGCTAAGATTGAGAAGACCATGGCGTCCAAGTCGGTGGTGCGCGCAGCCCAGCTACATCCCGCAACCAGCGCCGAGAAGGACAGGTTGTGAAATTCAAACCTAAAGATGAATATGGCTTTTTCCATGAGCCTGGCGCCCACTCAAACACTTTTGTTAACCGCCGAAATGTGGAGTCCCATTTGCCGGAGGGTCACTCAGAGACTTGATTGTAGGTGAGTGGGTGTCCTTCTTTCTGTTTCCTGGAGAGAGGAGCACGTATGCCATGTGTGTAAAGAGACTTGTACTGAGAGAGGCTGCAATGGCTGAAGCCATGGACGGGAACCCGGTCATTTGCCTCTCCCAGCCCCAGGACCACCTGTTATAGCACCGGAGCCGCACCAGCTGATACCAGAACCACCTGTAGCTGTTCCCACGTCATCTTTAGCTACCCCAAAGCAGCGACCTGTAGAAACTGCAGCTAGGATCCCGGTAAGGATGCAGACTTCAAGCCAGGGGACACAGACCAACTTAGGAGAATGGTTGGAGTATTCCGCCCGGCACTCCAAGTTTCTTGCTATTGCCAGATTCTACCATGGAAGATGCCAAAGGAGGAAGAAAAGAAGAAGTAGCTGTACCTGGACAGCTTTTGAGTAAGTGAGAATGTGATGTTTTCCTTGGTGTCCCCATCCTTTTCCTGAATGTGTGTGTAGACTTTCCCCCTAATGCTTGATATTATGCTTTGTTGATTTAAAAAGACTTTGATACTATGGACGATGTGTGGTGCGAACTCTGAGATATATATAGTTTGAGTACCTTGAGTGCTCCCAATTAGTTTTATAAGTAAATCTCTATAATGAATAGGCATTTAAGAATAATGCAGAACTGTTGAGCACTTTTGAACTTTGACTTTTGAGAATGGACTCATGAAAACCTGAAATTTTTCCTCTTTGGACTCTTTTTCTATAGGAATGTTTGTTATGCAACGTTTGAGCAAGAATCCCTGGAAGGGAAGACCCAAGTATTCTTATGTTATTGTTGTGTTATGCATAAAAATAATTGAGCTTGCTGGATGTGTCAACGCGACCAGGTGGCCACAAAGGGAAGTGCAGGCAGTTAAGGCAAGATGGTTGACAAAACATCCACACAGATGTATACACCGACCCTACGCCTAGGACTCTAGGTTAGGCAAGGGGTGGCGGGTGTAGCAAAGTGGGTGGTATGTATATGGACACTGATAAAGTGGGTGGAGAGACCAACAGAATAAAAACCCGGGAACACACAGGGGCATTCAGATAGAGGAGAGTGAGTTGAGAGTCAGAACAGTGGGAGAGAACAGAAAAAGAACAGAATAGAAAGAGAGTCTTCCCAGGAGGTTTTGGGCTCCTGGAAGCGCAGAATCCTGAGAGGCACAGACCCTGGGAGGGAAAGCCCACTTCATAGTCTGGAGTTGACGGGAAGGAGAAAGAGACTTAAAGAGACCCCACAGCTGAAAGAAGGTGGAAGGACAAGGGCCCGGCAGCCGTACACATCTTAGCTGGCTGGAGGCACCCATAGAAGCAGTGACTGACAGAAGGAGCCTGGTGTGCCCAAATATCTGAACCTGGGACACTGTAGGGCTAGGCCAAAACCAGAGAATCAGCTCTGAAGAGGTCACCGGGAATAATCCAGACCCTAATCACAAGACACACCGGTGTGAGGCAGGTGCTTTATGACCTGCAGCCTAACCTTCCACCACAGTCTAAGAACACCGTTGTCATACTAGGACTGGTGACCCTGACTGTGAGGGAAACATTCACCCGTGAGTCCGCGACGACTAGATAGAACCCGTGGGCGAGGTACTACGTTGAGACCCAAGAGGCCTAAAAGGACTTTGAGGGAGCGACCCAGAAACGCCACTTGAGCTGCACAGTTTGAGTTGCCCGGAGCAGTGTAAATTGTGTGAACTGTATGGAAAGAGCTGTGAATTGTTGTGAACTAATTGCTGAAGACCTTAAGTAAAGTACCCAGCAAGCTCATCACTGCCTGAGACTGTTTACTTCCAGCGTCGCAGAAAAGTCCCGTCTGAGGAGCCACAGACTGTCGTCTCTGCACACTGGCTGGGGAGCTGCAGCTTTGAAGTGAACTGCACTGCACACAATCCCACATCAGGCCTATCCATCACCACTTCACCTGCCCTGGGGACCCTCAGCCCTACCCGATGAGGGCTTACCATCCACGCTGCCTCAAGTCACCGTCCCCAGCAGGAATACGGCAGCGGTGGTTCTACTAACCACATATCTCGGGTGGCGTCATGACAAATCCCCTGTAAATATCCCCTTTTTGGACTGATCCCAGGCCACGGGACCAGGTCACGACTACAGTGATACCCCAGAGAGACAGCACTGGCCCGGCTCCCAAGTACCCCATAGCCTGAGGGCGCATCACGTTGTTGACTTCTAATCCAAGCTAGCTTCAGCATTGCTTACAACACAAAGAAAAGTGATGGCGAGACTCGTGAGAGTAACTCGCATGTCACTCGGACAGTGTGTTTCCAGCCTTTAAAGGGAATCTGGAAGCAGGTTTTTGCTTTTATCTGAAAGCAGGATGTAGGGGCAGAGACATTGATACCAGTGATATATAATTTTCTGGACTGCTTACTGTACATTCAATAACATCATTGTTTTATCAGCAGGAACTTATCACTACAGGACTAGTTGTCTTTTGCCATGTAGTCTTCCTGTTCTGTGTAACTGCACCACCGCTTCTGATTAGCAACTTCCTGCCAATTTGCAGTGTACACAGAGACCTGCTAATCAGTGGTGTGGTGGGGTTATACAGACTCAGCATTCCGTGAACTGCTAGATCAACAGCAAAGAAATCAGTGATTATATAAAAATGACAGAACACAGCCCAGTAAATCATACATCGCTGGATTCTGGATCTTGTGCCTCTACAGATTGCTGATTTCAGATTAGATGGTAAAAATCTGATGACAGATGCGTTAAGACCATCCTACAATCCAAAAACATATGAAACCTGCACTGCTGATATTTTCATTTCGATATTTATACTTTATTGATAGCATGTTAAATTAGATAAGCTGCTATGCACTGAGCCTACTTCCTTTTTTACCATGAAAACAAGGCTTTCACTCCACTTAGATAGGTATACAGGCAAAGGCTTTGAGCAAACCCATTATCTTGCTGTCATTTGCATTGCTTTTATGTTTACTTTGGATTTTACAGTACTTATCTAAGCTCCTAACCACAGATGAGCTTAAAACTAAAGATTTAGCAGTCAGAAAGTGTCTGTTTGCTTTACAGAGTGCATAAAATGTTTTTATTCTTTTTTCCATTTAGGCTCAGAGTAATTAGAGTTATATTGACTTAATTATGTCATTTGCACATTGTGAATAATAGGAGGGGGAAGGTGAGTGCTTTTTTCAAATATCATTATGAAAAAGAAAGTCTGCCTGTGTGATTGTCAAGAGGAAGATGTACAATAACAAGTATTGAATACAGTTTGGCTGCACAAGGAAACAAAAGACTGGCAGACAGCGTCCTTGTACTGAATGCAATAATCTATGTTGTTAGATATAGCCATGTACTCTGCATTCCAGTTCCCAGGTTATATGGATACATTAGCGAAACTCTCTTCTGTAGGCTTTGGCCACTCAGCTTCACACTGTGCATGGATCGCTGCAGGTATTTGCCAATTAAAGGTTATTCCGAGGCAGGCACCTGTTCTTAGTAAACAATATAAAGAACATTTTATGCAAGAGAATATAGAATTCTAAATGCAATTATATTAGATAGCACTAGAGGAAGTTACATGGTGTACTAGAAGTGCTGATGAATGTATTTGAGCATTTGAACGTTCTTCTACAATTTTGTGAGAGATTTACCTCTAGGTTTACATGGTCCACATCCTTGTATATATTTCCCAGTTTTGTCCCTAATGGCCACTTTACACGCGGCAACAGGAAGATAGAAAACGGCAGGTGTCGGAGACAATTGTACCTTTTACCTTCAAAACACCTTAAAGTGGCTGCGTGTAATTCAGGTATCTGCAAGGTGTTTTGAAGGTAAAAGGTACAATTGTCTCCGACACCTGCCGTTTTCTATCTTCCTGTTGCCGCGTGTAAAGTGGCCATCACATATTTAAAAAAAAAAACATTCTACTCACCTTTCCTCCACTCTCACCCGATTTCCTCTCTATACGGTGCACAGTAGCAGCAGCTGACATCAGAGTGTGCACCAAGATGATGTCACTGTCATGCGCGATACTGGTGCCACTGGACTGGATGGGTCCCTTTTCCACGATGCATTTCAGATGGATGAATATTTTCGGGATGCTTATCCAGCTGACACAGGTGCTGGAGTCAGCAGGTCCCCTGTACCCCTGGATCCGGCCACGACCCCTGTGACAGCAGTCGTTACCTCCTGGTTCTCCCCATGTTTCCTTTTGGTACTCCAGTGTCCTCTTACACTCCAAAGACATACTGATAAAGGAATTTAGATTGTGAGCCCCAAATGGAACAATCTACCAATATTACAGGAGCATCACCCTAAAATTTGTTCAACTACACAAATTATTGTATTTGGTATTGACTTCACAGTTATAATAGCAAATAAAAGTGATCATTAGCTCATCTCTAGTCATGTATATACATATATATATACATACACACTAAAGCAGAGCTCACATATTCTGTAAGCATTTGTTAGAAAGGTTCCTGCAGAGATCCAATGGACAACTGATGTCTTCCAGATCCGTTTTTTTTTAACATAGGAGTCTATGGAGAATGGATTTGTTAACAAATTGCTATTTATCTTCCATTTGAAACCAGGTCCTGTAAGAAAATAATGGATCTGTTACAAATGCACGAATAAGAAACCTTTCACATCAGCGTTTTTGCTGAATCGCGGCAAATCCGTTAGATTTAACGCATCTGCAGTATCTGCCGCGTAACGATCGACTTGCGGCAAGCCCCCATTCATTCTTTATGGGACTTGCAGCAGGTGCGGCAAGTGCTGTTTTGCCGCATTCCGGCAAATTCAGCACTTGCGGCAAGTCACTACAGTTAGCTGCGTTTTTTGACTTGCTGCAAGTGTCGGATTTGCCGGATCATTGCGAAAACCGCACTTGCTGCAAGTCACAGAGAATGAATGGGGGCTTGCAGCAAGTCAGTCGTTACGCGGCAGATACTGCAGATGCGGTAAATCTGACGGATTTGCCGCGATTCAGCAAAAACGCTGATGTGAAAGCAGCCTAACAGATGACTTAATAGCAATCCATTAACGGATCCATTCTCCATAGACTCCCATGTTAAAAGAACGGATCCGGCAGACATCAGTTATTTACCAACGGATAGAAAAGTTATGCTTGCATACCTTTTTTCCAAGTGATTTCTGCAGGATCCATTCTAACAGATGATTACAGAACATGTAAACGCAGTCTGATACTGAAAAGCAAAAGGGTAGCAATGTGTTACATTTTTGAGTTTCATGCTCCATATTTCACCTTCCACTTGATCTTTGAGCCTGAGACTACATGTAATTTGTAGTATACCAGAAGAAAAAGATCTTTCAAACACCAGGAGCAAAACAGTAACAATGCTGTGACATGACAAGAATATGCAAAACTAATCATATGCTAAATAGTTGCAAGTCCAATTTATCTATGATATATAAATAATGATTGTCAATGCAATCCTATTTTCCCACTCTTGACACTCTTGATAGCAACACCGCAGAAGAAAGGCTAGCACAGGCTTCCAGTATCCGTTGTTTCAGATGCTGCACATCTTGTATCTTCACAGCATAGACAATTGCCTTCAGATTAGCGATGAGACAAACTTTTGTGAATGGTGAAGTTAACAAACAAAACCACCGATAAGTGTGGTGTATGAAGGCTAATGGATATTTAGAAAACCCTAGAAAACCCTTGCACAAGTATGTTAGCACAGCTGAAAATGGTTTGGGTGATTAGAGAAGCTATAAAATTGACCTTCCTTTGAGCTACAGTAGTTGAGAATCTGGAGCATTACATTTGTTTGTTCTATGAAACTCTCAAAATGACCAGAAAAAGAGAACTTTCATGTGAAACTCGACAGTCTATTCTTGTTCCTAGAAATTAAGGCTATTCCATGCAAGCAATTGCCAAGAAACTGAAGATTTACTACAATGGTGTGTACTACTCCATTCAAAGGAGAGCAGAAACAGGCTCTAACCAGAGTAGAAAGAGAAATGGGAGGCCCCGCTGCACAACTGAGCAACAACAAAAGTAGATTAAAGTCTGTAGTTTGAGAAATCAACGCCTCACAGCTCCTCATCTGGCAGCTTCATTAAATAGTACCAAAGATCTACAATGCTGTAAAACAAAAGCAAAGTTTGAAGGAGAAAATTATTATTTCAAATAAAAATCATTATTTCTAACCTTGTTAAATAAAACCGATTGGTTTACGGGTGCGGTTTAAACCGATCAGGTGATGTTGTCATGTGGCACATCAGCTGATTGGGTGGCCCCGCCCTGTCAGCGGATTAAGGTCCATCAGCCATCGTAAGTGGATACCGCATATCGCAGGACACTCGGCGGAGAGATGAGCAGTTTTTTTTTATTTTTAACACTTTGAACTTTAATTACACTTTAGCAGTGTATATAGATACACTGCTAAAGTGAAATTACACGGGAACAGAGCAGTTTTAGTGTACTGAGCATGCTCAGCTCAGTACACTAGAATCATATTGGGGAAACAATCCTGTTTTTTCCCGGATCCGCGCTCCATAAGCTCCCATGATATTTTCCATGGACCGCGTCAGATCCGATTCTATCCGATTTGGTCGGCTGTGCACAAAATCGGAGCAGTCTTCGATTCTGGGTACATCAAAAAATCAGACACAAGCGGATCCTTGACAATTTGGACACAATCGGATGGCCATATAGGACCAATCTGTGTCCATCTGTGCCCATAGGGATACATGGGGGTGAAATCAGTTTTACAACGGGTAGCCATGGATCCCAAAAAATTGTGATGTGAAGGGGGCCTTATTTTAAATGAAAGAGGGGATTACTAGTGTGAGAGATGTAATGACTGACAATCTGCTCTTCTAAACTACATGTTTCACACTGGTAATGTACCCTTTCACATAAAATAAGCTCTGGAGACAGATTCCCATGCAGATCTGTGTATGACCCACAGATCTTAACAGTTCATTTACATATCAAGAAAAATGTGAATTTCTCTAAGGCCGGTTTCACACCATGGTGTATCTGATCTGGGGCTGTCCGGTGTGAACCCGAGAGCCTCGGATCAGATTTCGGCCCCATAGTATCCCTATGGGGCCGGATGGAGCTGGATGACAGCTATTTGCCATCTGGTTTCCATGTGTCCAGGAAGATCCGGGAGAATTCAGATTTTTCTCCCAGACACAAAAATGCAGCTTGCAGCATTTTTTTGTCCGTGGCAAACATCTGCACAAATCGGATCCTCCCGGATCCGGCGCCCCCTACCATGGGAGTCTATGTCGCCAGATCCGACATAATATCGCATCCAGTTGCCAGTTGCTTAGTGCTGCAGCTCAGGGCCGGCCGGTGCTGAACTTCAGCACCGTCGAGAGCTCCTCGCTGAGATTTCAGGACCACGGCTTGCGGGATCAAGCCGCGATCCTGACATTTCAGCAGGGACAGCTCCTGAACCCTGCAGTCTGCCAATTCCGGCAGAAAACAGGATCGGAGGGCATATTTGCCCTCCGCTTCTGTTCTATGCGTGACTATCAGGTCCTGTCCGGTGTTTCCTGCAAAACAACGGACAGAACCTGATACACCACAACCGTTGTGTGAAGCCGGACTAAGATTTCAGATTGAAAATATCAAGGTATCATTTTATTCAACACTGTATGACCTGCATCACCAAATAGACACCTTTGGAGGATTGATCCTACTGACAGATTCCCTTTAAAGAAGTTAGCAAAGTAGCACAGCTTATATTGCAGATATTAAAGATAAGTATTTAATAATCCATGTCAGAATCATGTAGCCCTGTACGTTTTACCAAATTATAGCATTTTAGCCTATTCAGAAAAATATAGCGTGTACTCAGATAATGCAAGCAAAGAAAGTAGTATGAAATGCCATGGTGCCCTGCTATATGGTGTAATAATAATAGCCCTACATTGGCGGAGTAACATTTACTGTAATCAGTGCTCAAGTGAGATAGCTACAGAAGATTAAATATCGCTGTGCTCCTTGAATATCACTGTCATAACAAGTTATAATATACAAGAAGTGTAAGTAATGCAGCCACTCATTTCTCACATAATACAGTGTAATGTGGCCACAGGCGGTGGTCTTGGTCAAGGTCACAGATGCCCTCATCCCAAGCATATTACAGACACAGGTTGTGTTGGGACGCTGTATGAGTACTTCTTGGCCACAGGCCCATTCCCCTTTGTGCGGTTCCCCATTTCAGCCTACAAAAGGAGAGTCCACTATTGTTGAAAACTCCTTGTACTTTATTTGTGATATAGCAGAGACATAGTTTCACCACAGATGCAACAGAATACAAACTTGTTCCTTCTTTTCTCTGTGTCCTCTACCCATGGGTTGGCCCTACAGTTTCAGGTGGAGATTATATCCCGGGCAATTAAGGGGGTTATGCACTGTTCTCAGGCACCCAACTGCACAGTTATCATTATGGTCAAGGCACCTTACATAGTTATGCTTGTCAGGGTATGTGGTTCTCTGCCTGGAAGGGGTCCTCCCTCTCTGGCAAGTCCTATAACAGGACCATCTACAATTGTCCTTATCGCTTAGCTTCACTTGCAGGGCACAGGACTGCCCACTCCAACCTCACTATTCCTCACAGGCAGACTTTACTGTACTATGGGACCGATCTTCGCTACTTCCTACAGCACATAGCTTATGTCTGTTCTTGTTCTGCTCACATTGGCTCTCCCACCAAATCAGGAAATGCCCGACCGTATATCTCCTTCACTGGGGGCTGGCTTCCTAGTTAACTCTAGACCCTAAGCCTAGATTTCCCTCACACCTAGGGATCCTGCCACGTGCAACACCTTGTTGCACCTAATGGCTGAGGATACTACACCCTCTCCAGAGGATTACACATTTTACCACAACTTGACACACAAATGTACATTAAATATACGTCATACAAAGAGTATATAAAAGCAACAACGCTTTCAGGGTAGAAGTTGTCACCTTCTTACAACAGCACACACTTCCAAATAACACCAATAAACATTGCCATACATTTGAAAACAGTACTGTCGAAAACAAGGGCAATAAAAAAATAAACATCTATTATATAATCGCGAATCGGCTTTTTGCCCCGGCGTGGTCATGTGGATACGCGCGAAGCATTGGCCGCGCAGCGGCCAGTGCGAGCAGCGGCGTGGTCATGTGGATACGCGCGAAGCATTGGCCGCGAAGCGGCCATTGCGAGCAGTTCTAAGACGACTCGCTATGCCCGCGCAGCGGGCATGGCGAGTCGACTTAGCAGCGCGAAGCATTGGCAGCGAAGCGGCCATTGCGAGTCAGAGACTCGCCCTTCTAGAATCCCGATGCATGTGCATCGGGCTCCCAGCTAGTTATAAAATAAACAAATATCTTCATAAATTGTAGACTCAGACATAAAAAGGCTCCTGTGCAAAAACAGTACATGGGGCCCTGTATTGCCCAACAGCTCATCAAAATGCACAGTTCCACATGCTTTAAGGCAAGAATAGGCCCACTCTTCGACCTCACAGATTGCACCAATGTGTTCATCTTGACTTTAATTCTGCAGTTGCAGCGGAGTGTCGACTGCTGTATGTTATAGCCTGCAACTGCTTCAGATAAAGTAGCCATACCATCCATTGGATGAGATCATATGCTCATTTTTAAGAATTAAAAGAGAAAGGAAGCGCACATAGAGTAGTATTGATATTATACAGGTCCCTCAGACCCCAAATGGTTAAACTCACCTGATGTAGTTGTGAGTGTCACAACTACAATAAAAGCACACAGGAGGTCACTGCAGGCTCCCAGCTGAGAACTGAAGAATCCAGAAAAGAGTGATAAAGAGCTGGGATCAAATGCCGCGCTGACCACAAGGATAAACACAGAGTTAATCACACACTCTGTTTATTTTGCCCACACGTGTTTCGTGGCTCATAGCCACTTCCTCAGGATGCCCTGAGGAAGTGGCTATGAGCCACGAAACACGTGTAGGCAAAATAAACAGAGTGTGTGATTAACTCTGTGTTTATCCTTGTGGTCAGCGCGGCATTTGATCCCAGCTCTTTATCACTCTTTTCTGGATTCTCCATTTTTAAGAATGCAATGCCAAAATAGACATACTGTCATGTCCATTTACAAGAAGGGATTCTAATTAGACCTATTCAAAATGCCTATGCTTCAACTTATTGCTCCCCGAGACAATATGACTCTCTTTCCCCTATCTTTTTCCACTCATTTTCATTAAAAGTTCATTCACAAAGCCAAACTACAGTGGCTATAGACACATTTTCAGAAGCATGATTTCTTCTCTTTTCACTGTTTACATAAGAATATACTATTTGACATCTCTTTAGAGAATATTCAAAAGTAGGAAATCAAATACAGAGAATGATGCAATGAGATATTAGAAGCATAAAATGAATTGTATAATCCTATTGTGTTTTATTGTTGCATCAATTCAAGAAGTCACATCTGTTAGGAGCAGATAAAAAGCAATTCTATACAATGGTATATACATAAAGACGATCGTCACAGAAACCCAGACAATATACGGAGTGTTAGAATATGTCTTTTTTGAATAGTTAGAATTGCTATGCTCTCAATCATTCTTTATTATGTCATTTTTAAACAGATTGGTCCTGGGAAAAAAGCCTTTTATAAAAGGACATAGAAGCTTGATAATACTGCATATGATATGGATTGTCAAAGTAATTTATAACAGTAATCAACTTCTACAGACTCAAAAATGCAATTATGCATACTTGTAGTCACTTAAAGCCTCATATGCTTTCGAAATAATAGTTGATAGGGCCTTCTGCCTTGGACAGTTTCTTTTCACGCGAAAGATCCATTGACATTCTCCGTTAGAAAATTAAAGACGATCTGTCACCATGTCAAATATTGCAAAACAAGACAAGGAACTTCCGGTATTTGTATGTGCCAAGTAGGATCCAGTCCCATGTAAGTAAGCAGAAAACTTGCCACTCTTGTGAAGTTTAACCCCTTTCTTCCGGGCGATTTATCGTTTTCCAGTTTTTCCATTTTTCCCCTCCTCTTCTTCCAAGAATCATAACTGCTTTTATATTTTTTGGCAATATGAACAAATGAGGGCTTGTTTTTTGCTGCATGAGTTGTACCATTTGTTTTACCATGCAGTGTACTTGAAAACATAAAAAAATTCCAAGTGCGGTCAAATTGCAAAAAAAATGCAATGTTTTTTGTGCTTCTTATTCATCATGTTCACTATATCGTAAAATGGACATGACGGTATGATGTTCCAGGTAGGTACGAGTTCGTAGATACCAAATATGTATACTTTTACATTTATCCTAATTAGTGAAAAAAAGTTCTGAAGTTTCTTTTAAATAAAAGAATTGCACTTTTGGTGCCATTTTCCACGACCCATAGCGTCCTTCTTTTTTTCGGGATCTGGGGCTATGTGACGGCTTACTTTTGGCAGCTTGAGTTGAAGTTTCTAATGATATTACAATTGAAGAGATATGTTGCTTTAATTGTCTGTTATTGCATATCGTTTCTATGTTGTGTCAACAAAAAAAATGTAATTTTGGCATTTGGACATTTTTTTCATTACGCAGTTTACAGCTCTGATTATTGATTTTAGATATTGATAGATCTGGAATTTCTGAACACGGCAATACCAAATATGTACTTTTTTAGTTTCATTTTTAATGGGGCAGAAATGGGAATGATATGAACTTTTCTGCTTTTTTATTTTTTTCATATTTTTTAAAACTTTTTTGAACTTTTCTTAAATTTTACAGGGCCCCTTAGGGAACCTCAGCACTGCACATATTTATCGCTCACTTGTGTTATGCAGAGAGATGTTTCAGCATCTCTGCACAGCACAGATGATTACTTTCGGTCAGAGAAGCAGCTCAGGCTTTTTCTGCAGGAAGTGATTCCTGACAGCTGGGGTCATCAGCTGGAAACTGCCATAGCAATGCATCGAGGTGTTTTTGATTGTACTATCAGTGATTGACAGCATGATCCAAAGGGTTGATAATGCCGATTGGTGCTGTCAACTACACGTCTATCTAACTGTGCTCAGCATATTATCTCTTTACCTATACATTCAAATAGCATTATATTATTGACAACCCTTGTCCTGCAACTAACTCTGCTCTGTTTGCATTTTAGAGTCATATGCAATTGTATTCTATCTGGCTTCTCTGTACAGCACATCCTCTTATTTCATGTAGGACACTTTCACACTCCTGTAGACAGAATAAAATCCGGTATCTAGCACTTGGGATGCTGACCACACTCCTGCATGGACGTCAGCACTTCAATTCACCACATAGAACCTATCACAGGCAGTCACTGCTGCATTAACTTGCTTAATTTTGATTGGTTGGAGGATTCACTTTCTCCCTCCTGTGTATCTTACCTTACTGTTTTGCCTGCTCACAAGGTGATTAGAGGTATGGCTTGCTGATGGGTGCGATCTTCCTGTATCCAAACAAGCAACCAACAGGACCTGTGCAAACTCATCTTCTGTAGATTCAAAATGTGAAACCTCAGCATTAAGTCCAGACACAGTAAAATAGTTGATGGTAAAGTACTGTAACTGTCTTAAGCCACTGACATCGGTTGCTGCTGGTCAGAAATGGATGCTTTTACAAGCCCAGTAGATGTAGTCCTAATCTCACTGTGACACGATACAAAATGGCTGTGACTCGCCCCGGGCAGGGACAGTAGGGTGCTCGGAACCAGGCCCTCCCTATGTCGTCGGGGGCTGCGGGATGTCATGGTGGCATGACCCGATCCGTGATCCCCTCGTCGGGAGATCAGTTAAAAAGGGTAAGTTGAGAAGTGGATGAAAACAAAAATAAAAAAAGAGTTTTGTCATGACGCTACCAGTGGGATGCAGCCGGTATAGCCACTGTTGCAGTCGGGACCTCTGGGGATGACAGGAGTAGCAGCTATGATGATTGATCTCTCCACAGGAAGAGTGGGTCTCCAAGGTAGCCGATTAGTCTGTGGATGATGTGATTTGAGGAATGGGAAGCCAGCGGGACTGTACTGGCTGTGTGGCAAGGATCAGAGTCACTCACAGGCAGGCTGCTGCTGCCGGCTCAGCGATTTAGTCTACCTCTCCTCAGGCGCCGAAATGACTGTCTCACACAGTGCGGAGCTTCAACCCAGTTTACTTCTCGGCAGATGTTAAAGTTACAACATAGTGCAGTGGAGGCTCCGGTAGTCTCTTAGCAGCTGGGACGGCTCGTTCAGACCACCCCCTTTTGTGTTCCTTTCCATGGGCCTCTCTTTCTCTCATTTCCGCACGCAAACCTATGATCCAGAGGCCACAGGCTTTTGGTGGGTGACCTGCCTGGTCCCTAGCACTAGTACGGCAGCCTTCTCTTCGTTGTGCCAGGGTTGGGTCACAGGACATAAAGACCCCGCAACGACCTGTATTGTGGTTGGTGCGTGGAGTGTCTTGGCCACCTTAGAGCCGGCACCCTGGTTTCTGCCCAGTCCTTCAGCTCTCCTGCTAATTCGGGCACACAAATGGATTGCTCACTATCTGTGTCCCTAGGCCTCCCATCTCTCTACGGTCTGCAGCCCAGGACCTGGACAAGCCTCATGGTGGTACAGGCTGCCAGGTCCGTGTCCTTTCAGTCCCGTGTAATGATGGTGTTCTCTCCTCTTCTTCTGACTGACCGGCCGCAGGGGTGCCACAGCTACTTGGAGCGAGTGACCCACTAATTGCCAAGTGATGACACGTCAAGTTTGAACAAACTTAATTTAAACAGAGAAACGTGAGCGGCATTCAAACGCTGTCCAGCAGACAGTAGCATAGCAAAACACTAATACATTTAACAAATATCAAATGAATGCAAACTAATTTCTGCTATATACAAATTGAACAACTAAAAATAATTTTATCTGGAGCAATAGCACACACCGCACTCAACCCTGTACTGTCTGCGCTCATTCTGCCAGCGATGGATGCCCCAGCATGCCACATTGCACTTGTCCATCCTGAATTTCTCTGTTATAAACATAGCAGTATGTCTCCTTGCCTGCACTATGTGATCTTGTCTTACAAACACCAGTTTCTTGAACCTCTTACTCTTATTTAATAAACTATATGTATTGATCCACAGCACCTTTGTCTCTTGCATAAATACACTTTATCATTGTAGATATAATTAGCATATTGTTTATATATTTTTCTAGCAGAGGTGTTACTCTCTGCATTAGTCTCGTACTATACTATACATCTCTTTACCCTAATTATTAATTAATATTTTTACCCAATTGTATTTATTTTCTTATTACTGTGCATTATTATTGTTTTTTCAATATTTAACTATATTGACATTTTTTTGACATTTACTTTATTTTATACTTTATTGCACCTCATCCCTTTTCAGCACACTGATAAAGGTCTTTATGACCGAAACGTTTATGCCTGTTTTAAAACCTTTGAACTTCACCAGACTGCTTACCCCATTGTAAATGGATGAGTTTTATTCCCACTGCATCCTCAAATATGTTATTTATTTTCTTTTTTAAAATACCGTACATCATATGGTTCCAGAGATACAGTGCCTACAAGTAGTATTCAACCCCCTGCAGATTTAGGTGGTTTGATAAGATGCAAATAAGTTAGAGCCTTCAAACTGCAAACGAGAGTAGGATTTATTAACAGAAGCATAAATCTTACAAACCAAAAAGTTATGTTGCTCAGTTGAATTTTAATAAATTTTAAACATAAAAGTGTGGGTCAATTATTATTCATCCCCTAGGTTTAATATTTTGTGGAATAACCCTTGTTTGCAATTACAGCTAATAATCGTCTTTTATAAGACCTGATCAGGCCGCCACAGGTCTCTGGAGTTATCTTGGCCCACTCCTCCATGCAGCTCTTCTCCAAGTTATCTAGGTTCTTTGGGTGTCTCATGTGGACTTTAATCTTGAGCTCCTTCCACAAGTTTTCAATTGGGTTAAGGTCAGGAGACTGACTAGGCCACTCCATCACCTTGATTTTTTCCCTCTTGAACCAGGCCTTGGTTTTCTTGGCTGTGTGCTTTGGGTCGTTGTCTTGTTGGAAGATGAAATTACGACCCATCTTAAGATCCTTGATGGAGGAGCGGAGGTTCTTGGCCAAAATCTCCAGGTAGGCCGTGCTATCCATCTTCCCATGGATGCGGACCAGATGGCCAGGCCCCTTGGCTGAGAAACAGCCCCACAGCATGATGCTGCCACCACCATGCTTGACTGTAGGGATGGTATTCTTGGGGTCGTATGCAGTGCCATCCAGTCTCCAAACGTCACGTGTGTGGTTGGCACCAAAGATCTCGATCTTGGTCTCATCAGACCATAGAACCTTGAACCAGTCTGTCTCAGAGTCCTCCAAGTGAACTGTAGACGAGCCTTGACATGACGCTTTGAAAGTAAAGGTACCTTACGGGCTCGTCTGGAACGGAGACCATTGCGGTGGAGTACGTTACTTATGGTATTGACTGAAACCAATGTCCCCACTGCCATGAGATCTTCCCGGAGCTCCTTCCTTGATGTCCTTGGGTTAGCCTTGACTCTTCGGACAAGCCTGGCCTCGGCACGGGAGGAAACTTTAAAAGGCTGTCAGGCCGTGGAAGGCTAACAGTAGTTCCATAAGCCTTCCACTTCCGGATGATGCTCCCAACAGTGGAGACAGGTAGGCCCAACTCCTTGGAAAGGGTTTTGTACCCCTTGCCAGCCTTGTGACCCTCCACGATCTTGTCTCTGATGGCCTTGGAATGCTCCTTTGTCTTTCCCATGTTGACCATGTATGAGTGCTGTTCACAAGTTTGGGGAGGGTCTTAAATAGTCAGAAAAGGCTGGCAAAAGAGATAATTAATCCACACATGTGAAGCTCATTTGTGCCTGAACTACTTCTTAATACTTTAGGGGGACCAAACAGAATGCTGGTGGTTTGAGGGGTTGAATAATAATTGACCCACACTTTTATGTTTAAAATTTATTAAAATTCAACTGAGCAACATAACTTTTTGGTTTGTAAGATTTATACTTCTGTTAATAAATCCTACTCTCGTTTGCAGTTTGAAGGCTCTAACTTATTTGCATCTTATCAAACTACCTAAATCTGCAGGGGGTTGAATACTACTTGTAGGCACTGTATGAGTCTTCCTTTCTTTGGTGCTTTTCTATGGTGTTTCCAAGGGGGCATTGCTCACAGTTTCCTAGTGTTTTTAGGCTCCTTTGCATTAGCAAAGATCATAAAAATAATTACTGAGTAAAAAACAAAAATAATATCTCTGGAACTGTATGGTAGATTAGGAAAATATTATAAAGCATAGGAACTATATGGCAAAAGCCGGCAGCAGTGGAATTGTGCTTTGCAACTCCATTTAAGTGGTTTAAGTCACAAATATTATTGGACTTGAGAACCACTTTATGTAAAACATGATGCAAATTGATTTCAATGGGTAATCTACTTAATCCACCAATGAGAAGTCCTTCAGAGGAAAATAAAGTTTGTATTCGCCACGTTTACTAAAAGTAAGAAAACACAATTAGAACCAACCCCATATTCTTAAAAATGTATAACATCAAAATATGGACCTAGAAGGGACAGTGTTTTTCTGGATCCTCGCTGCTCATACAGTGGAAGAAAGACAATCCTTCGGAGATGATGGTCAAAATCCTGGCTTAATCCAACACGTTTCGGAGCTACACCTCGCTCCTTCCTCAGGTGATCAAAAGCACGGATACAGAAAAACACTGTCCCTTCTAGGTCCATTGCTTGTTTCCACTACATGACAGTGGAGTGTTACGCTTACACACTGGTTGTGGATCACACAACCATACCTGGTGAGCAGCTTCTTTTTTGTTCTATTGGAGTTGTCTCAAGGATAAGACCCTATTGTGCTCTCCTTCTTTCCCCACAGTTTCTTCTGTCTTTCGTAACATCAAAATATACATTTTATATGTGACCCCTATATTCAGTGCAGATGACATACATTACTATGAAGGCATAGCAATCATAAACATAAGTAATATGGGTTTATAAAATATTTAGCTACAATAATAAGTTCAAACAACTGATAAAAATAGCAAATTAAATAATAACCATTCTAAGTTATTCTAAGTTAAGTTATTGGAAGGGTTAATCTTGTAAGTTTAATGGTTATACCATTAAATTCTAACTTGCTGACATTTCACAAATAAGGAACCTGCAACAAATGGACTGTGGACCACATTCCTCAGTAATTACTGAAGGATAGTGATGAGCGGATCCATGGATGTTCGGGTTCTGGGGGTTCAGGCGGACTGATTGCCAAATCATTCAATTCCCTTATAAAAGACTGTGTTTGGCATCAAACAACTGATAGCCTGAGGTCAAACACAGCCTTTTTAGGGTAAAGTGAAGAATTTGGCAATCACTTGTTTGAGGCCACAAAAAGCCTTTTTAGAGGAAACTGAAGGATTTGGCAATCCCTTGCTTGAGGTCCAGAACATCCACACAGAAAGTGAGGGGGGCAAAATGGACTCCAACGCTCCTTTGACCTCTCTCCAGTTCCTCACCTCATTAAACATGTCCCGCCCGCTATCCTACAAAGTCAGGAGGCAGAAGAAAGCATCACTTAAAATGAGTAATGCTCCAATTAGTTACCGAACAAAGCCGCGTTTGCAAACTTTTAGTAAATTGTTCGCGTTTCTGATCACGAACCACATCTACAATGTTCGTGCTGAATTAGAAATTTGCAAATATGTTCAGGGAAAGTTTGCTCATCTCTCTGAACCCCTGCAAGACTCAACAAGAGAGTGGTGTACTCTTCCACATATGGAGGCTGAATATAATATATGTTTATTGCCATTGTAGATTTTTTATATGTTGATATATTTTACATCATTTCCCATCTTGTATGTTTTTATTTCCCTTTTTATGTATTTTTTTACTATTATTGCAGTAAAATGCATTATATTATTTAGCCATTGTGCGGGAATCTATTTAGTCCAGCATCTTCAACTTCATTATAACAGCAAACAGAAGTAAATGTAAAAGTACAACATGTTCTTGTAGATCTTACCAGAAGCTGAGGTGAACAGTGCGGAAAACAATCAATACTTCTGTTGCTGGTGGCAACCGTATAGTGTTCAGGATTTTTTTGGTATATTCGCAAACCTCTACTGCATCAACACTCAAAGACAAAATCTTCAAAATGTAAAGGCACCGTCACACACGGCAATTTTGCTAGCAATTTCACTTCCAATTCACTGGTTATTCATGGACACATTGTTCTATTTTGTTGCCGTGTACAAATGGAACAATGTGTCCATGATTTCACTGCAACTAGCAAATTGACAGTGAAATTGCCTAGCAATATTGCCGCATGTGACGGTACCTTAAGAGACAGCAGAATAAGGGAGAATTCAAGGAAAGAGCATTAATATCTGATATTACATGCAGAATAGTGCTGATGGTGGGCCTATAGAAAAAAAAACAACCTACAAGGACATAAAATCAGAAAACTCACCATTAACAGCCAAAGGTCTGATACCCAATGCACTTAGCAGGACGCCACAGGCCCCAGTGATGGAGGCAACACAGGTACAAATCACTCTTAACCTGCCATGACATGGGGAGGCGATTGGTGGTATTTTATATGCACACAGATGAAGTTTCCATAGGGCGTAAGTCAGTCGATATTTTGCACCTGTGCTGCCTCTATCACTTGGGCCTGTGGCAATCTGCTAAGTGCATTGGATATTAGGCCTAGAGGACCAGCGGAAGAGCAGTCCCATGTGCATAACATACAGATGTAGTTCCAAATTGATAACTTACACATTGCCTGAACTAGATGCAACTTTAAATATTTAAACAAGTCTTTTACCTATTTTTTATTTACATGTATTGCAAAACCAGTAACTGCATGATTGTGCTTCTCGTTATCACTCCAAAAAGTAGAAAGGCACCGCAAAATATGCATTGGGACAGGGACAGACACTATTACAGGCACTGTTGAACTACCTCTTTGTTTGGATTTATTACTATTTGATATGTTTCATTATAATCAATGGTTGGTAATTTGTATCAATATTGACTAATACTACTGTATGTGCACTTTATCCATTTTCTTACCAAACACACTTAAATAATTTATATTTCCACTTTTGGACATCATTAAATAAAAATAGCTTTACCTCTTTATTTGTTTTGTTATTTGGTACTTATTTACTATATGTTATATTATCTATATACAAATTGCTTTTTATGTTTACTTACATATAGTTTATATTGTTAACATCGTAAATCATGATTCCCTGAAACCAGCCCTATTGTACAGTTAGGGCCAGAAATATTTGGACAGTGACACAAGTTTTGTTATTTTAGCTGTTTACAAAAACATGTTCAGAAATACAATTATATATATAATATGGGCTGAAAGTGCACACTCCCAGCTGCAATATGAGAGTTTCCACATCCAAATCGGAGAAAGGGTTTAGGAATCATAGCTCTGTAATGCATAGCCTCCTCTTTTTCAAGGGACCAAAAGTAATTGGACAATGGACTCTAAGGGCTGCAATTAACTCTGAAGGCGTCTCCCTCGTTAACCTGTAATCAATGAAGTAGTTAAAAGGTCAGGGGTGGATTCCAGGTGTGTGGTTTTGCATTTGGAAGCTGTTGCTGTGACCAGACAACATGTGGTCAAAGGAACTCTCAATTGAGGTGAAGCAGAACATCCTGAGGCTGAAAAAAAAGAAAAAATCCATCTGAGAGAAAGCAGACATGCTTGGAGTAGCAAAATCAACAGTTGGGTACATTCTGAGAAAAAAGGAATTGACTGGTGAGCTTGGGAACTCTAAAAGGCCTGGGCGTCCACGGATGACAACAGTGGTGGATGATCGCCGCATACTTTATTTGGTGAAGAAGAACCTGTTCACAACATCAACTGAAGTCCAGAACACTCTCAGTGAAGTAGGTGTATCTGTCTCTAAGTCAACAGTAAAGAGAAGACTCCATGACAGTAAATACAAAGGGTTTACATCTAGATGCAAACCATTCATCAATTCCAAAAATAGACAGGCCAGAGTTAAATTTGCTGAAAAACACCTCAAGAAGCCAGCGCAGTTCTGGAAAAGTATTCTATGGACAGATGAGACAAAGATCAACCTGTACCAGAATGATGGGAAGAAAAAAGTTTGGAGAAGAAAGGGAACAGCACATGATCCAAGGCACACCACATCCTCTGTAAAACATGGTGGAGGCAACGTGATGGCATGGGCATGCATGGCTTTCAATGGCACTGGGTCACTTGTGTTTATTGATGACATAACAGCAGACAAGAGTAGCCGGATGAATTCTGAAGTGTACCGGGATATACTTTCAGCCCAGATTCAGCCAAATGCTGCAAAGTTGATTGGACGGCGCTTCATAGTACAGATGGACAATGACCCCAAGCATACAGCCAAAGCTACCCAGGAGTTCATGAGTGCAAAAAAGTGGAACATTCTGCAATGGCCAAGTCAATCACCAGATCTTAACCCAATTGAGCATGCATTTCACCTGCTCTAATCCAGACTTAAGACGTAAAGACCCACAAACAAGCAAGACCTGAAGGCTGCGGCTGTAAAGGCCTGGCAAGGCATTAAGAAGGAGGAAACCCAGCGTTTGGTGATGTCCATGGGTTCCAGACTTAAGGCAGTGATTGCCTCCAAAGGATTCGCAACAAAATATTGAAAATAAAAATATTTTGTTTGGGTTATGTTTATTTGTCCAATTACTTTTGACCTCCTAAAATGTGGAGTGTTTGTAAAGAAATGTGTACAATTCCTACATTTTCTATCAGATATTTTTGTTCAACCCTTCAAATTAAACGTTACAATCTGCACTTGAATTCTGTTGTAGAGGTTTCATTTGAAATCCAATGTGGTGGCATGCAGAGCCCAACTCGCGAAAATTATGTCACTGTCCAAATATTTCTGGCCCTAACTGTATATTTTTCAGACTATAAGACTCACTGGACCATATGATGCACATAGGTGTTACTGACACTGTTATTAGGGTAATGTCTCCCAACCTTGTACTAATGTCCCCATCCTGGGCCCATTCCTGGTATATATGTCCCGTATCCTGCTGAATATGTCCTCCATCTTTGTCCCACCCTAGTTATTAGATTCCCATCCTGGTATATATGGCCCTGATCCTTGGCTCATCCTTGTATATATGGCCCCATCCTGATCCTTGTGCTATTATGGCATATATGGCCCCATCCTGGTATATATGGCCCTAATCCTGGGGCCATTCTGGTATACATGTCCCCCATAATACTATATACGGCCCTCATCCTGAGCCCATCCTAGTATATATGGCCCCATACTGGCATACGGCCCCATCCTGGTTAGAGATGATGGAACACTTTAATGTTTAGGTCCGGTTCAGTTCACCAAACAACAGAGAGTTCGAAGAATTGTTCATCAAATCCCATTGAAATCAATGGCAGGCAACATCAAACACATAGAAAACACTTTCAAAGGGGTCCAAAAGCTACCAAACTGCTCATATTAGTGGCAAACACGAGGAAAAGTGGCAACAATCCACCCACAGTGCAAATAGTATCATGGTGTCGCCGGGGAAATGAGACAGTCTATGCCAGCATGCACACTCTTCAAAATCAGTAAAAAATAGGAGGTGGATCACATTCACTTACATTTCAGAGGTGGGTGAAACTCAGAATTGACAGATGGATGAGTCACAGGGGAAAAGTGGCAGCAGTTATTAAACTTTGGAAATGCACACTATGGGTACAAGATACAAGGCCTGGTCTCAGAATTTCAAAGTTCAAAATGGAGTAAAAGAAGGATGAGTGACAGGTGTAGAGTAGACATGTCACTCAGAGAGCTCTGCTCAAGTCATGCACCACACAGCAAGGAATCCCCAATATGAGTCACCACTTTTCAAAAAACTAGTGGCAGACCATAGCAAAGTAGAATCCATCTTATTGTTTTCGTATTGGGCCACAATAGCAACAAGGCAGGAGGCCAGGGCCCAGCATTTTAAGGTTGAATATTCAGGAAGAGGTGCAGGCGTGTCAGGAATAGATATTGTTCTCAGAGAGTCCTGCTCAAGTTATGCACCACACAGCTAATTGACCCCAAGATTAGGGCTGGGCGAACCCGAACTGTAAACTTTGGGGTCTGTTCGGGCACAGAACCTAAACACGGACTTAACTGGGAAGTCTGTGTGACAGTTCAGGTTTGGTGTGGGAATGGGGAGCTGTAAAAAGAAAGAAAATAGTGATTAAACATAAGCATTATATTTACCGGCCGCTTGTACTTCCATGGCCGCTCATTAACTTCCTGGTTATTCACTGCTGAGGGACAGAACCGCCAATCACAGACGTTGTTACAGAGAGAGAACATCTGTGATTGGCTGTTGGAGTAATCTGGAAACAGTCCATACATTCTAGCATGGTAGATGCTAGAATATATGAGCTGTTTTCAGGTTACTTCAACAGCCAATGACAGAGGCCCATTCTCTGTGACAGCGTCCATGATCGGCTGTTGGGTCCCTCACCCACTGACTGACATCATAGTACTGTAAAAATAAATATATAATTTAAAAAAATGAAGTAGTGCTTCGCTGTATTTTTGATTCTCAGCACGGATAAAAGCGGACTGCTACGGGATGCCATCCCCAGCTGCCAGGCTTTAACTTGGCTGCCAATCAAAATACAGGGAAGTTCATTATGTTTTTTTAATTATTTAAATAAATAATTAAAAAAAAATGTGTGTGCTTCGCTCTATTTTTGATTGCCAGCCAAGGTAAAACCCAGGCAGCTGGATTCTGGGATTCTCAGCGTGGTAAACCCCCAAGCATTCTAAGCCTCACACGCTGAAAATCGCGCATTCTTTCTTAGCACTATTTTCAGGCGCTCTACCTGGCTCTTCTAGTGGCCCTGGTGGCGGTGGCATGCTAGACAATAATGGAGTTGATACCAGTTATTTAATGCCAGCTGGTCCAAGCCCAAGATTCATAATGTTGGGCCAATGTTAGATCGGCCCATTATGAATCTCTAGTAAACATTTAAAAAATAAACCCAACACAGAGAAAAAACTTTTAATTGGAATAAAAGACAAAGAAATCCCTGGTTTCCATCATTATTAACCAAAAAACAAAACCATCCGATGATAATCCACAGGTCTGTCCCTTAGCAAACATGCTTAGCCTGCTACATTGCTGTGAGCAGACACATGTTTGTTCACAGTGAGTAGCAAGCTCACACTGACACCGGGTGTGATCCGGGTACCATGAGAAGGTTCATCCCAGTTCACAGCAGAACTGCATCAGCTATGAACTCAGATGAACTCGACTCTGACGTCCCAGCACCTACTGCTGAGAAATTGACTTCAAGGAGTAACTGGAAGAGAAAATATGCGGTGCACATAGGCTTCACCTATGTAAGAATTAGTATAAGGCAATTTAAGGTGATTTTTGCTCACCTTAAATGGTTTTGAAGAGTCACAACCATTATCAAAACCTATGATATCTCGTGATATCACAAAGTCCACGGTATGCTGCAGTCTCCCCGAGTATCTGGATCGAGAAACTGACTTTGGCAGATTCCCACTTGCTTCCTACACAGCCTCTTCCAACAAGCTTGCACAACAGAAAGGTGATCAATATTTTCTTCATCTGCTGACTCTTTGAAGCCCATCGCCTCTTCTTCCTCATCCTCCTTCATTTCTTCCATGGCTGCTGCCCCTTCATCAACAGTTTGGTCATTACCATGAGCCCCCGTCGAATGTTCCACACCACCCTCCCATGCCACCTGCTTCTGTGTTGATGACAGTCCAGACCTTTCAGATCTTGTTATCTCTTCCCCATCCTCCTCTCCCTTTTGTACCACCACCTGACTCTGCACACTGGTTAAAGTGTGTTCCATCATGTAGATGACAGGAATAGTAATTCTGATAGTGGCATTGTCAGCGCTAAAGATCTTAGTAGCCATTTCCAAACTGTGCAAAGGGTGCAGAGGTCCTTGAACTGTGCCCACTCCATCATTGTGATTTGCCCCACCTCCAGATTGCTTTGGATCAGGCTATACATCATAACATACTGTACCAGGGCTCTTCCAAGATGCTACAGTCACTGCAACATGTGCAGAGTTGAATTCCATCATGTCTGCACATCGTATATCAGGCGGTTAACCAGTAGGCCGAGAGACCTCTGTAGTAATGGAAGTCATTGAGCCATGGGTGCGAACGGCAGAAGCGAGCACACATCAATCGTATCCCCTGCAGCAGTGCATCTAGGCTGGAAAAGTGACCTAGAAATTGAGGTTGAGGACATGATCATACAAGGCATGTGTGTGAACTTGCCAGGTTCGCAGTGTTGTCGCTCATGGCCTTCCCTGGGCTGCAGGGTCAGTGGTGATAGCCAATGAGAGATTCACCAAAATTTTTGTTTAAGAGATATCCAGTTAACTATGGGCAAAGACATCAGGAAAAACTCATAAAATGGATAGTTATCTGTATGCTTTAAAATCCAGTGTAGACTAGTGATTCAAATAATGCAAACCCAACCCCACACATTACAAGACACACAGCACATCTAGCATTTAAGAGAGAGGATAAAAGGAAAGAGTCTTCGTTGTTTAAATAGTTATGTCCATCAGTAGGTCACAGATTGATATGCAATCATCCCTAGATAAATATAGACATACGAGTATACTTCCAGATCTTTTTATGTAAAGAAAAGGATGATTCCTTTTATGATATGTCCATACAGTCTGTGTTTCAGTAACTCAAGTACTTGGTCACTAATAGTAGTGAGCTCTCCAAAATTTTTACTGTACATTGAAGTCAATTGATCAAAGTCTTACACCCCCGTCCAGGTTCCCAAGATAGGGTAGAAGAGATGAAACATTAGTATCTGACCATCAATAGTGTTCTCACACCCCGCTCGACGAGTTTCGCCTCTTCTAGTTATAAGAGGCTCATCAGGGGCAATAGTAGTAATTCAAGATACAATAGATACATCAACTGATAGTACAGGTCCTCTGATACGATAGGGTGACCTGATATATTGTGAGCCTAGATCACCAGACACGTCCATGGAAAACAGGAGGGAACTTGTGAACAGATAGGAATGTATACAGACACTTCTTTTTGGGAATGGTTTTGTCCTGATGAGAAATCCCTCTGAAAAGAATACAAAATATCAGAGCAACTATCTACCCCATATCTCATAAAGTTTGCTACTTGCCACTATATGCCAGTAGAGGGAGGAAATTTTACCATGATGGCAATATTATTTTTAGTACACCCAGAGTGTAAAGAATCAAACATTAAGTGCCAGCTTGGATATGGTGAAGTTCAAGCACTTAGCTTTGACATGGGTAGAAGGAAATGGTATTTTACTTGACCACATCTGCGGGTTTGAGGGATGTCTGCTGCACTGAAAGGGTGAAGTAAGGTGTACATGACAAACTGCTGGACTCCGTGGGAGGTGCAGACGGAGATGCTAGGTTGGCTTCAGAAAGATGTGCTTTTCTTAATGTCTGACATCAGTCAACACCAGCAGGCGGGTCCACTTCCAAAACAACTGACGGGCTGTCAATCACACTTCCTGTTATGGGTAAACAGGTGAATGTTCTGCATCCGAAGGCCTGTGTGACAACAGAAAGAGAAATAAGCAAGAAAGTGCTTGATGGTGCAGTCAGTGGTGGTGACCTTCTAAGCCGCATTGTGAGCTTGTCACTGTAACTTATGCTGCATGTCCATGTGACGGTTCATGCAATTCAAGTAGTCAAATTATTGACTTTTTTTCCTCTACTCAGATTTAGTTGACAAATTTGTCAGATAACGCCGCAGATATAAAAAAAAGATTATACTCACCTTTTCTCTGCTCCCCAGATGCCTGCAACTGTAAGCAGGCAGCACACAACGTCACTGTCATGCATGCCATCTTACACCGATGTGTCTTAAAAGTGATAGGACAGCTTTATTCTTTGGGTCAGTATGATTACAGCGATACCACACATATAGTTATTTTTATGTTTGGGTCATCCATTGTGATATGTAAGAAAAAAGGCCCAGGCTAGGCAAGGCTTGTCGCACAAGTGAACTGCAGGACCGCCACTGCAGCTGCTCAGAGATACAGTTGTGGCAGAGGACGCAATACTTGGTGTGGTTACAGCACGCCATCTGTGTTTGGGAAGCCCACCTCCTCCCTTTATCAAACATCTCCCACCCGCTATTCTAGAACACTGACAGTCATCATAACATAGAACAGAAGCATTAGTGCAAATGCACTAATGCTTTTTATAACAGTTGCCAAACATAAACCCGAACTTGCCGACTTTTCACCAAAATGTTCGTGTTCAAGGGGCCTAGAAAACAATGCACAATTCAAGCTGGATTTGAAATTGGTGAACATGCTTGAGCAAAGTTTGGTCATCACTAATTCTTGTACACATGGCACTCATCCTGCACCCATCCTGGTGTATATGTCCTCCATCATGGACCCATCCTTGTATATATGGCTCGCATCACGCCGCAGATATAAAAAAAAGATTATACTCACCTTTTCTCTGCTCCCCAGATGCCTGCAACTGTAAGCAGGCAGCACACAACGTCACTGTCATGCATGCCATCTTACACCGATGTGTCTTAAAAGTGATAGGACAGCTTTATTCTTTGGGTCAGTATGATTACAGCGATACCACACATATAGTTATTTTTATGTTTTGCCACTTTTACACCATGTAAACTATTTTATAGAAAAAAAATAGAATTTTGCATTGCTGTATTCTGAGAGCTATAGCTTTTTTATTTTTTTGCTGATGGCGCTGTATGAAGGCTTGTTTTTTGCAGGACAAGATTACATTTTCAGTTGTACCATTTACATTTATATATGACTTTTTGATTGTGTTTTATTCAACTATTTTTGTCAGCCATATGATGAAAATACGTAGTTTTTGCTACGATTTTTATTTTTGGTAAGGTGTTCACTGAAGGGTTAACTAGTGTGACAGTTGTAGAGAACGGGTTGCTACTTACTCGGCGATACCAAATATGTGCAGTTTTTTAACATAAATATCTGTCTATTGGAATATTTTTTTCCTGTTCTTTATTTTCTATTTTTTTTTTTTAAATGGTATTATTTTTTTACCAGGTCCCATGTGTGACACTGCGGCTGCGATATTGCAGCTGCAATAAGAGCAGTGAAAGGTATTGTATTTCAATGATTGATCATTGCAATACAGTGCAGCTGACAGAGTTGCACTGTCAGAAGCTTCAGGGATCATGCTGCAGTCATGCTCCCTGAGACTTGCAGTAGTCTGGTGACCCCGTCGTCCTCATGACAACCTTGGATCAACATGGCAACTATTAGGCCCTCGCAATTACATCGTAGGAGTGCTGACCAGAGGGAAAAGGGTGCACAATCCCTCTCCCAAAGTGGCGTGATCCATATTAATTGCAGCATTTAAGAGGTTAAACAACCACGGACTGAACGAGGACTCCATCAGGCGAGTAAATATTCTTATTTCTTTTATCATTTAAACCAAGGAGCCTACACAGATGTGCTCTCTTTTCTTTTTGTTTTGCATGATTACATAAAGTGACATTGATCAAATTTCCAAAATTTGGCCTGGTCATTAAAGTTCAAATTGACTTGGTCACTAAGGGGTTAAAAGTGGGCAACCCATTTTAATGTTGATTTTAGATGATGCATTTCTTGCACAAGCTGGTGTATTCTGATGTAAAAGACTCTCCTAAATGATGCATGCCACATACATAATATTTTTAATTTGGTTTAGTAAATCTCCCCCAATGTGTTATGCTTACAACGCCACCAATAAAAGACATTTACTGTCAGTCTCAGGCTCTGGACAAAGTGTGTTAATTATTCCAGGTGTAGTCCAAAAAATATTCTGGAAAATATCTGTTTAATTTTCAAGAAATTTTCACCTACTACCTACTCTGAATTCTATTGAGACCAGGAGTGCAACAGATTACAGAAGTAAAGCTTTTATCATCTTAATATATTACAATCATCATATTACATATCACTGTGTTTGTAAAATTGCTCATTTTGTCCTTCTACCTAGTTAATTCCTCAGTTTTCCAGAAGGCATATGACATTACGTTGTCACAGACTGGCTGAATCCTTGTAGGCTCTATGGAAAAATAGGAAGTCACTTTTCCCTGAATGAGTCATGAGTCTCTGCAAAAGTATCTTGCAGGAAGGGGGCATGGGGGGAGAAGTTGAAGCAAGGTATGGAGTTGACGAGGGGAATAATTCACGCAGGGACAAGAGACTTCATGTTTTTACATAGAGTAGAGAAAGGAGAAGAATTTACTCGGTTATAAGGTAAAATGAGCAATTGTAAGTACACAATGTAATATAATATGATGATTGCAATATTATAAGAGAATAAAAACTTTAATGGGAGTGCTTATTTCATTGTGACGTGTTAGTATGGCAGTGAAGAATATGAGGTATGTAGGAACGTCAGCCAAGTGCCTAAACTATAATAGATTAAATAATTAGATTACCATATAAGACATTCTGCAACAATGTAACTAGGGCTACATATAGTACAGGGTGATAGATCACATAATGTCTCGTCAAAATTCAAAAGCTGAAGTGAAAATATACAGTGCCTTGTTAAAGTATTTGGCCCCTTGAATATTTCAACCTTCTGCCACATTTCAGGCTTCAAACATAAAGATATAAAATTCTACATTTTTTGTGAAGAATCAACAAGTGGGACACAATCGTGAAGTGGAACGAAATTTATTGGATATTTTAAACTATTTTAACAAATAAAATACTGAAAAGTGGGGCATGCAATATTATTTGGCCCCCTTGAGTTGATTCTTTGTAGCACCACCTTTTGCTGCGATTACAGCTGCAAGTCGCTTGGGGTATGTCTCTATCAGTTTTACACATTGAGAGACTCTGGGATTCTTGCCCATTCTTCCTTGCAAAACAGCTTGAGCTCAATGTGGTTGGATGGAGAGCGTTTGTTAACAGCAGTTTTCAGCTCTTTACACAGATTCTCGATTGGATTCAGGTCTGGACTGTGACTTGGCCATTCTAACACCTGGATACGTTTATTTTTGAACCATTCCATTGTAGATTTTGTTTTTATTTTCTTGTTGGAAGATAAATCTTCGTCCCAGTCTCAGGTCTTTTGCAGACTCCAACAGGTTTTCTTCCAGAATGGTCCTGTACGCCAAATATATTTTGCATTGTGGCCAAAAAGTTTGATTTTGGTTTCATCTAACCAGAGCACCTTATTCCACATGTTTGCGGTGTCTCCCAGGTGGCTTGTTGCAAACTTTAAACAAGACTTTTTATGGATATCTTTGAGAAATGGCTTTCTTCTTGACACTCTTCCATAAAGGCCACATTTGTGCAGTGTATGACTGATTGTTGTCCTATGGGCAGACTCTCTCATCTCAGCTGTAGATTCTGCAGTTCATCCACAGTGATCATGGGCCTTTTGGCTGCATTTCTCATCAGTCTTCTCCTTGTTTGAGATGAAAGTTTAGAGGGACGGACAGGTCTTGGTAGATTTGCAGTGGTCTGATACTCCTTCCATTTCAATATGATCGCTTGCACTGTGCTCCTTGAGATGTTTAAAACTTGGGAAATCTTTTTGTATCCAAATCCAGCTTTAAACTTCGCCACAACAGTTCTCAGACCTGCCTGGTGTGTTCCTTGGTTTTAATGATGCATTTATATGGAGACTTGGTTACACACAGGTGGATTCTATTTATCATTACCAGTCATTTAGGACAATACTGGATTATTCAGAGATCCTCACTGAACTTCTGGAGTGAGTTTGCTGCACTGAAAGTAAAGGGGCTGAATAATATTGCACGCCCCACTTTTCAGTTTTTTATTTTTTTAAAAAGTTTAAAGTATTCAAAAAATGTTGTTCCACTTCACGATCGTGTCCCACTTGTTGTTGATTCTTTAAAAAAAAAAATAGAATTTTATATCTTTATGTTTGAAGCCTGGAATGTGGCAAAAGGTTGAAAAATTCAAGGGGGCCAAATACTTTCACAATGCACTGTAGATTTGGTGCCTGTGACACAGGCATTGATGCGGGCTCATGTCTGTCAATTTTGCTTTGTAGACATAAGGCTTTTGAACTCTAGAATGTTGTAAAATAACAGTAAATTATCTGTTATCAGCGCAGATCAATAAGACAGATATAAAGACTCTGTTTTTATTCATAACCTTATATTATGTGTGCCCCAATTCTCACATGTAAGGAGAATCAAACTTAACAATTACGTGCACGGTGACCATTTATCATGTGGCTTTCAGTGCTAAGTGACATAAGACCATGTAACTGGCCACTTCAGAATTTTGTACACATATGTATTGATTAGTTTTGACATGAAACTGAGTCAATTACCCTGTGAGAGACACCGCTTAATTGGCAGTGTGCAGTTCGTTTTGTTTTCTTAGTATTTTCCTCCTGATCTTTGCCCTTTTAAGGCAGCCAAACACCTTGTGAAAATAAATATTTCATCAATACAGAATGTGGATGTATTAGATGAAGCCTTCTTTTCTTCAAAGATACAGAAATTTTTATAACTACATTTTAAATTATTTTGTTTTCTTATATAAAAGACTGTTCACATTTGCCTTTTATATAATTTCAGTGCTATTGTTGCCACTAAATACCATCATGCAGAGAGAAAGCTAATGGACCCATTATAAACCGAGCCTTTAAATGTTTAGTAATTAGTCTTCAGAACATAACAAACCAAACAATTTTCAGGGCACTGTCACTATGGTAATGTCATCATATTAAATTATTTCATTGCTTTCTAGGTCTTAAAGAAGCACTCACATTGTACATTTTATAGGCTAACCTTTTGAATGTGTATGTAATTTGGTGAAAGTGTATTAATATGCTCACATTTCATCGTCTTCTTCGATGTCCAGCACCGCTCTGGTTCTCTTCAGAGTCATGTGACTGAAGTTCTGACTCTCCAGCTCACACAGGGCCGTATTTACAGTTAGGCACTTTCATATCGCCAGGGGAGAGTTTTTTTAAAATTATTTTTTTTTTTACTTCCCTGCCCTCCCCGAGACTCTATATGAAAACTGGAGTCTTTGTGGCGGAGGTGAGGGGGGGTGTCACCGCCGGTGCAGAGCGCAGTGCCAGCATTGCATTGCAGCCTGCAGGTGCCCCGACAGTGAGAGTGCTCCTGTCACCGGGTCAGACAGGAAGCTGCTGGGAGCTGTATGGAACCCGCACTTCTGGGTTCCGTACAGCTGTTCCTTACTGTTCCGCGGTGGCTCCCAAGTGCTGCTGCGCTGGTGTGATGGCGGTGAGATGGATCCGGAGGACGGGGAGCCGGCGGTGGTGCAGCGGTGGAGGCGCAGCTGGCACCCCCGCACGCTGCAGCTACCGCCGGAGATCCTGGTGGAGATCTTCCCCTGCCTGCCCGGCACCGAACTGTTGCTGATCGCCCTGGTGTGCCGGAAGTTCCCCCAGATCCTCAGCACCCACAATCTGGAGGAGACGGTGCAAACAGGGTGAGGCTCAGACACCATGGAGGAGGCGGGAACACCGGGGAGGAGATGGGGCTACAAAAAGCAGGGGATCTGTCCACACCGGGGGGATCTGTCCACACCAGGGGGATCTGTACTCACTCAGGGGATAAAGAAGAGGAGCAGCAGGGGGGGCCAGAGGAGAGGAGGACAGAGGAGAGGAGGACGGGAGTGTAGGAGGAAAGAAGAGCAGCAGGAGAGAAAGAGGAGAGTTGGATGGGGGTGCAGGAGAACAGAGCAGCAGGAGGGACAGATGAGAGGAGGACGGGGTGCAGGAGGACAGAGGAGAGGAGGATGGGGGTGCAGGAGGAGGATGGGGGTGCAGGAGGACAGAGGAGCAGCAGGAGGGACAGAGGAGAGGATGGGGGTGCAGGAAAACAGAGGAACAGCAGGAGGGACAGAGGAGAGAAGGACGGGGGTGTAGGAGGGACAGAGGAGAGGAGGATGAGGGCGCAGGAAGACAGAGGGACAGCAGGAAGGACAGAGGAGAGGAGGACAGGGGTGCAGGAGGATAGAGGAGCAGCAGGAGGGGCAGAGGAGAGGAGGATGGGGTGCAGAAGCATAGAGGAGCAGCAGGAGGGACAGAGGAGGACGAGGGTGCAGGAGGACAGGAGCAGCAGGAGGGACAGAGGAGAAGAGAACTGGGGTGCAGCAGGACAGAGGAGCAGCAGGAGGGACAGAGGAGAGGAGGACGGGGGTGCAGGAGGACTGGGGCTTTGGCTGGCGTTGTGTGTGGTGATAATGGCGGCTGTACCGTGTGTCTGCCTCCATGCAGCTGCCACCACCTTCCTGTGTTGGCAGGATGTGGCATGCTGGGAGTTGTTGTTCTCCTGCCTGTCCCAGGGGTTACTGTTTCTGGGCAGTGTGTTTGGTGCTGAGAGTTGTAGTTCTCCCAGGTGGGCTCAGTGTTGTCCCGCCGCCGTCTGTGGCCTATCTGTCTCTTCTGGGATGTCCTCAGCTGTGCACAGTGTACCACTATCTCCCTAGCTCCGTGCTGTGCACAGACAGTGTACCACCATGTCCTCAGCTCCGTGCTGTGCACAGACAGTGTACCACCATGTACCCAGTCCCCTGCTGTGCACAGACAGTGTGCCACCATGTCCTCAGCTCCGTGCTGTGCACAGACAGTGTGCCACCATGTCCTCAGCTTTGTGCTCAGCACAGACAGTGTACCACCATGTCCCTAGCTCCGTGCTGTGCACAGACAGTGTAGCACCATGTCCTCAGCTCCATGCCGTGCACAGTGTACCACCATGTCCTCAGCTCCGTGCTGTGCACAGTGTACCGTAAACTGTCTGTGCACAGCACAGAGCTGGGGAGATGGTGGTTCACTGCACAGCACAGAGCTGAGGACATGGTGGTACACTGTGCACAGCCGGAGCTGAGGACATGGTGGTACACTGTCTGTGCATAGCACAGAGCTGGGGACATGGTGGTACACAGCACAGAGCTGAGAACATGGTGGTACACTGTGCAAAGCACGGAGCTGAGGACATGGTGGTGCACTGTGCAAAGCACAGAGCTGAGGACATGGTGCTACACTGTCTGTGCACAGCACGGAGCTGAGGACATGGTAGTACACTGTCTGTGCACAGCACGGAGCTGGGGACATGGTGGTACACTGTCTGTGCATAGTACAAAAAATACTGACCAAATACTGAAGGTGTGAATGTGGCCTTATAGCGACTTGTGTCTCACACATAAACCCCTATGTGAGCGAGCAAGTCAGAATTGTTGTCATATAATACAAAAGAGGAAAGATGGTGCTGGAAACAGAGGGAGGCTAGGATCACACTTAGAAGGCACAATCCGGTAACTGCATCCATTACCGGATTCGGTTTTGGACTGTGCCTTCATACTTCTTAAAATTTGTGAAAATGCAATCTTCATTCCGGATCTGGATGCATTAATGAATCCAGTTTTGGAATAAGTATTTTTGCAATTCTCAAAACCGGATCCGGAACCGCATCCGGTACATTTATGTAACTTGCGGTATTGGATCTGGCCCCATAGGCGCCCATGTTAAAAAAAAAACGGATCCAGTTTTGCAACCGCTCCAAAAAAATGCAACCTGCTTGATTTTTACAGCAGGCTGCAAAACCGGTAACCGGATTGCCATTTGGGCAATCTGGTTTTTCTATTGCAGCCTATGGGCTGCGGATCCAGTTTTGAGCATTTTTAATGCTCAAAACCGGATCAGAATGTAAAAAAAAAACGCAAATGTGATCCTAGCCGGAGACAGTTAATGGTGAGAATATTACTACATATACAACATTACATACACATTCATAGATGTTTAGCCCATAAAAATTTTAAAAAGAGGTCTTCTTTATGTTTCACAGGACATATAAATGTAAGTTGGCCATACACATGAGATAGCAGTTTTTTAAATGTTCATTCTGCAGACAACTATAGCTTGACTCCCGACTCCCCCAAATGCATGAGAGTTTCGGGCTGTCATTACATCCTACACACAGTGGAGAAAATAAGTATTTGATACATTGGCGATTTTGCATGTTTTCCCACCAACAAAGAGAGATCTGTAATTTTTATCGTAGGTACACTTCAATTGTGAGAGACATAATCTGAAAAACAAATATCAGAAAATCATATTGCATGATTTTTAATAATTAAATTGCATATCATTGCATGAAAAATGTATTTGATCACCTACCATCCAATAATAATTCTATCTCACTGACCTGTTAGTTTTCCTTTAAGAAGCCCTCCTACTTTCCACTCATTACCTGTATTAATTGCAACTGTTTGAACTCATTACCTGTATAAAAGACACATGTCCAACCACTCTATCACACTCCAAACTCTCCGACATGGCCAAGACCAAAGAGCTGTGTACGGCCACCTGGGAAAAAATTACACTTGCACGAGGCTGGGATGAGCTACAGAACAATAGGCAAGCAGCTTGGTGAGACGGCAACAGCTGCGGATACAATTATTAGAAAAAAAGGAAGAAATACAAGATGACTGTCAATCTTCCTTGGTCTGGGGCTCCGTGCAAGATCACGCCTTGTGGGGAAAAGATGACTCTGAGAAAGGTCATGAATCACCTCAGATCTACATGGGAGGACCAGGTTAATGACTTGAAGAGAGCTGGGAGCACAGTCTTAAAGATTACTGTAACACACAATACACTCATAGATTAAAATCCTGCAGGCCACACAAGGCCCCTATGCTTACACTAGCACATGTCCAGGCCCATTTAAAGTCTGCCAATGACCATCTGGATGATCCAGAGGAGGTATCAACTCCACTAAGCGGGTTTGGAGAAGGAAGAAGAATAAGTACATCCCCAAGAATACCGTCCTAACCGTGAAGTATGGGGATGCTTTTCTGCAAAGGCAACAGTACGATTGCAACGTACTGAAGGTAGGGTAGATGGGGTCAAGTATCATAAGATTCTCTGCTGTACTATATGCAAACTTGGTCAGGAATTACACTAAAAGTCTGACCTCAGCAATTGCAAACAAAGGTTCCTGTACCAAATATTAAGTTCTGTTTTTCTATTGCATCATACACTTATTTCAAGCAACAAAATGTAAATTAATAATATAAAAATCATTCAATGTGATTTTCTAAATTTCTTTTTAGATTCTGTCTCTCACAGGTGAAGAGTACCTACGATAAAAATTATAGACCTCTCCATTCTTTATAGGTGGGAAAACTTGCAAAATTGGCAGTGTATCAAATACTTATTTTCCTCACTATAGGAGTAACCTTTTTGTTTAGGCTACTCTTCCTGTGTGAGATGTAATGATACTCTGCTGCTCTAATCACACATGCAAGAGGTTGGGCCAGGAGATTAGAGGTGTTTGTCAATATTCATATCACACACTGACCTAAACCATTATTTGGGGACGTTTCGTTCTTTTTATTTTGAGTTTTGCTGTCTGCCTATTATTGGTCAGCAACATACAGAAAAAAGAAGTACACGCCCCTGGTGAAAATTGTCTCATAACACCTACTTGGGCTTAAAAAATGGTTCTCAGTAGCCTGGGTACCAGATATTTTGATTACTAAGATATCGACAATACAGAGGAAATAAAACCCCACAAGTTAAAGGAAATGTTAGATTTAAAACACCAGCAACTCTGACATTATATTATGCTGAAACATGTTTTTTGTTCATCTATTTATAATTCGAATGTTTTGCCTGATCCACTCGCATGCGATCGCGTGGTCATGTGGATACGCCAAATTGCGCCAGCGCTTTGCGAGCAGTTTAAGCATGCTATGCCGGCAGGGCATGGCGAGTGCTAGAGCGAAAGCATGGCGCGAAGCGCATTGCGGTCGAGCTCATCTTTAGAATCCGATGCATTGCACGGCACCAGCTAGTATACAATAAATGTAAAGGAATAGTTTGGCTGGGTTCATACATGCTTTCAGGGAATTCTACTTGTATGTTCCCTTTTAGGGCTAAATAAACGGAATTCATGTCCAAAAAGGATTAGCTGTCAGTGTTCAGAATGAAAAAATAGTTCTGCATGATGACATTTTTAAATTCTAACACCTGAATCCAGACAGACCTGTATTAATCAATCTACCCCTTCCATTTCCAAATGCATCAGTTATGCAACTCATCCATTTTGAACATGAATTCAACAGACATGCATCAACATTTATTCTAATTTAATGTAAAAATGTCACATTCTGTTTACCAGACTTACCCTATCTTCCTCATCTCTGAAATCTGGCATGGTGCTAATACAGAGGCTGACAGCTGTGATTGCCACAAAAGAAACCGACAAACAGGCAAAAATCTTTCCAGGAATCCCTGAGTGAGGGTTTTCAACCATGTCCCTGAGATGCTTCATGCACTGGGCTAAACGCCCACTGTCTTGCAAGGCACTTTGTGAATTCTCCTTGGAGGTGCCATATTCGCCTTCATACATCTTAGCTTCAGCTAATTCTTCCTCCTTCTGCTGCAGCTTTCTAAGGCAGCACCATTCTAATTGCTCTTCCTCTATCCCCCAGTATATAAGTTCATCCTGGAAAGAAAGGGCACACATCTCTCTTAGTATCCTTAGCTTCCCAGCTGCCAAGAAAGTCATAATAGTCCTAAAGGCACATGGGTTGCGGTCAAAGAAAAACTCATTGCAATTGATGTCATAATCATCACAAACATCCATGATTTCATCATAATTGTTGCAAGATTTAAGTTTTCCCAGCCGTGTTAATGGACAGTCTTCTAGTGTGGTCCATGGGATCCGGTACTTTATTCCCCCTACATTGATGATGACATGTCGCATCCTATCTTCCACTTGACCTCTATAACATCTCTCCTCTCCAGGCCGAAGAAGCTTAGCTGTTTTGTAAAAGACCCCTTTCCTGGTCCGGACTTCACATACATTCTCACTCACATTCTTAAACCTAAAGGAGGTGAAGTCGGCCTCTGCTTTTCCTGCCAGTAATGCCATTTCCTGATACATTGGCTTTCTTCATTTAGGCCACCACTCTTTCTAGAAGAAACGGTAGATGCTCTATCGAGGAAAGCAGCTCCAGATCTGAAAGAGAAGAGCATGTATTCATAATTTTAGCATTGTTTATAGTGGCAGAGTACATAAAATTAGTGGAATGTAAACAGAACAGGGAACAGTGCAGTCCAACAGCAATAACTTCAGATGCTGGTCAACGTTGCACGTGTTCACAAATCTCATGATGATTGTGTGAGGGAATGATCACAGTCAATGAATCAGAAGAGAGAAATTAACAGATATTGTAACACTGGAATGACTCCAAACTGAGGTCAACATTCTAGACCACAGATCTTGTACAATAAACTTAGACTGACTATGCTCACTGTAGTACATACTTGTTTACTTTTTATGGCTGTAAGCATTTGAGATAAATATGAATTTGTCTTTCTGCAGAGACAAAATAATCAGAGGAAAGATGCCACAAGATGAATGTGGTAATCACATAGGAAATAACGACCTGTTGTCGTGTGGGAATATGTAAGTGAACATAAGCCAAATTAGATCATCATGAAATATCATTAAGCCGCAAATAACAGAATGACTAGAGTCCCCAGCAAGAGTAATAAACCCTTTTTCAAAAATGTCGGAGGCATAAGGTTCTTTAAAGGGGTTGTCCCATGAACAAAGTTAATTTTAATGGGTTTGTCCACTACTAGGACATCCCAAACCGTATGTTTCCCACATTTTAAATAATAACACTTATACTCCCTCTGGTGCTATTTCAGCAGTGTTGACACGTCTCTCCTAGGACTGCGTAACTTGTTACGTCATCTGATCAATGCGCTCAATCAGTGGCAGCTTCACTCTCCCTGCCCTCTGAGAAATCATTTACATTTCATGGAAGTGAGTCCTACTGCTCTAACACCTCCTCCGGATGTACTGTATGTGATACTTATGAAGGCAAAGGGAGTGTAGAACCTGCTGATTGGCCACATGGATCACATCACATAATGCAGTTACATTATCTGGAGAGAAGCAGTGTCAACACTACTGGGAGAGTGCCAGAACCAGAGGTGAGTATAAGTGTTATTTTAAATGGGGAATACATATGGATTGAGAATGGGTTGAGTGAGTACAGGAAAACAAAATTTAATTAATAGATCTTGAAATAATAATTTTCATTATGAGATGTGTTAAAAAATGTACCTGTGTTGAGAGAATCTTAGAAATGTGTCCCTGCTATGTACTGTGTAATGCAGGGGTGCACAACTTCAGTCCTAAAGGGCCATCAACAGTTCATGTATTCAGGATTTTCTTAGCATTGTACAGATGTTGGAATCAACACTTGTGCAATACTAAGGAAATCCTGAAAACATCCACTGTCATAACACAGCTCGTAAACAGGGAGGACACAAAAAATGAAATAGATTGGACAGCATGGAATCACAACTGATGCTTTCTGTGAGGTAAAATAATTTCCCTTCCTGTTTTAAGCATGACGCAAACATCACAAATATGGCAGCCATAGTAGACTGCAATTGGTTTCCTACAATATCTCTTAGGGCCCTTTCACATCAGCGGTTTTTGAAATTTGCGGCAGATGCGGTGAAAAAACCACATCTGCCGCAATTACCGCATACCGGCTCCACTTGCGGCGCGGTTGCGGTAAACGCCATGCAAAGTATAGGCGTACTTGCGGCAGGTGCGGCAAGTGGGGTTTTGCACTTGCGGCAGGTGCGGCAGCGAAAAAAAACGCGGTTATTTTCGCTGCCGCACCTGCCGCAAGTACAAAACCGCACTTGCCGCAAGTACGCCTATACTTTGCATGGCGTTTACCGCAACCGCGCCGCAAGTGGAGCCGGTATGCGGTAATTGCGGCAGATGCGTTTTTTTCACCGCATCTGCCGCAAATTTCAAAAAACGCTGATGTGAAAGGGCCCTTATATTGTGGCTTCTTCAGTTGTAAACTGGGTACACTCCTTGGACTGTTCAGTTAATAACTGTAGATGGAGCCAGGTGTCATTTAACTGAACCCCTGCATTGTGCACATATCGACAATTTTCTCCTGTCATCTCTCATGCAGTGTTCATTGGGGAGTAGTGACAGGAGGTCTGGGTAGCGGTGAGAAGAACACAATGGCAGTGGCGGTGAGCCCTGGCAACTTGGCATTTTATTACCACCAATGCCAGACTACGTGTTTCATGTAGCGCGCCCGGAGGTCACAAATCCACCATCTCTATGAGGCCTTGTTCTTGCTTTGAGATGCATTGAGAGCTTGTGACATAAATTCTGACCTCCGGCCAGTCAGAAGTTATGGACACAAGATGGTGCCGCAGTACCAAAGTGGCATCTGTGATAGGTGAAGACCCTGGAAGATGAGTATATGACAGTGGACAGGCGTGTCTACATTTAAAGCACCACTCCAGCACTGAAAAAAAATTCTGACTCTCTGTATAATACACCCCACACACACTGCCCTCGCAATACTGTGCCCCCTTTCACAATTCCCCTCTATGCCCTACAATGTGCCCTCATAGTATTATCTTGCCCGAAACCTACTTCCTACCCCTCCATATTAAATGTCAGGACATATATTCTTCGGCTCCTTATCAGAGCTCTTACCATTCCCCACTATGACCTCCCACCTTCAAGAGGCACGGTGTTGGCAGCAGCAGTGTGACAAGGTACCGACGTGATATCATCATACTGCTGTATGCCGAGCTAGGAATGACAAGCACTCCTCTGCCCCAGTCCCAGTTGTCATGTATTCAAATATATTCAAGTTTTAAAGACGCAAATACATTTGGATTCAAGATGATAAGAACCAGTCTTCCAAAACGCAAAGGAACCTTTGACAGCTGCATTCAAAAGGTACAGTGCAGGTCCTCTGGGAGCGCTGAGCACATGGGGACTGGTCTGGGGGGCAAATACCCCCCGACTCAGCCCACCACTGGTTATGAGGCATTGTCCTTCTGTACTGTGAAGTGAGGTCTAATCATCCCAACTGCATTTGGTTAAATCTGAGCAGAACTGTACAATTCAGAATTCAGAATTGAGTCATAATTTTGCTACTAATTCCAAGTTTCATAGTTTCCATTAATACAGTATAGAGAGTGTTCAAGGCTTACTACAACTTTGAGTCATTTGAGTGTTTAAAAGTGTCTAGACACTTGAGATTCAGCACAGGCTGGAGCCACTTGTTATATATGGGTAATATGATTTTCAAAACAGTTTTTCTAAAAAATGTTGAGTCTCAAGCTATGATGTAAACCAAATCTGGCTAATGGCATTATTAATAAACAGGATGCTTAGCCTCAGATCTGGAATTTTCCTCAATAAGATTTTTAGTAATGTGCCATATACAAACAGAAATGAATACTGTGAACTATGAGATCTCTTCACTTTAGCAACTTATTTTCCAGTTGCTTTTTGCAAGAGCTGCTAATATTTTTCCACCAAATTGTCAGGTGAACAATTTTTCAGGTGACTTCTTTTTTTATAGAATAGTAATATTTGTTTAAATATTCTAACTTAGTTACTGAATTTGCAACCTTCATTTTAATATATGTCATACTATTTTGACCTCATATGTACTCAGAATGGCAGGTATGGGTTATGTTTCTACCCAGGCTTCTTCTCGTTTATCAATCTATGCTTTTAGAGTATAGTCCAAACTCCCAAAACTTTTGACATTTTGACAATATAAAGAAAAAAAAGAATGTCATTATTTGGAATCACTTCCAGCCATATTTTAATCTCAAAACAACATAGATCAGATATCAGAAGTTGAAATTTATTTTTTTTTTTTTAAATTACATGGAGCTTATGTAGCCTTCAGAGTGAATTAACCGGTCAACAGGTACCTGATGAAGGCCAGTTTATTTTAGCAATTGTGGCTGAAACGCATTGTTTTAAGAATATTTGTGAATTTTTTTATAGGAAATAATTACTTGAATAAACCTGAAAGAAATTGAAATCCAGCTGATTGGTTCCTAATGTGGGAGTGTTCACTTGCCCAGTTAACCCATTACTTGCCAAATTAGCAATTTTCCATTTCGAAAATTGGTGTATGAAAGCTCTCTGGGTTGAAGGATGTTCAATTAAAACTGACAATGACATGAATTCCTGTTTAGAAAACATTCATTTTACAAACACAACACAAAAAATTGGACCTAATTATAAAATCTTAGTTGCTAGAAGCAAAAGATTAGGTGTCCCAAAAAAAGGACATTGATAGATAATGGGTTAATTCACACTGAAGCTTAACTACAGACTCCCGGCTGAGAGATCCGATTCCTCCACACTGGAGCAGCATACCGCAGGTTCTCATCTTAGATCCCCAGGGATTGAGGTGCTATTACACAAAGATACATAGGTGAGTGGACTTGCCTAATCCTCCACGTTTGAACAAAAGATCTCTACGCTTAGGTCTGTGCCTTTTGCTTGGTCTGTGCCTTTTGCTTTATATCCCCCTTAGACCTACAGCCTCAAGGTTACGTGTTATAATTTAATGGAGAATATGTAACTCATTTCAAAATTGATGGCAATAATGTCTCAAAAAAATTAAACAGGGCCATGTCTGGCATGTTTTCTCTTTAATAGTCTGTAAAAGTCTGGAAAGTAAAAAGACCAAATGCTGGAATTTTGATAGAGGGATGTTTTCCAGTTCTTAGCTCTAGATTCTAGTCCTTGGTCTTTGCCAGATTTTTTTGATTTCATAACACTAGTCAACACAAAAAATCATCAGCAAAAGTAATATGTCTGTTTTATGGAGTTTGATGTGCTGATTCACAAAATATGCTTAGTTTTGCTCTATCACATAAAGTTTCTTAGATATAAGTATTTTTGGCATTACATTATTTCTGCATTTTCATTGCATGTGGTTTTTCCTATGTTATTCCCATTTCTTTGCTTGTCTTACTTCTGAATTATCTTAAGGGACAACATCAGTAAAGGTTTTAGTGAGTTTTATGGGAAGGAATATTGACAGTTAGTCAACCAATGACTGCTTCTTGGAAAGTCACACGTTATGGGCTGTAAGATTTGAGTCAGTCAGAAAAGGATGGTGATGGCAGCAAGGACTGGTATGTGAGACTCTGACAGGAGATAGACCTCTATAGGGATCTGAGCCCTGTCACAGTGAATAGAAGGGAAGGCAGCGGACAGCCGCCATTGTGAGAGGATTTTCACTACATTTCTAGGAGGGCAAATCGCCTCAGAGGGTAGAAAGCAGCTCAACCACTGAGGTGTAACTGAGTGAGGGACTCCACAGAGAGAGAATCTGAAAGCAGCCATTATCATACTGAAAAACTGCCTGTCGCAAATGTTCATCTGTAAGGAATAGGGCTGACCCCGTTTACCTCAGTAAAATCAGATCTAAATACAAGCTGCCTCTGTCATCTCTGGGAAAATATCGGCTCATCACATTTTTTTAGTTTTTCACCACCATTGAACTGAATTTACTCTACTGTTTGCTCAGAGGAAAAGGAGAAAAATGCCCCGACAGTGTATCAATGATAGACAGAGATGAGGGAGGAGATGTAGGGAGGTGCTGTGCCATGAAGAGCTTTGTGGGTGAGAACAAGCAATCTGAATTGGATCCTGTAGTGTATAGGCAGCCAGTGCAGTGACTGGCACAGAGCAGAGGCATCTGAATAACAATTGGCCAGATGGGTGATCCTGGCTTCTGCATTAAGGATGGACTGGAGAGGGGAAAGTTTAGAGAGGTGGAGGCCGATTAGTAGAGAATAGCAGAAGTCAAGGCGGGAATGGATTAGGGCCACAGTGAGGGTATTTGTTGTTTCCATGATGAGAAAGGGACGGACTCTAGAGATATTCTTCAGGTGCAAGTGACAAGAGCGGATGATAGATTGTGTATAGGAGGTGAAGGCGAGATCAGTTTCAAACATAACACCTAGACAGCGAGCCTGCTGCCTGTGTTATGTGGTGCAGTACACTGAAAGATGTCAGATTTAGGGAGGTTAGTGGAGGGTGGGAGCAGAAGTACTTCAGTTTTGGAAAGGTTGAGTTTCAAATAAAGAGCAGACATGATGTCCAAAACAGCAGCTAGACAGTCATTGGTGTTCTTTAATGCTGCAGGGGTAAGGTCAGGGGCTGAAGTGAATAGTGTGTGTGTCATCAGCATAAAGAAAAAACCTATTAAAGGGTAGAAAAGGGCGCAATAGGGTCTTATCTCTTAGATATCAGATAGTTCAAAAATGAGGTACTACTCACCTTATGCGGTTGTGTGCCCCACAACCAGTTTAAATGCTCAAAACAGCTGCTGCAGGATCCACTGTTCCATCAGGATCAATGTATGCATAAATCCAAAGGACCAGAGTTTACAAAATCCGTGCTGCTGAGTATAAGGAAGCATCACAATCTTGGTATATAAGAACGGTGCTTTATTTCTTCTACGCGTTTCGGGGCTGTCCCAGACCCTTCCTCAGGAATACCACCATAAACAATCTTTATGTATCTTTTTGTTTATGGTGGTATTCCTGAGGAAGAGGCTGGGACAGCCCCGAAACGCGTAGAAGGAAATAAAGCAACGTTCTCATATACCAAGATTGTGGTCCTCCCGTATCAGCATAAAGATGATACTGGAGGCCAAATCTGCTGATGGTGTGTCCAATCGGGGCCGTGTACAGAGAGAAGAGGACTGAGCCCTGAAGGAATAGTGAGAGGAAGAGGAGAGGAAGTGGAGCTAGCGAACTTACACTGAAAGAGCGGTCAGAAAGATAGGAAGAGAACCAGGAGAGAGCCGTGTACTTTATGCCGAATAGAGTTCAGCACAGAGAGTAGGAGATGGTGGTCAACAGTGTCAAAAGGTGCAGGAGGTCAAGACGAATACCGTAAGCAGAGAGTGGTCACCATTACGTTTTGCCACAGAAAGTCATTGGTCACTTTGATGAGGGCGGTTTCTGTAGAGTGAAGGGGGCAGAAACCAGACTGTAATGGTTCTAGAAGAGAGTGAGTGAAGAGGTAGTGGGTGAGGCGGGTGTAGACTAGGCACTCCAAGAGTTTAGAGATGAAGGGGAGATTGGAGACTGGTCTGAAGTTATTTGTGCAGGATGGGTCCAGAGAAGGTTTCTTTAATAATGGAGTAATGATAGAATGTTTGAAGGAGGAGGGGAAGATGCCAGAAGAGAGGGAGAGGTTGAAGATTTTGGTTAGGTGAGTGGTGATGACCAGAGAGGGAGACTGAAGTAGGTGTGAGGGAATGGGGTTAGTGATGCATGTTGTGGGACGAGAGGAAGAGAGGAGCCTGGAGACTTCTTCTTCTGTGACTGGGTCAAATATGGAGATTGAGCCAGAGGTAATATGAGGAAGAGTGGGGAGTAGCAGCGCTTGAAGGCTGGGAGCTGATTTCCTGGCGGATATTGTCTATTTTCTTCATATAGTAAGAAGGCAGATTATCAGCACAGAGGTCAGTGATGGGGGCCTGCACTTTAGGACTGAGGAGAGGGTGAAAGGTGTCAGAGTTTTTTTTGGATTGTTGGATAGTGAGGAGACTAGGGTGGTGAAGTAGGTCTGTTTGGCGAGTTGAAGGGCAGAGTTGTAGGTTTTTAGCATGAATTTATAATGGATAAAGTTTTCTGGTGAGCGAGTCTTCCTCCGTAGGCGTTCAGCACTCCTAGAGCATCGCTGGAGGAATCGAGTTTGCGATGTGAGCCAAGGCTGTTTTATTCTATGTTTGGAGGTTTTGAGGGTGAGGGATGCTACTTGGTCCAGGGTTCTTCTGAGAGAGTCATTGTAATGATTTGCCGTAACGGGATCCCTTCTTTGTCACAAAACAGCATTAGAAGAAACACATGGAAAAACGGAGGAAATACAAATGCCCAGGTTGCCAACTTACACACAGACTGGGGGAAATGGCTTCTTAGATGTTGGTTTGGGTAAAGATGGACATACCCCAATAAAGTGGCCCGTATGCCTGCAATAAAAGTATGGCCCTTTCCCATGATGAACAACCAGTGGGTGCACCAAAGGGGACACCCACCAAATGCATTGGTAACTCATCTGGCAACTGTGGGACAACCTCCATAAAGAGGACAAAAGGGGGCAGCGCCTGAATGGATCTTTCTCTGAGGCGTCGATCTACCCTGCGGCAAGGGACATAGGAGCCTCCAGCAACTTTAGAGCAAAGATCCGAGTCTTGGAATCTTGGAGCCTACTAGACAACACATGACAGACTTGGCTCTGAAGAGCAGGATCATTCCATTGGGTGTCCGTGGCCCATCTCTGGAATTTTGAATAGTATTCCTCAACCTTCCTCGTCCCCTGCTGAAGACTATGGAATTTCGACTTTGACAGGGAGATGCCATTACATGCCATATATTAAGGCAAAAGCTGTAAAAAACTTGTCTACCAACTGTAAAGGTGTAGAATTGGTCTGTAGGGAGAAAGCCCAGGACTTGGGATCTTCTTTAAGAAGAGAGACAATGATCCCCACATGTTGTTCCTCGCTTCCTGAGGAATCAGTCCAGAGCCAAAAAATTATTAACAGGTCTCCTGAAAGATCCAATATTTATCTCTCCCACCCTGACACCAGTCAGGGAGATATATGTAGGGTTCTGGTTCCACAAATGCCTGAACTGACGTACAAAACCTTAAAATTTGCTAAAGCTGATGCCCCAACTGAGATCGCATACCTGAGACCTCATCTGTGAAGGTATGGATCAAGGCCGCAAATGCTTCTGCCTAAGCCATGCAGACTCAAAAAAGAAAAATGGGTACGGTCATTGAGAATGTCACCTGCCCTATCCGTTTCCCAGAGGTATACCTAAAGGTGAAGTCTGAGCCGCCAGTGTGACCCTATCCCCTGAGAAAATCCTGCAACTAAACTATCACTCTGATCTTCTTAAAGCAGTGACTCAAACATCTCCATTCTCCAGGATGGCCAAGGTAAGAATGAGCTATCACCGACAACAACAGAAGAATCACATGGCTGCTTAACGAGAGGTGGGAGTGGACACACACTGCAGCAAGCCTTCCCAGTACAACCAGCAAAGAAACAACATTAACCCGTACACCCTCGCTAGTACTGAAGAAATTGACACCCAAAGTAAAAACAACTCAAAAAGCTGCTACAGACTCATGACAGAAATATGCATGACCTTCTTTGTCTGGATGTTAGGTATGTCGTTTTAAAAACCTCTATATACCGTATTTTTCGCATTATAAGACGCACTTTTATTTCCCCAACTTTTGGGGGAAAGTGGGGGTGCGTCTTATAATGGGAATATACGGTTCTTTAGTGCTGGGGAGGCTGAGTGCAGCTGTGCAGTGGTGTCCGGAGCCGGGGCGGCTGGCTGCGGTCCTCAGGAGGCAGCGGAGGTCACGTGCTCCCACTCATTAACCTCCTCCAATATGCACTGCACTGCCGCTGTCCATCACCTTGGTGCTGAAACCAGCACCAAGATCTGGACAGGGGTGCAGCGCATATCAGGTGTGCCTGCACTCACTTTCCTGTGCAGGCACAACTTGCCCCCATCACTGTTTAAAGCTCCCCTGCTGGCGTGCACAGAATAAAAATAAAAAATCATTACTTCACCTTCCGACGATCGCGCTCCCTTCTGCCAGCTGATCGGTGACTTCCTGCTTTGGTCTCGGCATCGGGAGTGCATAGTGATGACATCCGATCACATGATGCACTCTGGTCACATGACCCGATGCCGAGACCAAAGCAGGAAGTCACCGATCAGCTGGCAGAAGGGAGCGCGATCGTCGGAAGGTGAAGTAATGATTTTTTATTTTTATTCTGTGCACGCCAGCAGGGGAGCTTTAAACAGTGATGGGGGCAAGTTGTGCCTGCACAGGGAAGTGAGTGCAGGCACAGGGGTAAATGTGCCTGCAGTGGGGGCTGAGTGCAGGCACAGGGGCAAGTGTGCCTGCACTGGGGGATGAGTGCAGGCACAGGGGCAAGTGTGCCTGCACTGGGGGCTGAGTGCAGGCACAGGGGCAAGTGTGCCTGCACTGGGGGATGAGTGCAGGCACAGGGGCAAGTGTGCCTGCACTGGGGGATGAGTGCAGGCACAGGGGAAAGTGTGCCTGGAGTGGGGGATGAGTGCAGGCACAGGGGCAAGTGTGCCAACACTGGGGGTGAGTGCAGGCACAGGGGAAAGTGCACTTGGGGGTGGTGCAGGCACAGGGGCAATTCCGCCTGCACTGGGGCAAGTGTGCCAGCACAGGGGGTGAGTGCAGGCACAGGGGCAATTCTGCCTGCACTGGGGCAAGTGTGCCAGCACAGGGGGTGAGTGCAGGCACTGGGGAAAGTGTGCCAGCACTGGGGGAGGTGTGCCATCAATAGGGGATGTGTGCCATCACTGGGGGACGTGAGCCAGCACAAGGGGGTTATATCCCAGGATGAGGAACAATGTATCAAGATGAGGGTGCTATGAGGGACATGTGTCCTATATGATTTGTAAGACGGACACTTGCATTATAACACGGACCCCATTTAACATTAAAAAATATTTTTTTCTCTTTTTCTTCACCAAATTTGGGGGTGCGTCTTATAATCAGGTGCGTCTTATAAAGCGAAAAATACGGTAGTTATTTGTATTGATACTGCCTTTCTAGATATATAAATTGCCCATGCCATAGCCCTAAGGTAGCTTTGGAACTGTGTGTGGTGATAACAAGCTTGGTCTCTGTCCTTGATTTTTCAGGACATGGTGTCCGAGGTTCTCAGAGAATTTTACAGTTTAATTCATCTGACCACAGAACAATTTTCCATTTTGGCAAAGAGAAGGCAACAGAAATCCGGGTGTGGGTTGCACGGCAATCTGCATTCACAGATAATGATTTCTGAAAGTATTCTGCGAAAATACAGTTCAAATGTATATGTGCTTCATGCAGGTAGTTCAGGGCTTAGACAGTTCTCATGAAGTTAGCCTCCTTATAAGTAACCCTGTATATCAGAATACTCTATACAATTATTCTACTGCACTCCACTGTATGTGATATCTTTATCATGGTCAGCATAACAATCCTATAACTAATATCGAAAAAAAATATTTTTTCTAACTTCTAGAGCCTTATTGAAAGTTAAAAGCAGTATAGTTTTTATCTATATAGTGAGTTTTGATGACCTAGGATTTACAACTGATGTATCAGACTATTTTTATTGTCAAATTTCCATATTTTAACCACTGAAATTCACAAAATTTTAGACTCCTAAATATATAACTGATTATGTAATTCTGAAATACATACCTTTGTAGAAACCTAAGCTCTGAATTGAGCAAAGTCCAGTCTATTTAGAAGTAACATCAACCAAATTCTAACATTTATTTGAATTTTTGACAACAATTTGACTTGATGAAGTTGTACTACAAATCCTGTTAACTTTATACCTCTAGTACATAGCCACAATGGTCCTACTAAAGGCCCCATTACATGGTACGAGATCGTTAATGATATCGCGTAAACGTCACGGGTTTGGAGTTGCTCAAGCGACATCACTTCTACCTCGTTGTGTGTGACTCTGAGATATGGATATGATAAATCATTGGATCGCTGAATCCAGATTTGAGAACATGTTCTCAAATCAGAGGATCAACGATCAGCCAACCTGCTGCATCGTTGTGTGTGACACCATGATAACGATGTCGTTCACGACTTCCCCTATTCACAACAGTGAACAAGTATCGTTCGATGGGTTATGTGAACGATAGCTGCTCGCCACATCGTCCACGATATCTAGACGTGTGACATCTCACCAACGATGTCAAAACGATGTCCTAATGACCGAACGCCCATGAGATCGTTAGTGAGATCGTTTCAATATTGAGGTGTGTATCGGTACCTTTAGACACATATGAATACCTGTGAAAGTAATTAGTGCCAGGCAAATAAGAATCAACCTGACTCATGAAGTGAAAGATTGCTTCAAAACGATTAACATTGCGTTACACTCAATGGACCCCATCTCGCTCATTCTCGAGCTTTCAACTCCCAAACTGCTGTCAGAAAAACCCTGAGCTACCAATGTTTGTTAACAACGGAATCAAATGATTGCATTTTTTTTTCATTTATTGTTCCTCGTAATAATGTAGTTGTCAAGGTGAAAGCGCTCTGAAAATGGTTCCGTCTGGAGAATAATTGATGATGGATCTGAATCTGATACAGTGTTTACTTCCTAATGAAAATTATACTGGATTTCAGTTGACAATGAGTGATTATTGCTACCAAAGGGAAACTTACCTTGTATATCGAATGCTTGTATTCATTCATTATTATTGCAAAAAAGACAGATGCATTAGCCAAAGTTGTGAATTGTGGTCACAAAATATAATATAATGAAGTACGCTCATATAATAAAGTAATGAACACACATATTATGTTCTGGCTTGAAAATCTTTATAAGACATTAGATCAGCTTCCTTTTTACATTCACAATGTTTGCAAATTTAACAGAATGTACTGCAGTCAGGGCCAGGAGACAATGTAATCTCGATTATCAGTTTTCTGATGAATTTCTTACACATTGTTTAGAAATTCATTCCAAAATGATCTTTTCTTTAGTTCCCTAGTTTAGTGCACCTTAATTCTTGCAATGCTTCCCTCTAAATGTAGCTGTCAAAAGACTTTCTACTTTAAATATCAAATATCAAACTGCAAAAAAAAATAATAAAACTAGGCACAGGATTTTAACTTGTAAGAATGTATTATTACAGCCAAATGCCTTACAAGGAAGCGATTCCATTTTTATGAGAGGGAGACACATTAGGTCTAAAAGCATGAAACACTGTATAATTCACCCTGTGCAGATAGTGCTATAACTTTGGTTGATTTATTATATACCTAATACCAATTCATTCACCATACCTAGATCCTAGGGAGTTATAAGAACGGACATGGGTGTTTGCTTATACTAAACACATCCATACGATTTCATAGTTTAAAAAAAAAAAAATACACATCTATAAAGTTCATTTGACAAATGAGCGGGGTTTTTGCCTCATGAAATTACTTTGTAGCCAATAACAATTCTGACTCTATAATTGCCTAGGCCATTAAAAGTTCATGTATAAAGTACAGGCCAAGAGAAGAGGTAGAAATCTAGTAACACTCTATGCTATTTTTACATACAGTAGCAAACTATGGCAGATTTAAATATAAACTCATGCCAATGCTATGTACACTGTCAGGGTATGGCTATCAACATTTTTCGGTCCAAAGTCTACACTGGATTGCACTATTTAAAGGGCAGCAATGAAACCCTATGATGTCTTCAACTTTGAATATTTTCCTTTCCTGGTTCTTGGTTTTATGGTACTCAATAATCCTCTCAACAGATATAGCTCTATGATAGTGAAAGTTTGTTTTTAAGACTACAGCAATATAACTACAGTGAGGGTACAGTGCGGAGCAAGGATCTCGAACAGGGGCCTAACTACAAACAGGTACAGGGGTTCCAATCGCACCCAGGTCCTGGAGCTTAGTGGGCTCCAAAGTTCCTTTGGCTTATAGACAGGCTATTGCTATTAAAGATTTGCAATAATTGCAGGCCCCGTGTGCTTTCGGATCAGGGCCTATGAGCTTCAAGTTACGCCCCTGATCTCAAAGCACTTGTTTGGAAAGAAGACTGGCACTGTGGCCCTGGTGACAGTGTAATTGAAGCAAGCTCACTCCTATACAAGTGTGTAGAGAGAAGAATATGGTACAGTAAGTGACAGTACTGTACAGACCCAGCTCCAGCATTCCTCTTATAGTGGCTGCATATATTGTATAAAAACTCTACTTTCTCCACAGTCATAGCTTGGAGATCTATGAATTTTCTATGGTTGCAAGATCTATGCCCTTGTTTCTCTGTGACTGCAACAAAATATAATAGTACCCATTACAAAATGTATTAAATTAAATTTCTTAAAATATAAAAGTATAGTTACTTTTTAAAGTGAAACTTCATCAGGATTTCACCCCCCAAACTATGAATATGTAGCTCTTTCAAAAGCATGTCCAACAATACGTTACATGGCTAGTTACTAGGAAATCAAATTTTGATATGCAAATGAGGCAGTATATCTGAAGCCTTTGTCATTCCAGGCCTATTCCCCACACAGTCCCACATCCTCCAAATTGTCCATCAGTCATGGAGGAGATAGCCGAAGGGGGGATATAGTGCAGGAGTGACAGAATCAGATCTTCAGCCTCAGTAGCATATCAATTCTGACACTGACTTCTCAGTAATCAAGTAAGTGACTGACTATGTAAATGTATTTCTGTACTTGTCTTAATATGTGTATGTAGGTCTTTCACATTGTTGGGGGGAAAATCTTGCTGACAGATTCTTTTGAAGCCAAACTTTGTAACTGCATAAAAATGGCAGTAGAGACCCTTATCACATTTCAGTAGGATCCCTTTTTTTTCTAAAACTGGTCCTGAGTACAACAATGGAGACCTATCTTGGGCTATATAAAGAACTAGCTGTACTACCCGGCTACGCCCGGGTTAATAAATAACTGCTGTTAGCTATAACAAAACAGAATTTGAATATGTCATATTAATGACCTGTTGGAAAATAGAAGCTGAGCTGTGATTGGTTGCTGTAGGCAGCCTAATAAATCTCCAGCCAACAGTAAACCGTCCGCCCGGCCGGGCAGTATATATTACCTCACACATACACATAAAAGACTGCTCATGTGACTGACATCTGCCTTAATTCTCTACATGGCACATGTGTTGCACATTGGCTGTTTTTAATCAGATGTTTATTTTTGGAAATTAAAGATGCCAGACGTATGAGGCGAGTTGTGTGAGGCGATTTGTGCACATCTGTGTCTGTGTGGTGTGCGTGTCCCTGGGGTGTGTGCGTGTGTGTCCCTGTGGTGTGTGTTCTTGTGGGGGGAGGGGTGTTCCTGTGGTGTGTGTCCTTGTGGGGGGAAGGGGTGTCCCTGTCGTGTGTGTCCATCCCTGTGGGGTCTGTGTGTTCCTGTGGGGTGTGTGTGTGTGTCTCTGTGTCCCTGTGGGGTGTGTATGTGTGTGTGTATGTCCCTGTGGTGTGTGTGTGTCCCTGTGGGATGAGTGCATGTGTCCCTATAGGGTGTGTATGTGGTGTGTCCCTGTGGGGGGGTGTCTTTCTGGTGTGTGTCTCTGTGTTGTGTGTGTCTCTTTGTGGTGTGTGTGTTTGTGGTCAGGTGCGTGGTGAGTATCCAATTTTGGGGCTCCACTTTAGCTGTTACTCTTTGTGTGCATGTGGTGTGTATACATGTCCCCGTGCGTGGTGAATATTCCATGTCAGGGCCCCACCTTAGTGACTATATGCTGGTATATGTTGTTAGTCTTTGGTGCTGTTATTAAGCCCCTCTCATTCACAACTGCCAACTGTAACTGTTACTTTCTCTCCATTATGTAGATAGGGCCAAAATAATTTGGTGAATTGGAACACGCAGGGTTAAAATTTCGCCTCACAACATAGCCTATGACGCTCTCGGGGTCCAGACGTGTGACTGTGCAAAATTTTGTGGCTGTAGTTGCGACGGTGTTGATGCCAATCCCGGACATACACACACACATACACACATTCAGCGTTATATATTAGATATGGTACATTTGTTTCTCTTGTAGTTTTGCTGCTTATTAATCAGATTTATATTTTTGAAGGATAATACCAGACTTGTGTGTTTTAGGGCGATTATGTGGCGAGGTTAGTGTATGTGTAGTGAAATGTGTGCTGAGGGTGGTATATGTGTTCAAACACGTAGTAGTGTGTGGCGCATTTTATATGTGTGTTCATATCCCCGTGTGTGGTGAGTATCCTATGTCGGGGCCCCACCTTAGCATCTGTACGGTATATACTCTTTGGCGCCATCGCTCTTATTCTTTAAGTCCCCCTTGTTCACGTCTGGCAGCTGTCAATTTGCCTCCAACACTTTTTCTTTCAACTTTTTCCCCATTATGTAGATAGGGGCAAAATTGTTTGGTGAACTGGAACGCGCGGGTTAAAATTTCGCCTCACAACATAACCTATGATGCTGTCGGGGTCCAGACGTGTGACTGTGCAATATTTTGTGGCTGTAGCTGGCAGCTGTCGACATTCCTCCAACACTTTTCCTTTCACTTTTTCCCCATTATGTAGATAGGCAAAATTGTTTGGTGAACTGGAACGCGCAGGTTAAAATTTCACCTCACACATAGCCATGATGCTCTCGGTCCAGACGTGGACTGTGCAAAATTTTGTGGCTGTAGTTGCGACGGTGTAGATGCCAATCCCGGAATACACACATACACTTTTATATTAGATGTATGCTTTCTGCCAAGCTTTCCAACCTTATATACAGCAGTGAAATAAGCATTGAACACATCACCAATTTTCAATGTAAATATTTCTAAAGTTACTTGAATGAATGTCTCACGATGTTGGTACAACCATCCAATCCACATATGTCTACAGGGTAGGCCATTTATATGGATGCACCTAAATAAAATGGGAATGGTTAGTGATATCAACTTCCTGTTTGTGACACATTAGTATATGGGAGGGGGAAAACATTTCCACATGGGTGGTGACCATGGTGGCCATTTTGAAGTCGGACATTTTGGACCCAACTTTATTTTTTTCAATGGAAGAGGGTCATGAGAAACATCAATCTCATTGAGAATTTCATAAGTAAAACAAACAACAGTATTAACGTAACTTTATGCTTTCACGAGTTATTTACAAGTTTATGACCACTTATAAAATGTGTTCAAAGTGCTGCCCATTGTGTTGGATTGTCAAATTGCTACATGATTCAAATATCCAGTAGCATTGAGGTTTGCATTTATGAAGAATGGCCCCACTATCTTTGTACCCCATATACCACACCATACCATTAATTGTTGTGTTCCAACAGTCTTGGAGGGATCTATCCACTGTGGGTTAGTGTCAGACCAATAGGTGGTTTTGTTTGTTAACTTCACCATTCACAAAAAAAGTTTGCCTCATCTGAAGGCAATTGTCTATGCTGTGAAGATACGGGATGTGCAGCATCTGAAACAACAGAGACTGGAAGCCTGTGCTAGCATTTCTTCTACGGTGTTGCTATCAGTGTGTCAAGAGTGGGAGAAAAGGGTTGCATTGACAATCCAACACAACAGGCAGCACTTTGAACACATTTGATAAGTGGTCATAAACTTGTAAATAACTCATGAAAGTATAAAGTTATGTTAAAACCAAGCACACCATTGTTTTTATTATGAAATTCTCAATAGGTTTGATGTGTCATATGACCCTCTTCCCATTGAAAAAAGTAAAGTTGGATCCAAAATGTCCAACTTCAAAATGGCTGCCATGGTCATCACCCATCTGGAAAAGTTTTACCCCTCCCGTATACTAATGTGCCACAAACAGGAAGTTGAGCTCACCAACTATTCCCATTTTATTTAGGTGCATCCATATAAATGGCCCACCCTGTATATATCAAACCATAGATGTCCATAAATTAAGTGATGTTGTGGAGACCCGGGGTCAGTGGGTGCTCTTGTCCGCTGGCCCAGCCGCCTTTACAAAGACAACGTGGACCAGGGCTCATTCCCAACTGAACGCCCGAGCTCCTTAACCGTGGGAGGAACACTACTCAGACAACACAGGGTGAGGGAACCACAATAGTAAGACTTTATTGAATCCCCAACAGTTAACAGCATATAACACATAACCAGCAAAACACAACAATGTAACAGGCAACAGAGTCTCATCCTTCCGCTGGCTCACCAGGGTTTAGAATCTTCGTGCCTCAGATCTTCCAGGGCTATTTACTCCAAACCAGTGGCACCCTGCTTTTGGCAGGCACCCACCGAGAAAGAAATAATGCCAGATTTAGCTGAGTCAGCACGGCAAAGACTGTAGGCAGGTGACTGGATTGTCCCAACCTGCGTGGTTTCCTTATGCAGTCTTTGTAATCACAGCCGAATCCGATAATTCGATGCTGAAGTCTTTGTGGTTTTATAATCCAGGTTCTGATCCCTTGGTCGTCACCGGAATGCCTAGGCCTGGGGTTATGGCCGGCCAATCAGATCCAAAGATCCTAGATTAGCCGTCATATCCAATCCAGTGTACCTCTAGCTGGGACCGAAATCCCTAGACTGAGGTCACTAGACAGAATCTAACAAAATCTGGTTAATGAAAGAAAGCAATTCTGCCACTTAGTGAAAAATAGTATCAGCTGTTTCAACTGCTGGCCTGAAAAAAGGTTTCTCATTACTAAGGTTCCACAAAAGAAACATGCTGATGGCATTAGTTACAGAATTTCTAAACTACTGAAGGTTCCAGTGAACATTGTTTGGGCCATAATCCAGAAGAGGAAAGAATATGATTTCACCATAAACCAGTCATGACCAGGTGCTACCAGCAAGATTTCAGACAGAGGACTGAAAATGATTATCAGAAGAGTTGTCCAAGAGCCAAGAACTACCTGTGGAGAGTTAAAGAAATAAATGGAATCAGCAGATACAGTAATGGTACAACAGGTACACTACCGTTCAAATGTTTGAGGTCAATTAAAAATGTCCTTATTTTTAAAAGAAAAGCACTTTTTTTTTCAATGAAGCTAACATTAAATGAATCAGAAACACGCTCTATACATTGTTAATGTGGTAAATGACTATTCTAGCTGCAAACATCTGGTTTTTAATGCAATATCTACATAGGTGTATAGAGGCCCATTTACAACAACCACCACTGCAGTGTTTTAATGGTACATTGTGTTTGCTAACTGTGTAAGAAGGCTAATGGATGTTTAGTAAACCCTAGAAAACCCTTGTACAAGTATGTTAGCACAACTGAAAATGGCTACTGATAAGAGAAGCTATAAAATTGACCTTCCTTTGAGCTAGTTGACAATTACATTTGTTTGTTCTATGAAACTCTCAAAATGGCCAGAAAAAGAGAGCTTTCATGTGAAACCCGACAGTGTATTATTGTTCTTAGAAATTAAGGCTATTCCATGCGAGAATTTGCCAAGAAACTGAACATTTCCTACAATGGTGTGTACTTCTCCCTTCAGATGAAAGCACAAACAGGCTCTAACCAGAGTAGAAAGAGAAGTGGGAGGCCCCGCTGCACAACTGAGCAACAAAACAAGTACATTAGAGTCTCTAGTTTGAAAAATTGATGCCTCACAGCTCAACTGGCAGCTTCATTAAATGGTACTCGCAAAACGCCAGTCTACAGTGAAGAGGCGACTCCGGGATGCTGGCCTTCTGGGCAGAGTGGCAAAGAAAAAGCCATATCTGAGACTGGCTAATAGAAGGAAATGATTATTTTTGGGCAAAAGAACACGGACATTGGACAGAGGAAGATTGGAACAAAGTTTTATGGACAGATGAATCAAACTTTGAGATGTTTGGATCACACAGAAGAACATTTGTAAGACGCAGAACTGAAAAGATGCTGGAAGAGTGCCTGACGCCATCTGTCAAGCATGGCGGAGGTAATGTGATGGTCTGGGGTTGCTTTGGTGCTGGTAAAGTGGGAGATTTGTACAAGGTAAACAGGATTTTTAATAAGGAAGGCTATCACTCCATTTTGCAATGCCATGCCATGCTGTAATTGCTGCAAAGGGAGAATATTTGACAAAAGCAAAGTTTGAAGGAGAAAATTATTATTTCAAATAAAAATCATTATTTTGAACAGTAGTGTAAGTGATGCCCTCAACCTCAATGGCCTGTATGCATACTCACAATGGAAGTCTCCATTGCTGAACAAAAAGCAAGTTTAACTTGCATGTACCCTGGTGAATTTATATCTTGCAGCATTTGAGGATGACTTCATCTACTCTGAAAAGAATCATTATTTAAAGCATACCAGGTACTACGTGAGATATGTCGATGACATACTGATTGTATGGAATGGTGAGGAAAGAGTTTGGTCAGTTCATGGACTACCTCAATAAACAGAATACTTACAATATGTTTTTCACCTCCGTTTTTGGCGGTCAGGAGATGGATTTTCTAACAGAAAAGGCTGTGAAAGGTAATTACAAGTGTAACAACTGCCCCTGGTGTAAATACTACAAAACAGGCCCTATTTTACAATTTAATGGGAAATCTTATCCAGTAAAATCGTTCAGCAACTGCAGGACAAGTTGGGTAGTATACGTTGTATACTGTCCCTGTACACGCTTCTATATCGGGAAAACTATTTGTCCTTTATTTAACAGATTTAGAGAGCACTACAACTCTAGTGTCTCAGGAAAAGGTTGCCCACGACTGATACAGCACGTCAGGGACTGCCATTTTGCCAACCCTGATGTGCTGTCTTTTGCAGGGATTCAAAAGCCAGCCCCTCTGTGCAGAGGTGGAGATTTTCATAAACATCTCCTTCAGACTGAAGCAAGGTGGATACTGGCTACTGACACTCAAGGGGCTCTAGGCTTAAATGATAAACTTGATATGGCCATCTTTTCATAGCTTTATAGTATGTTACTTTATATCAATGTCTAATCTTCATTCAACATCTTTATACATCTGTTTGGACAACATAGAAAAAAATTTGACCTTATTATATTTTCTGTTTACTATATTGTATATGTTATTTATATACGGTATAGTGGTATTACTATAATTTTTTTAATATAATTTATCTATCTTGCTGCAATTTTCTGCTGCTGATTTTTTCACTTACTGATTCTCAGTTTCTGCCCCCCTTTTTTCTTGCCTTCCTCCTTTTCTCTACCTGTGTTTCTCGTCCCCTCTGTTTATTCCTCCACCTCAAAAAGATTACTGTAGAAAAGTAAGCAAGAAAGAAAGAAAAGAAAATAATATAAAAATTGAGTTTTTTTGATTGGTAATGCTATTAGTTTAGTCTGCCGATAACAGATGGATTTGCGATTGTTTTAGTCTGGCTAAGAAAATGTATGGCAGAAGTTAGCTTGCACGTCGAGCCTCCTCCCTGCATACTTAGAGGATTATGAGATCCACAGTAAGTGCATTATAACAACATAATATTGATTATAACTGTTTTTGAGCAGCCAGAATTTGTACATTCAAGCAACTATATGTCAATTTGTGTAATTTGTACAAACATGTGTTTTTAATTCACTTAGTATTGACTATAATGGTAAGTGAGTGATGTCACAGGCTCCACCTATTTGAGGTTGAATCTAACGCCTCACACCTGTTCCCAGGACCCGTGGAAGCTCTACTAAGCACGAAATGGTGACTGTTGTCCTGTCAACCCCCTTCCTGCACTGTAACCCATGGAATTACAATAAAAAAGTGAGTTGCGCTTCATGCCTACTCATTACTTTCGTATGGACTGTCAATTTCCAACAGAGTCCCACAGGCTAACGACGCGCCCTTTGTGAACAAGTACCGAAAAAATTGCTACAGGTCAGTGCCCAGCTCTACCCCATTTAAAAAAAAACAAGTTTAAGCGTGGTTAAAGTTTACTCAACAGAGATAGTTATCTGCCGCGACACTACTATTTTCATGAAAAATGTAAATCAATAAGTGGCACTAGAGAAAAGAGGATCAATAGGTATAATGCAAGTGTATAATGCAGAAACTGCCCTGTGCTAAATATGAAAACGGAGATCTTAGTCTCATTAGTGGCCACTAAAGAATAAGCCTGGCATCCACTTCAAGGAGCCTCCACTGCCAGAGCCTAACACACACCTGATCATTGTTTTTAATCGCATCCATGGACATATAAACCTATTCACCACTCACAATTCCATTAGGGCATAGTGTCAGGACCTGGCAGTGGAGGCTCCTTGAAGTGGATGCCAGGCTTATTCTTTAGTGGCCACTAATGAGACTAAGATCTCCGTTTTCATATTTAGCACAGGGCAGTTTCTGCATTATACACTTGCATTATACCTATTGATCCTCTTTTCTCTAGTGCCACTTATTGATTTACATTTTTCATGAAAATAGTAGTGTCGCAGCAGATAACTATCTCTGTAAGTATATTATTTTCTGCCAGCACCTACGTTTTTGGTGATGCCAGTCTTAAACTTATTTACATAAAGTTTACTCAACAACTAGTCAAGCCTGTGAAATACTGAAAGCATATATTTGGGTCAGACGAGACCAAAATTGAACTCTTTGAATGCAATAATACACAAAATGTTCGGAGACCTTTAATACCATACCAACAGTGAAGTTTGGAGGTGGAAACATCACAGTGTGGGACTCTTTCAGCATACGGCACCAGTAAACTTTATGTAACTGAAGGAAGGATGAATGGACAAATGTACCTAGACAAGCTTGATAAAAATCTGATTCCATCTACTGTGATGAGGAAGATGAAATGAGGGTGGACATTTCAGCAAGAAAATGATCACAAACATAGAGAAAAGGAAAATCTCAAATGGTTTAAGAGAAAATAAATAAAGCTGCTGGAATGGCCAAGCCAATCACCTGATCTGAATTTATGGAAGGAACTAAAGCTCAGAGTTCATAGAATGAAATCACCAGACCTTCAAGATTTGAAGAGTGTTTGTGTGGAAAAATGAGCAAAAATCACACTTCAGCAATGCATGCAACAAGTTTCTCCATACAGGACATGTCTTGAATCCGTCATCAATAACAAAAGCTTTTGTAATAAGTATTAATTACATTTCAGTATGCGTGTTCAATACTTTTTTCCTGTATCATGACTCATTATTACGCAATTTAATTTATGGAAATTTATGTTTTGATTTCTTTGCCGATGTGGATTGTATAGACTGTTACTTATATCTGGCAAGAAATTCATGTAATTGGCACCTTTAGAAATATATTTACTTAGAAAATTGGTTGTGTGTTCAATACTTGTTTCACGTGATATACATATATATTTTTTTTATATATGTATAAGTACAGATTACTCAGTGATTTACAAGCAGAAATGATAGATATGGTTATATATAATTAGTGAATTTTCATTATTTGTCAGTTGTGCTCTTAATTAAAAATTGGCTGCACAGATTGCTCATTTATCTTCATTCCAATGAAAAAGCGCTATCATTGTTTTGACATGTAAAGCAGTCATCCCAACATCTTTACAATGCACACATTTTACAGATAAACATTAATGGATAGAGAATGACTTAAATTTATAGCCTACTCTGTAATAGAAATTTTCAGAGCTTAACCCCTTAACAACCAATGACAGACATAGCACGTCATGAGGGGGTGTCATAATGTGCTAGATCTGTCATGAATGTAAACTAGAAAAGAGAGGAGATACAAGAGGCGCAGATTGTGCCTTATCAAAAGGACACTATTTGATTTAGTGTGGATTATATAGATATCCACTCACCTTTTAAGGTTGTGAGACCCACAACCAGTTTGAAAGCATAAGGCAGCTGCTGCAGAACCTCCACCATCACGCTAAAACCGCGGGAAAAACAGGAGTCAAACAGGAATGGTATCCACGGTCCGCGCTGCTGCTCTTTACCAAAGGATTTCACAAGAGGGTATTACCATCATAAGGTCCTTTATTCATCAAAACCTACGCGTTTCAGTGCTGTCCCAGTACCCTGAGGAAGGTGCTGGGACAGCATTGAAACGCGTAGGTTTTGATGAATAAAGGACCTTATGATGGTAATACCCTCTTGTGAAATCCTTTGGTAAAGAGCAGCAGCGCGGACCGTGGATACCATTCCTGTTTGACTCCCATGAATGTAAACTATCACACAGCTGTCACTGACAGCTGACTGGAATGATAAGACGTGCAGGTCCTATTTCATTGGGTCCCCACACTCACATCGCTGTGATTGGCTAATCTGACTGATCAATCACACCATGATCATGCAGGAGGTGCCTGAATATCAGTATTTCTCTGTACGATCACAACCTGAGCTGGTAAGGCTGCCTTCAGATTTGCAGATGCTTTCGCAGCGTTTTGCGGAGGCATCTGCAAGCATCTGCATGCAGCCCGCAGCCCCTATGTTTATAATGGAGCGCACGACGGTCTGCAGATGCTTGCAGACCGCCGTGCGCTCCTATTGCGCACAAATCACACACTCTCGCCCGCACCAGGGACGCAACATGTCGCGTCCCTGGTGCGGGCGAGAGTGTGTGATTTGTGCGCAGGCGGACGCCTGCGCACAGATCACTCATGGCGGCAATGGGAGCACACGGCGCTCTGCAAGCATCTGCAGACCGCCGTGCGCTCCATTATAAACATAGGGGCTGCGGTCTGAATGCAGATGCTTGCAGATGCCTCCGCAAAACGCTGCGGAGGCATCTGCAAATCTGAAGGCAGCCTAACAGCTGACAGCTGAGCTCCCGTGGTAACAGTCAGGGAGTGTGCCCCCCCTCCGGTTGACTTATCCCCCCATATGCCATGATTAATAGCGTTCACATGATTTCAAAGGTTGTAGTAGGGAATTCCTCACTTTCATCGACACCCTCTGATGAAATCATGGCACCCTAACCTCAAACAATGACCTCCTGGTGTGCCCGGGTATGATGACCTATTTGGCCAAATTGCACTGACAGGCATTCTGTCAATGTAATCTGATAGGTATCATGTATTGCAATACATAAGACCAGTGATCAGAATAATAAAAGTTACACATTTGGAATTGCCGCGTACAGAATGATATGATCTATAAAACTGTGACGCTATTTACCCCTACAGTGAATACTGTAAAAGAAAATAAAAGTGGCAAAAAACCTATGCTTTTATTTTGGAGGTAAAATGAAAAAGTGGAATAAAACACGCTTAGGCCACGTGCACATGCTGAGTATTTGATGAGTTTTTTACCTCAGGATTTGTAACCAAAACCAGGAGTGGATAATTAAATACAGAAGTGGTGCAGGTGTTTCTACTAGACTTTTACTCTGATTGCTCCACTCCTGGTTTTTTCTACAAATCCTGAGGTAAAAAACTCATCAAATACTGAATGTGTGCACGTGGCCTAAGCGTGTTTTATTCCACGTAGCCTTAGGCCAAGTGCACACGTTCAGTATTTGGTGAGTTTTTTACCTCAGGATTTGTAGACAAAACCAGGAGTGGAGCAATCAGAAGAAAAGTCTAATAGAAACACCTGCACCACTTCTGTATTTAATTATCCACTCCTAGTTTTGGCTACAAATCCTGAGGTAAAAAACTCATCAAATACTCAACGTGTGCACGTGGCCTAAAAAAGATGAATGTAAATAAAATGATATAGCTGAAAACATCATCTTGTCCCACAAAAAATAAGCTGCCACACAGCTTTGTCAATGGAAAAATAAGAAAGCTACAGCTCTCAGAATTAAGTGATACAAAAACAAAACTTTTTCTATAAAATTGTTTTTATTATGTAAAAGTTGCAAGACATAAAAAAGGATAAAAATGTGGTATTGTTGTTATACTGACATGAAGAATGGAGCTGTCTTTTCACTTTTACAACTTGTAGAAAGGGATAAACTCTCCCACCCCACAAAAACATTTCTGAAGTGCTGTTTTTTGTTTATTCTGGGTCCCAAAAATCGGAGTAGAAAGTGATCAATTAATTATTATGTGCCTGTAAACAGTACCAATAAAAATGTAAACTAATCCAACAAAAAACAAGCCATCACTTGACCGTGATAACATAAATATAGAAATATTATGGCTCTCAAAATAAGGTGATGCAAAAAATTTTTTTTGTAAAAAACACTTTTTTTAGTGTGAGACAGTAGCCTAAGGGCCACTTTACACACACCAACTTATTTGTCCAACTTCTGAACAACTTACTGGTTGCAGTGAAATCATGGACACATTGTTCCATTTTGTGGCTGTGTACAAATGGAACTATGTGTCCATGATTTCACTGCAACCAGTAAGTTGTTCAGAAGTTGGACAGATAAGTTGGTGTGTGTAAAGTGGTCATAAGAATAAATCTGTCTAATCACTTGGTGAATGGTGTAACAAATATAATGTCTATTCTGACTCCTGAAGATTGCAGGCTCAGCTAATTTATCCTGTACTCTATGCTGAACCCTTATATCTGGGCTTTCGTGTAAATCTCTGAAATACGTGATTCAGATGGAACCCCAATAACACATTATTTATAATGAGGCAGATGGAAAAACACTGCACTCTCTCTGGCCTATGATCCAGCCATGCCCGACTTTTTAGGCGTGCATAAAAATGTAGTCGACCATATTTTTTGTGCACATCTTAAAAGCTGAACAATGATAAACAAAAGCAACAGAGAGTCCAGAGCATCTCTGCTGCCTCATTAGTGAATGGATCTTTCAGGACTTTTTTTGAATCACATATTTTTTAAATTTAAATGAAAACCCTGATGTAAATGCCCAGTGAGCACAGGATAAATGTGAAACTGATCCGAAATGTTGTGTACCCCAAAATACCACAGATAAAAGTTTCTTCTCAACCCATCAAAAAAACAAGTCGCCACTTAGCTTGTCATCTGTTAATAGAAATACAGTGTAGGCCATTTATATAGATGCACCTAAATCAAATGGGAATGGTTGGTGATATCAACTTCCTGTTTGTGGCACATTAGTATATGGGAGGGGGAAAACTTTCCAGATAGGTGGTGACCATGGCGCCATTTGGATCCAACTTATTTTTTCCAATATTAAGAGGGTCATGTGACACATCAAACTTATTGAGAATTTCATAAGAAAAGCAATGGTGTGCTTGGTTTAAAATAACTTTATTCTTTCCCACAGTGGACAGATCCCTCCAGACTGTTGCAACACAAAAATTAATGGTATGGTGTGGTATATGGGGTACAAAGATAGTAGGGCCATCTTCATCAATGGAAACCTCAATCATGTTTCAGATATTCATGGCATGAGGTTTCCATTGATGAAGAATAGCCCCACTATCTTGTATACCCGTATACCACACTATACCATCAATTGTTGTGTTCCAACAGTCTTGGAGGATCTATCCATTGTGGGTTAGTGTCAGACCATAACATGATTTTGTTTGTTCACTTCACTATTAGCAAAAATGTTTGCCTCATCACTCATGTGAAGGCATTGTCTATGCTGTGAAGATACGAGATGTGCAGCATCTGAAACAACGATACTGGGAGCCTGTGCTAGCATTTCTTCTGCAGTGTTGCTATCAGTGTGTCAAGAGTGGGAGAAGAGGTTGCATTGACACTCAATACAATGGGCAGCACTTGAGCACATTTTATAAGTGGTCATGAACTTGTAAATACTACTATGAAAGAATAAAGTTCATTAAAACCAAATGCACCATTGTTTTCTTATACAATTCTCAATATGTTGATGTGTCACATTACCTCTTCCCATTGAAAAAAAATAAAGTTGGATACAAAATGGCCGACCCTCAAATGGCCGCCATGGTCACCACCCATCTGGAAAGTTTTTTGTTTTGCATATATATAATGTGCCACAAAGGAAGTTGACATCACCAACCATTTCCATTTTATTTAGGTGCATCCATATACATGTCCCACCTGTACAAGGGGCTTCTGCATTACTGTTAGCACCAGTGCTCTGGAAAGCCCTATGAATCTCCTCCAAAATAAATCCAATGAAATCTGAGCTCACAATTCAAATGCCCCTACCTTCTGAGCCCCACAGTATGTCAAAGCAGCAGTTAGCATCCACACATTTGGCATTACTGTAATGAGAAGAGCTCTCTTAATATACGGGTGCAGGTCTCCAGAAGCTCAAAATCGGAACAATTTACGGAAACTACCAATGTACAGGCACTACAATGTACGGGCACTACATAGCACATTTCATTTATACTCTGCAACATCTATTGCTGCTTGCTTCTGAAAACACCATGAAGTCAAAATCATCACTATACCCATAGATGAAGTCCCAGAGGAATGTAATTTCCAAATTGGGGCACTTGAGGAGGTTTCTGCTCTTCAAGCACTTAGGGGCTCTGTATATGGAGTCTGCAAATTATTCTGGGAACTCAGCACTCCAAACTTTGTGGCTCAAAAAACATTTTAGTGCAAAAATTTATTATTTTTTCTTCACTGCCCAAAGGTGAAACACATTGAAACCAGACGTTTACATACACTATATAAAAAGATACATATGAAAGTTTTTCTCACTATCTGACATGAAATCAGAATACACCTTTCACGTTTTAGGTCAATTAGGACCACAATTATTCATATTCGCCAAATGGCAGAATAATGAGAGAGAGAATGTTTTAGGGCGTTTTTATTATTTTCTGCAAAGTCACAAGTTTACAGACATTTCATTAGTATTTGGTACCATTTCTCTTAAACTGTATGACTTGGGTTAAACATTTTGGATATCCTTCCACAAGTTTTTCACAATAGATGGTAGGAATTTGGGCCCATTCCTCCTGACAGAACAGATGTAACTAAGCCATGTTTGTAGGTTGCCTTGCTCGCACCTGTCTTTTCAGCTTTGCTCATTCAAATTTATCAATAAGAACATTCACTTTGTTATCCTAAAGTCACTTTGTAACCAGTTTGGCAATATGCTTGAGGTCATTCTCCATTTGGAAGACCCATTTCCACCCACTTTAACTTCCTGGCTGATGTCTTTGAGATGTAACTTTGAGTATTGCCAAAGAATCTTCTTTCCTCATGATGCATTTATTTTGCTAAGTTCACAGTCCCTTCTGCAGCAAAACAATCTCCCAAAATGAGGCTTCCACCCCCGTATTTCACAATTGGGATGGTGTTCTTAGGCTTCCAAGCGTCCGCCTTTTTACTCCATATGTAACGATGGTTATTATGGCCATACAGTTCAATTTTAGTTTGTCACACCACAGAATATGCCTTCCAAAAATGTAGGTCTTTGTTCCAGTGTGCTTTTGCAAACATTAATCTGGCTTTTTTATGTTTCTATTGAAGTAATGGCTTCTTCCTAGCAGAGTGGCCTTTCAACCCATGTTGATACAGCACTTATTGCACTGTGGATAATGACACAATCTTACCAGTTTCTGATATCATCTTCACAAGATCTTTTTGCTGTTGTTCCTGGGTTGATGTGCCCATGTTGGACCAAAGCACTTTCATCTCTGGGAACAGAACCTGTCTCCTTCCTGAGAGGTATGATGGCTGAACATTTCCATTTTGAATATACTTGCATATAATTGCTTGTACAGATGAACAATGCACCTTCAGGTATCTGGAAATAGCACCCAAGGAAGAACCAGACTTGTGCAAGTCCACAATTCTCTTTTATATGGTCAGCTGTGACGCTGTGTAGGCCCCGCCGCCATCCACTTTTATGGCCATATTCATGTGTGGAGCTGAAAAGTGATTTTTCTGACAACCAGCATATGTCAGGTTTAGAAACAGTCTAGTGTGGTCATCTTCTAGAAGATTTTTGAAAGGTTTTCTTCTATACTTTATAATTTTTATTTATATAGTGCCAACATATTCCGCAGCCTTCACAATACAGCACTTATGAAGTATATTTGAAAGTTTATTGTAATCACTTGCTCTACATTATTCTTAAATAAAAATTTAAACTACGGTTACACTTTAAACTTCTTGGATGTGGTTTTGATCAGTTTGAAAGTCACACTTTTTAGAATGGTGTCACTTTTGTGTATTTTCTGTTACACAGGTCTCTCAAAGTCACTACAAATGTGATGTGGTCACTAAAAAATTGATTTTGTAAAATTTTGTTGGATAAACTTTTAACCCTTCTAACTTCCTAACAAAATAGATTATGTTTCTAAATGCTACTGACGTAGAGAAGACATGTGGGAAATGTAATTTATTAACTATTTTGTGTGATATAAATATACATCCTTAGTTGTGTCCCTACCCTTGATTCGAGCTCATGCGCTGAGCTCACATCATTCCCTGCACATGCCAGCTGATCTAATCAGCCGATATGTGCAGCTCACAGGTGCTGGTGGATTGTTAGATTGAGCTGTCAAACTTTGACAGCGCAATCTAACACACCACAGCAGGGATCGCACTATTTTCTACTGCAATGACAGCAAGGGATTGAATGATGATCTCTGTTGATGTCATGACTCACTTCCTGTGAACACTGGCAGAGCGCTGGCATTCAGGAGAAGATCATTTCTGCCATCACAGAGGTGTGTATCAGCATCAGCACGGCTCTTTACTACAGTAGTGATCGGACACAGCAGGTTAGCACTAAGGCCAAGTAAATTAACTGAAATGATAAAAGTATTTATACGAAAAAAGTATTTATAGGAAGAAAAAAAACAAATTTCAAATCATCCCCCTTTTGCCCCATTGAAATAAAATTATTAAAAACATATACACATAGTGGTATTGCAGCATTCATAAATGCCCAGCTATGAAAAAATAAAAAATGAAATCACATTGGTAAACTGCATAACAGAAAAAAAAATCAGAACGTCAAAATTACGTTTTTTTTGGCTGATGTAACATTGTAATAAAATACTATAACAGACAATCCAAAAAGAGCATCTACCCAAAAATAGTATAATTAGAAATGTCAGCTCAATGTACAATTTTTATTACAAACTTGTGATTTTTTTCACCACTAAAAATAAAAGTATACATGTTGATATATATGAACTCATAGCGAACAGGGGAATCATACTGACAGGTCAGTTTTACCATATAGTGAACATGGTGAATTAAAAAAAAACCAAAAACCAATTTAGAATTGCACGTTTTTTTCTTTTTTAGCAATTTCACCACACTTGGAAATTTTTTGCAGTTTTACATTACACTATATGGTAAAAGGAATGATGCCATTGAAAGGTACACCTCATCCTACAGAAAAATAAGCCCTTAAGGCTGGTTTCACACTGCAGTTTCTTGCCTGATCAGGTTTCGATCAGGTTTGTGTGTCAAAACTAGGAGTGTCTCCAAAACTCAGTACAGGTGTCAATCTTTCAATTATAGTTTTTCTCTGCAAGTTCATCTCCTGGTTTTGGCACACAAACCTGATCGAACATGATCAGGGAAAAAACTGCATTGTGAAACCAGGCTTAGGCTGGCTTCACACCATGGTTCAATCAGGTCTGGGGCTGGCCGGGGTGAACCTGACAGCCCCGGACCGATCTTACTGTAGTGAAGTTCTAAGGGGCCGGATGGAGCCAGATGGCAGCTATCTGCCATCCAGTTTCCATCTGCACGGGAGGATCCGGGTGTATTCAGATTTTTCTCCTGGACCCAAAAATGCTGCTTGCAGCATTTTTGGGTCCGGGGCAAAAAATCAGCCCAAAGTGGATCCTCCCAGTTCCTCCTGGATCCGGCACTCCCTAACATGGGAGTCTATGGCGCTGGATTGCGCCAATCCGGGAAGATCTGGGAACCGGACGCCGGCTGCTGAAGTTCAGTATGAGCTTTGATTTGCTGCTACTGGATGAAAACACAAGTCACCAAACATGTCCGGAACTTCATTACAAATGCATTAGACAGAACGCAATGTTACCGCATCCGTTTTTTTCAAAAAAGGCAAAATTCTGCCAAATTTGAAAAAAAATGCAGATGTGAAATTACCCTTAATTTGTTAAAAAGCAAAAAAAAACAGGTGCCCTGAACCACAATTAGACCTCGTTTGCGTCCCAAATAGACTTAAAGGAAACCTTTCATGTGAGAAAAACTCTATTAACCTGCACATATCGGGTAATTGGTAGGTTAATAGTGTTTGGAACCTGCCCGGCTCCTGCAGTTCAAATCCTAATGCCAGGAGCAAGAGAACTATTAATTCTTTTGGCAGAATGTAGGTTTCAGTCATGGGTTGGTGCTGACACGGGTTCAGTCACAGCTCTGTGTATCAAGAGCTGACAGATCGTTCCTTGTTAGAGCTGATGTCAGTCAGTGCGTGGGGCACCACCCATGAATGAAACCTGAATGCTCCCAAGAAGATTAAAGTTCTTTTCCTCCGTGCATCAGAGTTAATACCGGTAGCGTTTTCTTAATGTGACAGGTTGTCTTTAAATAGAAATAGAGAGATAACAGGCGCAATAGGGTCTTATCACTATTACAAAAATAGTGATAATTGCTAGTGTTCACCTGAGCAGGTTGCCAAAACTCACAATCAGTTTATATGCTTGGTACTGCTGCTGCTGGATCCGCACTCCACGTGCACAGTGGTAGAAAAATCTAAATCCAAAGGACGGTGCTTCTACGATCTATGCTATGCTGTAAATGGAAAAAGACCACAAAGGATCTGTAGACAATAGTGCTTCTTTTCCTATGCATTTCAGAGCCAACCTTGCTCCTTCCTCAGGAATACAACCATGTCGATATACAGAGCGGTGGCTGAACCCACCTGCAACACCCATGAATGAAACCTGAATGCTACCAAGAAGACTAAAGTTCTTTTCCTCCATGCATCGGAGTTAATACCGGTAGCGTTTACTTAATGTAACAGGTTGCCTTTAAATAGTGGCTTAGATATGTTTATAAATGAGTTGTGCTCTGTATCCTTGGAGTCATTTGACAATCGAGCCACTGCTGGGAAGATTATTCATAGTATCAAATTTTCTCCTAATTTAGGAAAATGATTCTCACTGCACTTTGCTGGACAGCTTTAAATGGCTTTGTAACTCTTCAGACTGATATGAATATGTATTTATTTTTTTTCTCACCCTCCCACTTGATTTGTCTTTATAGTACAGAATTCTTATGTAAACTTGGCAAAGAATACTTTATTCATAGTTAGATACAATATATAGTGAGGTTTAGATTTTACAGCGAGGAGCAGCACTGATATCAAACTAGAAGAATTCAGCTTTAGCATATGAATGGAAGAAGATCTAATTCATAGTGCAGTAACGAGGCAAAAACAAAATGCTTGAACTACGACTAATTCAAAACCTTTTGCTTTGTGTTATAATTTAACTTAATTTTTAGTGTGAGAGCAGGATACATGATAATCTATATCTAGTATATTGTGACATTCACAGATGTGTACCAACTAAGAAACTTTGGCAAGTGTCAAACTTGTCTGAAGACATTATATCCAAAACAGTGCACTCGTGCATTTCACATGTAACATGGGACTGCTGACTTCATTACAATAATGCTGAAGTAGTTGATGGAGTCAGACTCTGCAACTGGAAATACCTGTATGTGGCACAATCAAGATCTTTCCCACTGTTGATGAATCTAAAAAATATGTAACCCTGATCAATACCTAAAAATTATTTTTTTTGATTTTTATAAGGCTATTTTTTCTTAATATCCTGGTATAGATAGCAACTTTGCTTGATTTCTGTGGCACAATATTAATTTTTTCATTAATCTCATTCTAAAAACATATATAAGCCATGTTAATGTAAGTGGCGGACTGAAAACTGAAGAAATTTCAATCTAAATCCCTATTTAAAGTTCCAATCTAAATTAATTGCTAATATAGCTGTATGAAACATTCCCACCCTTCCCTGACTACAAACTGCTAATATTTTTCTCTCCACTTCAAGTCTGATGATGCTTTGTGCATGCTGGAATACTCAAATGAAGCATCATCAGGGAACAGAGGTTATCACAGCCACTGCCCCATCCCTGAAATAAAACATCATCAGTGATGCTGGTTTTAGAGAATACTCTGTCCCTACTATACGTTGCCCCTGTAAGGCTGCTTTCACATCACGTTTTTTTTCCTGTCCGTGGGATCCTACTTTTTGTAGGACCCGACGGACCGGAAAGGACACCACAGGAGGTGACCTATTCTGTGTCCGGGTCCGTGAATATCACGGATCCGGACACAGTGGGGCACTTTCACTTCCGCAATGTATAGTATACATTGTGGAAGTGAAATTTAGTAAAAGAGAGAGTTAAAAATAAAAAATCTGTATGCTCACCTGTCTGCGATCCACCGCTGCCTCCAGCAAGGTCTGGGTGCTTATAGGACCTGCGGTGACATCACAACCCGTCAGCTGATTGGGTCACATGACCGCTGTTATCGCACCACGGTGATTGACTGGGGGAGCAGCGCATATTATATGTGCCTGCGCCCCCAGTGATGGCACATGCCCCCCCTGTTTGATATGGCCCCCCCATGCTGCTGCCAGAGTAAAATAAAAAAGCTTTACTTACCTCCTCCAGCGTTGATCTCCCGGTGTCTCCCCACTCTCCCTGCTGCCGCTGTAATCGGGCACACAGAGACTATGTCTCTCTGCTGTGCTGATCACATGACCGGCATTGAGAAGCAGGAATGTGGAGGAGCACAGCGGCAGGAGAGAGACCCGGAGGACAGCGCTGGAGGAAGGTGAGTTTTTTATTTTACTATAGGCAGCAGCATGGGGGCCATAGCCAGGACAGGGGGGATGTGTGCAAGCCACAGGGGACATGTGCAAGCCACAAGGGACATGTGCAAGCCACAGGGGACATGTACCAGCCATAGGGGACGTGTGCCAGCCATAGGGGACGTGTGCCAGCAAAAGGGGCAGCCATAGGGGACGTGTGCAAGCCACAAGGGACATGTGCCAGCCATGGGGAATGTGTGCCAGCCATGGGGGACGTGTGCCAGCCACAGGGGATGTGTGCCAGCCACAGGGAACGTGTGCCGGCAAAAGGGGCAGCCATAGGGGACGTGTTGCAGCCACAGGGAACATGTGCCAGCTATGGCGGATGTGTGCCAGCCATGGGGAACATGTGCCAGCCATGGGGGATGAGTGTCATCAATAGGGGACGTGTGCCAGCACAGGAGGACGTGTGCCAGCCATCGGGGATGAGTGCCATTAATAAGGGACGTGTGCCAGCACAGGAGGACATGTGCCAGCCATGGGGGACATGTGCCAGCAATGGGGGATGTGTGCCAGCCATGGGGCACGTGTGACAGCCATGGTGGATGTGTGCGAGCACAGATGGACGTGTGCCATCAATAGGGGACATGTGGCATCACTGGGGGATGTGTGCCAACATAAGGGAGCTATATCCAATTTAAGGGGGCCATATTCAGATTAAGGGGGCTAATTTAAGGATGGGGGTCTATATCCCAGGGACAATGTACCAAGATGAGAGTGCTATGAGGGACATATACGCTATATGTTTTGTTAGACAGACAGTTGCATTATAAGTCGGACCCCATTTAACATTAAAAATTACTTTTTTCTCTTTTCCTTCACCAAATTTGGGGGTGCGTCTCATAATCAGGTGCAATAAACTAAAAGAAAGAAGCAAGCGCAGATAGGGTATTATCTTTTTAACAATCAGCGGTTTAAGAGCCGTAATGATAACACACAACCAGTATTAAAAGCATGTAATGGCGGCTGCTGCTGGACCCACACCTCCACGTGCTATGTGGTCGAATTCCAGATTTTTCCAGGGATAATGTGTTGTCGGTCCGCGCTGCCACAAATAACTCGAATCAAAAGTTCACTCTATACATTTATTTGGATCCATCCAACGCGTTTCGGAGCCTGCTAGGCTCCTTCACCAGGGAGTGTATGAGGTTACAGACATGTCATATCGCATTGATTAAATATATATAAATGCGATATGACATGTATGTAACCTCATACACTCCCTGATGAAGGAGCATAGCAGGCTCCGAAACGCGTTGGATGGATCCAAACAAATGTATAGAGTGAACTTTTGATTCGAGTTATTTGTGACCGACGACACATTGTCCCTAGAAAAATCTTATAATCAGGTGCGTCTTATAAAGTGAAAAATATAGTAGATAAGGATTTAGATTGAAATTTCTTCAGCCTTTGGTCCACCCCTTTAAAACATACATGTGCATCTTAATAAATTAAAATATTAAAAACTTAACTTATTTCAGTAATTCAATACATGAAGTGAAACGCATATATTATATAAAGTCATTACAAACAGAGTGAATTATTTTTTATATCTATTTTTTGTTTATTTCTGTTAAAGTTGATGATTATGCCTTACAGCCAAAGAAAACCCAAAGGTCATTATCTCAGAAAATTAAAGTAGGGAGGATGAAGGGGTTGAGAGATGAAATATTATATAAATAGATATCAGTGGCTTCACTTGTGTGGTTGTGAGAGTCACAACCACTATAAAAGCATATTACGGCTGATACAGTCTCCAGCGTGGTGCATATAGAGTGAATATAATATTGATTTATTAGTCAATTAGCATTTCAGGGCTCCCTGGCCCCTTCCCAGGAAAAAAAAAATCAATATCATACTGCCATGTTTCAGGGCGTTTCATGGACTCTGAGACACGTTGACTAATAGATCAATAGTATATTCACCCTTTCATGTCTTGTGAAATAAATAAAAATGGAAGTGTGGGTGTCACTAAAGCATGATGTACCAGTCACACGTGTATTGCATTGAAAGAAAGAATAGAACATGTGAAAGAGACTGGGATCAATTGCATGAGGAGTCAAATTGTTGCAAAAATATGTACAAAACTTTATTGAGACAAGCACAAGTTAAGGACACAAAACATTCAAAACAATTAAAAAAGAAAGTGTACAAGACACAACATGATAAGCCCACAACAAGGTTTACAGTATAATCTATAAGCGGCCGTCACACGCTAAGATATGTCTTGCGATATTGTAAGCGATCACGTGCACGCGCAATCGCTTACAATATCGCTCACATCGCTGGTGAGATGTCACACAGACAGACTCACCAGCGATGTGGATCCGCGATCTCGCTGGTAACTATGGTACACATCGGGTAACTAGGCGCCGCGCGTCGCTTGGTTACCCGACGTGTACCATAGTTACCATCTCCCAGCATAGGCTCGGCCGCTGGGAGATCGTTCATCGTGGTGTCATACACCACGATGAAGCAGATCGCTAAATCGTAAATCGCTAGATCTGAGGTCCGGACCTCAGATCTAGATTTTGCGATTTGATCAGATCTCGCTCGTCGTATCTTGCCGTCACACGCACAGACATCGCTTACGCGATGTTTAATCTGCCGCATTCAAGCGATATCTTGCGCGATATCTGTGCGTGTGACGGCCGCTATAGGTAGAGACAGGAAAAATTACGAGGGTCTCGTCGATATATATTTGGCTCGCAAGTAAGGGAACTCTAGTAAAAGCTATAATTGGATATTGGAAAAGCCTTCCCAAGTAGTAGAAAGAGAGCCACAAGGTTATAGATGTCAAGAAAACAACAAATGGGGGTGTCTGAGGGGACCTCCTGAGATGTAGTCAGAAAAACCCAACACAAGCATAAGCACCACAAAAACTGGTGAAAAAAATTGCTGTAGATGTAAAGCCGCTGTATGCTAGGGGAAGAAGGAGGAAGAAAACCTCAGATAAATATAAACAGTACGCAAGGTATGCAGTAAACCTGTCAATATCAAAAGTGAAAGATTATAAAGATGCAACAGATATGGATGCAATGGCTGTTGAAAATGTAGCAATCAGTGGGTGAATATAATATTGATATATTAGTCAATTAGCGTTTCAGGGCTCCCTGGTCCCTTCAGCAGGAGAAAAAATCTATTTTATGTTGCCATGTGTCAGGGCATTTCAGGGAGCCCTGAGACGCGTTGACTAATAAATCAATATTATATTCACCCTTTGATGACTTGTGGAATATGTCAGCGTGGTTTTAACTCTTCATTCTCCCTACTTTAAATTGTCTAAGATAATGACCATTGGGTTTTCATTGGCTGTAAGCCATAATCATCAACATTAACTGTTTCGACCAGAGCTGGGGTGCGTGGGGTACTCGGTCACCGGGGCTTCTGTGTGGGATGTCACGGGTGGTCGGTATCCCCGGTGCCGTGCCCTGGCGAACAATTGTACCAGGTGTTAATGGTAAAACGGTGGGGGTAAAAGGGGTTATTTACAGGGGAACGTGACGCCACCTGTAGAGTCCGGTAAGGTGGTACCGGCGCTGCCAGCCGGCCACTGAGGTGATGGAGGGGGGGCAGCAGTGTGTGGTACAGCTCCCCACAGGTGGAGCTTTACCTCAGGGCAGCTATGATGGTGATGAGACGGTGAGGGAGGACAGTGATGTTAATGGTGGTGCAGTTCTTACACCTCTGCTGTTGATGTTGATGATGTTAAGTCCTTTGAGCTGCGGCAGGAAGAATAACAGAAACCGTTTCCATTTTTAACTTTACTTTACTCGGTACCGGCTGATGGCATAACAATACACGGTACAGTTTGGTTTAGGGTGTTGTTACCAACTCAGGATTTCTCTTAAGGAGTCATTAGATGTTCCTTCTCTGTCTTTCAGGGTTTCTATTCTCTTTCTAGATCTTTCTGTCTTTCCCACCTTTGGAGAGCTCACCCGCCAGTCCTGCAGTCTGTATCTAGTAGGCTTAATTTGACTATTACCGGTCCAAATGGGAACAGCAGGAACGCACAAGTTTCCCACCTGACACCGGGTTTCAGTCTTTCCTCACTAGTGTAGGACCGTCTTTTGGGCATGAGGGGTGAGGTACCTTTGTGGGGCTGTCAGCAACCCGGTCCTGTTGGGCCTGCAGCTCGTCGGCTTCGCAGTCAGGGCTGAACTCCTGGCTGCCTCGGTTGTCCGTGTCACCGGTGAACCCTCAACATGACCAGCTGGTTCCTACCAGTCATGGTCCGTTGCCATCTCTCCTGGGCCCCCTCATAAAGATGGGGTACCCTCCACTCAGCTGAGCCGCCAGGCGTGACCACACGGTCTGCCTTCCCAAGCCGTCTGAGGTAAATTCTTAACTGTCACTCTGCTCTATCCTAAGCTCCGCCCACCACCTGTGGAACCTACCATAAAGTCAGTTTCCCCTACACTAAGTGGTGCGGTCCTAAGTGAGTGCTAAAAATAGACTCCATAAGATTTAAATCCTAACCTAGCAACTTACAAGGAAAAACACATTTTATATTCAAGTGTAATACCATTCTGTGGCACATACCCGCAGGGGCGCCACATAACAGAAATAAACAGCTGAAATAGATCACTGTTTGTAATGACTCTATATAATACATGCGTTTCACCTGTTGTATTGTGTGCAAAAGTATATCACCAGCAACTTTTCCCCTACAGTCAATTATAGCTTGCTGTCGTGAGCACAACATTATCATAACATATTGTAACTAGATATCATGGTTAAAGGGATTGTGCCACAAACAATTGTACTTTTTAATTATTATATCTTAGAATAAAAATAGGTTCTGCTATTAGATGTGTTAAAAAAGTTGTTCCTGTCCAAGATATTCTTATAAATGTGCTCCCGTGTAATGTATGAGTCTGACCATGCAGGAACAGGTCGGATATTCCACAGCTCCTGGGCAGGGGAGGAAGTAAAAGAGTACTGTATACAGACATTACAGCTGGGATACTTTCTGGGATGTTTAACAAGTATTTAAAGGGAACCTGTCACCTCCTAAAAGCCACCTAACCTAACAATACATGCACCTTCCTATTACTATTATAACTATCCCTCTCTCTGCTAAATGCTTGCTTTCAATGTTCTAAAAAACGTTTTTATACTTACTCATTAGGATGATAATGAAGTGGGGGCTAAATGCAATAGTCCCCCTGGGCGTGTTGGTTTGCAGCCTCCATCATCCTTTATCATTCCAATGGGCGTGATATTGAAATCAAATTTCGTGCCCCCAGGCTGGCTCCCTCCACTCTGCTATGCAGCCTTCCTGTGGTAATGACTCTGAACGCATCATTTACGAACCTCGGGCCCCATAGCAACCCGATATTTACCTTAGCAGCGGCACAGCGCTACTAAGTGGGGCCCCATAGAACCTCGCATACCAGCGCACAGCGTCTGCTGCAAAGGTAAATATCGGATTGCTATGGCCCCATAGCAACCCGATATTTACCTTAGCAATGGCACAGGACTGCCAAGCGGGGCCCCATAGAACTCTGCATAGCAGCGCTGTGCGCTGCTGCTAAGGTAAACATCGCCTTATGTTTTTAATTACAGAAAGAATCAGCCGCAATCCCTGTCTGTAATGTCTGTATACTGTGTTACTTCTTCCCTTACCCAAGAGCTGTGGTGTATCACACCCGTTAGAACATGGTCGGACACATCAATTACACAGGGGCACATTTATAGGAATATCTCGGGACAGGAACATTTTTTTAACACATCCAGTTGGAGAACCTCTTTTTTATTCTTGGATCCTTGAATTAAAATATTCAATTCTTCGTGTCAATCCTTTAAGTAACAAGATGGTGTGGCCTTTGATATCACAATAGACAGGCCTAGCAATAAGTACAAGTCCAGTACAGCATTAATAAAGAAATTGGCAGGTTTTTTTTCCTATTAAAATCTTTTTTTCTGGATTTTTCTCTATTTTAGGCTAGAGAATTACCAGTCTCTTAAATTAAAAATCTGGGTCTTCACTGACCTCTCTGCAACATTCACTATTACTCAGCAACTTAATTATGCACAGTCTAAGATAACAGGGCAGAGGCACGGCCCTTAATAAATATTTATGAGTACTCACTTTGATTAAAATGCATATATAAATTTGGTTGATCTGCAAAGTCAACGTTACAGCCAGGTGAAAAAACACTTATTAAAATGTAAACTTTACTTTATATTCAATAGGAAATGCTTAATGAGGAATAAGTATACTCAAAGCACGAAAAAACATAAATAATTAAAATCTCATAGAACAATGCTCAGTCACTCAGCAAAATTACACCCTGCTCAATAGCTGTCAATACTCTGGCTATGTTAAACAGCATTACATCATGCTTCTGCCTGAAACCTTATAGAGACCCTATTACCATTAAAAAGAACCTATCACTAGTCTTAATCTGCACATTTTAAGAATGGGAATCCTCAGAGAATTTTACTAAATACCACAGATTAGCAAAAGTGGTTAGAAGGGTTGCCAACAGTGGCGTAACTTTAGGCCCAGGGGCCCCGATGCGAAAGCTCCAATGGGGCCCCCAATTATTGCAAATCTTTAATAGTATTAGTCATTTTCTATAGGCCAAAGGGACTTCTGGGGCCCCCCTAGGCTGCAGGGCCCGGGTGCGATCGAAACCCCTGCACCTATTGTAGTTACGCCCCTGGTTGCTAAGGCTCCCTCAACAAACTTGACTTTCTAGCAAAGTTGATTTAGAATCTCTTGGGTTTGGGGATCCTGGCATGCAGAGCAGGATCACACAATCATTCTCATTGTGAAATTGCAAGACCTCAGTTGTTATTTCAAGATTTTGCTCTTTACATTAAAAGGGTTGTCCACTACTAGGAAAAGCCCTTCACCACCCAAGCTAGCACTGTTCCAGCAGTGTCGGTAATCACATTCATGGGGTTCACAGGATATTGAGATGTCAAGTGAGCCTCACATCCAATCATTGCCGACTTCTCTCTCCCCCGACTTTGGACAAATTAGTTAATCAACAGGAAGTGTCACTCACTTCCTGTTCATTGCTCTCCTGTTAGAAGGTGGGGAGAGAGAAGCCAGCGGTGATTGAATGCGGGACTTGCATGACACCTTAATATCACATGAACCCCATGAACACAGTTACCAACAGCACTTGAAATTGCACCAGCATGGGAGGTGAGTACAGGCTTTCTTATTTTACCTGTTGGAGACATGTGGAATTAGAAGGGTTGTCCCAGTAGTGGACAACCAATTTAACTCAGAACTTCTGTTTCAATTATTATGCAGGTACCGAATGCTGCGAATGAGCATTTACCAAAATTATCAGTCTAAAGGCCTCAATATACATTAGACTAACAGCGAATAAACCGATATTGGCAAGTTCGGCTAACCGGGAGAATGCTAGGAGGCCACCATCCCGATAAGACTAACTGACGATGTCTGGGTAGATAAAGATCTAGCATGTCTGATTTAAAGGGAACATGTCACCTCCTAAGAGCAACCTAACCTATCAATACATGTCTCTGCACCTTCCTATTACCATTATGACTATCACTCTCTCTGCTAAATGCTTACTTTCAGTGTTCTAAAAAACGTTTTTATACTTACTCATTATGATGATAATGAAGCGGGGGCTATATGCAATAGTTCCCCTGGTCGTGTTGATTTTCAGCCTCCATGATCCTTTATCACGCCCCGATGGGCGTGATATAGTAATAAGAATTCTCTCTGCCCCATGCTTGTGTGTGACGTCGCTCTCCAGTTCCGGGTATGACGCGAAACGCGTTATTTCCAGTTCTGAGGACATTGCTACAAGTTCTTTTAGTGGCCGGCTTCAAGCAGCACAGATTTGAAGTCAGCTTATCCCAGTCCTGGATTTACAGCAACACTGCTTGGTAATGCTGTATAATTTATTTCATGCATCTGCTGATTCTGTCTCTAGGTTACTAAGGGCAAGAAAACATGAGTCCATTTTTCTGTGTTTAAAACATCACAGCAGCTGGTCTCCACCTACTAGCTTAGAGTCAACTGCACAATAATGATATCTATACCCTGCAGGGGGGAAAGCTGGTGAAAAATACAGAATGCAAATCATATAGACCCATAAATGTTATTCCTCAAGTCAGCTTATTGTGAAAAGTTACTTGAAAGTATAGTTTCACTTTAAGATTGTCTTGAAGTTCTCTCTAAAGGGAATCTGTCAGCAGGTTTTTACTATGTAATCTGAAGACAGCATACTGTAGGGGTTAACACAGATGTCAGTGATGCATCTTTTATCACATAGTGTGGAGTTGTTCATTTACATGGTTTGATTCAGTTTAATCAAATTATTATTGCAGGACAAGGTCAGCAATTACGGCAGCCCCCTATGATTAGCACCTCACTGTCTATAGACTTTGTATGTATAGAGACCGGTTTGAGCAGGGGCAGCTTTCTCCACTCTACTACATGGCTAAATTTAAAAACTGTGTTAGAACAGTTATAAATAGCAAACTAAGTGATGCATTGGTGGTTTCAGGGTCTCTTTGCCTACATAATGCTGCTCTCAGATGAGCTAGCAATAACCTGCTGACAGATTCCCCTTAAATCAGATTATGTAATTGGGTTTTCTGTCTACAGGTTGTGTCCTCTAGTGAATCAGAAGCCCCTTACATTTTGCAATTGGGACTTTTTTCCATGTACACCTTTGATAACTGGTAATCCTTTAGGCTTATATCCATGTTAGCTATTTGATGACTGCAAATGTGTAAAAGTCACATAATTTATTTCTCTGTTTTGTAATTTACAGACACAAGATAAGTTGGAACTTGATTTTAAAGGCTCTGTCTGGATATATATACGATATTGTTATTGATAGAGCTGTCAATTATATTAGAAAGAAACTTGTATCTAGTTTGTGACTCTGCTTACATGTGTCAGAAAACACTTGTAAATTATTGGTGCTTCTTCATTGACAAATGTGATTATAAACTTGATAAAGTGAAGTAACACTGTATTTAATCTCTGACCTGATACTGGTTCTTGCTTTCGTCTCTCCTGTGTAGCTTCTTGAGCAAACACTGTGAACAGAGGCAGAATGCCAAATCCAATTTTAAAGCCTTCTTGTAACCATTTTATGTGTCTATTATTTATAGGAAAAAATTGCTATGGCAAGCACTATATATAACTGCTAATCTACTATATGAATAGGATGAATCATGAAACATCTGCTACTACTTTCTCAGGGCTGCAAGTTGCTCATGCAGAAACAAGTAACAATTTAAAGAGGGTTTCTAATATAATTTATGGAAAATATAAAAAAAATGATTTAATTTAAATCATTTTATTCTACAGAAAGAGAGATTAAGATATTTCATATTCTACTACTAAAGTTATAGAACTTTCTAAGTATTCTTTAATACAACTGTGTTTTAATGTTGCAGTGTCTAGAAGTCCATCATCTAGCTGACTGATCCGCAATAAAGATACAAATATGTCATCCTCTCAATCCTGATGTGTCAGCTCTCTGAGCTCCCTGATCCCTAAGTCAGGGTTAGATACTGCTTTTAGCAGAAGAGGGTTGTACACAGATCTACAGTGGAATATTAAGAATCTAAGCCAGTTGGGATTGTGCAGATATTGGTATTGTGACAGGTATTGGTATGGCCTCCTTCATCCTGTAATGTTTGTTCATCATGTCCTTTTCAGTGAAGCAGTAAAGCGTAGGGCTCAGCACTGTCATACACTATCAACAGTGGTTACTATGGCAACGGTGACCTCACCGCTGACTATATGACAGCGCTGAGACCTGCGCTATAGTAAAGCGGTAAATAGCAGGTCTCAGCGTGTCACTGTTGCCATAGTAACCACTGTTGCTATGGCAATGGTCACCTCACCACTTACTATACCGCAGGTCTCAGCACTGTCATTCAGTGATCAGAGATCAAGGGGAGCGGATGTGTTTTTCCTCCCAGTGGTCTCTGATGTAGCAGAGCTGAGTCTGTCCAGGAAGAGAGAAGATGAAGATCGTGGAGGGGTACAAGGTAGGGAGGGCGTAATAAAGATGGAGTCACTAAATGTCACTGTGGTTTTTTTTTTAATAAAATAATTTTTCTCTATGTTGTGTCCTTTTTACTATTCATTTGAGATTCTTAATGTCTGGGTCTAACGTGGCCTGACATTAAGAATCTCAGGATTTAATGCCAGCTGGCAATACAAAACTGGTGTTGAACCCTTATTACCCAGAATGCCACCACCACCAGGGCCACTGGAAGAGCCTGGTAAAGCTCCTGGAAATGGTGTTTCGATGAATGTGCCATTTTCAAGGGCGTCTGCGGGCTGCTATTCTTTAGTGTAGGGGCCCTAAAAAATTAGGCCCTCACCTGAGAATACCAACCCTCAGCTGCCTAGTTTTACCTTGCCTTGCAATTAAAAATAGGGAAGAGCCCATGCATTTTTTTTGTCAACCAAGGTAAAATTACGCAGCTGAGGGTGGCAGTACGCAGCTGTCTGCTTTCATTGGGCTAGACTTACAAACACTGAAAGACCAACACATTTTTTTTAATTATTATTTAACACCCTATGGTGGCAGGTTGGTACCATACACTAATTTGTATGGAAACCAAACACATTCACTGTACAGATTATGAAAATACACTCTGACTGCAATGTCAATCACAGAGGCACTCACAGGGTGTAAGCATCTGTGATTGGCTGTTTGCTGGTCAGTGCAGTGAATATGCAAGTAGCTTAATGGAAGTGATTGAGCGGGAGCGCGGGAGACTGAGCTGAACTGGAAGCAGCAGCGGGAGTCTGGTAAGCTTGATCTACCTATTCTACGATCTATCGTCACTAGGTTCTGTCACTCAGAGCAGACAGCTGTATGGCAGAACAGTATGCAGACAGTCTACATTATGTCTGTATACTGTTCCCATGCAATTTGAGCATGTTATCAGCCATCTCTGCATTTTTACAGCCGTCCTAGACCTCATGCTTGGGTCCAGCAGAAAATTACTCGCGTTTCCCACTGACTTACATTGTACTTGAATAAGCGAGTATTACAAAGTACTCATTATAATGTAACAATTACGAACATTTCGATACTTCATCATCCTAATCGAAAGCTCTTCATACCCATCAAGTTACTGCGTTTTTGAGCCTGGAACTTTTTCTAAAAAAGCAGCATAGTCTGTAATGGTACTGGAATATTCTTCCCCTTTCCTCACATCAATTGTGACAAACTGCACCTCCAAATAATCTGTAGCATTTTCCATGCAGTTTTTTTTTTAACATGTCAGGATCATGCCTTACCAAATATGAAAAATATATTGCAATCTGAGAGTCCTCAGTGGTTGATACCTTTTGATGGCTAACTGAAAAGATGATAAGCATAGCAAGCTTTTGGGACACTATGGCCCCTTCGTCAGGCTGATAATGACACAGATTCTGAAGACACATACATATATACTATACTTAAATAGGATGAGATGGTGCAGTAAATACAACAGGTGACCTAAAGCAGATTCAGGCTGGGGAAGGGGGGGAGCTGGGAAAGTGAAACCAAAATTCTAAGGTAAGAGGGTGAAGTGTCAAAAGTTCATGGTCCTTTAACTTGAGTCTGTTGCAAGATGTGATATCCCCAGATGCCCAAATCCTCAAATTACCAAATATGAGTCAGTTAGAATTTGACAATATGACAGTATGACTAAAATAAATACAATTTATTAATTCTTACACAAATTTTTGTCTGCTCCCTGCTGTATAATGCTATAATGACAGTGCAAGTTTGTTTAACTTACTACTTAAAAGTGAATGACCAACACCTATAATCGCTATTTTACATAAGAGCAGGGGTAGGGAACTCCAGGCCTCAAGAGCCGCACATAGTGCAGGTTTTCAGGATTTCCTTAGCATTGCACAGGTGATAATTCCAACCCCTGTGCAATGCTGGGGAAATCCTGAAAACATGCACTATGTGCGGCTCTTGAGGCCTGGAGATCCCTACCCCTGCAATAGAGAGTCGATTGAATTAGGTTACTGCTGCTACTGTATTTGAAAAATATTAGACTCTGAGAGTCCTCAGTGGTTGATACCTTTAATGGCTAACTGAAAAGATGGTGAATAATAGCAAGCTTTCAAGACAACTTATTAAGCCTGAAGAAGAGACCTGAGTTGTCTTGAAAGCTTGCATTTAGTTACCATCTTTTCAGTTAGCCATAAAAGGTATCAACCACTGAGGACCCTCAGATTCTAATTTTTTCTATCTACTGGCTAATCACGGTATAAACATTTTTTTACCTTATGCTGATGTATGAAAACGTAAACTCTGGTAATCTGTAATATCTCACATATATGCGGAGAAAAATTTACTCAATATCCTGTTTCTATCAATTTTGTAGGCAATGATAATGTACTATAGTAATGTTCTCAAAGTCAATTGGTCATGCAGAATTCCGTACAATTTGTTACAACAAACGTGACAATGCAATTGCAGCTGAACTGGTTGGATTGTCATTTTATTGCAAGAAAAAGGAATTGTACTATAACAATAGCAAAGAAAAGGAAAAGGAAGAGCGCTGTTCTATGGAGAACATAACAGGAGCACTGCATGGAATTCAACTTTATTTCTAAGGCTTTTAAGAAGATAAAGTATTTCTGATACCCAAATTAAGTTAATTGAGGCAGTGTATCATTCACTTTTCTCCATGGGAATACACCTTAAATTGATCCCCTTTGGAGACCTCCCATGATTTAGATGAACGTGAAAACCATTTTTGAGCAATTCTCTTTCCCTTTGTTACCAAAGAACTTTTTGATTACATCATCATTAAGTAACTTAAGTCATCATCAGAAAATTAACCCAACCATTTGCTTATAGATTGTAAGCTGCGAGCAGGACCCTTACTGCTCCTGTAACTGGTGAACTATGTGTTACTTTGTAATGTCTTTATTAATTGTACATGTCTCCTCTTAATAGTGAAGTACAGCAGAATATATTGGCGCTATTAAAATTATTATTATTATGAAAAATGGACACTTACATATGGTGCTGTTACCCCATCCGAAAGTGTAATAATTTTTAATGTTAAACATTATATTAATTGACTCAGGTCTTTAGTATTTTATTTTTCAGTATGTAATTGCAATAATTTTTGGGGAGAAAAACTTAATTTCCTGGAAAAATTTCAAGGGTGACAACACTTTCAGCCTTGACTGTAAGGCTAGAGTCACACTTGCATTTGACTCGCGCAAGCCATGAATCGCACCACCCAGTATGGCCACCCGCTCTCCTGACAGGAGTGTATTAGCTAAATGTATTTTTATGTATCTTATCCATTGTGGAAGAATTGGAGCACAGGCCAAGCCAAATAGGAGGTAAACAGATAGGGCAATCTGTCACAAAGACTTGGATCATTGAATGGTGTTTTGTCTCCCTGGCACTCAGGTTCAATATATTGAAGATTGAGTTAATAGATTTCTATGATGGGTTGTAGAGGACCAAGTTCTTATAGTGCATACTGGCAGGTATCTTTAAAAAAGTTACAGGTAGGTGGAAAACCCCTAAAATTGACTTCGGAGGCCAAAAGCGTAGGGTGAGGACATCAAAAGTGGTATTTTTTAAATACTGCCTGTACCCAATGCCAGAGGAGAAAGTCAGTGGGAAAATAAGTAGGTAATTAAGTGGTTTGGGAATTGGTACAGGAAGAAGGGTTTGGAGATCCCAAAGAACAGGCTAACTTGGGTCAGTGGTAAAAATATCTAATTGAAACTTAATGGGGAGGGAGCAGTTGTGCTGGGGAATAGAATGGCTGACAGGTTAGATGAGTAAAGGGAGGCTATTTACTTTAAAAGGAGGAGAATGAGGATTAAGAGTTAAAACTCATACAGAAAATATAAAAAAAGTCCCTGTCATCCTCACACTAAAGACTATCAGAAGATATTTAGATGATTCAGTCTATGACCCTATTCAACAATCTTTATAAATTTGTGCCAGGATTCACAGCTGGTAACGGATCTGGGAAACTAAAACTCACTGTTCATTAGCGCTGCCACAATGAGTGTGTTTGGAGGTGACATGACGTCAAAACGTAGTAACTTCTACATGCTGACATGCTTCGTCATATCAATGTGACTTCTTCAGAGAATGAATACAAGGACAAAATTCACAAAGTGTTCATAGACCAGAAGAATGAGAGATGAGAGAGAATTGGAATTGAGATGAGAGGTTGGAATTTTTCAATAGAATGGCCTCGTAACTCAGAACAACATACAGTTATTGAAGGATATGAATGTTGTCTAACTGAATATTTCAAAGGTGTTCAATATGTTGCTATATAAAAGGATAGTACATAAAATGAAAACGAGGGAGGTTGGAGAAAATATAATAATTGGTGTAACAACTTGCTTAGTAATAAGTGGTTATTAAACAGATTGCCTCAAGTTCTTAAATGTGTAAAATTGCTTGTAAAATAAGAAAGTAACTTTAAAATGTTCCTTCTTTTTAACCCCTTAAGGACCGAGTCAGTTTGCAGCTTAATGACCAGACCGTTTTTTGTAATTCTGACCAGTGTCCGTTTATGAGGTAACTTAAATCTGGGTGCACCGTATATAGTCACAATATAGAAAGGCAGGAGGGGTGCTGCTTGTCAACAAGGCAACAATGTAAAGTGAAGAAAAAGTGTTGACAATTAAGGCAGCACACCCTACAGTTATGGGAATATAGAAAATCTCTTTATTGACACATCGGAACACAATTAAAACCATCTTAAAAACAATTGCAAATACAATGCAAAAAGAACCACAAGTACAAACAAAGACAAATACCTAGTAGGGAAACAGGGTCCCTTTAACAATTCTGAGCCAGCCCAGGCAGTATAGCAGGGTACAAAAGTGTTGATAAACATGCACATACAAGACAAGGTCACTAAGACCAAGGTCCTGTTGGCAAAGTTGGTGTGCAATGTAATCAATAGTTAATCAATATAACCATAGTTCCACAACCATAACAATAAATCATCACCACTGATGACCAAGGGGACCCTACAACTCCAGCCCTTCACAGGCATCTGCGCCCACCTTCCTTGTTGCTCTAATATCTCCATCTATCCCATCCTCACCACCGACAACTTGCCCCAAGGGATGGACTTTGACACTATTTTTCTGGTGGTGAGATATTTATGGGTTCTTTATTTATTTATTGCACAGGGATATTTAGGTGGACGCATACTAGGGCAAGTGATTGGTAATGAATATCCTTATAAGTGGTGATGATTTATTGTTATGGTTGTGTAACTATGGTTATATTGATCAACTATTGATTACATTGCGCACCAACTTTGCCAACAGGACCTACTAGGTATTTGTCCTTGTACTTGTGGTTCTTTTTGCATTGTATTTGCAATTGTTTTTAAGATGGTTTTAATTGTGTTCCGATGCGTCAATAAAGAGATTTTCTATATTCCCATAATTGTAGTGGTGTGCTGCCTTAATTGTCAACACTTTTTCTTCACTTTATGCTTCTGAGGTAATAACTCTAGAACGCTTCAACGGATCCTAGCGGTTCTGAGATTGTTTTTTCGTGACATATTGGGCTTCATGATAGTAGTAAATTTAGGTTGATATTTCCGTTTATTTGTGAAAAGATCAAAAATTTGGCAAAAATTTTGAAAATTTCCCAATTTTCAAATTTTGAATTTTTATTCTGGTACTCCAGAGAGTTATGTGACACAAAATAGTTAATAAATAACATTTCCCACATGTCTACTTTACATCAGCACAATTTTGGAAAAAAAAAATTTTGGTTAGGAAGTTATAAGGGTTTAAAGTTCATCAGCAATTTCTCATTTTTCCAGCAAAATTTACAAAACCATTTCTTTAGTGACCACATCACATTTGAAGTCCCTTTGAGGGGTGTACATGACAGAAAACACCCAAAAGTGACACCATTCCAAAAACTGCACCCTCAAGCTACTCAAAACTACATTCAGGAAGATTATTAACCCTTCAGGTGCTTCACAGGAACTAAAGCAAAGTGGAAGGAAAAAATGGACATTTTAATTTTTCCAACAAAAATGTTCTTTTAGCCTCAATTTTTTCATTTTCACATGGGCAACAGGATAAAATGCATCCTAAAATTTGTTGGTCAATTTCTCCTAAGTACATCGATACCTCATAGGTGGTCATAAACCACTGCTTGGGCGCATGGCAGGGCTCAGAAGGGAAGAAGCGCCATTTGACTTTTGGAGCTAATTTTCCATTCAAAAAGTCTAATGGCGCTCCTTCCCTTTTGAGCCCCGCCATGCGCCCAAACAGTGGTTTATGACCACATATGAGGTATCAGTGTTCTCAGGAGAAATTGCCCAACAAACTTTAGCATGCACTTTATCCTGTTGCTCATGTGAAAATGAAAAAATTGAGGCCAAAAGAAATTTTTTGTGAAAAAAACTACTTTTTCATTTTTATGGATCAATTTGTGAAGCACCTAGGGATTCAAAGAGCTCACTATGCATCTAGATAAGGTCCTTGGGGTGTCTAGTTTCCAAAACGGGGTCGGGTCATTCCATGTCAAGTGAACCAATGATTATTACCTCTATATTTTTAATTCTTTTGAGATTTTGTTATTTGATAATAGCATGTCAGACAATGCAAAATGTGAAGAGAAAATTTTTTTAAAAAATTTATTTTTTTTTTAAATGATTTTCAAAGTTCGGAAAAAGTGTGAATTTCGCTGTTGCCTGCCTTTACGTTTCTCCTCATAACTAAGGCTAGGAATAAGATAGAGAGACAAAATAAACACCATTCTACTCAGAACTATACAGGCTTTCACCAGATATGTCACAAGAGGATCTTTGTTAATATTTTACCCATGTGATCGCAAGCGCAAAACTTTAAAACGTATTTCCGAAAAATCGGCGCGCTTTAAATATTTCAAAAACTGCCCATGTGTCTGCTTTGCTCTTAGCCACATCTGTACCAAATTTCAAGTTGGGATCGCAATGGGATCATATTTTAACATATTTTACTATTAATAGCGTCAATGGGTCATTCCATATCAAGTGATCTAAATATGAATATTTTTTTTTACCTGACGTCTTTAGATTTTTTTTTTTTTTTTCCTTTATGAAGTACTACTTTAGTTAATTACAAATTAAAAGTTTGGAATTTTTTTCTTCATCAGTTAATTTTTTACAGATTTTTAAAGTTTAAAAAAAGGGTGAATTTTGGCCTGGTACGACTTTAAATTTTTTTTATCTCGGGCTAGAAATAAGATAGAGAAACAAAATAAACACCATTCTACTCAGAACTGTCCAGGCTTTCACCAGATATGTCACAAGAGTATATTTGTTAATTTTAATTTTTTACCTATGCGAATGCAAACGCAACATTTTGAAACGCATTTCCGAAAAAAACATTTTAATAAAAATTTTCCAAAACTGCCCATGTGTCTTTTATGCTCTTAGCCACATCTGTACCAAATTTCAAGTTGGGATCATGATGGGATCATATTTTAAAATATTTAACTATGGTTAATCTCATTTTTATTAAATTTTGAAAAAACATATGAAAGACATACATTCAATCTTTTAACAAAATCTTGAGACATATAAAATATACAAAAAGAGAATTCACAAAGTTATTAGTAACTTTAAGATAAGCTGCAAATTTACTTTTGCGCTTATCTCTGGTGCAATATATACTACAATCTAAATATAATTCCAAACACTCAAGTATACAACCTTTCTCAGGGTTTTGAGATGTTCTGATGTCAAGGGGACAAGCAGCCCCAGCAGAATGATTTTTATTACTTGGCCCCTTCTAACAGGTTGACCACGTAAGTGGGTCATTACCCGTTGAGGCCTAGTTGGAATAGTCTATCGACTGGTGTACCGGAAAGGAAGGCCGAAATATTAATGATCTACTCACAGCTCAGAGTTTCCGATACCTGTCTAATGTTCACTAGAATTCTGAAGGTATAGGTGTAGAAAGGAAATACCTAGACTGAATGTATCAGAGGGGAAGAAAAGAGAGATAGAAAAGAAGAGAGAGAGAGAAGAGAAACAAAAACCATTAGAAAAAGTTATACTGGGAAAGAAAAGCCACGTAAGAAAAAAAGAAAAAAAGGAGGGGGGGGGACGGGTGAGGTATGGGAAGGAGAAAGGGTACTCATCCCACTGGCTCCCCATCAGCCAGAGGTCGAGCCATATTATCTGTGCTGGAAAAGATACTCCTAAATTCTGCAGAGTCGTGAAAAAGAATCCATTCAACCCAAATCCCTAAGAATTTGTTCCGAGATCCCGACGCATCAGCTGCGAGCTCCTCCATTCGATATGTGTCCATCAATTCTTTGAACCAATCAAGTAGAGATGGAGCCCGGCTTGATTTCCAGAACCTCGGGATCACAGCACGAGCAGCCGAGATGCAAAAGCGGAGAATATCCCTCTTCTGTAGCCCAATAGGACCTGGAAAAATGGATAACATTGCCGATTCTGGGCAGCATTCGGCTTCTTTACCTGTTATCCGGGCGTATGCATTGAAAACCTCAGACCAGAACCGCCGGATTTCCCCACAACTCCACCAAATGTGTATCATTGTACCCTTCTCTTCCCCACAGCGCCAGCAGGTATCAGGGGTTCCAGGGAACATGTTCCGGAGTGTCGTCGGGCACAAGTACCATCTAGTGAGCAGCTTATAGCTTCTTTCTTGTGCAGAACAAGCGCTAGCTAGTGAGTGAGTAAATATAAAGCATTTCTGCCAATTAGCTTCTGAAATGCTACACCCCAATTCCTTCTCCCAAGCACGTTGGAAGTAAAGGGTGCCCTGCTCTCTCATGGACCCTAAGGCCTGGTATAGAAATGATATTTTGCGCCTCGGTGGAGCCTCCAGTTGGAATAACCTCTCCAATACGTTGGGCGTCAATCTTACCCTGCAAGAGTGGTCAGCTGAATATAATTATGCTCTGTATTGGAGAAATTCGAATCACTTAAGAGGTCTCGTAGGTTCTTTGAGTTGTAGCTCTGCCATTGGGGGCAAACCACCACTGGACAGAGTCTGTCCTACTCGGGTGTCATCCACAATCCGCCAACATAAAAATCTCTGCCTGTCAAATCTGGGTGGGAAAGATGGGTTGGAAAAAAGGGGAGTCAAAGGGCTAAGTCTGTCGTTTAAGCGGAGAGTTTTCGTCACTAGGTGCCATACCTTCAAGGTGTTTCTGGTCATGTCTGTCAAAGGTACTAGGTCTGTGGAGTCTTTAGGGGAAATCCAGAGCAGGTGTTTCAGCGGAATCCCCAAACCCTCTTGCTCCACGCCTACCCATTTCTTGGAGGACGCATGATAATGCCAATCTAGAGCTCTAACAAGAGAGGAAGCCTCAAAGTACGCTCGTATGTTGGGTAGTCCAACCCCTCCTCTGGTCTCGGGCAAGGATAGGATATTCATTCGCAATCTGGACCTCTTGCCCCCCCAGACAAATCTAAGGATCATAGATTGCATTTTGGAGAGGAAACCTCTATCCAATAGAACAGGAACTGTCTGAAAAGTATATAAGAGTAGGGGCAAGACATCCATCTTGACTACGTTTATTCTCCCGAACCAGGATAGCTTTAATTGTCTATAGGAGGTAAATGCCGATTCCGCGTTAGTCAAAAGGGGTTGATAATTTAAATTGAATATTTGTTTAAGATCTTTTGGTATAAGGACTCCCAAGTACTTAATGGCTTCTACTTTCCATTTAAATGGGAACTGTTTAGATAGATGAGAAACCAATTCTCCAGGCAAAGAAATATTGAGTGCCTCGGTTTTGGAGCAATTCACTTTAAAGTTGCTCAATTGTCCGAACCGTTCAAACTCCATTAAGACCGAAGGGATGGAGACCAGGGGCTGGGAGAAGTAAAGTAGCAGGTCATCTGCAAATAAGGCTAATTTGTGATGACTCTGTCCCAGCTTGACCCCATGGACGCATTCATTGGACCTAAGTGCAAAATATTTAACTATTATAGTGTCAATTCAAAAGTCACCAAGAACACAATCAGTCATTTTTTCACAATTGCCCGTCAATAGTTTGAATTTGATATAAAGAAACATAGTCTTGTAACATCTCAAATGAAAGCTGTTACCGTTCTGAGTAAAATGATGCCTCTCCCACTTCATTATCTTATTTCTAGCCTGAGATAAAAAAATTTAAAGTCGTACCAGGCCAAAATTCACCCTTTTTTTAAACTTTAAAAATCTGTAAAAAATTAACTGATGAAGAAAAAAATTCCAAACTTTTAATTTGTAATTAACTAAAGTAGTACTTCATAAAGGAAAAAAAAAAAAAAAATCTAAAGACGTCAGGTAAAAAAAAATATTCATATTTAGATCACTTGATATGGAATGACCCATTGACGCTCTTACTAGTAAAATATGTTAAAATATGATCCCATTGCGATCCCAACTTGAAATTTGGTACAGATGTGGCTAAGAGCACAGCAGACACATGGGCAGTTTTTGAAATATTTAAAGCGCGCCGATTTTTCGGAAATGCGTTTTAAAGTTTTGCGCTTGCGATCACATGGGTAAAATATTAACAAATATCCTCTTGTGACATATCTGATGAAAGCCTGGACAGTTCTGAGTAGATTGGTGTTTATTTTGTTTCTCTATCTTATTTCTAGCCCGAGATATGATAGAAAATGTAAAGCCATACCAGGCCAAAATTCGCACTTTTTTAAAACTTTAAAAATCTGTAAAAAATTAACAGATAAAGAAAAAAATTCAAAACTTTTTTTTTGTAATTAGATAAAGTTGTTCTTCAGATAGAAAAAATTTTTTAAAAATCTGAGGACGTCAGGGAAAAAAAATATTCATTTTTGGATCACTTGACATGGAATGACCCGGTCCCTTGTGGGGAAGCTCCAATGTTTATGCACACAGGAGCTCTCCATACGCGACATGGTGTCCGCTAACAATTGGAGCTAATTTTACATTCAAATTGTTAGCGGACACAATGTCACATATGGAAAGAACCTGTGTGCCTAAACATTGGAGCTCCCCCACAAGTGACCCCATTTGGAAACTAGACCCCTAAGGAACTTATCTAGATGCATAGTGAGCACTTTGATCCTCCATGTGCTTCTCAAATTCATCTGTAAAAATGAAAAAGTAGTTTTTTTTCACAAAATTTCTTTTTTAATTTTTACAGATTAATTTGTGAAGCACCTGGGGGTTCAAAGTGCTCACCACCCATGTAGATAAGTTCCTTGGGGGGGTCTAACTTCCAAAATGGGGTCACTTGTGGGGGAGCTACAATGTTTAGGCACACAGGGGCTCTCCATACGCGACATGGTGTCCGCTAACGATTTGAATGAAACATTAGCTCCAATTGTTAGTGGACACCATGCTGTGTATGGAAAGCCCCTGTGTGCCTAAACATTGGAGCTCCCCCACAAGTGACTTCATTTTGGAAAATAGACGCCTCAAGGAACTTATCTAGATGCATAGTGAGCACTTTGATGCCCCAGATGCTTCACAAATTGATCTGTAAAAATGAAAAAGTAATTTTTTTTCACAAAAATCTTTTTTACTTTTTACGGACTAATTTATGAAGCACCTGGGGGTCAAAGTGCTCACTATAGATCTAGATAAGTTCCTTGGGGGGTCTAGTTTCCAAAATGGGGTCACTTGTGGGGGCAATCCAATGTTTAGGCACACAGGGGCTCTCCATACCCGACATGGTGTCCACTAACAATTTGAATGGAAAATTAGCTCCAATTGTTAGCGGACACCATGTCTCATATGGAGACCACCTGTGTGCCTAAACATTGAAGCTCCCCTACAGGTTACCCCATTTTGGAAACTAGACGCCTCAAGGATTATATCTAGGGGTATAGTGAGCATTTGGAACCTACAGCTACTTCACAGAATTTGATAACAATAGGTGGTCATATTGAACATTTTCTTTTTTTCACACAATTTCTCACTATTAGTGCATGTGCACAAGATCCGGAGACACCGTGTCCTGGTCATCTCCTCTCCTGCATTTTTTAAAATGATTTCTTGATTAAAAAAAAAAAAATGACGTGGGGCTTTGCCATATTTTTGGTCCAGCCAGGTATAGCAGGCAGCTACGGGCTGCCATCCCTTCTGCCTAGTTTTACCTGGCTGGAAACTAAAAATATAGGGAAGCCCTTATTTTAAAATTATTTCATGAAATAATAAAAAAAAAAACTGCGTGGGCTTCGCCATGTTTTTGGGCCAGCCAGGTACAACTAGTAAGCTGGGGGCTGGAATCCCCAGCGTAGAGAGGCCCAAGGTTTCTGGTTTTCCCCCCTGCTGCAAATTGCAGTCGGCAGCTGCCCCAGAAAATGGCGCGTTCATAGAAGTGCCATTTTCTGGCGCTGTATCCAACTCTTCCAGTTGCCATGTAGCGGTGGCAAACTAGGTAATACTGAGTTAATGCCAGCTGGGCCAATATTAGACCCGGCCATTAGGAATCTATAGTAAATAGTAAATAGAAGACATGACACAGAGAAAAATATTTTTATTAGAAAAAAAACACAAACACTTATTTAGACCCCATCTTTATTAGTCTGTGGTGTCTGACGTAGTCAAATTAGCAATGATGTCCGATGTAGTCCAGTGGGCGGTCCCGCGATGATTCTCACTGTTATAGCATATGGGGGCATCCCCCATAGGCTATAAGAGCAGGCACCCTCCCAGGGAAATGATAGGTCATAAACTAAGTTCATGACCCATCAAGATCCTGGGGTCACCCAGGAGTTAACACTGATCTTCATGGTGACTTCCTTTGGAGATCACCATGAAGCCAAGTGTTAACCCCTGTGTGACCCCAGGATCTTGATGGGTCATAAGCCCACTGAGTTCATGACCTATCAAGATCCTGGGGTCACACAGGGGGTTAACACGGATCTTCATGATGACCTGCTTTGGAGATCACCATGAAGATCAGTTTTAACCCCCTGTGTGACCCCAGGATCTTGATAGGTCATGAACTCAGTGGGTTCATGACCCATCAAGATCCTGGGGTCAGACAGGGATCGGAGTGCGGAGGGGACAGAGGGGCACCGGGGATGCGATTTCCATGTGATCTGACATGTGTGACATGTCAGATCTCATAGAGTTGCAGGGAAGGTGTGGGGTTTTCGCGGCCGCTGCCATTTTGGGATGGATTGGGGGAGGGGTGGGGGTACATGACGTGCATACCACATGATCGCTACCGGCCAATCACAGATCTGGAAGGCCCTGGCAGCACAATAGATGTGGATGTCTCGGCTCCCGGTGACCAGGAACTGCCGGCAGATGGGTAAGTATTCAATTTTTTTATTTTTAATACCTTTTGATTACATTTATTTATTTTTTGCAGTGTATATTGATACACTGTGAAAGCCATGGGAAAAACTTCAGGAAAAGAAGGTTGCAGTTTTTGTGCTTTTTTTAGCCCAAGAGATGAAGATGAACACCTTGGATACAATATATGCAGTTTCAGGCCTAAATTGCATAAAAAAACATGAAATCCGCAGCAAAAATTGGGTGACAAACATAGCAGTTTTTGTGAACAGTTAGAGTTCACCTGAGTTCATAGGTTGGGCCATGAACGCTAGTGAACCCTGAGGTCACCGCACGAACACTGCCAGAAAAAGCCGAAGATTGCCAAGTGCAGTGAATACCGCTGGAAGTTAATGAGCGGCACTGGAAGCAGAAGCGGCCACGACAGCAAGATTGGACAACATGTCGCTGGAAAGGTAAGTATAATTATAATGATTATTATTAATATTATTCTTTATTTTACAGGCCCTAGACCCGAACTGGACCCGAACTGTAAAACGGGTTTCCCATGGAAACCCGTGTTCGGGACCTTGTGCACAAACAATGTGTTTGGTCCCGAACTTTACAGTACGGGTTCACCCATCTCTAGACATGAATATTCATTCTATGGGGAGTGGACAGCAGAGAGCTAAGTGGATTATTCACTGTGATTGACAGATGGAATGAATCTCTTTATTTGAAGTTTGCAGAGGATAGGAGGGAAATATAAATAACGGAAATACATGAGTAGAGAAAGCTTAGAGAAAGGTATTAGAAAATGATAGCAGGTACATATGTATTTTTGACCTGACAGATTCCCTTTAAGGCATTATTATTACTTTCTGCAAAGTCAGAAGTTTACATACACTAGGATTACTATGCCTTTAAACAATTTGGGACAGCCCATATGATGATGTCATGTGTTTGGAAGCTTCTAATAGGTTTATTGGCAACATCTGAGTTAATTAGAGACACACATGTGAATGTATTTTAATGTACACCTGAAAGACACTGCTTCTTTGTGTAGCATCATGGGAAAATCTAAAGAAATCATGAAAGATATCAGGTAGAGAATTGTGGACTTGCACAAGTCTGTTTTATTGTTGGGTGCAATTTCCAGATACCTGAAGGTGCCTCGTTGCACAATTATATGCAAGTACAACAAAGATGGGAATTTCCAGCCATCAGAAGGAAATGGTTCTGTATCCAAGAGAAGAACATGCTTAAGTCTGACACGTGCATTTCAAACCGAGATTAAAAGTGAAAGACCTTGTGAAGATGATGGCAGAAGCTGGTAAGATTGTGTCATTATCCACAGTGAAAGGAGTACTGCATCAACATGGGCTGAAAGACCACTCTGCCGGGAAGAAGTCATTGTTAAAAAAAAAAACATAAAAAGCCAGATTATTTTTTGCAAATGCAGACAGGAACAAAGACCTGCATTTTTGGAGACATGTCCTGTGGTCTGAACAAACTAAATTTGAACTGTTTGACCATAATGACTATCGTTACATTTGGAGTTAAAAAGGAGAAGATGGAAGCCTAAGAACCAGCTGTGAAACACAAACACAGGGATGGTAGCTTTATATTGTGGGGTTGTTTTCTGCAGGAGGGAGTGGTGAATCTCATAAAATAGATGGCATCATGAGGAAAGAAGATTATATAGAAATACTGACGAAACATCTCAAGACATCAACTATAAAGTTAAGGCTTGGATGGAAATGGGTCTTCCAAATGGACAATAATTGAGGTAAGTGCTTTGACATGTTTTAGGGTTTTTTTTTTTTTTGTCTTTTCATCTCATTGGTTTTTTTTTACCAACCAGGCTCAACAATCCCCAATCAATTTAGTGTCTCCATGCAGGTGGCTCAGGATCACCATATTAATGAGGACAGTTGACACCTGATTGACATAGCACAGAACAGAACTCACAAGCTGAAATGATCCAACAGCCCAAGCCTCCCAAGGTAGCTAGGATTACAGGTGCACACCACAGTACCCAGCAAGAACTGAGTTTCACTGTGTTGCTCATTTGCTCCATCTCGGCAATGCTTAAGTGCTATATTTGAGGTAAGTGCTTTGACATGTTTTAGGTTTTGTTTTTTTTTTGCCTTTTCATATTATTGGTTTTTTTTTGTTTTTTTTTTCCAACCAGGCTCAACAATCCCCAATCAACTTAGTGTTAGTGTCTCCATGCAGTTGGCTCAGAGTTACCATATTAATAAGGACAGTTGACACCTGATTGACATAGCACAGAACAGAACTTACAAGCTCAAATGATCCAACATCCCAAGCCAAGGTAGCTAGGATTACAGGAGCACGCCACAGCACTTAAGCATTGCCAGGATGGAGCAAATCAGCAACACAGTGAAACTCAGTTCTTGCTGGGTGCTGTGGTGTGCACCTATAATCCTAGCTACCTTGGGAGGCTTGGGCTGTTGGATCATTTGAGCTTGTGAGTTCTGTTCTGTGCTATGTCAATTAGGTGTCAACTGTCCTCATTAATTTGGTGACTCTGAGCCAACTGTATGGAGACACTAAGTTGATTGGGGATTGTTGAGCCCAAATGGAAAATAACCAAAAGTATACCGCCAAACTGGTTAAAAAGCGGCTTAAGGATAACAAAGGCAATGTTTTGGAGTGGCCATCACAAAGCCCTGATCTCAATCCTATTGAAAATTTATGGGCAAAGCTGAAAAAGCAGGTACAAGCAAAGCGATCTACAAACATGGCTCAGCTACACCAGCTCTGTTAGGAGGAATGGGCCCAAATTCCTACCAACTATTGTGAGAAGCTTCTGGAAGGATATCTAAAATGTTAGACTCAAGCGATACAGTTTAAGGGCAATGATACCAAATACTAAACTTTTGACTTTGCAGAAAGTAATAAAATTGCCTTAAAACATTCTTTCTTTCTCTCTCTCTCATCATTTTGGAATTTGGCAAATATAAATAATTATAGTAATCCCAATTGCCCTAAAATGGGAAAGGTTTACTCTGATTTCAAGACAGTTTATAAAAAGGACATTAACTAAAGTTGGTGTAGTGAAAAGCAATCAAGAAAATTTACATTGCCTATGCTCCGTGCTATCAGCTGAGAAGCTTTGTGAGAGCCATCAGCTTATAACATGGAGCAGAATCAATGTGAATACAGAGGAGATATGATCACAGGAGCTGTGTGCACTGCTGACAGCAAGACAAACTCAGCATTGTCGCTTAATGCCCCGTTACACGGCACAACATCGTGTACGACATCGCTGATACGTCACGGGTTTGGGTGCGTACCAGCGATGTCGTTACGACCTTATTGCGTGTGACTCTGGCAAGTTGCAACGATAAATCGTTGGATCGAAGTTGACAGGTTTACCAGCATGTTGGAAAACTTGATGATCTAAACTCCAGCAACCTGCTGCATCGTTCTGTGTGACACCACGATAACGATGTCATGGACGACATTGCCCATTCACAGCAATGAGCAGGGATCGTTCGCGGGTGTGGGCGAACGATACCTGCTCACAACATCTTTGGTGAGTTGTTCACGATATCTAGACGTGTGACATCTCACCAGCGATGTTGAAATGATGTCAAAAATGACCGCGAGCCCATGAGATCGTTGCGGACATCGTTCCAACGTCGAGCAGTGTAACGGTACCTTTAGCCTGAAGTAACCTGAGGTACTCTGAACAGCTGTATCCACACTACACAGGCACACTGTGTAGTCCCACCTGTTACCCCTATATGACCGTATTCAGTGTGTGAAGCTGAATACAGATCTCTCTGAAAATGAGCATATATGTTTAGAAACAGCCTAGCAGGGACCATCTTTAAAAGATTTTTGAAAGGTTTTCTTCCAGATTTCACTCATAAAGTATATTTGAAAATGTATTATAACCACTTGCTCTTAAAAATAACGTACTTAAACTGTGTACCTGCTATTCCACACACGAAGTTATACTAAACGAGCTTTGCCTAATGCTCAGTAAAACCCTGTTAAAAAAGAGCTTTAAGTCTTTAGCATTGACCGCCTTTTCGACCGGTCCTGGCTTGTCTGAAGGCACAGCAACAAGCAGGCTGTCAAAAGGTATGACCTAGACCACAAAAGCCCACACCATGCCAGGACCGCCACAAACCCCCTTGCTCTGAGAGCAGGGTCGGGACGCACTCAACAGAAAAGAATCCCTTGCCCATGGCTGCCATCTCAAACCACCCTCACTTCTGGATCAACATATTAAGCTATAGGTTGAAATGGGTTTGTATCTTGCATCAAGCTTAAAGGTAATCTGTCAGCAGATTTTTTCCTATTTAAAGCTGCTTTCACATCAGCGGTTTTGCGCTGATCGCGGCAGTTGCGGTGAAAAAACCGCAACTGCCGCGATTACCGCATAATGGCTGCACTTGTGGTGTACTTGCGGCAAGCCCCATACAATGTATATGCGGGCTTGCGGCAGGTGCGTTAAGTGTGGTATCGGCACTTGCGGCAGGTGCGGCCGCGAAATACCCGCGTAATGTCGCGTTTTTTTTCACGGCCGCATTTGCCGTAAGTGCCGATACTGCACTTGCCGCACCTGCCGCAAGCCCGCATATACATTGTATGGGGCTTGCCGCAAGTACAGCCGTTATGCGGTAATTGCGGCAGTTGCGTTTTTTTACCGCATCTGCCGCGATCAGCGCAAAACCACTGATGTGAAAGGTGCCTAAGAAGTAAGAAGCATACTATAGGGCACAAGACCCTGATTCCAGGAATATGTATTAAGCTGTTTGTGTCAATGCAATCAACATTCTCCCAGCAGGAATTTAAAGGGAACCTGTCACCTAATTATTTGGAATCTCCCGCCCTCTTTGTAGTTCTATGCACCGGCCGGGCGTCACATCCGGCGCGGTGCATTATGGGGCCGGTCACGTGATCGGCCCTAGTGCATTATGGGCTTGATCACGTGATCGCCCCGGCTCTGCGCATGTGCAATGCGCTTATTGAAGCCGGGCCGATCACGTGATCAAGCCCATAATGCACTAGGGCCGATCACGTGACCGGCCCCATAATGCACCGCGCCGGATGTGACGCCCGGCCGGTGCATAGAACTACAAAGAGGGCGGGAGATTCCAAATAATGGGGCAGAGAGGACACAGAATAATGCCACCCAGTGGGGCGTGCATTACACCACAAAGGTGTGCTGATGGAAGCATGGGCACACCTACCCAGTCCCCTAACCACGGGGACTGCAGTAAGTTTATACTTATTTTACACATGTTTACTAGTGACACTTTAGATAAGAAAGGGATAGATGGGGAGCTGCTAGGAAGATGTACAGACAGCTACAGATAGTGTAGGGGCTTAGAATCAGGTGACAGCCCCACCCCTGATTAACAACTTGCTCACAAGACAGAAGAAGCTGCCAGCAAAGGGTGTGAGTGGGGTATATACAGTTTAACACTGAGGCTTTGCCCTATGTAATGCTATCAGATTGTATAGAAAAAACCTGCTGACAGATTTCCTTTAAAGCTACAAAACTAGAAATATTTTTTTTTTTTTTAGAACCTACGTTTTATATTCTTCCTACGCATATTCATTACCTGGTTCTTTTCTAGCTTTGTTCTTTCCATTTATCCTTTAATTTCTATTCCTTTATTTCCATTTTGTAACCTGCCCCCACCAACCCTGGTTTCTTTTGTTTGGATGGCGACTTTTTCTCATTTAAGATTTAGAAATAACTGTGTATAAAGTTCACTGCAGGGCTCCAAGATGCCAACAATTCCCAATATCACAGTATGTGGATTAGATTTAATATTTACAATCACGTCCACAATAGACATTTTCATTACTACTTAAGAAGTAATCTGGAAAGAGCAGCAAATACTCTTTTTTTCATTCCAAACCTTCAGTCTCCAAACCTCAGGCTTACAATAGGCATGGGAAAAATCAATTTCTGGAATGCTGTGAATATATAGTATTTTTGTTCCTCAAAGTCTTTTTATATCAGCAGTAAGTATGGAATAGAATTGATGCTAATAATAATAATAGCAATAATGCAAGTGCAGATAACACTTAACAGCTTTGCTGGTACACTGACCTGCAATACAGGGTAGGGTAATTTATATCACATCCCCACAGGGAAGAGGTGAGGGAGCGCATATAGCCTAGCATAGAGCGCAATTATAGCCTGAACAGCACACAAATAGATTTTAAAGGCACAGCTAGAATTACATTGAATTTCCTGCAATATATGCATAGCAAATCAATCACTTCTATGAAACCGATATATTCCAAGAGCGAGATGCAGAACATAGTGTGTTCCACCAAGGAAACAAATGATGTGTTGAATACAACCAAATTTATGTGCCCAATACATACAAAGACATCTTCTTGCCCACGTCTCTAAATCTGAGTCGTTAAATCCACGTTTTTCAGTACCCACTTCCTATTTTTCACTATAATCACATTTGCAACATTTGTTCTAGACAAGTTTAATGTAACTGTTATACAATACTGAAATTTCAAGTTAAAACACCTTAACTATATTTTCATCAGTTGACTGCTAGTAGGAAGTAATTTCATAATAAAATATTATTACAATTTTTTTTTAATTCATAAACTTAGAATTTCAATTTCTGCATTTGCTAAAATAAAATCTGCATCACTGCCTTGACAATAGTTTGCTTGTGATGAAAATTAATCTTATTTTTATCTTTTCTGAGTAAGAGGTTCCTGTGCACCTTTTCTTCACAGGTGCACTGATATATTTTTCTACATTTCTTTATTATTTAAGAATAACTATAGTAACATTGTCCTGCTTCACGACTTCATTAGGGATTCGAACCCTCCAGATCATTCCCAGTCCATCCAGGATGTGGAAATGAGCATTTCAACTATTTACAATTACCGTCAAAATGTATATTTCATTACTACTTCGAGGAGTATCTGGAAGAGCAGCAAATTGCCTTTTTTTACAATCTCCAAAACTTCTATCTCCAATACCTCACCTTATCAATGGCAGCGAGAAATCAATTCTAGAATGCATTGAAAGTTTAGTAGGATTTTTGTTCCGCAGCAGTCTTTTTATGTCCAGCAGAGTAAGTATGGGAATAGACATTGATGCTGAGATCATAATATTCTATGCAATATGGCAATGTGCAGATAAACTTAACATGCTTTGGTGGTACACTGTACCTGCTTTTACAGGTAGTTGGTAATCTTATGATCACTCCACGGGAGAGGTCAAGCGCATTACCTAGCATACGAACGGCTTTCCTAACACACACAATATGTTTTTAAAGGGCAGCTTAGTCATTACCATTAGAATTTTCAATATACTGGCAAGCAAATCAATCCTCATGGAAACCGATAGTATTTCCAGGAGGAGATGTAGACCAATCTAGCTCCACCAAGGAAACAATTATGATGGTGTTTGGAATACACCTTTATGTGCCGCATAATACATCCCTAAGATATCGTCTATGCCCACGGTCTCCTAATCTTCGAACCCTTTCGTAACCCCTCTCATTTTTCACTTATCACTTTGCAACATTTGTTCTAGGCAATTATGTAACTTTATACCCAATACTAAATTTCAATTTAACATCCTTACTACTCTTTTCATCAGTTTTACTTTGAGAAGTTAATTGTCATAATAATATTATTACATTATTTTTTAAGTATTTCATAAACTTATGAATTTCAATTTACTGCTTTGCTAAATAAACTCATCCACATGGCCTTATAGTTTGTTTCTATGATTAATTAATCATATATATTTTATCTTTTTGGTAAGGGTTCTGTCACCTTTTTTCACAGCTTCAACTGATTATGTTTTTACATTCTTTAATTATTTACAGAATAACTATAGTGACATTGTTATTTATCTGTAGGACCAGAAATAAGCCATTCCTGAGGATTCTTTAACTGTAGGAGATATTTAAGTATGTACATTGAATATATAAAATTAAGTGTATAAGGGCATCATTGTTGTTACCTTATGACTCTATAGTAATTTACATTTGTATATGTAGAGTACAGTGGATTTCCATTATAAGCTGCAAAGTAACAGAAAAAAACCCGATGACTACAAGAACATGTCAATAACATCAGAACCCAAGGGCTAATGACAGGCAGTGTATAATCTTGTTTGACACCCACCTTGTTTGTCGGAATATTTTTCACATTCCCATATGCAATGTAACGCGATGAGAAGCAGCAAATGGATCAGTCAAAGAGAATTTCAAACAATTTTTCAGAGAGCTGACTATTGCACAAATTGTGAATTCTTATGAGCTCTTCAGCCTTCCCTTCAAGCTGCACTTCTGCTTTTGCAGGAAGGTATTTAGAGGAAGCCCCCTCAAACATGGAAAGAACATACAAATTACATGTGCATTTTGTTGGGATGAATTTGCATGGTTATACACCAGGGATATGGAGTTAGAGTCGTGGAGTCATCAGTGCCCATTTTGGTGGAGTTGGAGTCGATATAAAATGGACTGACTCCAACTCCTAAAATATATAAGAATTGGGTACAGTAGTTCAATGCAGAATGTGCTGAATATTATTATTAATTATTATTATGCTCTATCTAAAGACCTTGATTAGTGTATCATAATAATGATTATGCCTGATGTTCACATTGTATTACAGTCACACTTAAGCATGAACCAAACATGAGCCATGTATGAGGGAGTAGGAGTCAGAGAAATTGAGGTGTCGGAGTTGGAGGCGGTGGTTTGGCTTACGGACTGCACATCCGTGGTAATACAAATTATATACACCTGTGGTCAAAATTGTTGGTACCCTCGTTTAATGAAAGAAAAACCCACGATGGTCACAGAAATAACTTGAATCTGACAAAAGTAATAATAAATACCAAATCTATGAAAATGAACAAATGAAAGTCAGACATTCTTTTCAACCCTGCTTACAGAGATGTAAAATAAAAAAACTCATGAAATAGGCCTGGACAGAAATAATGGTCCCTTAACTTAATATTCACAAGCTTTTGAGGCAATCATTGCAATCAAACGATTCCTGTGACCGTCAATGAGACTTCTGCATCTCTCAAAAGGTATTTTGGCCCACTCCTCAAGAGTAAACTGCTGCAGCGGTCTCAAGTATGAAGGTTGCCTTTTCCAGATGGCATGTTTAAGCTCTTTCCAAAGATGCTCAATAGGATTTAGGTCAGGGCTCATAGAAGGTCACTTCAGAATAGTCCAATGTTTTCCTCTTGTGTGTTTTTAGCTGTGTGTTTTGGGTCATTATACTGTTGCATGACAAATGACCTGCGACTGAGACAAAGATTTTTGACACTGGAAAGCACATTTTTCTCTAGAACCCCTTAATAGTCTTGAGATTGAATTGTACCTTGCACAAATTCAGGACACCCTATGCCAGATGCAGCAAAGCATACACTATCTATACACTAGACCTCATCTTCACCCACCTCTGCTCCCTAACTAAACCCACAACCTCCCCTCTCTCCCTCTCTGATCACCATCTGCTCACTTTCTCATCCTTGTCCTCCTCACCTGCCACCCATGTCCACCAACTCGCACACCCTCGCAGAAACCTCACACATCTTGACGTTCACATATTCTCTAACGCCTTTTTTACCGCTATCATCCATAACCTCACTCCATGACACAGATAATGCCACAGCTTTCTACAACTCAACACTCACATCAGCTACTGATTCAGCTGCCCCTCTCATTCATGGCAGAACACGACAAATCAACAGACAATCCTGGCACACAGAACCACTAAAAATCTGCTGCGAGCATCTAGGGTTGCTGAGTGGCCCTGGAAGAAAACACACTCGCAAAAAGACTACACAGCATCAAACAGGCATTCTTAAATTCAAGTCAGCACTCTCCACCACTAAACAGAATTACTTCATTACCCTCATATCATCTTTGTCCCACAACCCCAGGCAATTATTCAACACATTTAACTCCTTCCTCCACCCTTCACTGCCCCCTCCTACTTCTTGTATCTCTGCAGACTTTTGCAACACACTTCACCTGCTAGATTGATCAGATCAGACAAGTCTTTGATACCCAACCACCACTACCCCCATGTATACCAGACCACGCCCCTCCCCCACTAACCCTCCTCCCCTTCATCACTGAAGGAGAACTTGCACACCTCCTCTCCAGATCGCACCTCACCACTTGTGCACTGGACCCCATCCCACTTTTCCCCATCCTCACCACAACACTTATCCCAGCCCTAACCCACCTCTTCAACCTATCACTAACTTCTGATACATTTCCTTCTGCTTTCAAATAAGCAACTATTACACCTATCTTAAAGAAGCCATCCCTCAACCCCACTTCTACATCCAGCTACCGGCCCATATCCCTGCTCCTGTTCACTTCCAAACTTCTCGAAAAGCATGTCCACACTGTATTCTCATCCGACCTCTCATCCAACTCTCTCTTTGACAACCTTTAATCTGGCTTCCGCTCCCACCACTCCACTGAAACTGCCCTGACCAAAATTACTAACAACTTACTCACAGCAAAGCTAACAGACATTTCTCCATCCTTCTCCTTCTAGACCTGTCCTCTGCATTTGGCACAGTAGACCACTGTCTCCTATTACAGATCTTCCATTGGCATCACTGACCTTGCCCTCTCCTGGAACTCCTCCTACTTTTCCAAGCGCACATTTAGCATCTCCCACTCCCACACAACCTCCTCATCCCATTCCCTCTCTGTGGGGTCCCTCAAGGCTCTGTCCTGGGGCCCATCTTTTTTCCAATCTATACCCTTGGTCTCGGACAACTCATAAATTCCCATGGTTTCCAGTATCACCTGTATGTTGATGACACTCAGATTTATCACTCTGGCCCAGATGTCACCTCTCTCCTGTCCAAAATCCCGGATTTTCTATCAGCCATATCCTCCTTCTTCTCCTCTCACTTCCTAAAACTCAATGTAGACATAACTGAACTCATCATCTTTCCTCCACCTCACAAACATTCTTTACCAGATCTATCTATCACAATAAATGAAATCCCACTCTGCCTTGTCCTTCAAACCGCACATCCAAGCCCTTGCCACCTTCTGCCGCCTCCAACTCAAAAATATTTCTAGAATCCGTCCCTTCCTCAACCCTCAATCTACTAAACTACTAGTGCATGCCCCCATCATCTCTTGTCTCGGCTACTGCAAACTCCTCCTCTGCAGCCTCCCTACTGTCACACTCGCACCTCTCCAATCTGTCCTTAACTCTGATGCTCGACTAATCCACCTTCCCTCGCTATTCCACCACTTCTCCTCTCTGCAAATCCCTCCACTGGCTCCCAATTCACCATTGTATCCAATTCAAACTACTAACACTGACTTACAAAGTCATCCACAATCTGTCACCCCCATATATCTCTGAACTAATCTCCCGATATCATCCAACTCATAATCTTCGATGCTGCCAAGATCTCCTCCTTTCCACAACAACTGTACGATCCTCATCTAACCGTCTGCAAGACTTCACCCGAGCATCCCCATTCTCTGGAATTCTGCACCCCAAAACGTCCAACAGTCCCCCACCCCACCTGAACCTTCAAGCGGAACCACCTGAAAACCCATCTCTTCAGAACAGCCTACAGCCTGCAATGATCACAGTACCACCTCATCACCACTGGACCAGGCATTCCACCACCACTGGACCCGGTGCTCCACAACTACCAGAGCAGACCCAACCTACTGTCTCTCTCCCCACTGCCCTGTACAATGTAAGCCCGCAAGGGCAGGGTCCTTTCTCCCCTTTGTATCAGTCTGTCACTGTTAGTTTGTTCATTGTATTTTTAACTTCTTTGTATGTAACCCTTTCTCATGTACAGCACCATGGAATCAATAGTGCTCTATAAATAAATAATAATAATCTTAAATTTCTGAATAATATGTGCAACTGTAGTCAAAGGAACATCAAGCTGCTTGGAGATGGTCTTATAACCTCTACCTTTAATATGTTTGTCTATAATTTTCTTTCTAATCTCCTGAGAAAAGTATTTTCTTTGCTTCCTCTGGTTCACGTTGAGTGTGGTACACACCATGTCACCAAACAGCACAGTGAGTATCTGCAGCCCTAAATACAGGCTAATTAGTGGACACACCTTGATTTCACATGTCACTTCTGACACATTATTTTCAGGGGTACCATCATTTCTGTCCAGGCCTAATTCATGAGTTTAATCTTTTTGTTTAATTCTGTGTCAGCAGGGTTGAAAAGCACTTTCTGACTTTCATTTGTTCATTTTCATAGATTTTTTATTTATTATTACTTTTGTCAGGTTCAGGTTATTTTGGTGAAGGTTGTGGGTTTTTCTTTCATTAAATGAGGGGTACCAACAATTTTGACCACGTGTGTAGATTTATTTTTTTTTAATCCAGTTTTTTCCAACACCAATAAGTTCAGTGTGTAGTTAAAACTGATCTAGGAGTCTTTTCATTTATCGGACTCGTACAATCCGTATGAATTTTGACAGCATTCACCTTGATACTAAGGAAGATAATTAAGGAAGAAGGTACGGCTGAACTTTACCAACGATGTATTTTTTTATACTTAACAGGCATTCACGTCGAATTGAGAGGCATTCCCGATCCATCATCGACAGTATGATTTTACAGCTCGCTACATCTGTGGAGCCTGTCAGCTTCTGCATTTTAAGTATTAATAAGACATAAAGTAGAATCCTGACAGAACAGAAACAACATTATTATTGTGATAGATTTGTGATATTAAAACCAAAAACACTTCTTTGTATTGAAGTAGAATATGAATTCTAACTTTTAAATTAGAGTGACTGTCATATGCATTAAAGAAAGTTAACAAAAACTAATTCATCTGTGGACACAATTGTAATGAAGTATATTAGAAAGTTGTTGAACTTTTCAATGAACAATAAATAACATATACGGTATTTGAGAATCCTGTTACAACAGGTTCCTTTTAGGACGACCTGCCGATAGCGGATGTAATCCCTTTATGTCATGCTTTATAAATATATCTGCTTTATGGAGAGGATTATCATTTCTTGCTTGCTCTCAGCATAGCAAACAGATTATTTCCTTTGATCTTGCCTAAGTAAAACTGATGAAGTTGGAGGTTTGGGGCAGAAGGTTGGTCAAACACTTTGGGCAAAACATAATATTTCATTTACTTGGAGGGATTTATTTTAAAGAACTTATATCTGAATCCGCATAATAAATACCCACAAATAATATATCTAATGTTAAAATATGCAAAAAGAAAGCTTCCTCCATATCCATTTGTGGCATGGAGACAGGTAGCAGAACTACATCACGTGACACTCCTGCTGTTTTAATTCCTAGTAATTCCTTGCAGTCCTGTTAAAGTCAATTCTCCCTTCTGTAGTCTCTCTCTCCACTAGTCAGCCAAAAACAAGCCTGTAGTGCTGATCCAATACATCTAGCTATACTCCATTGGGAACCACTTGTCACAGGAGAAATATTTAATGGCATTTGCCCGTTTTGTCCACTGACCAGTATAGTAAAAACATGGGATACAGTTACAATCCAAATCATTCAACTCCCTTTGCAAATTAGGTTTATACAAAAATACCGTATTTTTCGCTTTATAAGACACACTGGATTATAAAACGCAACCCCAAATTTGGTGAATGAAAAGAGAATGGGGTCTATCTTATCATGTCAGTGTCTGTCTTACAAACCATATATATATGTCCCCCATCCTTGTATATATATCCCCCATGCTGGTACACATGAGCCCCCATGCTGGCACACATGAGCGCTCATGCTGGCACATTCCCTCCATACTGGCACAGTTCCCCCATACTGACATACATGAGCCCCCATGCTGGCACACATGAGCACCTAAGCTGGCACAGTCCCCCCCATGCTGGCACAGTCCCCTCATAATGGCACAGTCCCCCACTTGCTAGCACAGTTTCCCCATGCTGGCACAGTCCCCCCATGCTGGCACAGTCCCCACAATGCTGGCACAGTCCCTCCCATAATGGCACACATGAGCCACCATGTTGGTACACAAAAGCCCCCATGCTGGCACAGCCCCTCATGCTAGCCCAGTCTCCCCATACTGGCACACATGAGCCACCAAGTTGGTACACAAGAGCCCCATGCTGGCACAGCCCCATATGCTGGCTCAGTCCCCCTCATGCTGGCCCAGTCCCACCATGATGACATAGTCCCCCACTTACTGGCACAGTCCCACACTTGCAAACACAGCCCCCCATGTTGGCACACAGGGCCCCCACCCTTGTGCACAGTTAAAAAAATAACGAATATCATACTCACCTTTCTGTATCCCTGTTGCCCACGCCATCCCTGCTGTCTTTGCCGGCATTTGGTCCTGTGAGCAGCGCACAGTGATGACGTCACTCTGCAGCGACGCTCACAGGACGAAATGCCGGCAAAGACAATGGGGATGGCGTGGGCAGCAGGGATACAGAGAAGTGAGTATGTACTCCATCGCTGGGATAGTCAGTGATTTCCAAGCAATGAAAGTGTGGAAAGCACTGACATATTCACACAGGGCTGCAGCCGCCAGGCTGCGGACCCGCTCCTGTAATATGCGCTACCCCGCTGCCAGTGATTGGCAGCGGGATGCAGTGCATATTACAGGAGATAGTGAGTGGCCCCACGTGACCATTGCCCGCAGCTGCAGGCTGCTCCTGGCCCCCTCCAGCCCCCGGACACTTCTCCACAGCCCCCTTTCCCCACCATACAACAGATTGTAGTTTCGCATTATAAGATGCACATCCCCCTTTCCCCCAAAATTTGGGGGAATAAAAGTGTGTCTTGTAATGCGACAAATACGGTATACAAACTTTGTGCTATTGCACTTAACCAAAGAAACAAGAACAATTTAAATGGTTCAAAACATTAAATAAAACAAGTAGTCACTGGCATATCTAATGGTACCTTTACACGCCGCGACGGCAGGCTGGATACATCCCGCTACAGGCTACAAATGTAGCTTGTAGCGCCAATGTAGCCCGTCGTAGCGGCGTCTGAAGACGTGACGCTACAGCCGGCAACAGATACATCTGTTTCCTAGCTCTGCTCGAAAACTGATGGCTACATCGCCGATGGTAGCGAGCTGTATCAGCGTGTAAAGAAGCAACGGAAGGGAACTCTGGACAGCCTGCGATGTAGCTGCAATGTAGCTAAGGCGTGACCCAGGCTCCGTTTTACCGCGCCCCATCTGCGATCATTGGAGGAAGCTGCTGCATGACGATTGGTAGTCGCTGCATAGGGAGGCATATTTAAGGAGCTGACGAGTCACACTACACAATCGCTCGAGCGTGCTGTATTACTCAGCCTCCTGCGTTGCCTGCCCAATCAGGATGTTATTGCTTCGTCCTATCAGCGTACGGACGGCTCGTAATCCACAATTGTGGCACGCCTATGTGCTGTCCCTGCTGCACCAGGTCCGCCCATAGTAGCTGGTTATAGCGGTGTGTAAATGAGCTACAGCTGGCTACTTGAGACACCGGCGATGTAGCTAGCTATAGATGTAGCGTGGCGTAGCGCACCTTGTGGCGGCGTGTAAAGAGGGTGCGTTGACCGTTTGTAACCGTTTGAGCGTGCTCGTGCACGTGAAGTAGCGGGATGTATCCAGCCTGCCGTCGCGGCGTGTAAAGGTACCTTAAGGGGGCACTCACATGTGGCCTGATGCGGTATCTGCTCCTTGGCTGAAGAAGCACGAGTGAATGGAGTAAAAATAAATATAACCAATTCTTCACCTGCTGTTGATTTATTCATTCTTCTTTCCAAAGATTGCAATAAGACTTGATTCACATTTATCTTGTGCTCTACGCTGAGCGCTTACATCGATATTCCCATCAGTGAAAAGCTCTAAAATACGTAATTAAGTCAAAACCTCTTACAGGAGATTCCCTATAATGAGGCAGGGGGAGTTATTTTGGACTGTGTCTGCCTATGATACAGCAGTGTCCATCTTTTTAGTGGTGCATAAAAGTTTTAGATTAAAAATTATGAAATTATGGATCAGTTTGCATATATTAAAATACTTGAAGAGGTCATATTGCCATATTCTGGAGAGGAAATGCCCTTGAAATGGTTGTTTCAAAAAGACAACAACCCTAAACACACCAGTAAACAAGCAAAAAGGTTATGGAGTGGCCAGCCCACTCTCCGGTCCTTAATCTTATAGAACATTTGTGGGGTGACATAAAAAAATGCAATTTCTGAAGTAAAGTCAACAAATGCAATTAAAATTGTGGGATATAGTCAAAGTATCCTGGGATGGAATAACAGTTGACAGGTGCCAGGGCCGCACCGTCCATTGGACAGTGTGAGCCCTTACACTCAGGCGGCAAACTGGCAGGGGGAGCGGCTTAGTAGAAGGGGGCGGCGCCATATCACACAGCGTCCCCCTGTCATGGCGCCGGCGTCAAGGCACAGGTAAGACCCGCAGCGCGGCGGCCCTCCACACCACGGATGCAGGGGCGGCAGTGCTAGTCTGTGATAGTATCCCCCCGGACCTCACCTGCGGCTGCAGGGGCGGCGGTGCTGTATTCTGACAGCACCCCCCCCCTCGGACCTCACCCGTGGCTGTAGGGGCGGCGGTGCTGTACTCCGACAGCACCCCCCCTTTCCCCGGTCCTCACCTTGTGGCTCGGGCGGCAGAGGGGCTTGCTGCACCCGACAGGTGCCAGGAGTTGATTGACTCTATGCTGCATAGATGTGAAGCAGTTCTAAAAAAAAATCTGTGGTTGTGCAACTAAATATTAGGTTAGTGATTCCCAGGAATGACAAATCCTTAAAAAAAAGTACCATATATACTCGAGTATATTCTGAGTTTTTCATCACATCTTTAATGCTGAGACAGCCTCCCTCAGCTTATACTCAAGTCAGAGTCAGTGTACAGAATTGGCTGTAAGAGGGGTGGTGACTGCAGACTGGTGAAGGCTAGAGTAGGGTGCAGAGGCAGATGGTGGTCACATGGGCCCACTCATTAGTCTACATCACCTGAGCACAGAAGCCGGCGCTGAAAGGTGGGTGGGGGGAGCAGCGCATATTACATTAGAATAAGTATACTTACCCCCATCACGGTATATGGCCCCTCCATCCTGGTGCACAGAAAAAAATAAATGATTTATCTCACCTCTCCATCGCTTCCCTGCAGCACCGTGGCATCCTCCAGTTTTTTTGTCCCGGCATTTGATCATGTAAGCAGTGCACGCAGCAATGATATCGCTGTCCTACACTGGTTACATGATCAGATACCGGGACAAGAAGACTGGAGGATGCCACAGTGCTGCAGGGGAGCGATGGAGAGGTGAGTTAAATAGTTTATTTTTTTTGTGTGCATCAGGATGGAGGGGTCATACACCAGGATAGGGAGGACATGTACCAGGATGGGGAATGAGAGCTAAGGACCAGGATAGGAAATGAGGGCTATGTACAAAGATGGAGGATGAGGGCTATGTACCAGAATGGTGGATAAGAGCTATGGACCAAGATGGAGGATGAGGGCTATGTACCAGGATTGGGAGTGAGGGAATGAGTGCTATGTACCGTGATGGGGAATTGAGGGCTATGTACCAGAATGGAGAATGAGGGCCATTTACAAGGATGGGGAATGAGGCCTATGTACCACGATGGAGAATGAAGGCTATGTACCAGGATGGAGGTTAAGGGCTATGTACCCGGATGAAGGATGATGGCTATGTACCAGGATGGGGTCAGCTGAATTCCCCCCCCTTAGGCTTATACTCAAGTCAATGTTTTCCAAGTTTTTTGTGCTAAAATTAGAGGCCTCGGCTTATATGTGGGCCAGCATATACGCGAGTATATACAGTGCATATTTTGATGCAGACACTTCTATTTTTTGAACAGCCCAATGTTAATTCATTATTTTCTGTATAGTAATTAAAAATTATATCCATTTATCTTCATGTTTTGATTAAGAAAAGAGTGTGTAAAGTTCTCAAGCAAAAAAGAGAAGAAAATTGTTCTGCACCACTTACCCAGACATCAAGCAGCTTGGATATTAGGCATAAAGTCACAGACAATACTGTATAGCTGTGAGGGAGGCAAATGGAAAACAGGTGGTGCTCACTCAGATTCAGACTTATCAACACGTTGCAAAAAATAGAAAAAGTGGCACTCACTCTGTTGTTGCCTTAAAATAACTTCTTCCAAGGTCACCAACCCAGTTCCTTGACTATTTCTCCGTGTGGCTGCCGCACTTCATGTCCTCAGAATTACCAACCCTTATTCTGGGAGAGTTCAACATCCCCATAAACAACCCCACTTCCCCATCTGCATCCCAGCTCCTATCTCTAACAACATCTCTTCTTGGCCTCTCACTGATCTCAATCTCTGGCTCTGTTCAACCTCCTCCTCAGATAACTTGCCTCTTCCTGTCTCTGATAACAACATTCCCTCCTTTACGCTCATAAATCCTTGCCCACTCCAGCAAATGCCTACCTATCACACATTCAGAAATCTACAGGCCATTAACCCTCAAACTCATAGACTCTCTCATCTCATCACTGTCCCCAATCTCCACTTTCTCCTGTCCTGATCTGACTGTGAATCACTACAATGACTCTCTCAGAAGCACCAAGTAGCGCCCCTCACCCTCAGAACTTCCACAGAGTGAAACAGCCCTGGCTCACAACACAAACTTGATTCCTCCAGCGATGCTCTAGGAGTGCTGAATGTCTATGGAGGAGAACCCGTACACCAGAAAACTTCATTCACTATAAATTCATGCTGAGAACTTACAACTCTGCCCTCCACCTCGACAAACAGACCTACTTCAGCACCCTGATCTTCTCACTATCCAACAACCAAAAGAAACTCTTTGACACCTTTCACTCACTCCTCAGTCCTAAAGTGCAGGCCCCTATCACTGACTTCGGTGCTGATGATCTGGCTTCTTACTTCACTAAGAAAATAGAAAACATCGATCAAGAAATCAAATCCCAACGTCAAATCGCTGTTACCTCTATCTCTCCCCACATTTCCTCCGGCTCACTCTCTACATTTGACCCAGTCACAGAAGAAGTCTCCAGGCTCCTCTCATCCCACCACATGCACTGCTGACCCCATCCCCTCACACTTACTCCAGTCTCTCTCTCTGGTGGTCACCACTCACGTAACCAAAATCTTTAATTTCTCGCTCTCTTCTGGTATCTTCCCCTCCTCCTTCAAACACTCTGATCATTACTCAATTATTAAAGAAAACTTCTCTCGAACCATCCTTCACAAACAACTACAGACCAGTCTCCAATGTCCTCCTTCATCTCTAAACTTCTGGAGTGCTTGGTCTACTCCCGCCACACCCGTTACCTCTCCATTCTCATCTAGATCAGCTCCAGCCTGGTTTCCGCCCCCTGCACTCTACAGAAACTGCCCTTACCAAAGTGACCAATGACCTTCTCTAACAGCAAAACATAATGGTGACCACTCTTTGCTTATTCTTCTTGATCTGTCTGCAGCTTTTGATACTGTTGAACATCACTCCGACTCTCCATGATGCAATTCATCAGCATAAAGGACACAGCTTTATCTTGGTTCTCTTCCTATCTTTGTGACTGCTCTTTCTGTGTATCATTTGCTGGCTCAACTTCCTCTCCTCTTCCTCTCACTATTGGGGTCCCTCAGGGTTCGGTCCTTGGCACTCTTCTCTTCTCGCTCCACACAGCCCCTATTGGACAGGCCATCAGCAGATTTGACTTTCAGTACCATCTTTATGCTGATGACACACAATTATACACTTCTTCCCATGACCTTATTCCCACTGTAGTAAAGAACCCCAATGAATGTCTAACAGCAGTTTCCAATATCTTGTCCACTCTCTATCTGAAACTCAACTTTTCCAAAGCTCAACTACTTCTGCTCCCGCCCTCCACTAATCTCCCTAAATCTAAAAGCTCTCTCTCAGTGTGCGGCACCACGAAGACACCTAGGCAGCAGGCTTGCCGTCTGGGTGTTATGTTTGACACCGATCTCTCCTTCACCTCCTATATACAATCTCTCGCCCGCTCTTGCCGCTTACACCTGAACAACATCTCTAAAATTCGCCCCCTTTTCACCCTGGAAACCAAAAACAACCCTTACTGTGGCCCTGATTCACTCCCACCTTGACTATTGTAATTTTCTTTTAATTGGCCTCCCGCACTAGACTCTCTCCTCTCCAGTCCCTCTTTAATGCAGCAGCCAGGATCACCTATCCAGCTGTTACTCGGACGCTTCCGCTCTATGCTAGTCATTGTCAGGAGGCACGGATGAGACTGTAGAGGCCACTCGCAGGAGGTCCCAGCATTTGGCCAAACAGTTCAAATCCTAATAAAATGTCTCTTTAGGAGGCATTTCCCTTTTAATGAAAGCTGGAGGTCACTAGGATCCAGCTGATCCCTTACATTGAGCTGGGTACATAATCTCCTGGACTCACAGGATGCACTGCTGGTAATAGCTGATCCTGGCTGCATCAGAGCTCAAGCTAAGTGTATCTCTTCCCTCTTTGTTTGTTTCCCTTGTGTGTCTCTTTAGTTACCAGTCGGGCTGACTAGTGATCACCCGCTCTGATCCCTGTGTAGTGGTAGTCCAGGAACAGTCAGGGAATAGGTTCCTGGCGGCGACAGTTGCGGAAACTGTATAGGAATGTTAGGGGAGCCAGATGTCAGCGCTAGTTAATCTAGGGGTCACCATCTCCCCTTTCGGCCCTTAGCATAAAGGACTCCTTCTTCCCCCCCCCCGTTGTCATCCAGCTCTGAGTGTCTCCCTACACCCAGTGTGACAACTGGGTCCAATTCAAACTGCTTGTTCTCACCCACAAAGCTCTTCACAGTGCAGAACCTCCCTACCTCTCCACCCTCATCTTTGTCCATCAGCCCACCCGTTCTCTTCGCTTTGGAAGTGACTCTAGACTCACTTCTGCATTATTCCAAATCTCCAACTCCCGGCTCCAAGACTTCTCCCGAACTGCACCAATCCGCTGGAATGCTCTACCCCAACAAATTAGGTCTATCCACAATTCTCATAGTTTCAGGCAATCCCTAAAACACATCTTTTTAGGGCGGCCTATCATGATCCCTAGTCAAAGTCATTTTGACATAGCCTATCTGCTCCACCAGTCTCAAATGCATCACAAATAATGGTTGGTGGCCACTTATGCTGCTCCTATCTGTTCTGCATTTCCTCAAGTTGACTATTCAGGGTAATCCATTTATATGGATGCACCTAAATAAAATGGGAATGGTTGGTGATATCAACTTTCTGTTTGTGGCACATTAGTATATGGGAGGGGAAAAGCTTTTCTAGATGGGTGATGACCATGGTGGCCATTTTGAAGTTGGTCATTTTGGATCCAACTTTTTTCAATGGGAAGAGGTTCATGTGACACATCAAACTTGTTGAGAGTTTCATAAGAAAAACAATGGTGTGCTAGGTTTTAACGTAACTTTATTCTTTCATGAGTTATTTACAAGATTATGACCACTAATAAATTGTGTTGAAAGTGCTTCCCATTGTGTTGGATTGTCAATGCAACCCTCTTCTCCCACTCTTAACAACCTGATAGCAAAACTGCAGAAGAAATGCTATCACAGGCTTCCAGAATCCATTGTTTCAGATGCTGCACATCTCGTATCTTCACAGCATAGACAATTGCCTTCAGATGAGCGATGAGGCAAACTTTTTTGTGAATGGTGACATGTTAACAAACAAAACCACCGCTATTGGTCTGACACTAACCCACAGTGGATAGATCCCTCCAAGACTGCTGGAACACAAAAATTGATGGTATGGTGTGGTATATGGGGTACAAAGATAGTGGGGCCATTCTTCATCAAAGGAAACCTCAATGCCACTGGATATCTGCATGATGCAGCAGTTCAATACATTTTTTTTAATTTTCAAAACAAAAACACTTGCTTTTTCAAGCGCTGGTTCCACCATTGTTGATTTTTTAATGAAATTCTCAATAAGTTTGATGTGTCACATGATCCTCTTACCATTGAAAAAAATAAAGTTGGATCCAAAACGGCCGACTTCAAAATGGCCATCATGCAATTTTCAAATTTTTAATTTTTATTCTGCTAAACCAGAGAGTTATGTGCCACAAAATAGTTAATAAATAACATTTTCCACATGTCTACTTCACATCAGCACAATTTTGGAAGAAAAAATATAATTTGGTAGGACGTTATAAGGGTTCATAGTTCATCAGCAATTATTCATTTTTCCAGCAAAATTTACAAAACCATTTTTTTAGTGACCAGATCACATTTGAAGTCCCTCTGAGGGGTGTACATGACAGAAAACACCAAAAAGTGACACCATCCCAAAAACTGCACCCCTCAAGCTACTCAAAACTATATTCAAGAAGATTATTAACCCTTCAGGTGCTTCACAGGAACTAAAATAAAGTTAAAGGAAAAAATGGACATTTTAATTTTTGTAACAAAAATGTTCTTTTAGCCTCAACTTTTTCATTTTCACATGGGCAACAGGATAAATCGCATCCTAAAATTTGTTGGGCAATTTCTCCTGAGTACACCGATACCTCATATATGGTCATAAACCACTGTTTGGGCGCACGGCAGGGCTCGGAAGGGAAGGAGCGCAATTTGAATTTTAGAGCCAATTTTCCGTTCAAAAAGTGAAATGGCGCTCCTTCAATTCTGAGCCCTGCCGTGCGCCCAAACAGTGGTTTATGACCACATATAAGGTATCGGTGTACTCAGGAGAAATTGCCCAACAAATTTTGGGATGTATTTTATCCCTTTGCCCATGTGAAACTGAAAAAATGTAGGCAAAAAGAAATTTTTTGTGAAAAAAAAGTGTTTTTTCATTTTTATGGATGAATTTGTGGAGCATCTGGGGGTTCAAAGTGCTCACTATGCATCTAGATACGTTCCATAGGGGTCTAGTTTCCAAAATGGGGTCATTTGTGGGGGAGCTCCAATGTGGAGACACACGGGGACCCTCCATACACGACATGGTGTCCGCTAACAATTTGAATGGAAAATGAGCTCAAATTGTTAGCGGACACCATGTCGCGTTTGGAGGGTCCCTGTGTATCTCCACATTGGAGCTCCCCCACAAGTGACCCCATTTTGGAAACTAGACCCCCGAAGGAACGTATCTAGATGCATAGTGAGCACTTTGAACCCCCATATGCTTCAGAAATTCATCCGTAAAAATGAAAAAGCACTTTTTTTTTCCACAAAAAAATTTCTTTTTTCATTATTACGGATCAATTTGTGAAGCATCTGGGGTTGAAAGTGCTCACTATGCATCTAGATACGTTCCATAGGGGGTCTAGTTTCCAAAATGGGGTCATTTGTGGGGGAGCTCCAATGTGGAGACACACGGGGACCCTCCATACACGACATGGTGTCCGCTAACAATTTGAATGGAAAATGAGCTCAAATTGTTAGCGGATACCATGTCGCGTTTGGAGGGTCCCTGTGTGTCTCCACATTGGAGCTCCCCCACAAGTGACCCCATTTTGGAAACTAGACACCCAAAGGAACATATGTAGATGCATAGTGAGCACTTTCAACCCCCAGGTGCTTCACAAATTGGTCTGTGAAAATGAAAAAAGAACATTTTTGTGGGAAAAAAAGTGCTTTTTCATTTTTATGGATGAATTTGTGAAGCATCTGGGGGTTCAAAGTGCTCACTATGCATCTAGATACGTTCCTTAGGGGGTCTAGTTTGCAAAATGGGGTCACTTGTGGGGGAGCTACAATGTGGAGACACACCGGGACCCTCCAAACGCAACATGGTGTCTGCTAACAATTTGAATGGAAAATGAGCTCAAATTGTTAGCGGTCACCATGTTGCGTTTGGAGGGTCCCTTTGTGTCTCCACATTGGAGCTCCACCACAAGTGACCCCATTTTGGAAACTAGACCCCCAAAGGAACATATCTAGATGCATAGTGAGCACTTTGAACCCCCATATGCTTCAAAAATTCATCCGTAAAAATGAAAAAGCACTTTTTTTGCCACAAATAATTTCTTTTTTCATTATTACGGATCAATTTGTGAAGCATTTGGGGGTTCAAAGTGCTCACTATGCATCTAGATATAATCCTTTGGGGGTCTAGTTTCCAAAATGGGGTCACTTGTGGGGGAGCTCCAATGTGGAGACACACAGGGACCCTCCCAACGCGACATGGTGTCCGCTAACAAATTGAGCTAATTTTCCATTCAAATTGTTAGCGGACACCATGTTGTGTTTGGAGGGTCCCTTTGTGTCTCCACATTGGAGCTCCCCCACAAGTGACCCCATTTTGGAAACTAGACCCCCAAAGGAACGTATCTAGATGCATAGTGAGCACTTTGAACCCCCAGATGCTTCACAAATTCATCTGTAAAAATGAAAAAGCACTTTTTTTTCCACAAATAATTTCTTTTTTCATTATTACGGATCAATTTGTGAAGCATTTGGGGGTTCAAAGTGCTCACTATGCATCTAGATATAATCCTTTGGGGTCTAGTTTCCAAAATGGGGTCACTTGTGGGGGAGCTCCAATGTTCAGGCACACAGGGAGGGGCTCTCCATACCCGACATGGTTTCCGCTAACAATTGGAGCTAATTTTCCATTGAAATTGTTAGCGGACACCATGTCGCATATGGAGAACCCGTGTGCCACCAGCACAAGGGCAACTGGAAGAGTTGGGGTGCAGCACCAGAAAATGCCGCCTCTAATGAATGCGCTATTTTCTTGGGTGGCTGTGGGCTGAAATTTGCAGTGTGGGGGACCCACAACATTTGGGTCTCTCCACACTGAGGATTCCAGTCAGCCAGCTACCAAGTTGTACATGGTTGGCTACAAAAAATACAGCGAAGGCCTTTTTTTTATTTCTAGAACTAATTCTATAAGAAAAAAAATGACGTGGGGCTCCGCCATATTTTTGGTCCAGCCAGGTACAACTTGGCAGCTACAGACTGCCAGCAACCTCCAGCTGCCTCGTTGTACATGGCTGCAACCAAAAATACAGCGACGCCTATTTTTTTTTATTTCTAGAATTCTAGAGAAAAAAAATGACGTGGGGCTCCGCCATATTTTTGGTCCAGCCAGGTACAACTTGGCAGCTACAGACTGCCAGCAACCCCCAGCTGCCTTGTTGTACCTGGCTGCAACCAAAAATACAACGAAGCCCACTTTTTTTTATTTCTAGAACGAATTCTAGAAAAAAAGACGTAGGGCTCCGCCATATTTTTGGCCCAGGCAGGTACAACTAGGCAGCTGGGGGCTGGAATCCTCAGCATGGAAAGGCCCAAGCGTTCTGGGCCCCCCATGCTGCGAACTGCAGCCCGCAGCCGCCTCAGAAAATGGCGCATTCATTGAAGCGCCATTTTCTGGCGCTGTACCCATGCTCTTCCAGTTGCCCTGGTGCCGGTGGCAAACTGGGTAATAAAGGGGTTAATGCCAGCTTTTTATTGGTAGCTGGCACTAAGCCCGAGATTCATAATATTGGGCCAATGTTAGACCCGCCATTAGGAATCTCTGGTAAGTAGTCAATAAATGCACACAGAGAAAAATATTTTTATTTTGAAAAAAAACACAAACAAAATTCAGACTCCATCTTTATTATAAAAAGATCCAACGTAGTCCACAACGAAGGTCCCATGACGCTCGATCGCCTCCGACGTAGTCCACAACAAAGGTCCCATGATCGCCATGCAGGAGGATCGGACTGCAAAGTAGCGATCTGACAGCCCGGGTGCAGTGATCCACTATGTGGATCATTGCACCGGGGCTGTTAGATCGCTTTCTGCAGCTCAATCTGCATGCAGACGGATCGGACTGCATAGTAGCGATCTGGCAGTTCAGGTGCAGCGCTGGGGCTGCGAGATTGCTTTCTGCAGCTTGATCCCTATGCAGGAGGATCGGACTGCAGAGCAGCGATCTGGCAGCCCGGGTGCAGCGCCGAGGCTGCGATATCGCTCTCTGCAGCTCGATCCTCATGCAGGAGGATCAGACTGCAGAGCAGCAATCTGGCAGCCCGGGTGCCGTGCCGGGGCTGCAAGATTGCTTTCTGCAGCTCGATCCCGATGCAAGGGGAATCCCCTGCATGGAGAGCAAGCTGCAGAAAGCGATCTGACAGCTTGGGCGCAGTGGTCTGAACGCCCGAATCACTGTGCAGTGCATCACTGCACAGTTTGGACCACTGCACCCAAACTGTCAGATTGCTTTCTGCAGCTCAATCCCCATGCAAGGGGATTCCCCTGCATGAAGAGCAAGCTGCAGAAAACAATCTGACAGCTTGGTTTCAGTGATCCACTGGATCACTGCACCTGAGCTGTCAGATTGCTTTCTGCAGCTCAATCCCCATGCAAGGGGAATCCCCTGCATGGAGAGCAAGCTGCAGAAAACAATCTGACAGCTTGGTTTCAGTGATCCACTGGATCACTGCACCCGAGCTGTCAAGATTGCTTTCTGCAGCTCAATCCCCATGCAAGGGGATTCCCCTGCATGGAGAGCAAGCTGCAGAAAACAATCTGACAGCTTGGTTTCAGTGATCCACTGGATCACTGCACCCGAGCTGACAGATTGCTTTCTGCAGCTCAATCCCCATGCAGGGGAATCCCCCTGCATGGGGATCAAGATGTAGAAAGCGATCTGACAACTTGGGCACAGTGATCTACTGGATCACTGCACCTGAGCTGTCAGATCTCTTTCTGCAGTTCGATCCCCATGCAGGATCAGGGATCCCCCTGCAGGGGGATGGGGGATCAGGGATCCCCCTGCAGGGGGATGGGGGATCAGGGATCCCATGCAGGGGGATGGGGGATCAGGGATCCCCCTGCAGGGGGATGGGGGATCAGGGATCCCCCTGTAGGGGATTATGCAGGGGGTCTTACCGGCGGCGGTGAGAGCGGCGGTGTGGAGAGGAGGCGACAGGAGGAGCACGAGGAGCCAAGCGGGAGGCGGCAGGAGGAGGCCGGCGGCGGCGGCAGGAGGACGTCGGCGGCAGGAGGAGGTGAGCAGAGGAAGCAGCGGGAAGAGGTGTTCACCGGGTTGATCACCTCCTCCCGCCGGTCACCAGCGGTGGCGGGGGGGGCCAGACACAGCAGGGGGCAGGGGGGACCCGGGGCAAAGGCGGGGGCAAGAGGGATGACCGGGGAGGGATGGGAACGGGGGCGGACACAGGGGGACAAGGGGATGAGCGGCGGGGGGGGGGGAACACAGCGGGGAGAGGATGGAGGAGAGCGGGCACAGGAGCAGGCACATGCAGGAGGATGTGTGCAGGAGCCGGGCACAGCTGACAGCCCGGCTCCTGCAGAGATCATGCAGGAAAGTGCTGACATTCAGCACTTTCCTGCGCGATCTTGATGTGATCGGTCGGTCAGATTGACTGACCGATCACATCGCTCTGAGTGTGGGGACCTCTAACAGGGGTCCCCACACCTCTTCCCCTAACCCTTGGCTGTCACTGACAGCTTTTAGAATTGAACTGTCACTGTTCGTTTAGAAGCAGTGACAGTTCAAAGCCATGACGAGTATACTCTTCATGATGCGGGAACTGACATCTTTTCATGAAGAGTATACTCGTCATTAGTCGTAAAGGGGTTAATGGATTGTTTCCCTATACATAATTGACAGCATTTTACAAGTCTACCTCATTATAATCTATTTTTCTTCTGATCATTATGTATAATGTATTCATTGTATAATACTTGTATTGACACATGTCTGTACCAAGATTGTGTTTTTTTTCCGTGGTATTTGAGGATACAATGGTTATTCCCTCTGGATTTATGGCAGCAGTGACATATCTTGTATTTTCCCTTTCTGATCTCTTTTGATTAGAAACAAAACACTTCTTTAAATATATCGATAAAATATAATATTTTACTATTTGATGGTTGATTTTATGTTACTTCATTTCATTTGTCCAGCTCTGTGCATTTTTAAAAATATTGGCATGCAGAGTCTGAAGTATGAAGATTCTGTCACTGTCCAAATATTTCTGGACCTAACTGTATGTAAATAGTTCTTGGTTCATTGGTTTAATATAAACTGCAAAAAATTGCACAATTTGTTTATAAGCCTATATTGCATTGGGGGTACAATAATTTTAATTACAAGTATACTCAATGGGCTGAATATCAGGGAAGATCACAGATTTATGACATAGAAGAAAAACTTGGGGGTGCTATTAATGCTACCAATACAAACATTATTTCTGTACGAAAGACAATTTTTATACCTTTATACTACAAATTAACATGTTTATAGAATCTTTTACATGATCTATATTTATTATGGGATAACCTTTAAACCCCTTAGTGTCATTTGATGTGCATATCAGTCATAAATCATAGCTCCCAACTGCAGGGCAGTCTCGATTTGAAATCTCAGTCCCGCTGTCCCAACACATCAGGGCTTTTTACCGACATCCTCACTCTCTTTGCAGCTCCGTAGCTCTTCCTCCTTGGGGGTGGCAATCGGCATCTCTCTGCATCTTTGCACATACATAAACTAAACAAACTTCTCTCTTCTACTCTAAATAGGAACAAAAAGATCTGACTTTAACTACTGTAACTACTTTAACTACTCTTTAACTACTGCAAGATGGCCACTTGACAGGTCCTCGAGGTGAACTATGTATCATATTGGTAATTATTCCCTGTCATGTATGCGAAGCCCGCTGGGGCTGGAGTACTCAGCATTAGGGTCTGGTCAGCCAGTATCATGGTACATGACCCTAGTGGTGTAGCCCTGGTCCACATGAGGAGGATAAGAAAAAAATAAATGGAGAAAAATTAAAATAGCAAAAAAATAAAGTTTGTGAAGCCTGCTGAAGGTATCCATCCATTATGTGGCCAGCACTGTATATATATACTTCCCAAGGGATAGTTGTTATAGCAGTGTGATGTTAATACCCCCTTCAGCACAAGGCAGGCCCATAAGAAGTGTAGATAGATGATAGTGGTAATAGTTTGGAGGTGCAGAGGGAGGTTAATACAACCAGTTCAAGACACATGTAGAGAATCAGGTAAATGGCTAAGGCAGTCCGGAGAAAGAGGAGTCCGCCCTGCTGGAATAAGGTATATTGGCCTTCCTGCTGACTTCTAGCCCCAGATACTAGTTCCTCTCTCTGTACTCTAGCTTCCTCTCGGCTGTAGTTACCCTCCAGATGATGTGAGCCCTGCGAGTGATAGTTCAGATCTCTGGCTCTCTTTGCCACTGTGCCTCGGATGGGCCCACATGGGTGGCTACCAGGCCTGGAATCCGATAGCCTTCAGGCTTTGTGGACAGGTCCTATAAACCTGGAAATTTAGGACCTGGTACCCTTCTTGCAGCTTTGTTACTCTGCCCAGCTACTCAGAGCTGGCAGCAGATGCAACCAGTCGGCCTCATGGCCCAACATCCAGCCTAGAATAACTCCTTTGCCTACCTCTCCCTGTCCTAACTCTCCCTCCAACCAAAAGTAGGGTCTACCGAAAGGTGTGTCTCTTCCACCCTGCGCTCTCTGATTGGAGTTTGGACAGTGTTGGATGTTTAGGCAAATTCCAGCAAAGTGATCCTCTAGAAACGTTAGCTCATGACACAGAAAATAAGCCATTACACCAAATGTACCTTTATACAAGCTGTATACTGACTGCTATTTGCGTCACATCCGGTCCTTGTGACGTCTGTGCACCCTTTTGGTGTAAGCTGACCTCACAATGCACATTGCGCATGCGCGGCTTGTCGGCTTACACCTAAAGGGTGTACAGACGTCACAAGGACCGCATGTGACGCAAATAGTGTCACACTGGCTATTACACCCTTTCTGCAGGGCGAGGAGGATTAGGATTAGTTATCACGCCCATTGGGCTTAGAGTCTCACAGGGAACATCCTGTGAGATTTATTCAGTGTGAAGAAGTCCCTGAGATGTAAGTGAATAATATTGTTTTTCTCAGTGTTACTAAACGCTTTTTTTACACAAAAGGACAGCTGCTAATCATCTTTAAGGGTGCAGGGACAGGTATTAATAGAGTTGGGGGTCATTTGGAGGGGTCAGGTTCCCTTTAAGTTAAAACCAAGTACACCATTGTTTTTCTTATGAAATTCTCAATAAGTTTGATGTGTCACATGACCTTCTTCCCATTGAAAAAAATAAAGTTGGATTCAAAATGGCCGACTTCAAAATGGCCGGCATGATCACCGCCCATCTGGAAAAGTCCCCCCCCCCATATACTAATGTGCCACAAACAGGAAGTTGATATCACCAACCATTCGCATTTTATTTAAGTCCATCCATATAAATATATGTGTGTGTATATATATATATATATATATATATATATATATATATATATATATATATATACACACATAAAATATTTTTTTTTCTCATTAAAAAGTGAATTTCCTGTGCAACAGTAGTTGAATTGAAATGTAAAAAATCTGGTAAATTGTATGTACCCCAATGTGGCAACAGTGAAAACTATAGCCTGTCCTGCAAAAAAAAAGCTCTCATGCAACTCTGTCTACATAATAGTAAACATAATTTATCTGCATCTGTCTTGCAATATGACAGCCTCCACCCCAAAAAAAATCTTTGTTTTTCTGAGGGCAAGTAGAAAAGCAACAAAAAAAATAGATAGAAAAATTTAAAGGGGTGGTCTGAAAACTGAGCAAATTTTCAACCAAATTTAATTTTATTTCAGGGGCTGATCTGGTTCCTGCATGCTGTCACTGTGTGATGTGTACAATAAGAGCGTGCTATATGTTGCTGGATTAGAACAGCTGTAATGAGCCAGCAGCAGAGCAAAGCAGACAGTCAGGGCGCATTGTCAAAGTACTCATTCAGAGAGCAGCGTTGCCCCCGCAAGAAATGTCACTTATACGGGCGGTGAGCCAGGGATTATGTCTGCACATCAGACCATATTGGACACAGTGACAGAATATTTGGAAAGTGATACATCTCTTGCCATTTTAGCTGTTTACTAGAAAATATTCATAATATATAATCAATATGGGCTTAAAGTTCAGCTACTAATAGGATATGTAAGGCCAAGAATCTTTTACATTTTGGGAGATCGCATATCCCAATCAACAATACAGCAGAGTCAAAAGTTAAGACTATGTCTAAATCTAAAACTAAATTGATCAGGGACTGGACATCTAACCAAAAGGAACGTAACTTTGAGCATGACCAACATATATGACGGACAGATCCCACTAGTGCACATTTTCTCCAACATAAATTAGAAACAGTAGGGTCTATCTTATGCAGTTTTAAAGGTGTAAAATACCACTTGGTATATACTTTATATTGAGTTTCCAGAAGTGTTGAGCAGGGGACAGAGGAGTAAATAGTTTTTAAAATGATGGGCAACTGGTTATGTAAAGTATGATTATCGATGTCAAGTTGGTGATCCCATACTGTATAGAATCTAGAATTATTAAAAGTCACATCCTTATTAAAAGATTTATAGATATTATTAGTTTTCCACACAAGTTGGCTTCCACTGTGACGAAGTAGGAGGTCAATATTGTTAGGTAGTGTAAAATCTAGACGTGGGTTGTTTAAAGTCTCATGCAGTAAAGTCCAAGTAGGTCTGTCAGATTCAGGTAGGCTGAAACGAGAAGAGACAACCTCAAAAGAGGCTAACCTCTCACCATCAAACACATCAGACACATACCTAATATTCTTACTCTTCCAGATAGTCAAATTAAGAGATGGACACAACCAGGAAAAAATATCTATTGGGAGCCAGACAGGAGAAACTGGAGAGAAGATGGTTTTAGAGGTCTGATTAAACGTCCTCCAAGCCTTGATAGTGGCCTTAAGTGGGGTTTCTAGGGGAAGTCTCTTTTTTGGACTAAGGAGGTATAAAACAATAAACAATGCAGGATTCTGTTGCTTCATGATGGATCGTTCTATATTTACCCAGGATGGTGAGTATTCAGTACTCCACCATCGTGAACTAATTTGAGTAATAATAGCTAGATAATAGGCCCTAAGATTGGGGTTACCTAAACCTCCATGTAATTTATGTTTTTCAAGAGTGGTAGCTGCAATTCTAGGAAATTTCCCTCGCCAAATAAATTGGCTAAGTTGTGTCTGGAGACGTTTAAAATATTTCTGAGGGATGACCACAGGGAGGGAACGGAAGAGGTACAGAATTTTGGGAAGTAGCAACATTTTATAGACCGCAATACGTCCCGTCCAGGAAACCTCTAAATTAGACAGATAAGACACATGTTTCGAAAGGGATTTAACAATATCTGATAAATTTTTATCAACCATGTTAGATAGAGGTTTAGTAATGGTGATTCCCAAATAGGGAATTTCTGACAGTGACCAGGAGAAATTAAATTCAGTTTTTAGAATATCTAATAGGTGATGTTCAATATGATAGGGCAAAACCTGTGTCTTATTAGTGTTCAATTTATAATGAGAGACTCCAGAGAATCTCTCAACAATGTCCATCAGATTGCTAAGAGACACCAGAGGATCCGATAGAATAATCAGTAAATCGTCTGCAAATAGAGATGCAACGTGTTGACGCCCATGTAATGGACATCCCCGGATCGCCTCATGTGACCGTATTGCCTCCACCAATGGTTCTAAAAAGAAATTAAATAAAGTAGGGGACAGAGGGCATCCCTGTCGAGTTCCATTGGTAATTCTAAAGGAGTCAGACACAACATTATTTGTTAGAATTTTGGCGGATGGATGGGAATACAAAGCTCTAATAATATTAAATATGGGACCAGAAAATCCAAATTTTTTAAGGGACTCAAATAAAAACAGCCAATTTACTCGGTCAAAAGCCTTTTCGGCATCTAGAGCAATCAGCAAAGTGGGAAGATTTTACCTTTCTACATATGATATAATATGGAATAATCTTCTCGTGGCGTCCGTAGTACTTCTGCCACTGACAAAACCCGTTTGGTCAGTATGAATTAAGCGAGTTGTATACTTAGATAGTCTGTTAACAACAACTTTGGCTATAATTTTAGCATCAGTGTTTAAGAGCGAAATGGGCCTATAATCTCTGACATTTAGGGCATCCCCTTTATCCTTGGGAATGACTGTAATTAAAGGGAACCTGTCACCTAATCTATGGCCTCTAACCCATCACTACCTGCCCCTACAGACCCTAACTAGCTCCCTAACCATCCCTGCCTGACCTAATATGGCTTTCTATAAGGTGAATAAAACACTTTAGAAACTTACAGTTTCTGTGACAGTGGGGCGTTTTTGTCAGGAGGGTGGTGTCCCCAGAGCCGCGCTCCCCCCGCCTCGCTCCCTTCCTAACGCCCTAATGGGCGGCATTATCGATTTGAAGAGCGGGGGAGCCCATTGAAATCTTCCCGCCCCGCTCTTCATGACGCGAGGCCGGCGACCGCGTCATTTCCGGTCCGCGCATGCGTAGTGCGGCAGGAGAAGCCGAAGCCGAGTCCCGGCGTCGCTAGGCAACGATCGGGAGCGTCTTCGGAAGGTGAGTATCGGCGGCCCCCTCCCTCCCAAACCAGCACATATATATGTGTGTGTAATCCACATGTATATATGGATTACACACACATATATACATTCACTTTGATTAGGCATATTTCATATGTGCATCTATATATATATAGATGCACATATATATAGTTAGAGTATATATATGTGTGTGTGCATGTGTGTATATATATATATATATGTGTGTGTGTGCATGTGTATATATATATATATATATATATATATATATGTGTGTGTGTGTGCATGTGTATATATATATATATATATATGTGTGTGTGTGTGCATGTGTATATATATATATATATATGTGTGTGTGTGTGCATGTGTGTGTATATATATATATATGTGTGTGTGTGTGTGCATGTGTATATATATATATATATATATGCGTGTGTGTGCATGTATATATATATATATATATATGTGTGTGTGTGTGCATGTGTATATATATATATATATATGTGTGTGTGTGCATGTGTATATATATATATGTGTGTGTGCACATATATATATATATATATATATAATATATATATGCACACACACACAAATATATATATATATATATATTTATTTATATTTGCATGTATATGTGCACACATATATATATAATCTAACTATATATATACACATATATATATGTGTATATATATAGTTAGATAGATTATATATATATAGATATATATATATATATATATATAAATATATATAAAATATCTATTGTATGTATACAGAGTATATACATGGTGCATCTATAGATATGGTGAATATATATATATACCCAAGTGTATAGATGCATCATATCTCTAGATGCGTCATATATATACTGTATATATAAAGTGGATGCAGCTAATGTATAGTGTATATATATATATATTATATATGATGCATCTACTGTATATATACAGTATATATATATGGTGCATCTATAGATATGATAAGTCTCAATATATATATACAAGTGTATAGAGGCATCACATATATACTGTATATATACAGTAGATGCATAATCTATATTATATATAGATATACACTATATATATATATATTATATATAGATGCATCCACTGTATATATGCAGTATATATATGATCCATCTATACACTTGTGTATATATATATATATATATGTTTAAATACATAGCTGTATATACAGACATACATATCAATATACACACATTATGTATATATGTGCATGTGTATATATATATACTTATATATATATATATATATATTTATACACACATGTATTTTGTAGAGAGAGAGACTGAGGGTGAGAGGGTCTGTGAGTGTTGTGTAACGCTGGGACCTGGGTGACGCAGTAAACTTCACCTGAGGTCAGAGTTAATCCTCGTCACTCTATCTGACCTCAGGTGATCTACACTGATGTCACCCTGTTCACATCGGTAACAGAAAACTCACTCTATGTGGGTCACGCTGTGAAGTGGGAAGTTTCACATGAGGTCAGAGAAACACATTGCTTTATCCGACCTCAGGTGACACAGACCATGAACTCTCCCCCTTCACTGCACGAGCCTTCAAATATAATTTTTAGGGATTCTTCACTAACGGACGGACCTCTACCAGGATCCTGGATGGGTATGTGGGAGTAATAAAGATGGAGTCAAAATACGTATTTGTGTTTTTTGTTGTAATAAAAACTTTTTCCTCGGTGTTGTGTCTTCTTTACTACTAGAGATTCATAATGGCCGTGTCTAACATTGGCACGACATTATAAATCTCGGGCTTAGTGCCAGCTGCTAAAAGAAAGGTGGCATTAACCCCTTATTACCCAGTCTGCCACCGCCACAGGGCAGCTGGAAGAGCTGGGTACAGCTCCAGAATATTGCGCTTCTATAAATGCGCAATTTTCTGGGGCGGCTGCGAGCTGCAATTCTCAGCGGGGGTGGCCCAGAACGCTTGGGCCTCCCTACGCTGGGGATTCCAACACTCAGCTGCCTAGTTGTACCTGGCTGGCAAAGAAAAATGCGGCGAAGCCCCACGCCATTTTTTTTCTTGTCAGCCAGGTACACCTAGGTAGTTGGGGGTGGATGGCAGCTCCCAGCTGCCTAGTTGTACCTGGCTGGCAAAGAAAAATGTGGCGAAGCCCCACGCCGTTTTTTTTTCTTGCCAGCCAGGTAGACCTAGACAGCTGTGGGCTGCCATCCACCCCCTACTACCTAGGTGTACCTGGCTGGCATGAAAAAACGGCATCTGGCTTCACCACATTTTTCTTTGCCAGCCAGGTACAACTAGTCAGCTGGGGGTGGATGGCAGCTCCCAGCTGCCTAGTTGTACCTGGCTGGCAAAAAAAAATGCGGCGAAGCCCCATGCCGTTTTTTTTCTTGCCAGTCAGGTACACCTAGGTAGTTGGGGGTGAATGGCAGCTACTAGCGACCTAGTTGTACCTGGCTGGTAAAGGAAAATGCAGCAAAGCCACATGCCATTTTTTTCTTGCCAGCCACATACAACTAGTCAGCTGGGAGCTGCCATCCACCCCAAACTACCTAGGTGTACCTGGCTGGCAAGAAAAAAACCGGCATGGGGCTTCGCCGCATTTTTCTTTGCCAGCCAGGTACAACTAGGCAACTGGGAGCTGCCATCCACCCCCAGCTGACTAGTTGTACCTGGCTGGCAAAGAAAAATGTGGTGAAGCCAGATGCCGTTTTTTCATGCCAGCCAGGTACACCTAGGTAGTAGGGGGTGGATGCATCTATATATAATATATATATATATATATATATAGTGTATATCTATATATAATATAGATTATGCATCTACTGTATATATACAGTATATATGTGATGCCTCTATACACTTGTATATATATATATTGAGACTTATCATATCTATAGATGCGTAGTAACGTAAAGATAAAATAGCCGCACTCACCAAAGCAGGGTGCTATGCTGCTGCATCGCCACGATTGATATGGAAAATAAAGATTGAAAAACCCTGCTTTGGTGAGTGCGGCTATTTTATCTTTACGTTACTACGCATTGTGGATCTTTTTACATGCCAGCACCGCCAGGCGACCTGCAGCCATTAATCACGAGAGTGACATTAGCCTTGTACACAAGTGTTAGTGCCCGGTTTCTTCTAGTTTCCACGATATCTATAGATGCACCATATATATATACTGTATATATACAGTAGATGCATCATATATAATATATATATATATATATATATATATATATATATATACACACTATACATTAGCTGCATCCACTTTATATATACAGTATATATATGACGCATCTAGAGATATGATGCATCTATACACTTGGGTATATATATATATATATATTCACCATATCTATAGATGCACCATGTATATACTCTGTATACATACAATAGATATTTTATATATATATATATATAAAATCTATCTAACTATATATATACACATATATATGTGTATATATATATATAGTTAGATTATATATATATGTGTGCACATATACATGCAAATATAAATAAATAAATATATATATATATATTTGTGTGTGTGTGCATATATATATTATATATATATATGCACACACACACACATATATATATATATATATATATATATACACATGCACACACACACATATATATATATATACACATGCACACACACATATATATATATACACATGCACACACATATATATATATATATATACACATGCACACACACACACATATATATATATATATATATACACACATGCACACACACATATATATAATCTAACTATATATATGTGCATCTATATATATATATAGATGCACATATGAAATATGCCTAATCAAAGTGAATGTATATATGTGTGTGTAATCCATATATACATGTGGATTACACACACATATATATGTGCTGGTTTGGGAGGGAGGGGGCCGCCGATACTCACCTTCCGAAGACGCTCCCGATCGTTGCCTAGCGACGCCGGGACTCGGCTTCGGCTTCTTCTGACGCACTACGCATGCGCGGACCGGAAATGACGCGGTCGCCGGCCTCGCGTCATGAAGAGGGGGCGGGAAGATTCCAATGGGCTCCCCCGCTCTTCAAATCGATAATGCCGCCCATTAGGGCGTTAGGAAGGGAGCGAGGCGGGGGGAGCGCGGCTCTGGGGACACCGCCCTCCTGACAAAAACGCCACACTGTCACAGAAACTGTAAGTTTCTAAAGTGTTTTATTCACCTTATATAAAGCCATATTAGGTCAGGCAGGGATGGTTAGGGAGCTAGTTAGGGTCTGTAGGGGCAGGTAGTGATAGGTTAGAGGCCATAGATTAGGTGACAGGTTCCCTTTAATGCTTCCTGCATTTCTGCAGGAAGAAGGGATGACATGGAGGCCGAATTAAGAAGTCTAGTTAAATAAGGTGTCAGGATGTCAGCAAAATTTTTTAAATATTCATTAGATAATCCATCAGGCCCAGGCGATTTCCCAGTTTTGAGGGATTTCACTGCTTCTGTAATCTCAGAATTCTGAAAGGGACAATTAAGAAGATCCACCAGTAGTCAGAGAGGGAATGCTTAAGGAACCCAGAAAAGAGTTAATATCCAACAGAGAGGGTTGTACCGACCCTGGACTTAAATTTAAATTATAAAGGTTTTTATAAAAGTGCAAGAATTCACTTGAAATATCCTCTGGGTGTCTGTAAATCAACCCCTGCTTGTTTTTGATTAGTAGAATCCTGCTCTTTTGTCTCATCAGTTTTATTCGATGGGTGAAAAATTTATTAGGTTTATTGTGACAAATATAGTAATTTAGTTTAGAAGACTGAATCATTTTGTTATAGTCAGAAATTAAAAGGGACCTTAATTCTATTCTAAGCTTTAAGATTTTAAGCTGGGTAGACGAAGAAGGAGACGCTATTTGTGATTCTTCTAGGGTACGAATGTCAGCTACCAGAGATGCAAGTTTGGCATTAGATTGTTTTTTAAGACGTGAATTTAGTTCAATCAACTTGCCCCTAACTACTGTTTTATGGGCTAACCACAATGTCTCAATACTAAGTGTCTATCAATTCCTTTCTTGAGTTGGGATAAGAATAAAGAAAGGTATTGGCCCTCCAAATCCTAGTGGATGAAAACCCCCTCTAGGGACCAACTCAAAAACTATTGGGGAATGATCAGACCAAGTCTTTGGCAGGATATTGATCTTTTAAATTTCATATATAGAGACACTATCAGCTAGAACTAGATCTATTCTAGATAAGGAAAGCTGGGAATCCGAGTAGAATGTGTATTCTCTAGAAGTGGAATGAATACATCGAAATACGTCATATAAGCTCTCTCTATCAATCCAAGGATTCAAGGTTAAATTAGAAACTCCACGAGTTCCAGAGGAATACAAAAATGCATCAGGTATTACATTAAAATCCCCAAAGAGAATTAAAGAAACCTTACGATTTTCCCAAATTAAAATCATTAACTCTTTCAAAAATCTAATCTGACCCTTATTAGGGGCATACAAAGTAACCAAGGTATGACACCACTAAGCCTACAGATTAAAATTATATATCTTCCCTCTGTATCTGCAATAACAGTCTCCTGTTCAAATTGGATGTTATTTCTAATTAAAAAGGCGACACCCGCCTTCTTTTTTTTCTGAGAGGGTAAGATAATAGATGAAAATAACTTATTTTCAAATTTCGGAAGGTTATCATTAGAAAACTTATAGTAGATACCTCTTATGAGGGGAATCTAGGCCATGTACATTCAGGCAGGGCCGTATTTGGAGTTCCTGCTGCCCTAGGCACTCTCAGCGGCCGCCGCCCCCCCGTCACGGCTCCTCCCCCATTGCGGCCCCTCCCCATGTCACGGCACCTCCCCCTGTTGCAGCCCCTCCCCCATCATGGCTCCTCCCCCCGTTACAGACAATCTTCCCCCCAGTCGCAGCCTTCCCCCCCCAAGCTTTATGTAGCTTCTCCCCCCACATTTCATCATGTAGTACATATAAAAGGTTTGTCCAACCACACTACAGAGACATACTGATAGGAGGTTTACATTGTGAGCCCCAATGGGGACAGTGTTGATGATGTATGTAAAGTGCTGTGGAGTTCATAGTGTAATATAAGTGCAAAAAATATTATTCTTAATATGATGTCACAATACCGGGATCAGAGGATCTTGTATTTCGAGGTCAGGGGCTCTCTGACACCGTGTTGCTGCCTGTCTCGTTGTCTTCCTCTTTTGACACTGCAGTGTGGTGGACAAGAGAGCATTAACTGGTTAATAACAAGAAGTATGGAGTGTACTAACTGAGCCATAAACCCTCCCCATACCATGTCCCGCAGACATTGTAGGATTACTATATGGATTTTATTATTAGGGTACGGACACACTGGCGTGAAACTCGGATGAGTGCAATGTGTGATTTCATCACATTGCACTCGGACCAATGTTAATCGATGTCTGAGAGCACTGGCGAGTGTCGGACGCTTTTTTCTCAGCCAGATTCAGGATGAGAAAAAAAGTTGCAACATTCTGCGACAGTCTGCAATTCACACCGAGACTCACCAATGCAAGTCTATGGGTCTGACAAAATTACATACCGCACACGGATCATCCGAGAGGTATCAGTTTTTTTCACTGATATATTCTCATTCTGTAACCGAGAACACTGTAAAATGTTCCTGTAAATGATTCTACACTAATAGCTGCTGAGGAAAGAACAGATTGCACACGGATGTAATCTGAGAGAAATGTCGGACACTCGCACAGCAGTCGGATGCCAAATGGACCAAAAACCGATGACACTCATCCGACTCTCCTGGATGAGAAACAGACCGATTTTAAGGCGGCGGGAGACAGTGTAGCGCCATGTCCTCAACTCTGTGCTGTGCACAGACAGTGTACCACCATGTCCTCAGCTCCGTGCTGTGCACAGACAGTGTACCACCATGTCCCCAGCTCCGTGCTGTACACAGTGTGCCCCCATGTCCTCAGCTCTGTGCACAGTGTACCACCATGTCCTCAGCTCTGTGCTGTACACAGTGTGCCCCCATGTCCTCAGCTCTGTGCACAGTGTACCACCATGTCGTCAGCTCCGTGCTGTGCACAGTGTACCACCATGTCCTCAGCTCCGTGCTGTGCACAGTGTACCACCATGTCCTCAGCTCCGTGCTGTGCAGTGTACTACCATGTCCCCAGCTCCGTGCTGTGCACAGACAGTGTACCACCATGTCCCCAGCTTCGTGCTGTGCACAGTGTACCACCATGTCCTCAGCTTCGTGCTGTGCACAGTGTACCACCATGTCCCCAGCTCCGTTCTGTGCACAGACAGTGTAGCATCATGTCCTCAGCTCCGTGCTGTGTACAGACAGTGTACCACCATGTCTTCAGCTCCATGCTGTGCACAGTGTACCACCATGTCCTCAGCTCTGTGCATAGACAGTGTACCACCATGTCCTCAGCTCTGTGCTGTGTACCACCATCTCCCCAGCTCTGTGCTTTGCACAGACAGTGTACCGCCATATCCGCAGCTCCATGCTGTGCACAGACAGTGTACGGTACACTGTCTGTGCACAGCACGAAGCTGAGGACATGGTGGTACACTGTGCACAGCACGGAGCTGGGGAGATGGTAGTACACTGTCTGTGCACAGCACGAAGCTGAGGACATGGTGGTACACTGTGCACAGCACGGAGCTGGGGAGATGGTGGTACACTGTCTGTGCACAGCACAGAGCTGAGGACATCCCAGAAGAGAGAGACAGGCCACAGACGGGCGGCAGGACAAGACTGAGCCCACCTGGAAGAACAACAACACCCAGCACCCAACACACCTGACCAGAAATCATATAGGACAGGCAGGTAGGAGAACTACAACTCCCGGCATGCCACACCCTGCCAACTCAGGAAGGTGGCAGCAGCTGCATGGAGGCAGACACACGGTACAGCCGCCATTAACACCACACACAGTGCCATCCACAGCCTCAGTCCTCATCACCCCCGTCCTTCTCTCCTCTGTCCCTTCTGCTGCTCCTGTCCTCCTGCACCCCCGTCCTCCTCTCCTCTGTCCTCCTGCATCCCCGTCCTCCTCTCCTCTGTCTCCTGCACCCCCGTCCTCCTCTCCTCCTGCACCTCATCCTCCTCTCCTCTGTCCTCCTGCACCCCCCCTCCTCTCCTCTGTCCTCCTGCACCCCGTCCTCCTCTCCTCTGTCCCTCCTGCACCCCCGTCCTCCTCTCCTCCTGCAGCCCCATCCTCCTCTGTCCCTTCTGCACCCCTGTCCTCCTCTCCCCCTTGCCCTCCTGCACCCCGTCCTGCTCTCCTCTGCCCTCCTGCACCCCCGTCCTGCTCTCCTCTGCCCTCCTGCACCCCCGTCCTGCTCTCCTCTGCCCTCCTGCACCCCCGCCCTGCTCTCCTCTGCCCTCCTGCACCCCCGCCCTGCTCTCCTCTGTCCTCCTGCACCCCCGCCCTGCCCTCCTCTGCCCTCCTGCACCCCCGTCCTGCTCTCCTCTGCCCTCCTGCACCCCCGTCCTGCTCTACTCTGCCCTCCTGCATCCCCGTCCTGCTCTCCTCTGCCCTCCTGCACCCCCGCCCTGCTCTCCTCTGCCCTCCTGCACCCCCGCCCTGCTCTCCTCTGTCCTCCTGCACCCCCGCCCTGCTCTCCTCTGCTGCTCTCCTCTGTCCTCCTGCACCCCCTGTCCTCCTCTCCTCTGTCCCTCCTGCACCCCTGTCCTCCTCTCCTCTGTCCCTCCTGCACCCCCGTCCTCCTCTCCTCTGTCCCTCCTGCATCCCCGTCCTCCTCTCCTCTTGCACCCCCGTCCTCCTCTCCTCTGTCCCTCCTGCACCCCCGTCCTCCTCTCCTCTGCCCTCCTGCACCCCCGTCCTGCTCTCCTCTGCCCTCCTGCACCCCTGCCCTGCTCTCCTATGCCCTCCTGCACCCCCGCCCTGCTCTCCTCTGCCCTCCTGCACCCTCGTCCTGCTCTCCTCTGTCCCTCCTGCTGCTCCTCTTGCACCCCCGTCCTCCTCTCCTCTGCCCTCCTGCACCCCCGTCCTCCTCTCCTCTGCCCTCCTGCACCCCAGTCCTGCTCTCCTCCGCCCTCCTGCACCCCCGTCCTGCTCTCCTCTGCCCTCCTGCACCCCCGCCCTGCTCTCCTCTGCCCTCCTGCACCCCCGCCCTGCTCTCCTCTGCCCTCCTGCACCCCCGTCCTCCTCTCCTCTGCCCTTCTGCACCCCCGTCCTCCTCTCCTCTGTCCCTCCTGCACCCCCGTCCTCCTCTCCTCTGCCCTCCTGCACCCCCGTCCTCCTCTCCTCTGTCCCTCCTGCACCCCCGTCCTCGTCTCCTCTGTCCTCCTGCACCCCCGTCCTCCTCTCCTCCTGCACCCCCGTCCTCCTCTCCTCTGTCCCTCCTGCACCCCCGTCCTCCTCTCCTCTGTCCCTCCTGCACACCCGTCGTCCTCTCCTCTGTCCCTCCTGCACCCCCGTCGTCCTCTCCTCTGTCCCTCCTGCACCCTGTCCTCCTCTCCTCTGTCCCTCCTGCACCCCCGTCCTGCTCTCCTCTGCCCTCCTGCACCCCCGTCCTGCTCTCCTCTGCCCTCCTGCACCCCCGCCCTCTCTGCCTTCCTGCACCCCCGCCATGCTCTCCTCTGTCCTCCTGCACCCCCGTCCTGCTCTCCTCTGTCCTCCTGCACCCCCTCCTCCTCTCCTCTGTCCCTCCTGCTGCTCCTCTTGCACCCCCGTCCTCCTCTCCCCTGTCCCTCCTGCTGCTCGGCTGTCCTCCTGCACCCCATCCTTCTCTGTCCCTCCTGCTGCTCCTCTTGCACCCTGTCCTCCTCTCCTTTGTCCCTCCTGCTGTTCCTCTGTCCTCCTACACCCCTGTCCTCCTCTCTGCTGTCCCTCTGTCTTTCTGCACCACAGTCCTCCTCTCTTCTGTCCCTCCTGCTGCTCCTCTTTCCTCTCCTCCTGTCCCCTTGTTTCTGTCCCCGTGCCCCTCTGTCCTCTTCTTCTCTGTCCCCCTGTTTCTGTCCTTCTGCCCCTCTGTTTCTGTCCTCTTCTCCTCGGACCTCTGCTCCTTTGTCCTCTTCTCCTCTGTCCCCTGCACAGTTTCCCCACACTTCCCTCACCTGGTGCTGGCTGCTCACATTGGCCGGGCCGGGCTCCCTCTGAGCACATTGATGCGCCAGCCGCACCATCCTCCAGTGCCTCCGGCCGGCTGCTTCCTCGTTTCCCTGGGCCTGGAGGGGGCGGCTGGGTGCAGGAGCCGCCAGTGCAGGAGCCGCCAGTGCCGCCAGTACCGCTACCGCCGCCGGCGCCACCACCGCAGCACTTGGGCGCACGAGAGAGGAGGAAAAAGAGCGGGAACTTCAAGTTTCCCCTCCTTTGCGGGCCCCTCCTTCTCCTCGTCTCTTCCGGGTGTCTGACTGAGGTGGGTGGGCGGGAAGGCAGGCGGGGCGGCCGTAATGATGAAAGGAAGGGGGGGTATGGGGGCGGGGCATGCGACCCGGCCGGCCCGGAGCCGGAAAAAAAAACAAAAAAGAAAAAAAAAAAACACGCTGAGACGCCGCCCCCTATGAGAATGGCGCCGCCCTAGGCACGTGCCTACGAGTGCCTAATGGCAAATACGGCCCTGCATTCAGGGACATGAAATTAATGGCCATAAAAGCAAATAAACGAAGTAACGTCAGTAGAGAAAAGACTTACTAAACCATGCAGCCAAGAGATTTCTGGAATGAAATATAAAACATTCATCGTGTCAATAAGTACTAAAAGAAAAAAAAAAAAGAATAAAACAAGAACAGAATAATATCAAGAAATATATACAATAACGGACTAACGGACTATATGGAGCAGTTACAACTAACTGATGGAAAAAGCTCCTTGGGGAGAAAAAAGGCCTCACACCCACAACAATTAATAATGTATTATATACATCTAAGGGTAATCACCTCAGCGTTACAAAATGAAGTTCTGTTTAACCCAATATAAGTATTCAGGTTACTGGCGGGTCAGCAATGCCAAGCTCTCTTAAAAGTTGAAGACCCTCCTCCAATCCGTCTATCACATGAGAAGTAGGACCCCGCTTAAAGTTGATTCTGGTCTGGGAGAGCCATCTATACATAATACCATTAGCCCTCAATATCTTGGTGACAGGCGTCAGAATTCTACGTTTGGACAATGTTTCCTTTGAGAGGTCTGAAAAAATTTTAATATCATGAAATGGTCTAGGTAACGTCTCATGCTTCTGCATGTAGGTGGTGAGGAGATTTTTTGTGTTTTTAAAGCTAAAAGTAACCAGAGTGTCTCTGGGCAACTTCTCCGGGACAGATGTGGGTTTAGGAAGGCGAAACGCTTTATCCAGCAAACACTCTACATCCGACAGTGAGGGTAACACTGTTTTAATCATTTTTTTTAAGGTAAGGCTGTAATTCAGACCTTGTGACTGTCTCAGGAATTCCCCTCAATTTTAAATTGGACTGTCTATTAGTATTGTCAAAATGATCCAGTTTACTGGACAATGTTTTATAATCCTGTTTAGTTTTGTCCAATTCTTTTCTAAGAGAGCTATTCATTTTAGACAGTCTTATTATCTCGGCCTCCATAACGTCAGCTCTGGTAGTTAGGGTGGAGAGCGCTTCTTTAATATCAGAGAACTCCATTTTCATCTGATCAGCGAAGCTGTGGAAGAGGTCAAGCAAAAAGTCCCTATCTACTGGCCCAGCCTGACCCCTCATTTTAATAGATAAGGGAGAGGAAGTGACCCTAGGTCTTTGTTTAACAGGGGGGAACCAGAACTGTCACCCCCTCCCGAGTCCAATTCCTCCAAAGTAGATCCAACCAAAGCAGAACTCCCAGGGGGGCTTATGTCCTTACGTTTTGAGGTCTGCTTCAAGCTGTCACCACCCCTATTATCTAGGGTGTCCATATCTGAGCCCCATATGTGAGAATCTATTTTATCCACCTTCTTTTTGTGTTCGCTATCCAAAATCAGCCTAGCTGTAGACGGAGTGCATTTAAGATGGGGTTTAGTGGACCCACCCGTAGGATTCATAGTGACCTTATGAAGATCTGTCTGCCTAAGAGACATAGTAAATAAAAGGAAGGTGTCTAAACAGTATCAGGATTTTAAAGCTTTATATAAAAATATCAGTGTGGCTATATATTCAACCTCTGGTCACCGTCAATCTGGTCACCGTCAAAGCTAATTGAAACAATGCCCAAATCCCAGCAGCACCAGTACACTGTAACGCCACCCACACAAATAAGAAAACAGTTAACTTAAATAAACATATACATATTCTTGAGATCTGCTTCACACTCCGGAAATCCCAGGGTCTGCGAAGCTTGCGATTGCCGGAGGCCCTCCGACCTCACTTGTCCACGCAGAATCCTCAGATGTTATGAGTCTTGAATATTGCAGAAAAGTCACCAGTAATATGTATATATCAGATATACTGGACCAATACAATGGCTTAATATCGTGAATGAACTAGTAAAAAATCCAAATTTGTCCAATATAGTATAATCGTCACTAGTAGATGAAAATAGGATTCAGGTGGAAAGAGAAAGACAATAAATATGCTTGAGTAAAGTTCTTAAGTATTGGTTTTATCCACAGGAGCATTGAGGCTGTAGGTTTCTGTTAATAAAAACCACAAAACAAACAATACTAGTCCAAAAATAGTTCTGAGGGGTCTGGAGAGACCCAGGACAACTCTCCAAAGGGTTCTGAGAAGAAATTAGGGTGGCACAGCAAAGCACAAAGCTCTGAAAGCTCTGAAGTAATTCCGGTGTAAATTCCAACGCAAGCTCCAATGGATTAAACAGGAGCTACGCAATATGCATAAGTAAAGTTCTTAAGTATCGGTTTTATCCACAGGAGCACTGAAGCTGTAGGTTTCTGGCAATAAAAACCACAAAACAAACAATACTAGTCCAAAAATAGTTCAGGGGGGTCTGGGGAGACCCAGGACAACTCTCCAAAGGGTTTTGAGAAGAAATTAGGGTGGCACAGCAAAGCACAAAGCTCTAAGAGAAATGCTGAATCTTGGATTTTTTGACAGGTAAAGTCCAAAATCATAGGTGCCAATCCAAAAATAGGTTAGGAGGGTTCAGACTATCCCAGGGTAACCTCCTGTAGAAAAACACCCTAGAAATTAAGAGGTACAATATTGCTGCCAATGGAAGCCTGTCAGATGCCTGTCAGATGTCTGTCAGATGTGCCCAAATCATGGAAATCAATGGAAAAGTCACACAGGCTGTCTCTCAAAGTTTCTTTCAGTATACTGAGAGATTTGAAGCCTAATTATATAAAATTTGGGGAGTATTAGGCAATGAAGATATTATGAGGTGACTAGGCAGCCATTATTCATGAGGTGACAGCACAATCCTTTACCTCAGGCAAATTTGATGACTGGACTCTGAGGAGAATTCTTCTTAAAAGTGACCACTGACCCAAACAAAACGTTCCGAAGGTGATTACCAGCTTGATAGTAGATCTTTTTTCAGTTGTCAAAGTCCTTTTGAGGGCATTTAGCCCAGTCGCTTATTGTTGTGGGGAGAGCATAGGTAAAACCCTACACCATTACCATTAGGCCACACACCCTCCTCCATCCCCTTTATTAAACTAGGAAGTCTAACATTTAATTGCATCTCAGTTGTTTAATTTTAATTAAAAAACAGTGGCATGCAGAGCCCAAATCACGAAGATTCAGTTAATCTCCAAATCTATCTTGACCTACCTGTACGCCCCCTAAACTGCAGCCGCTAAAATACAATGGATACTGAAAAAAATACAAGCTACACTAACAAAAAAATAAAAATACAATAAAAAAAAACAAAAAAAAAACATACCGTATATACTCGTGTATAAGCCGATGGTAGTATACAACCCCCAGCAGTGTGGTGTACAGCAGCCTCCCCAGTGGTATATACAGGCCCCAGCAGTGTTACAGCAGCCTCCCCAGTGGTAGTATACAGCAGCCCCAGTGGTAGTATACAGCAGCCCCAGAGGTATATACAGCCCCAGTGGTAGTATACAGCAGCCCAGAGGTATATACAGCAGCCCCAGTGGTGGTATACAGCAGCCCCAGTGGTAGTATACAGCAGCCCCAGAGATATATACAGCCCCAGTGGTAGTATACAGCAGCCCCAGAGGTATATACAGCAGCCCCAGTGGTAGTATACAGCAGCCCCAGAGGTATAAATAGCCCCAGTAGTAGTATACAGCAGCCCCAGAGGTATATACAGCCCCAGTGGTAGTATACAGTAGCCCGCCCGCCACCCCCATCAGTATACAGGCCCCCCCATCAGTATCCAGGCCCCCCCCCCCCTTGCTCCGCAAAACCTGCAAAGTAAAATCGCCGCTGCCATCGCGCTCCCCGGCTTCATCCGTCTTCTTCCGGCTTCCTGTCGGCGCAGGCAATGACGTCATTGCCTGCGCCGACCACAGGAAGCCGGAAGAAGCAGGGGAGCGCGATGGCAGCGGCGGGGACGGCGGCGACAGGACAGTGATAAGTATAATGATTTTACTTTGCAGGTTTTGCGGAGCAAGGGGGGGGGCCCTGGATACTAATGGGGGGGCCTGTATACTGATGGGGGTGGCGGGCGGGCGGCCTGCCGTTGGTATACTCGCGTATAAGCCGAGGGGGGACTTTTCAGCCCAATTTTTGCGCTGAAAAACTCGGCTTATACGTGAGTATATACGGTAGCTTTACATATTTTATTCGCTTTATAGCACTATCATATTACACAGCACTTTATGGACATTGTCATCACTGATCCCATTGGAGCTCACAATCTAACCTCACTATCAGTATATCTTTTTAGTGTGGGAGGAAGTCAAAGTACCCAGAGGAAACCCATGCAAACACTGTAAAAACATACAAACTCCTTACAATTGATGTCCTTGGTGGGATTTAGTCCCAGACACCAGCACTGACCACTGAGTCACAATGTTACCCACCTAAAAACCCAAAATGGGCATGTCCTTATGGAATTATATTAGGCACAGTTTGAAGTTGTGTTCCTTGATATAAATCAGGATTTCTAAGGGTTTAAAATGATAAACTGGTAAAACTTTCAAATATACAGTACTTCTCTTCTTGTACATTTTTTAGGAAGGTTCATCAAGATGTGTTGTTCTCAGCAATTACTCACTGCAATAAAAGTAGTAACGGAGCACAAAATTGATACTTTTGGAATTTCTAGGAATTACATTTAAATATTCTAGTCCCACTATGTCATCCTTATAAACAGAAGAAGAAAAAAATATATTTATTGTGAGGTATACCGGCAATACTGTATGTGGCCGGTATCTATCGCACAGACTGAGATCTGTCGCCACGTGATACCAGATAGTTTGCCTTGGACTTGTAGTACCAGGAATCTTTACTTCAAAGGGCTGGTTTCATAGGATGTTCAGAATTGAGGGGAGGATCAAACATCCACATGCCTCCCATAGGCATGACTCATGGATATAATGAGACTCATGATGGATCACATGACTGGGATGTAAGCAAGGTCCTTCAACTTCTTGTTTGTACCACATGGAAAACAAGCATGACTGAGAGTGTAGCTGGCTAGTGCTCCTGTAAGTTGAGGTGGTAAACGAGGTCCGGAGGATCTGGACTTAAGATAGGTGCTAAGGTTGACCAAGTCCAACAACCTGGTGGATGATCCGTGAGTATGACCTCCTGGACGGCAAGACTGGCAGGAACCAATCTGAACCCTGCTAAGCTGCAAGAGTAGGTAAAACCAGAGTGGGAATTTGTGTGCACTGACAGGTGTCAGTAATTGAACTATGCGGACATAACCACGATTGAAATCGACCATTGTGTCATAAAGGTTTCTGCTATGTGTACAGGCAGACCCACTAAAGTGAAGGACTATATGCTGTGTACACTTCGGTGTGTGAACTGTGGTCATGGCTATCGGCTTTATAGCTGAAGTAGTGGTTTATGACTTTTTAAATAATCCGATGAACTATCTGTTATAGAAATAGTGCCTGCGTTTCTGAATTGTGCAGCTGAAGCGAGTGTTCCCCAACACGCTAAGTAAGCGCTACCTTACAATATTTATAGTAATAAGGAAATTTATAAAGAAAATTATACTAAATAAATACTAGCAGGTTATCCTGAAACCCATGTTCTAATGTAAACATTAAAATATGGCAGCAACAATAAAATGTTGTGCTCTGAGTTTAATAAAACATAGTATGAGCAGTATCTGAGCTCCATTACACAAACTAGTTCCACTAACAGGCACTGTTCACAATGTTAGAGTCAATAGAAGTGTCAGAAACAGGCAGGAGTTACACAAATTTTCCTTGGCAGCTAAGAAAACCAGTGCCTTCATAGTTACTCCCCAAGGACAGATATTCAAAGCATGTTCTGCTGACTCAAGCCAAGAAGAGTCTTGGGAGGAAACAAACATCATTTTTATAACATTTTCATCAGGCAGAAGATGAGCTTACCTCATGATGGAAGGTCATAATTTTAGTTGAGGCCTGGTCCAGGATGCATGTGTACGACAATATGCATTATTTAATTTATCCCACTAAATGTCACTGAGGACATGACAGCTTCCTTAAAAATGTAAACCAAACAAGATGGGAAACTATCTCTCTTCATATCGTGGCTGCCAGTTAATGCTACAATAGAAATAGTAAAATACAAAAAGATCAACTTTATGAAAAAAAAAAAGAAAAAAAAGAAAAGGAATGAAAACTAAACTATGTTTTACTATATCATATGAGTCATTTTAGAGAACATCTGCCCCAAACAACACAAGCTAATCCCTGGATCACTAGTGCACACAAACAGAAGAGGGCCCCTGTGCAAGAACATTATATGGGCCCTATGCAGTCAAATAGCTCATGAAAATGAACTATTCCACCTGTTTTTAGGGGAGGAAATGGATCCCCTTAACTCTTGGGCCCCTGTGCGTCTGCACAGGTTGCACCAATGTTATGTCCGCCACTCCCATGCATTACAATTAGGGTGGGAGACTATTGGTAAAATGAAAATCTGTCTGTACAACTAATAATAAAATTTTACATCTAAAATGTAATATTTGTGCCTCCGTGGTCAAGGTCACCTGATCACAGTTTCAGTCCAAGCACTGACTGTGAAAAACAAAATAAAACAGCACACGGGTAGGACTCAGGCAGTGGTGTTCAATGGGGACAGTGCAGATAAGTGATCTGTTTCACAGGTTGAATCAACACATGTGAAAAAAAAAATACTCGCAGCATGTTCTATTTACTTCTATGTATCGGAAGAGACTTCACCATTCACTCCCCTCACCCGCCTACAAAAAAAATGGATTCCATCAGGGGCGTAACTTGAAGCTGCTAAACTTCTAACTGCTAAACTTCTAACTGCTAAACTTCAGCACCATGAGCTGTCCCCTGCAGAGATTTCAGGACCGCGGCTAGCTCCCCCGCTAGCTGCGATCTTGAAATTTCAGCAGCTGCAGCTGCGCTCAGCTGAATCCGGACTGGAGGGCATATTTGCCCTTCGGTTCTGTTTCTAGATTGGGTCCGAGGCTGTGCGGTTCACACTTGACAGCCCTGGACCTGATCTTGCTGTGGTGTGAAGCCGTCCTTTGAGTTTGCAGTTTTTAGAATGGTGTCACTTGTGGATATTTTCTTTCACATAGGCCTCTCAGCCTATTCAAATAGTAACTGCTGATAAACTTTGAACCCTTCCAACTTCCTAATACCAGAAAATTATGTTTTCAAAAATTGTGCTTATGTAAAGTACACATGTGGGAAATTATATGTATTAACTATTTTGTGTGATATAACTCTCTGGTTCAAGGGCATAAAAATTCAATGTTTGGAAATTGCAAAATTTTGCCAAAATTACAATAGTCTCATAAATAAATGCAAAAAAAATGGTGTTAAATTTACCACTGACGTAAACTACGACCAGTCACGAAAATATTATCTCAGAATCACTGGGATCTGTTGAAGCGTTCCAGAGGTATTAACTTATAAAATGACACTGGTCAGAATTGAATAAATGGCCTGGTCATGAAGGTGAAAACAGGATAGGTGGTGAATAGGTGAAATATCATACATGCATGTGGTAGTTTGCCTAGCACAAAAAGACATGATTTTAGCACAAATCTCTACATTATTTATACAAAAAAAACATGTTTTTACATGTAATGGGGCTAAAAAATGCTGCAATGTATTTTAAAATCGTACATTATTACTTCACTGTAATTAGTTTATTGGCTAAGGGTGCTTTCACATCTGCGTTTTTCGTAATTCGCGGCAGATGCGGTGAAAAAACCGCATCTGCCGCGTTTACCGCATAACCGTTCCACTTGCGGCGCGGTTGCGGTTTTTTCTATGCAAAGTATAGGCATACTTGCGGCAGGTGCGGCAAGTGCGGTTTTGCACTTGCGGCAGGTGCGGCCGCGAAAAAAACCGCGGCTTACTGCGGTTTTTTTCACGGCCGCACCTGCCGCAAGTGCAAAACCGCACTTGCCGCACCTGCCGCAAGTATGCCTATACTTTGCATAGAAAAAACCGCAACCGCGCCGCAAGTGGAACGGTTATGCGGTAAACGCGGCAGATGCGGTTTTTTCACCGCATCTGCCGCGAATTACGAAAAACGCAGATGTGAAAGCACCCTTAGTCATTTAAAATACGATAAAGAAAAAATGTATTTAGTCATGATACTTTACATTGTGCTTGAGGGGTGCAATTGTGCAATGGGGTCGATAGCCACACAAAATCATATATGTGGGTTCTGCTGGGGTTTTCTTTCAGGGGTTTAGTTTCCAAAATGGAATCACTTGTTGGGGGTTTCTGCTGTTTAGGTGCTTTAGGGGCCCTTGAAATGCAACATTGTATCCGCCAGCTATTTCAACCAAATTTGAGTTTCAAATTTCAACTAGCGCTCCTTCCTTCTGAGCCCTCCCATTTGTACATACAGAGGTTTTTGGCCACAGGTGGGGTATCAGCATGTTCAGAAGAAAGTGGGTCTAATTTGTCGTGCTATTCCTTGAAAAAATTAGAATAAATTGAGGGTAAAGAAACATTTTTAGTTCAAATGTAAATGTATTTATTTTTTCATTGTAATTTGCATTTATTCCAGTGAAGCGCCTGAGGGGTTAATAACTTCTTGAAAGTGGCATTGAGCAGTCTGAGGGGTGCAGCTTTTAGAATGGTGTCACTTGAGTATTTTCTGTCATATAGGCTCATCAAAGTTACTTCAAATGTGTTGTGGTCCCTAAAATAATGTTTTTTGTAAATTTTGATGCAAAAATGAGAAATTGCTGATAAACTTTGAACCCTTCATCGACATACAAGAATTAAACATCTGGAATGTTATTATTGTGGGAAAGGAACAATACTAGACATACGGAAACTCTTCCAGTAGAGCTCTCCTGTACCATGCAGTGTTAATTAAAGGGAACATGTCAGCAGGTTTAGAAACCTTAAACTAATGTCAACTACAGTGTATAAAGCAACTAAAATATTCAATGGGACCATACTTATGCATTATAAGTTTTTCATTTTCTAGATATTCATCTGTGAATGTTTATGCAAAGAAGTTTGCATACTTGACCTGCAGTTCAAGTTCTCTCTCCTCGCACTACCGGCCTTCTGTTAGTGACTAAAGGTCACTTTGCTCCGGTATCTGCTCCTCTGCCAAAAATGTGCATCCTTCTCCACCCTGCACTGGGTTCAGATGTTATAGCAAGGGCATTACTAGGGTCAAAAGATCAGGGACCCAAGCCACAGGACACGTTTTTCCTGCCCCTCCCTTCCCCCAAACAAAGGAATAGCTGGATTTAGAGGGCAGAGAAAGCTTTGTATAATGCGGCTTCATATCTACCATGATAACTTCCTACGTCACCTGTTTTGAGGGCGATAGCTATACGTAGGTAGAATATTTGGATTAGTAGAAATAAGGTAATTTGTACATAGGATTTTCGTATTCATCTGTAAAGTTGGGTTTTGAGGGGAACAAAAGAGCACTAAAGATTCTGGAGTCCGAGTAACCAAATGAGCAGCAGATGGTGCTATCAGTAATCAATATTTAGAAATCATTAATATTTTACCAGTAAATGAGGACAGATTGTCAAATTGCCAAAGTCATTTTCTCTGAATTAAAATGTAAGTTATTTGAGTCACAATCCTACTAATGCCAACTACAAAACTACTTGTAAAATAAAAATAACCAGAAGGCTGGACAATAAAGAACAAAACATGTCAGAACAGCAGGCTCATCCATTAAGTAAAGCTTAGGCACATTATACACAAATAAATGTGGTCATGAATTTGATCCTTGTAAATCTTACACAGATTAGATGTGTCTTAGGAGCGATTACGGTTAAATGAAAGGATCTGTATATATACCAGAAAGAATGAATGCTTTGCTTAAAAGTACAGGACTGGATGACACATGGCATGCAAAAATGTAGAACCCCAAAATTTTATTTAGCCAGATAGATACTAATAAAAGGCATGAATATATAAAATCCATTATTACTACACAAAAATGTGAGATACTTAGTTAACCAATTTTTATTTTAAAAAAAGTGTATAAGTGATCCATCAACAAGATGTACCTCATAAAAGGAACCTAGCACTGCCAACATCTCTATCTTCGTCTATCCCTTCTCCAGTACATATTAGGGCGTTAGGGACAAAGAGAGACTAGGGACCATCCATAAGGTACACATTCCCATTAGTGGATGGCTTGTACTCTTATTGATTTAGAACACCTAAGCATCTCACATTTTTATATTTATAGTAATAGTAGGATTTATCATATTTTTCAGACTATAAGGGCACGTTCCCACAATCAGTGTTTGAAGCGTTTTGGACATAGTGTGTTGTCATTAAAGCGCTGCTTTTGCACAGTACAAGCACAGTGGATGGTCCACTGTTCTAGTTTTCTCTTTAGCGTAAACTGATAATAGAAGCGGTTTCCCAAGCTGCAGAATATCAATTTATTACTGTCAGAAGCAGTGCACGTCATGTGATGCGCTTGGAAATAGCGCAAGGTTTCAAACTCCAGCACTTAGATGCTGGTGTTTGACCTGCGCTCAGGGTTCCGTCACCCATTGGAATGAATTGACAGCGTTACCATTACAGTAACACTGCATTAATGCTGCAAAATTCTATCTTTCTAGCGGACCCCCCTGAATGGACTCATAGCGCTGGTGTGACCCCGGCCTATGGGTATGTGCCAAAGGTGCTTTTTTGGTGAAATTTTCTGCAGCTTAAACGCTACTAAACTGCACCATGTGGAAGGAAACTGCATCACAAAATGCATTTTCGGTGCAAATTGTGGTCATATGCTTTTTCACTGTTGTCAATGATAACCCCCCAACAACTGACATGCTCATTTTTTTGGCTTGACCACAATCAGCACCTAAACTGCAAGGGGAAAAAAAGTATCATTGGCACAACACTTCAGAGTTCTGATAGACTTTACTGGGGTAAGGATAGGCATGCAGATTTTTGTGTTTAATCTTTCTTTATTAAATGAATTAAGAAATTGTAACATAGAAAAAAATAACATTATAACAATAACTTTGAAGAAATTCCACATCTTTTCATGCCAATATATGCTTTTATCTAAAATAGCAATGTATGAATCTCCGATGCATATTTCCAAAGAATGCTATTCTCGAATCCTATTCTTTTCGTTGTTATTCTGTATTTCCTCTTGCGTGTGCATCCTGTTTCTTATTTAACACGATCCTCCAACAACAAAACAACTTGTCTACACTTTAATCAAAAGTGATTGGATGAATGTTGGAGCTAATAATCATTGTCTAGGTATACTAGTCTAATTTACTGAACAACTTTTAATAAGGATAGGTATAAAAGCTCTTTGCAGAGCCTGAAGGGGAACTATGTATGTACTATTATGATAACTGCGAACAAAAAAAAAAGGGGGAGAGAGAGGGGGATTTAAGAGGAGAAATGAAGTCAGATTTAGTATGAAAGAAAAAGAGAAGGTGAACACTCCCTCCTAGGGAGAACCGAAGATCTCCTGGAATTTAGGGGAATGTATAAACATCACCCAGCTACTCCATGTTGTGAAACATTTGTCACTATGCCCATTGACCTCTGCCGGAATATACTCCATTTTACAGAGACGAAACATCTCCAACCAGTCCATCAAAGGGGAACAAGTAGTTGATCTTCAGTACCTCGGAATTATTGTGCGGGCTGCCGCCATACAAAATCTGAGTATGTCATTTTTTTGAGATTTAATAGAGCCCAGGAACATAGTGCAATCTGCAGAGAATTTCTGTTTCAGTTAATGACTGTATTAACCTACATAAGAATATGATGATGATAATCATTTGTTTCATATAAATGGTTACACCTAACTAATGATAGTTGAACCCAGGGCTAATAGCCTGTAGCTGTCTGCTTTATCTGCACTGAGAATCAAATACTGCGGAGCACTATGGAAATTTAAAAAAATTATTTATTTATTTTTATAGTACTATGATGTCAGTCAATGGGTGAGGGGCCCAACAGCCAATCACAGACGAAGTCACAGAGAATGGGCGTCTGTAATTGGCTGCTGGAGTAACCTGAAACCAGCCCATACATTCTAGAATCTATGGGTAGGGTCCAGATTATTCCAACAGCCAATCACAGACGCCCATTCTCTATGACAGCATTTGTGATTGGCTGTTGAGTCCCTCTGCAGTGAATTTCCAGGAAGTTAATGAGCGGCCCCACAAGTAGACATGGCTGGACGGCAGTACACGGTAAGTATAAGCTGCTATTTAGTAACTATATGATTTCTTTTAGAGAACTCCCCCCGACCCATTCCATAACTTAAAAGTTCATGTTTGGGTTTCTGACTCAAGTTCAATTCACGTTTGGCCCTGTCCTTAAAATAAGTCTGGGGGAGTCCGCCAAACCGGAACACTGGTGGGTTCGCCCATCACTATACCTGACTATAAACCAGGGTCGGACTGGGACCAAAAAGCAGCCCTGGAAAGCAAGCCCCAGCAGACAACACATACTATATCACCCATCAGCCGCGATGAGTGAAGCTTGCTTTTACATTGTCATGGCCTCATCACTTTCTTAAAGGAGTTATCTGAAGAGCCACATGTGAATGGTGCAGCAGAGTGTACAATCTACCACAGCTCCATTTACATGGTGATCTACAAAGCCATGTTTCTCGGGATTGTGGGGTCCCAGCGATCAAATCTAGAGCAAATGGAAAGTCATCACCTGTACAGAAGAGAAGTGATGACTTCCATATTGGGGATAACCAATTTAAACAACATTTAAATGCTGAAAATCACAAAGTCTAATACTGCCTCTCTGACAACAGGACAGGAGCAGTGGTACTGTGCAGTGTATATATACAGAATAATATAGATACTGGGGATTATACCCAGTATACAGGACAGGGGAAGTGGTGCTGTGGAATGTATATATATATACAGAATAATACAGATACTGAGGATTACACCGAGTATACAGGACAGGAGAAGTGGTACTGTGCAGTGTATATATATATAGAATAATACAGATACTGAGGATTACACCCAGTATACAGGACAGGAGAAGTGGTACTGTGCAGTGTATATATACAGAATAATACAGATACTGAGGATTACACCTAGTATACAGGACAGGAGAAGTGGTACTGTGCAGTGTATATATACAGAATAATACAGACACTAAGGATTACACCCAGTATACAGGACAGGAGAAGAGGTACTCTGCAGTGTATATATACAGAATAATACAGATACTGAGGATTGCACCCAGTATACAGGACAGGAGAAGTGGTGCTGTGCAAGGTATATATATACAGAATAATGCAGATACTGAGGATTATACCCAGAGAAAAACAAAATGCCAGCACAGCCGGAAATTGCAAAAAAATATATATGTGTATCTACACCTGTTCATGCCATACTGCACAAAAATGGAGACATTTAGCAGGAAATTGCAGCATTGAATCTCCTGAGCTACTCCCCCAGCGTCAAGGAATGTCTCAGTTGGAGTAGTCCTAACTCTACATATTTTTATAATTCTGATGTGTCCTGTAGACAGCATAATACAGTGTAAAGAGGACCATTTAAAGCAAACACTCACCCATACACATTGCTTCCCATGCTGTCAGGAGGTCTGGTGGATGAAGAGCAACTGAGGCTCAGACACCTGCAGCTTGCACCACAGGTGTCTGGGCTATTTCACAGTTTAACCCCCACCAGCCCATCCCGTCCTTATGGGTAAAGCATGTCAAGTCGTGCACGCCAAATATTGTCTGTTTTCCATCTGCATTGACTCCATTATTTTTAGTAACTGTTCACATACGGTTACCTCTTCCTGTCTTCAGGCTAGTTTATTGCAGCTACACTCACCTAAACCTGACTTGCTTTTACTCATAAGAGCTGGTTGGGTCGGTGAGGGTTAACTGTGAAATAGCCCAAACACTTGTGGTGGAGGCCGCAGGTGTGGGGGCCTCAGTTGCTCTTCATTCACTGACCCACCTGGCACCTTGGGAAGCATTGTCTGACTTGTATAGGTGAGTGTTAGCTTTATATGGTCCTCTTTATTTTATATTATTTTATTCTGTCTATGGACACATCAAAAATGTAAAAATATGTAGAGTAGGACCACTCTATCTGAGACATTCCTTGATGTGGGAGAGTGGCTCAAAAGATTATTTTGGTAATCTTTTGCGAAATGTCTTTATTTGCATGCAGTATGGTAGTGACAGGTGTACTTACACATTTATTTTTTCAGCAATTTTTGGCTGTGCTGGCTCCCCCTGTTTTCTCTGAGGATTATACTCAGTATACAGGACTGGAGAAGTGATACTGTGCAGTGTCCACCACACATATCCATATGTACACACATACAGTATGGGCCTTTTCACATCTGCGTTTTGGCTGTGTTTGGCTTCATTTGCGTTTGTATGTGTTTTTACCCCTAAAAACACTTTCTAAAACGCACCCATAGGGTTTAATGCAAAAGCAATGCAAAACGCATGTCATTTTGCAAAAACGCAAAACACATGTGCTTTTGCAAGCGCAGCCAAAAACGTGGGCTGCAACGCTTTGGGCTGCATTTGCAAAAACACATGCGTTTTGCATTAAATGAAGCCAAACAGAGCCAAAACGCAGATGTGAACTGGGTATATATATATGCACATACATTCATATGACACACACACATCCATATGTACACACATACATTATATATACGCACACATCCATATGTACACACACAGTATATGTGTATATGCAGACACATCCATTTGTACACACATTATATATATACATACACATCCATATGTAAACACACATCCATATGTACACACACATCCATATGCACACACACAGACACATGTATACACAGACACATGTACACACACACATCCATATGTACACACACATCCATGTATACACACACAAATCCATATGCACACACACAGACACATGTATACACAGACACATGTACACACACATCCATGTATACACACATACATCCATATGTACACACACAGTATATGTGTATATGCAGACACATCCATTTGTACATATTATATATATATACACACATATATATATATATATATACACATCCATATGTACACACACACATCCATATGCACACACACAGACACATGTATACACGTACACATGTGCACACACATCCATATGTACACACACATCCATGTATACACACATACATCCATATGTACACACACATCCATTTATACACACACACATCCATATGTACACACAGACACACATCCATATGTACACACAGACACATACATATGTACACACACATCCATATGTACACACATCCATGTATACACACACATCCATGTATACACACAGACACACATCCATATGTACACACACATCAATGTATACACACATCCATATGTACACACACAGACACACATCCATATGTACAGACACACATCCATATGTACACAAAGACACACATCCATATCTACACACATCCATATGTACACACACACATCCATATGTACACACACACACACATACACATGTACACACATCCATATGTACACACACACACCCACATCCATATGTACACACAGACACACATCCATGTATACACACACACACACATATCCATATGTACACACACACAGACACATCCATGTACACAGACACACATCCATATGTACACAATCATACAGTACACACACACATTTACAGTACACACACATATACATAAAGAGGGAGGGACATACATGGTCTTACAGTGCTGCTCTGCTGCCTGAATCACAATTACCATCCAGGACAGGACTCTGCTCTGCGGTCAGTCGCTCTGTCTGTGGGTTTGTTGGCAGTTGTTGACAGTTCACAGATCTGGGCGGGGCAGTGAAAGTTCAAACAGCTGCCATAAATTCCCTGTGCCTCAGATGGAGACCGCAGCCACCAGACAGAATCCAGACATCTCACTGCAGAAACCTCCAGGCCGGAGGCATAATACTCCTTCTTACCGCCCAGGATGAAGGAGCTCAGCCCACGCAGGAGATGAAGCCAGAGGACGTGCTTGGTACCAGCCGACAGTGCAGGTACTGCATGGCCCCAGGCCCCTGGTCAGCAGGGTGTATAGAAGCTTCAGGGAGGCGTCCATCAGCTGGAGCCGCTGAGTAGTGGAGGAGCTGTCATACTCCTCCTCCAAGAACCAGCTGCAGGAACAGAGCCGGAAGCTCCACACCAGAAACACCTCTGCGGCTACTGTGCAGCTCCCTGGCTGTGCCTGGCCGGCGGCCGCAGAGAGACAGAAAGGGGCCGGAGGCGAACCTCTTAAAGGTAAAGAGCAGCCGCTACGGCCCAATTCCCCTTCAGCCCACCGGACAAACTCCCGATATGCCCTATGGCCAGTCCGGGCCTGCTATAAACCCTACAAAATCCCTGACTTTATGGAAGTGTACCCAGAAGAACTGAAGCTGTTTTGAAGACAAAGACCCACTGTCTCCTTGGCCCTTCCCCCATTGCCACCCAGCTCTGTCCGTCCAAAGGAAACTTTTCCAACATGACTGAAGATCAACTCTCCTCCCTTCTGTCAAGATCAAACCTCACCACCTGCACCCTTGAGCCACTTCCCTCCCACCTCATCCCGAACATCGCCACAATCCTCATCCCAACCCTAACCCATCTCTTTCACTTATCACTCACTACCGGCGTCTTCCCCTCTTCCCTCAAACATGCCTTAATCACACCCATCCTCAAAAAGCCCTCCCTCGACCCATCATATGTTTCTAACTATTGCCCCATATCTCTTCTCCCTTTCGCCTCAAAACTACTAGAACAGCAGGTCTATGTTTAACTGTCCTCCCACCTCTTCTCCTTCTCCCTCTTTGACCGCCTACAATATGGCATCTGATCTAATCACTCCACCCAAACAGCCCTAACCAAAGTCACCAACGACCTACTGACCACCAAGAGCAAGCGACACTACTCCGTCCTCCTCCTCCTTGATCTATCTTCAGCCTTCGAAACGGCAAAACATTCCCTCCTACTGCAGATTCTGGAATCTCTTGGTATCACTGACCTGGCCCTCTCCTGGATCTCCTCATATCTAAAGGACCAGACTTTCAGCGTCACCCACTCTCACCCCTTCTCTTCACCCTACCTCCTATCTGTCCGTGTCCCCCAAGGCTCGGATCTTGGACCTCTAATTTTCATCCTCTACACCCTCGACCTGGGACAACTCATTGAGTCCCATGACCTTCAGTATCATCTCTAAGCCGATGACACCCAGATCTATCTGTCTGGACCTGACATCACCTCCTTACTATCCAAAATTCCACAATGTCTGTCCACCATCTCGTCCTTCTTCTCTGGTCACTTTCTAAAACTCAACATGGACAAAACTGAGTTGATCATCTTCCCCCCAAGTCGCTCTCCCCCTCTACCAGACCTATCCATCAATGTCAATGGCTGCTCACTCTCCCCAGTCCCCCACTCTAGGTGTCTCGGGTTAATACTCCACTATTCCCTCTCCTTCAAGCCTCACATCCAAGCCCTCGCCACCTCCTGCCAACTCCAGCTCAAAAATATTTCCCGGATCCGCACTTTCCTTGATCATGGCACTGCAAAAACACTTCTTCATGTCCTCATTATCACCTGCTTTGACTACTGTAACCTCCTGCTCACTGGCCTCCCTGCTAGCTCCCTTGCACCACTCCAATCTATCCTAAACTCTGCTGCCAAAGTAATCCACCTTTCTCCCTGCTATTCCACAGTCTCTCCCCTCTGCAAAGCCCTTCACTGGCTCCCCATTTCTCAGAGGCCCTGGTTCAAAACTCTAACCATGACATACAAAGCCATCCACAACCTGTCCCCTCCATACATCTCTGACACGATCTCCCGCTACCTACCCTTACGCAACCTGCGATCCTCTCAAGATCTCCTTCTCTACTCCCCTCTTATCTCTTCTTCTCACAACTGCATAGAAGACTTCTCCTATGCATCCGTTATACTCTGGAAACCTGAAGACTCACCTCTTCCGACAAACCTACAGCCTTCAATGAGTCTCGGTCCACCACATCACCATTTTTTTCACACTAGTCTAAAACTATTGAGTGTATATATATACACATTCAACTTCGAAACATATTTAAGCAAAATACACATGTATATTTCATTTTATTTTGAAAACAAAAACTAGGATACAAATAATAGCAAATACCTACAGTAAATAGGTACATGAATAGTAATAGTATATGTAAATTACTTGGCTACTTAGTTGACACTAGTTTGATTACAAAAAGCATAAAAACCATCCCACTATGACAAAGTGCACCCAATCAAGATGGTCGTAACTCTAAATCAGAGGTGGGAAACCATTTTTCTACTGAGGGCCATTTGGAAATTTCGACAATCCTTCGGGTGCCACACTAAATGATCAACTTAGAAATTACCCCCTATATTTGGTTAAAAAATAAACACCCTACTGTGTAGGCTGGAGTTGCTTTTCTATGTCGTGGCAGATGTTAGGTGATATTGATCATGCTGTGTCTCAACTATTTTTCCAGGTTTGCTAGACCCATAGACATCACAGGAGAGACTGGGAGCATATACTTCACTGGGGGGACTGAGACTGGGGCAAAGAGATCACTGGGGAGCAGAAAGTCGGCAAAACACGTCTGCTGGCCTCAGCACAGTGGTCCCCAGGAATCTGCCCGGGGGCTGCAAAAAACGTCATCGAGGGCCGCATTTGGCCCTGGGCCTGAGGTTCCACACCCCTGCTCTAAATGATATACCTCTCCATGGCTGGAAGGCCTCAATAGATGGGTGAGAGCAGCATCCAAAACTGACTGTGTTTACCTGCAACCTGTAGTGGTAGATGGGCAGGAGCAATTCTTGGTGGAAGAAATCATTGATTCCAGGATCTGCAGAAATCGACTCCAGTACCTTATAAGATGGCAGGGGTATCCACCTGAAGAAGACTCTTGGGAATCTGTGGCTAATGTCTTTGCCCTGCAGTAGATTACTCAGTTCCATCAAAGATACCATGAGAAGCCGGGTCCAGGATTTTCCTCAGGCCATTTCCAATGAGGGAGTAATGTCAGGACTCTGGATATTTTACCATTTGTACATTATAGCCCTTTTCCAAAATAGCGTCTGCTGCTTCGCTTCTGTTCATGTGATCATCCTTCCCTCTTTATAAACTTTATAAACCTTAGTCTACCTTCTGGCCAATGCTTGTGTTTTTCTGTTTGAATCCCCGGCTCCTTGCTTCTCAAGAATGCTCCTCCTCCAGAAGGTCTCGCTCAGCTGTTTCCAGCGAAACTCTCTTGCTCCCAGTGACTCACCTGCAACTTGCTGCTGGTGTTTTCTCCAAGTCTGCCTTAGCCTGTCAGCCCTAGTCATGAAAGCACTGTCTGCTTTTAGCAGCCTATTGTTATTAAGTGTGCAGTAGCAGTATTCTGACTGTTTGGACTTCTTAAACCTCACCGCTCTGCACTGGTTTCGGGACTCATTTTCGGAGACCTACCTACCCCAGGCCTCCTAGGTGTGGACTATGTTTTCTACTAAACTGCATCTCCCAGTGAATTCTTCTACCAAGAGACTTTCCTTGCCAGCATTACTGTGGATGAACTATTTCTAGTGACTTTTCTATTTATTGTGTATTTGATGAACTTTGCTCACTTGCTGCAATTCACGTTTGTTTTCAATCATGTGTATAAAATACAGACTTTCTCACCGTAACTTTGTTCAGTTGATTCATTTGCCTCAAGCTAAGAGATTCTGAGTGTTCCATTATAATTATTACAACACCAACCCAATATGTTGGAGATGGGAAGAGGAAGATGGTGATTTGCTACCAGAGATGAGCGTACCCACAGATGTTCAGGTTTACCAGATCAAAACAGACTTAACAAAATAATGTCCGATTGGGGCCTGGACTTGACTTGAACTTGAGCCTGGACCCCGAACCCCATATAAGTCTATGGGACCTGAACCTATGTGCTATAAAATGGTGGTGCCTGCAAAAGGAATCAAAATTGTGTTAAGAAAGGACAATTTAGTTACCGACCAAGTTTCCTTGCAGCTGTCACACTGCTCCTGGGCCCGCTCTTTACTGCAATATTCCCTTTAAATTATTTATAATCTCCCTCTGAACTTCAAAAATTAATTACGTAATGCTGATAGAGTGACTCTCTTCTTTAGTTAATTTTTATGAATGATTCAATAAAGCCTGGTTACTTTGGGTGGAGTTTAGATCCTGTACCAAATATTAGATCCCTAGTGGGGAGAATTAAGAACATGGTCTCAGAATAATATCCTTCTTTTCCTTCCCAGTCCTCCTCATCGCTAATTCCACACCCCTTTTTTCCCCTACACTTAAAAGGGGTTGACTGGTGTAAACCTACAAATTTGGTCTAAATCTACAAATCTGCAGTCACGATGTACTGCACTGTGGATTTACTGGTGTCTGAGCTGCGAAAAGTGATCACATGACCGCAAGTATGTTGTATGCATATTCCCAGCTAGAATCTGACTAGATGGGCGCAGCCTTGCTCAATGCAATTGCAGTCAGATTCTGGTCAGGAATGGGTATATTGCCTAATCATGAGCATTGACTATCGTTAACGGTTCTGACACAAGCGGATCCTCACAGCACACAGTGGGCGCAATGTGAGGATTTAGACAGGACAACTCCCTTAACTTTCTAGACTCTCCTTTTTATATTCTTTTTATATTCTTTTTATATTCTTTATATTCTCTCTCTCTAAAGTATCCATATTATAGAATTCTACCTACTACAATAATATTGAGGATTTTTTTACCTGACACATACGTTTTATGACCATGGAATGTCATTAAAATTTCAATATAACTAAAATAGGCAGAGACTAAAGACTGCTATAAGTCAGAAATGTGTTGACGTTTTAATACTACGTTTTGTCCATAATTTTGCTCTGTACCCTGTGCTGTATGGAGACTTTGTGTTTTATTACAATCAAATTGGATTTTATCATTCTCTGTAGATGAACTGTGCTGGTGACATTTTCTTCTATAAGAAAAATACATTGCATCTGTAAGGTTATGCCTGAGCGCATAGCGTTAATGTCATGTAATGCTGTGCTCAGGCTGTGTATGCATCTCTTTGGTTACCGGACTCCTTGCGCAGCCGGAAGCTCCACACACAAGGACCGGATATGCGCTTTTGCTGAGAGCACAGGAAACGTGGTTTGCAGTGTTTTCCTGTGCGCTCAGCAAAAGCGCATATCCGTTCCTTGTGTGTGGAGCTGCCGGCTGCGCAAGGAGTCCGGTAACGATACATATACTGCCTGAGCACAGTGTTACATGACATTAACGGTATGCGTTCAGGCTTAAAACTTCTACGTTTCAAGTGCATTCGTCAGCCTTATGGCTGATGCAGTTCTGACACTAGCCTTATAGATGCAATGTATTTTTCTTATAGAAGAAAATAAAATGTGACTAGCACAGTTCATCTACAGAGAATGATGCTGACGCAGGTCTGACCCTAGCCTTAGGGTTGTAATATTTGTATTGTATTTTATTTCTGGATATTCTATGCTATTATATAATTAAACAAACAGTGAAAAAAAACATTGAAAAATGGAAATTATGATGAAATATGACATCCCAATGGGAGAATTGATTTGAGTATTTTATGTTGTATATCATGTAATTAAAAGGTTTGGTGTATGGTTAAAAAAGTGAGAATACCTGTTGGTAACCCCTTCCGTGGTGGTTATATCTCATCTGCTGTTGCAAAGTTTAGTATGAGAAATCCTTAAATCCCTCTGTGGGTAGAAGCCTTCTATAATCAGCCTGTTTTAAGCACTACCTTCACCTTGACACCATGGCATGTAATTATAAATGGGAGTAAATAACTATCTGTGCAAAGAACCAAAATGCTAAATAAGTTGCTTTCCCTCCTGGGAATTATCTGTAGTGTAAATTAAAATGTTGTGTTCAGCACCTGTGGATTGATGTTTGTTAGATTCCAATTGATTTCATTTTTTTCTAAAGAATGGTAGTAACCTTGCTGTTAATGGGAACCCGTCATCCAATTTATGTATGATTGCAGCCAGCTATATCTTTCTCTGAAAGACACTACTACGGTAGCATTTCAGAGAAAATATACTTTATACCCTTCGCAACTTTGCCTTTTCTCTCTTTTGTTTACATTTTACTAATCAAACTGATAAAAAAATTGTGCATGCTGTGATTTGACTTCAAAATTTGATTTCAAAATCAGTCCAGTGTGAAGAAAAAAAATAAAAAAATCAGATGGCATTTAGACAGTCAGTATGACATCATATTTTTACATATAGATTACAAATAAATCCTGTAAAAGATTATTAGCTGCTGAGTAAAAAAGAATGTGTTGCATACAAATGGCACACATACTGTACAAGTAAGAGAAGAACCATCCCACTTTTCCGGATGAGAATAGAAGCAATTTTTTACAAGCTTGTGTGACCCCAGTCTTGGCCTACAAAATCTCTTTCTGTAACTTCCCCCTACCAATATTGGTCTCCTTTGTATATTATTGAACAGAAGCTGAATAATGGTCTAAACTACAGATTTGTTTTTTTTTTCAACCATTAACTTTTTATTGAAAACTTCAGATGTAATAAAGATACAAACAATTCAAAAGTAATGCAAGTGTAACAAGTGTAAGGACACAAGAGGGGCACACATATGGAAATATCAGATGGATCATTTCAGGGAAGGGGAGGGGGTAGCAGGGGAGGACACAAGAGGAAAGAGTGGGAGAGGAGGGATCCTCGGGAGTGTCTACAAAATAGTCATAACACGAGATAAATAATAACACATAGACTTAAGATATTGATAGTGCAAATTCAGAAGATGCCCATAGATCCCATTGGTTGCCAATACATTCTTTTTGTTTGAGAGAGGACGACAGAAACCATTCATGCTGATAATGCAAATTAAGTCGACCAATTAGCTCCTGTTGAGTAGGCAGTGAATCTGATCTCCAGCGCATACCTATTAGCTGGCTATACATAATGGACGGCTGTCAGCTGCATGATGCTTCTGCCAATCATTTGATCAACAGCCGTCTTGGCCAACTTTCCTAAACACAGGAACACTCATGTGGCCGAGTGCTTCTGTGTTCTCTAAGACTTGTCAGCTAGTGGCTTATCTTCAGGATAATGTCATATGCTGTCTGATATATGACATGCAAAATTGAAAACTCTCCTGACCATAGAACGGCCTGTGTCCCCGAACACATTATCGAAAGGTTGGGCGGACATTAGTCTAATGTGTATGGGAGCCCTTACGCTGTTTGATAGATATAAAACAAAGCCAAATCTAAGAAAAACCTCAGAGGCACAATTATTATAAAAATGTCAACACCACTAACCAATTTAGAGAGTTTTTTTTCACATCTTATTATTACTCCAATAAGTTTTGCTACAACAAGCTCAGTTTATCGCTACCCAAATATGTCATGAAAGTGATACCAGTTATCCTGTTTCACTGATGCTTAACAGCTACCTCTATTCAGAATGTAGTTAGTGTCTCTTGTGTCTATCATGCAGTCCCCATGAAATTCATATGGCCTCCCTGGATCTGGCATAAATTTCTTGTATAGCGATATGGTGAATGCACTGCCTAAGCATAAAGACAGCATAATAGATAAAGAAGAGACATTATGTTCTCTCCTTCATTTAAGGGGAGCCTCCAAAGTATTTTTCCATTTGTGTATCATTGTTTCCATTTTGATGTTGCCAAAATTATTTAGTAGATATTTTGAAGAGATGGCCACAAATACAGCCATGATTAATCAAAAATAAGCTGTGTCAATGGCTTACTATCATCCTTGATCCCAACTTGACTTGGTCATAACAAAATGTTATATCCTCTGATGGAAGTAAGGGCCACATTTGAGCCCACCATTGCTCTACGTTAAAAAAAAGAAGAAAAAAGTGTGCAGTCACTCTATGTGAAATCATGACCATGTGCGATGCGCACACAAGCACCTGTATACCGATTGCAGGGGCTCATGTGACCTCATGTATGTGGTTTGCATACTTGCGTTCAAGTGTATCTCTTTAATAAGTCTCCATAAACGTGTTACAGTATTTTTTAGCTCCTTTTACTATTTTCTATTGTTTACATTCTGAACTTTCTGCCACTCAGACTCTGTGCCCATCTACTCCACCTAAAAAGCCTAATCCTGAGACTTAAATAAATCTCAAGATGGATACTCTCCCCACTTCATCTGATATATAGTATTTTGAGACTCCCCTGCAGTTAATAATGTTATAAAGAATATTCAAGCACTGGTACTATGTGTAAAGACCGGGACGCCAGTCGTTTGTGTGTGAGGAATACGGCGCTGCTATGAACAACACTGACTCCAAAATAGTGGCAAATTAACTCTCTTTATCGGTACCAAAAAGATAACAAATTCAAACTTTTCAACAAAGATAAGGGTCCCAACAGCCCTACAACGGGCAGCCATGGATCACAGAAAGAGTCATATAATGCACATTGGAATGCCTTGCACCAGGCCCTCATCAGGCCACTAGTTAATATGATTCCCACTCTTCTTTGAGAGGGTTGCAATACCTCTATTTGTTCACTCTCTCTTCCTCCACATACACAACCCCATTCACTTACAACTTGCCAAGAATCGTTGCCTTGCTCACCCTTCTCTTCCCAAGAAATCACCATGAAAGGGAATCTGTCAACATGTTTTTGCTACGTCACTTAAGAGCAGCATGATATAGGCAAAGAGACCCTGAATCCAATGATATATCACTTAGTTTACTGGGTGCAGTGGCTCTGACACAGTCTTTTTAGAAACCTAACCCTTGTCATAGCAGGGGCTGTACCGGACTACCTGTAACTGACCTTGTCTGGCAACTATAATTTCCTGCAAGTAAAACAAACATTGCAAGTAAAAAATAACACACAGTGTGATAAGAGACTCATCTCTTAAATCTTTGCGTTAACCCCTACAGCAGGCTGTCTTCAGATTACATAGTTGACAGATTCCCTTTAAGAGAACACAGCTCTGAGATCTGTTGCTTCCTGTATGCTAGGCTATGTTTAACTGACCAGCTACATTCCTGTCAAAGCAGAAAAAGGGTATTTCTATGCTTTGAATAGACTGCATTAGGAAATAAGTGAATGCAGAGGAACAAAGCAGAATTTTAATAGCAAGTATATTCTGACGATTCTTAATTTCCCACAATATTTACAATGTTTTAGTGATCTGTGTACCTGCTAAACCTATTTAATCCACTAGTCGTTGTGATGATAATAGGATGATTACTGAAAAATTATTTATACTGAATAGGAAGCATCAGTATATGATGAAGTTTAAAGATGAAAGTTGTGAGGCTCCCATACACATCAAATGGTTGGCATCATTGCTAAATTAGAAGCCTGTCTGATCTTACTCTATAGCAGTGATGGCGAACTTTTCCAAAACCGAGTGCCCAAACTGCAACCCAAAAACTAATTCTTTACTGAGAAGTGCCAAGGCCAATTTAAACTAAATTACAGCAAGTTAACCTAAATTAAAGCAGTATTATAGTGCTAGTTATGTGTCCATCCTGACCCTCTCCTTGTAGTAATGTCTCCATCCTGACCCTCTCCTTGTAGCTATGTTTCCATCCTAACCCTCTCCTTGTAGTAATGTCTCCATCCTGACCCTCTCCTTGAAGCTATGTGCTCCATCCTGACCCTTTCCTTGTAGCTATGTGCTCCATCCTGACCCTCTCGTTGTAGTAATGTGCTCCATCCTGACCCTCTCCTTGTAGCTATGTGCTCCATCCTGACCCTCTCCTTGTAATGTCTCCATCCTGACCCTCTACTTGTAATTATGTGTTCCATCCTGCTCCTCTCCATGAAGCTATGTGATACATCCTGATTCCCTCCTTACAGTTATGTCCCCCATCCTCACCCTCTCCTTGCAGTTATGGGCGTCCCTCCTGACCTTGCCCTTCTAGTTATGTCCCCATCCTGATCCCCTCCTTACAGTTATGTCTCCATCCTGACCCTCTCCTTGCAGTTATGGACTCCATCTTGACCTTGCCCTTCTAGTTATGTCCCCATCCTGACTCTCGCCTTGCAATTATGTCCCCATCCTGACCCTCTGTTTGCAGTTATGTCCCCCATCCTGACCCTCTGTTTACAGTTATGGGCTGCATCTTGACCTTCTCCTTGCAATTATGGGCTCCATCCCGACCCTCTCCTTGCAGTTATGTCCCCATCCTGGCCCCCTTCTTGTAGTAACATCCCCATCCAGACCCACTTCTTGTAGTAATATCCCCATCCCGACACCCTTCTTGTAGTAATGACCCCATCCTGACCCCCTTCTTATAGTAGTGCCCCATCCTTGTTACCTTGCAGCAACGTCACCGTCCTGATCAGGGCCGACTCCAGGTTTTTGTGGGCCCCGGGCGAAAGAGTCTCAGTGGGCCCCCTGTAAGTACATACTGCTGCATGTATGTGTGTATGTGTATATATATATATATATATATATATATATATACTAGCTGTGAGCCCGATGCAAATGCATCGGGATTCTAGAACGTGCATTAATTTGATTATAGTAGTTATAGCTGTTAGCCTGATGCAAATGCATCGGGTATCTAAAATATGTTTATTGTTTTTTTAAAGATTTTTAAATAATAATCGCATCATCAATAGCAATAATATAAGCCATAGCATTATTATTAGCAGTAATAGCAGTATTAATAGCATTATTAGCAGTATTATGAGCATTAATAAAAGTATTAATAGCATTAATAGCATTATTATTAGCATTAATAGCATTATTAATAGCATTATTAGCATTAATAGCATTAATAATGCCATTAATAGGATAAATATTAGCATTGATAGCATTAATAGCATAATTAATAGCATTAATAGCATTATTAATAGCATTAATAGCATTATTATTAGCATTAATAGGATAAATATTAGCATTAATAGCATTAATAGCATTATTATTAGCATTATTATTGGCATTATTAGCATTAATAATAGCATTAATAACATTATTAATAGCATTAATAGCATTATTATTAGCATTAATAGCATTAATAGCATAATTAATAGCATTAATAGCATTAATAGCATTATTGTTAGCATTAATAGAATTATTATTAGCATTAATAGCATTAATAGGATAAATATTAGCTTAATAGCATTAATTGCATAATTAATAGCATTAATAGCATTATTAATAGCATTAATAGCATTATTATTAGCATTAATAGCATTAATAATAGCATTATTAGTATTAATAATAGCATTAATAACATTATTAATAGCATTAATAGCATTATTAATAGCATTAATAGCATTATTATTAGCATTAATAGGATTAATAATAGCATTATTAGCATTAATAATAGCATTAATACATTATTAATAGCATTAATAGCATTATTATTAGCATTAATAGCATTAATAGCATTATTATTAGCATTAATAGCATTAATAATACCATTAATAGGATAAATATGAGCATTAATAGCATTAATAGCATAAATAAGAGCATTAATAGCATTATTAATAGCATTAATAGCATTATTATTAGCATAAATAGCATTATTAGCATTAATAATAGCATTAATAACATTATTAATAGCATTAATAGCATTATTATTAAAATTAATAGAATTAATAATAGCATTATTAGCATAAATAATAGCATTAATAACATTATTAATAGCATTAATAGCATTATTATTAGCATTAATAGCATTAATAGTATTATTAATAGCATGAATAGCATTATTATACCATTAATAGGATTATTATTAGCATTAATAGCATTAATAATAGCATTATTAGCATTATTAATAGCATTAATAACATTATTAATAGCATTAATAGCATTATTATTAGCATTAATAGCATTAATATAGCATTATTAGCATTATTAATAGCATTAATAACATTATTAATAGCATAAATAGCATTATTATTAGCATAAATAGCATTAATAATAGGATTATTAGCATTAATAATAGCATTAATAACATTATGAATAGCATTAATAGCATTATTATTAGCATTAATAGAATTAATAATAGCAATTATTAGCATTAATAATAGCATTAATAACATTATTAATAGCATTAATAGCATTATTATTAGCATTAATAGCATTTATTATTAGCATTAACAGCATTAATAATACCATTAATAGGATAATATTAATAGCATTAATAGCATTATATTAGCATTAATAGATAATTATTAGCATTAATAGCATTAATACATATAGCATTATTATGCATATAGCATTAAATTTATAGGATTATTAGCATTAATAATAGCATTAATAACATTATTAATAGCATTAATAGCATTATTATTAGCATTAATAGAATTAATAGCAATAATTATAATAGCTTAATAGCATTATTAATAGCATTAATAGCATTATTATTAGCATTAATAGAATTATTATTAGCATTAATAGCATATTAATAGGATAAATATTAGCATTAATAGCATTAATAGCATAATAATAGCATTAATAGCATTATTAATAGCATTAATAGCATTATTAATTAGCATTAATAGCATTATTAATAGCATTAATTAGATTATATAGCATAATAGCATATATTATAATAACATTATTAATAGCATTAATAGCATTATTTAATTAGCATTAATTAGCATTATTATTAGCATTAATAGATTATAAATTAATAGCATATATTAAAGCTATATAATAATAGCATTAATAACATTTATTTTAATAGCATTAATAGCATTATTATTAGCATTAATAGAATTAATATAGCATTATTATTAGCATTAATAGCATTAATAATACATTAATAGGATAATTATAGCATTAATAGCATTAATAGCATAAGCATTAAGTAGCATTATAATAGCATTATATTAATAGCATTAATAGCATTATTATTAGCATAAATAGCATTATTAGATTAATTATAATAGCATTAATAACATTTATTAATAGCATTAATAGCATTATTATTAAAATTAATAGAATTATATAATAGCATTTATAGCATTAAATAATAGCATTAATAACATTATTAATAGCATTAATAGCATTATTATTAGCATTAATAGCATTAATAGTATTATTAATAGCATGAATAGCATTATTAATACCATTAATAGGATTATTATTAGCATTAATAGCATTAATAATAGCATTATTAGCATTATTAATAGCATTAATAACATTATTAATAGCATTAATAGCATTATTTTAGCATTAATAGCATTAATAATAGCATTATTAGCATTATTAATAGCATTAATAACATTATTAATAGCATAATATCATTATTATTAGCATAAATAGCATTAATAATAGGATTATTAGCATTAATAATAGCTTATAATTATAACATTATGATTTATTAGCTTATTTATAATAGCATTATAATTATATAGCATTTAATTATGCAATAGCTATTATTAGCATATATTTATTAGCATTATTTATAATACTTATTATATTAATTTTATTATATTTTTAATTATTTTATCATTAAATTATTATTTAATTTATTTTAATTATTATTTATAATTATTAATTATTAATTTAGCATGAGAGCATTGTCATTAGGCGTAAAGGGATTATTAGCATTATATTATTTTATTAATAGCATTATATATTGACATTATTTTATTACTTTTAATTAATTATTTTTATTATTTTAAGCTTTTTAATTATTTATTTTTTATTAATTATTTAGGCTTAAATTTCATTCAGGTGCAATAGGCATTTAATTAGCATATATTTATTTTATATTATTATTTATTAATTGAATTTTTTATTAATTTTAATATTTTTTTTTATATTATTTAATTCTTTTTAATTTACATTTATTATTATTTAATTGCATTATTTAGGCATTGAGAGCATTTATTAGTCCAAAGTTTATTAGATATATTTATTTTTTTTATTTTTTTATTAGCATTTTTATTATTTATTAATTATTTATTTATTATTCATTTTAATTACATTAATTGTTTAATTATTTTTATTACATTTAATTATTATTATAGCATAAGCATTATATTATCGCAATAGTAGCATTAATTAGTATATTAATTAATTATTAATAGATTAATTACATTTTTATTAGATTTTATTAATTTTTAATATTCATTATTATTAATTATTGCATTAATATTACATTTAATAGATAAATATATTTTTACTTAATACATTTAATATAGGCATTATTAGCATTAATAATACATGTAAAACATATTTATTAGCATTATTTAGCATTTTTATTAGCATTAATTAGAATTATTAATAATAGCATTTATTACAATTAATAATACATTTATATTTAACATTATTAATAGCATTAATAGCATTATTAGCATTAATAGCATTAAAAGTAGCATTATTAGCATTATTAATAGCATTAATAACATTATTAATAGCATTAATAGCATTATTATTAGCATAAATAGCATTAATAATAGGATTATTAGCATTATTAATAGTATTAATAACATTATTAATAGCATTAATAGCAATATTATTAAAATTAATAGAATTAATAATAGCATTATTAGCATTAAATAATAGCATTAATAACATTATTAATAGCATTAATAGCATTATTATTAGCATTAATAGCATTAATAGTATTATTAATAGCATGAATAGCATTATTAATAGCATTAATAGGATTATTATTAGCATTAATAGCATTAATAATAGCATTATTAGCATTATTAATAGCATTAATAACATTATTAATAGCATTAATAGCATTATTATGAGCATTAATAGCATTAATAATAGCATTATTAGCATTATTAATAGCATTAATAACATTATTAATAGCATTAATATCATTATTATTAGCATAAATAGCATTAATAATAGGATTATTAGCATTAATAATAGCATTAATAACATTATTAATAGCATTAATAGCATTATTATTAGCATTAATAGAATTAATAATAGCAATTATTAGCATTAATAATAGCATTAATAACATAATTATTAGCATTAATAGCATTATTATTAGCAGTAATATTATTATTAGCATTTTTTTTAAAATTATTATTTATTATTTGTTATTTATTTTTTAATTATGTTTTATTTATTTTTTTATAATTTTTTAATTATTTTTTAATTATTTTTTTATTATTAAATTTATTATTTAGGCTGAGAGGCAGTTGTCATTCAGGTGCGCTAAAGGGCTGATCTTATTAGCATATATTTTATTTTTTTATTATTATTTTTTATTGAATTTTTTTTATATTTTTAATTAATTTTTTTATTATTTTTTAATTCTTTTTTAATTATTTTTTTTATTATTTAATTTATTATTTAGGCTGAGAGGCAGTTCTCATTCAGGTCCGCAAAGGGCTGATCTTATTAGCATATATTTTATTTTTATATATTATTATTTTTATTGAATTTTTTATTATTTTTAATTATTTTTTTTTATTATTTTTTAATTCTTTTTTAATTATTTTTTTTATTATTTAAATTTATTATTTAGGCTGAGACGCAGTTCTCATTCAGGTCCGCAAAGGGCTGATCTTATTAGCATATATTTTATTTTTTTATTATTATTTTTATTTAATTTTTTATTATTTTTAATTAATTTTTTTTTTATTATTTTTTAATTCTTTTTTAATTATTTTTTTTATTATTTAATTTATTATTTAGGCTGAGACGCAGTTCTCATTCAGGTCCGCAAAGGGCTGATCTTATTAGCATATATTTTATTTTTATATTATTATTTTTATTGAATTTTTTATTATTTTTAATTATTTTTTTTTATTATTTTTTTAATTATTTTTAATTATTTTTTTTATTATTTAATTTATTATTTAGGCTGAGACGCAGTTCTCATTCAGGTCCGCAAAGGGCTGATCTTATTAGCATATATTTTATTTTTTTATTATTATTTTTATTGAATTTTTTATTATTTTTAATTCTTTTTTTTTATTATTTTTAAATTCTTTTTTAATTATTTTTTTTATTATTTAATTTATTATTTAGGCTGAGACGCAGTTCTGATTCAGGTCCGCAAAGGGCTGATCTTATTAGCATATATTTTATTTTTTTATTATTATTTTTATTGAATTTTTTATTATTTTTAATTATTTTTTTTTATTATTTTTTAATTCTTTTTTAATTATTTTTTTTATTATTTAATTTATTATTTAGGCTGAGACGCAGTTCTCATTCAGGTCCGCAAAGGGCTGATCTTATTAGCATATATTTTATTTTTTTATTATTATTTTTATTGAATTTTTTATTATTTTTAATTATTTTTTTTTATTATTTTTTAATTCTTTTTTAATTATTTTTTTTATTATTTAATTTATTATTTAGGCTGAGAGGCAGTTCTCATTCAGGTCCGCAAAGGGCTGATCTTATTAGCATATATTTTATTTTTTTATTATTATTTTTATTGAATTTTTTATTATTTTTAATTAATTTTTTTTATTATTTTTTAATTCTTTTTTAATTATTTTTTTTATTATTTAATTTATTATTTAGGCTGAGACGCAGTTCTCATTGAGGTCCGCAAAGGGCTGATCTTATTAGCATATATTTTATTTTTTTATTATTATTTTTATTGAATTGTTTATTATTTTTAATTAATATTTTTATTATTTTTTAATTCTTTTTTAATTATTTTTTTTATTATTTAATTTATTTATTTTTTTAAGTTTGACTGAGACGCAGTTCTCATTCAGGTCCGCCTTTTTTTTGCCCATTGACATACATTACCGGTGTGTCAGCGATTTTATGGCCGCCCACCTGGTTCTATTTGTCGGCCCTAAAATCGCGGACACACCGCTAATGCATCTCTATGGGCAGTCAGCCCGATTTCGGATTGAACGGCAACCAATCAGAAGTGGAGCTGACTGCCCATAGAGATGCATTAGCGGTGTGTCCGCGATTTTAGGGCCGACAAATAGAACCAGGGGGGCGGCCATAAAATCGCCGACACACCGGTAATGTATGTCAATGGGGAAAAAAGGCGGACCTGAATGAAAACTGAATGAGGAGCTCTTCTGATTGGCTGAGGGCATTATCCAGCGACCAATCAGAAGACGGCGTGAGATTTCATTGAGGTAGAATGGGGGATTTTTCCTCCATTCTATCTTAATGAGAAGGAAGAGGACGTCGGAGGCGGAATTTTCGGAAAAGAAGACAGAAGATCCCCGGGGCCGGACGAAGAGGCGGAGATGGCGGAAAGAAGAGAGAAGACCCCCGGGGCCGGAGGAAGAGGACGCCTGGCCGGACGGAGGATCGGACGGACGATCGGACGGACGATCAGATGACTTGAAGGCATGTAAGTGATGGACGGGGGCTTCGGGTGTAGGGCCTTAGGTGAGAGCGGCGTTAGGTTAGGGGACGGCGGGGGGTTAGGGTGTAGGGCTTTAGCGACAGGGGCAGGGGACAGCGGCGGGAGCTTAGGGGGTATCGGCGGGGGCCTAGGGGGTAGGAGCTTAGGTAGGGGCGGCGATGGCTTAGGGGGTAGACGGCGGGGCTTAGGGTATCGGCGGCGGCTTTGGATGGTGCGAGTCGGGGGTTAGGTAGTCGGGGCTTAGGGGGTATCGGCGGCGGGTTTGGATGGTGCGAGTCGGGGGTTAGGTGGTCGGGGCTGCTGCGGGGTTTAGGGGGTTAGGGGCGGCGGTGCCTTAGGGGGTAGGCGGCATGGCTTAGGGGGTATCGTCGGGGGTCTAGGGGGTAGGGGGTTAGGGGCGGCGGTGCCTTAGGGGGTAGGCGGCATGGCTTAGGGGGTATCGGCGGGGGCCTAGGGGGTAGGGGCGGCGATGGCTTAGGGGGTAGACGGCGGGGCTTAGGGGGTATCGGGGGCGGGTTTGGATGCTGCGGGTCGGGGGTTAGGTGGTCGGGGCTGCTGCGGTGCTTAGGGGGTAGGGGCTTAGGTAGGGGCGGCGATGGCTTAGGGGGTAGACGGCGGGGCTTAGGGGGTATCGGCGGCGGCTTTGGATGGTGCGGGTCGGGGGTTAGGTGGTCGGGGCTGCTGCGGGGCTTAGGGGGTAGGGTGCTTAGGGGGTAGGGGCTTAGGTAGGGGCGGCGATGGCTTAGGAGGTAGACGGCGGGGCTTAGGGGGTATCGGCGGCGGCTTTGGATGGTGCGGGTCGGGGGTTAGGTGGTCGGGGCTGCTGCGGGGCTTAGGGGGTAGGGGGTTAGGGGCGGCGGTGCCTTAGGGGGTAGGCTTAGAGCGGCAGGGGGCTGTAGTGTACAGCGCGATGGTATACTACAGTCCCATGGCGCTTATGGGCATGGGACTGTAGTATACTATAGCGGTGTACAGTACAGCAGCGCGTAGTGGCTTAGAGCGGCAGGGGGCTGTAGTGTACAGCGCGATGGTATACTACAGTCCCATGGCGCTTATGGGCATGGGACTGTAGTATACTATAGCGGTGTACACTACAGGAGTATGGGCTTCGGTGGCTTGGTTAGCGGTGTAGCGACTCGCAATGCCCGCTTTGCGGGCATTGCTTCGTGAGTCGCCTTGGCCGCTACGCGGCCACGGGGAGAGTCCAGGAGAAGCAGCTCGGACTCGCTAACCAAGCGACCGGAAGCAGCGCCGCTCCGACGGAAGTCGCTACGGCAATTATATAATAGATAAAGGTTGCGGACTATTATATACATATATCCCTCACAAATTTAATCCCTACCATGCTGTGTCTCCCCCCAAATTCTGTCTCTACCATCCTGTGCACTGTCTCTCCCCTCTCTGTGCATATCTCTCCCCTTGTGCAGTCTCTACTCTCTCTGAGCAGTCTCTCTTCGCTGTGCGCTGTCTGTCTTTCCCTTGAGCCTCTCTCTTACCTGTGCTTGTTCCTCTCCCTGTGCGCTGTGTCTCTCTCCTACACCTGTCTCCGCCTGTGCCCGTCTCCTTTCTGTGCACCTATGCCCCCCTGTGCACCTGTCTCCCGCCTGCGCACTGTCTCTCCACTGCACCTATCTGCACCTGCACACTATCTTCCCCCTGTGTCTGTCCCCTCCCCTGTATGCTGTGTCTTCCCCCCTGCACGATGTCTCCCCTCTGCACGATGTCTCCCCCCGGTGTAATTTGCCCCTGACAGGGCCCCCTGAGTACTGCCCCACACCCCACCCTCAGGGGCCCTGCGCTACCCCCACACCTCACCCTCGGGGGCCCCTGAGTGCTGATCTCTCAGCCTGTTATGTAGTGTGAGCTGCTGCTGCTCTATTTCCTGTGTGTGCAGAGATACAGGAAATAGAGTGGCTGCAGATCTCACTACATGACAGGCTGAGTCTGAGATCAACGGATGTATCTAGGTTTTCTGTCACCCGGGGCAAGAGCTGTTTCAGACAGTGAGTATATTACACGTTGTTAGGAGCAGGCTAAGGTGCGTTTGCGTTCCCTTGCGTTTTTTAAAAGTACCCTGCAAACGCAACATGTTGCATTTTTGTGCGTCTGAGGATGCTTGGTATATACGCAAGCATCCTGAAGTACACAAATAATGCAAGCAGCTCAATGGAGCCACACTGTCATATGGGTGGCACTGCAGCCAAGCAGAGTGTCTGGCCGCCCGGATCTCTCCTCACCTCTCTTCTCGCTGCTCTGGTCTCCTCAACATTTGCTCTGCCGCTCTGCACATATCAGCACAGTGATGACAACATTGTGTTCCGACATGCTGAGCTGCAGAATGCAGACAGCTGCGGAAGAGACTCTGGAGAAGAATGCTGCTGGCAAAGGCGGCTGGGACTATAGGACTGAGAGCTGAATCCACAGGGGGCTACCATTGGTACACATACCTCGTATGCACGCGGCTCTGCTCCGTACACCTCGTACAGACACAGCTCCGCTCCGTACATCTCATACAGACACAGCTCCGCTGCGTACACCTCGTACAGACGCAGCTCCGCTCCGTACATCTCATACAGACACAGCTCCGCTCCGTACACCTCGTACACATACAGTTTCCCTCTGGACTCCTTGTAAGCACTCGTTTCGGCTCCGTCCACCTTGTACACACGCAGCTCCGCTCTGTACACCTCGTACACACTCGGCTCTGCTCTGTACACCTCATACACACTCGGCTCTGTTCCATACACCAAGTACACATTCGGCTCCGCTCCATACACCTCGTACACACTCGGCTCTGCTCCGCACACCTCATACACACTCGGCTCTGCTCCATACACCTAGCACCCACTCCGCTCCGCTCCATACACCTAGTACCCACTCGGCTCCGCTCCGTACACCTCGTACACACACGGCTCCGCTCCGTACACCTCGTACACACTCGGCTCTTCTCCGTACACCTCATACACACGCGGCTCTGCTCTGTACATCTCATACAAACGCGACCTGCTCCATACACCTAGTACCCACTCAGCTCCACTCCGTACACCTAGTAACCACTCGGCTCCGCTCCATACACCTAGTACCCACTCGGCTCCGCTCCGTACACCTCGTACACACACAGCTCCGCTCCTTACACCTAGTACCCACTCGGCTCGGCTCTGTACACCTCATACACACGCGGCTCTGCTCTGTACACCTCGTACACACTCGGCTCTACTCCGTACACCTCGTACACACTCGGCTCCGCTCCATACACCTACTACACATTCGGCTCTGCTACATCCACATTGTAAATCCATCCTGACCCCACACATAAACTTCACCTCATCAGCATCATGATGGCTAGCATGGGAGAGTCCTGCATACACCGAGGAGCTGATAATGTGATCCCTGACTCCTCCCCTCCATTGACATCATCACAGGTCCTGTCAGCACAGAGAGACCTCGGGCGCTGCAGGAGGAGGCTGAGTGCGTCCTCCCTACCTGTTGCGCCCGGGACAGATGAACCTCCCAGCCCCCCATCCTGGATACGGCCCTGGCTGTGGGGGCACTGTTCAGGGGCCCCCCGAGGGCTAGGGTCACACTTGCGTTGTGACCCTATCCTGGCGCAAGTATTTTCAGCTGCAGCGCATAGCGTTTAACGCTATGCGCTGGACCCATAGAAACCCGCTGTTTACTTTGCCAACCACTGGTTGGCAAGGTATACAGCAGGTTTCTATGGGCTTGTTGTCTGGCAGCGCACAACATTAAAGCTCTGTGCTGCAGCGGAAAATACTTTCGTCAGGCTAGGGTCACAACGTAAGTGTGACCCTAGCCCTCAGGGGCCCAGTGGGCCCTCTCCAAGCAGTCCAGGCCAGATGCTGATGCCGGCCTGTGCGTCAGTGTTGGCCGGGGTGAGGAGAAATGTCTCCTCGCTCCAATCAGATGCAGCTCAGAACTGTGCCATAGGTCTACCATCACTGCTCTATAGTGTATTGGGGCATGTAAAGCCAGATTTAAATCTTGTAGATTGTTTTCTTTAATGTCATCTATATGAAAATTAAAAAGACAAAATACCATGTACAAATAGAACAATTATTTCACTGCAACCAGTGAGTTGCAAGCAATTTTTCCCAGAGATATCTCTGTGTGTGACGGTTCCTTAAATGTTCTCCTTAGTGAACAATTAGCAAACAAAAGTGTATAATATTTTTTTCTTATCAGTAGATTTAACTTACCATCAAAATATTGAGGGATAGGGATTTAAATAATTATTTAGGACCTCATTGTATGGTCCTAAACTCAAAAACAGACGCTAACAAAACTCTATGACAGAAATCAAGGCCAACACAAACACGGACAAGTAGGTCAGCTCTGTCAGTAAACGAATAATTCATGCTGTTGGCGGTGTTCCATTAATATCATGCCAGTATCTTTTATCATTATATATTAGCTTTCATTTTATAACTTCATGATTGACTTTTAAAGATTTATGGCTTCTACACAACAGTAAAAAAAGCTCTATAATGGCCTGTGTCACCATTTGAAGGGGTTAATCTAGAAGAGAGGGCCACATTCATTATTGTATCTGCACTTGTTTTATGCTTTGGTTTGTACCAAATTCATCTTTCCTTTTGTGCCTTTGTAGTAGTCTATTTTAGATATGTTCTTTCAAATTCCACAATGTTTGCATGGTTAAGTTTTCAAAGTATTTTTGCCTAATCTATCATTTGTAACTTTTAGAAAAATAGCAAATTTGGTGAAAATGTACTCCAGTTCCAGAAAATGATTTCATGGTTAGGGCACACTCATCCGAGTTTGACGGGCGAAACTCGGTACAGGCTGGAGCAGTGACTATGAACAGCCTCTCCCTGTCTGTAAGGGGAATGACAGTTGCTTGTGTTTCTGTACAGCATGGCATTCCCCATGCAGAGAGGGAGAGGCCGTTCAGGGTCACTGCTCCAGCCTGTTCCGAGTCTCGTCCGTCAAACTCGGATGAGTGTGTCCGTGCTCTTAGAGTAACATTCCTGGCGAAAATCACAGAGACACTTGCTACTGGCCTGCTCACTGACCTCCAGCACCCCTACAATCTATCCTAAATGCTGCTGCCCAACTAATCCACCTGTTCCCCTGGTTATTCCCCATCTTCTTCTCTCTGCCATTCTCTTCACTGGCTCCCCATTGCCCAAAGACTCAGGTTCAAATCATTTACCGTGATATAAAAAAACATCTGCAACAAGGTCTCCTCAATACATCTGTGACCTAGCCTCCAGATTACCTACATGCAACCTCTGATCCTCACAAGATCTCCTTCTCTCCTGCCCTCTTCCTTCCCACAACCGCATACAAGATTTCTCCCGTGCATCCCCATAATGTGGAACTCCCTACCCCAACATAAAAGACTCTCGCCTCCCGTGGAAGCTTCAAAAGGGAACCTGAAGACCCATCTCTTCTGACAAGCCTACAACCTGCAGTAACCCTCAGTCCGCTGTAGCGCTGCACAACCAGCTCTTCCCTCTCCTAGTGTATCCTCACCCATCCCTTGTAGACTGTGAGCCCTCATGGGCAGAGACCTCTCCCGTTCTGTACCTGTCTGTGCCTTGTACTGTTCATGATTATTGTACTTATCTACGTATGCCGCCTTTCACAAGTTAAGCAGCATGGAATAAATAGCCCTATAATAATAATAAGATGCACTGAATTCATTTAGTGAAGTGTGCCTATTAACGAATTTCACTAACCATATTCCTGTACGCTCTTCATTAATCCCTTCATCCCCGGGCGAGTTTCTGGGTTTTTTCCCCCCTTCTTCCAAGTCATAACTTTTTATTTCTTAGTCAATATAGACATACGAGGCTTATTTATTGCGGGTACTTTTGAATTACATCACTCATTTTACCATATAGTGTACTGGAAAATGAGAAACAAATTCCAAGTGCAGTAAAATTGCAAAAAAAGTTAAATTCCTAAATAGTGTTAGGGTTTTTTTTATTTACCATGCTCACTATATGGTAAAACTGACCTATCAGTATGATTCCCCTAGTCGGTACGACTATGTAGATACTTTTATCTAAGTGGTGAACAAAAATTCAGAAGTTTGTGAAAAAAAAAAAAGAAGAAAGAATATCTCTTTTGTAGCCATTTGCCAAAACCCGTAGTGCTCTCATTTTTTGGGAGCTGGGGCTATGGGGTTTTTTGTATCTTGAGCTGACGTTTTTAATGACACCATTATTGGGTAGATGCACTGTTTTGATTGCCTGTTATTGCATTTTATTGCAATGTTGTGGTGACAAAAAAATGTAATTTTGGTGTTTTTACTTTTTTTTCCATTATGCAGGTGTCGAACAGATTAATTGATTTTACATTTTCATAGATCGGGCATTTCTGAAGGCAGCAATACCAAATGCATATTTTTTTTAAGAGTTTTATTTTCAATGGGGCAAAAAAGAGAATTTTGTTTACGTACCGTAAATTCTTTTTTCTTTAATCATCAATGGGAGACCCAGACAATGGGGTTTAGGGCACTGCCCTCCGGAGGTCACACTAGGTACTACAAGTTTGTAGACACCGCCTCCTCCGCTTATAAACCCCTACCGCAGGGAACATCCTCAGTTTGGTCCATAAGCTGCGAGGAGGAAATAAACCACACCCGAAACATCGGGAAGAATGCCGTGCACAGACGGTTCAACAACCCGGCAAACACTGTCCCAACAGGGAACAGATCAACTGCAAAACATGCAACGGAACAACTGGGTGGGTGCTGGGTCTCCCATTGATGATTAAAGAAAAAAGAATTTACGGTACGTAAACAAAATTCTCTTTTTTCTGGTCATCATAATGGGAGACCCAGACAATGGGGATGTCCTAAAGCAATACCCCAGGGCGGGAAGAGTTCCTCAACAAGACGGATAACACATGGTTCCCTTTAAAGGTGGGCAACCGCCGCCTGGAGAACCCGCCTGCCCAAACTTGCATCCGCAGAGGCATGGGCATGCACCATATAGTGCTTAGAGAAAATGTGTAGGCTGGACCAAGTGGCCGCCTGACACACCTGTAGAGCAGACGCTCGATGTCGCAAGGCCCAGGAGGCACCTACGGCTCTGGTAGAGTGAGCCTTCAATCCCACCGGGAGAGGCAAACCAGAAGACCGGTAAGCCTCTTGAATGGAAACCTTAATCCATCTGGCCAAGGTTGACTTCGAAGCCGCGGACCCCTTACAGCGACCTGTCGTAAGAACAAATAAGGAATCCGAACTCCTAAAGGAGGCGGTCCTGGACACATAAATGCGTATAGCTCTCACGAGATCCAGAGTATGGAGGTCGCGTTCCACCTGATGAACGGGAGCGGGGCAAAATGATGGAAGAACAATCTCCTGGTTCAGGTGAAAAGTTGAAACCACCTTCGGCAAGAATTCTGGCCGTGGGCGCAACACCACCTTGTCTTGGTGAACCACCAGAAAGGGTGACTTGCACGATAGTGCAGCCAATTCTGAGATCCTCCTCAGAGATGTAATCGCCACCAGAAAGGCCACTTTCTGGGACAGACGAGATAGAGAAACATCCCTCAGAGGCTCAAACGGCGGTTTCTGCAATGCCGCCAGGACCATGTTAAGGTCCCACGGGTCCAGAGGTCTCCTGTAGGGCGGAACCATCCGCGACACCCCCTGCAGAAATTGACGGACCTTCGGGAGGAGCGCCAATCGCCTGTCAAACAGCACAGAAAGTGCTGATACTTGACCTTTCAAAGAGCCAAGGGATAATCCCAACTCCAAACCCGACTGTAGGAAGGCCAACAACGTCGGGATGGACAAGGGCCACGGGGACCGTCCACCAGAGGCACACCAGGTAAAAAAGATTTTCCACGTCCTGTGGTACATCTTCCTGGAAACGGGCTTCCTAGCCCGATTCATAGTGGCCACCACTGTAGGGGAGAAACCCCTGGAAGTCAGCAGCCAGGCCTCAAGAGCCATGCAGTCAATCTGAGGGCCTTGGAATTGAGGTGGAAGAATGGGCCTTGCGCGAGTAAGTCTGCGCGATCTGGAAGAGCCCACCTGTGTCCGCCTGACAGTTGCCACAGGTCCGGATACCAGGACCTCCTGGGCCAATCCGGAGCCACTAGAATGGCTACTCTGCACTCCGACCTGATTTTCCACAGAACCCTGGGAATCAGAGCCAGAGGCGGGAACACATATGGCAGCTGGAAACTGGACCAACTCAGGATCAGGGCATCCGCCCCCAGAGACTGAGGATCCCAGGATCTCGCCATGTATTGCGGCACCTGATGATTGAGCCGCGAGGCCATCAGATCCACGTCCGGAGTGCCCCATCTGCCGCAGATGTCCCGGAAGACGTCTGGATGTAGAGACCACTCTCCGGCGTCCATCCCCTGCCGGCTCAGGTAGTCGGCCTCCCAGTTCTCGACCCCTGGGATGTGAACTGCGGAGATCAGGCAGTCGTTTTCCTCTACCCACGACAGAATGCGGTGGACTTCGGCGAGGGCCTGAGCGCTTCTGGTCCCTCCCTGATGATTTATGTAGGCGACGGCCGTCGCATTGTCGGACTGTACCCGAATGGGCTGTCCTGTCAGGAATTTCTGAAACGCCAGGAGCGCCAGATAGACCGCCTTGATCTCCAGTACGTTGATCTGCAACGTCGACTCCGACTGAGTCCAGAGGCCTTGAGCCCTGTGGTGTAAGAACACCGCCCCCCAGCCCTTCAGACTGGCGTCGGTGGTCACCACTAACCATGACGGTTTGAGAAATGACCGGCCCCGTGACAAGTGACGTGGCTGGAGCCACCACTGCAGGGAGTCCCTGGTCGGTTGTGACAGTGCCACCAACCGATTCAGAGATATCGCTCTCTTGTCCCATCGGCGAAGAATCTCCAGCTGGAGAGAACGGAGACGAAACTGTGCAAAAGGCACCGCCTCTATCGCCGCTACCATGCGTCCCACCAGTCTCATCAACGCCCGAAGGGATGAGTGAGGTGACAGGAGAACATTCTGTACTCCTGAGTGGATCGCCAGCTGCTTGGCTTGAGGTAGAGACACCAGGGCCGAGTCCGTGTGGAAGTCCATGCCCAGATATGTCAATGACTGGGTCGGAACCAGGGTCGACTTCTGAGTATTGAGAAGCCACCCGAACTGTTCCAGAGACCTCATGGTCACCTCCAGGCTCACCCGACAAAGGTCTTCCGATGGCGCCCTGACCAATAGGTCGTCCAGATAGGGTATGACGGCGTGACCCTGCACATGCAGGAGAGCCATCATAGAGGCCATCACCTTCGTGAACACCCGTGGTGCTGAGGCCAACCCGAAGGGTAGGGCCACAAATTGGAAGTGTTCGTCCCCCACTGCGAATCGTAACCAGCGCTGATGAGCCGGTGCAATGGGCACGTGAAGGTAAGCGTCCCTGATATCGATGGACGCTAGGAAGTCTCCCTGCGACACAGCCGCGATCACGGAGCGCAGGGATTCCATGCGGAACTTCCGAACCAACACGTGACGGTTGAACAATTTGAGGTCCAGGACCGGTCGAAAGGAGCCGTCCTTTTTCGGGACAATAAAGAGGTTGGAGTAAAAACCCCTGAACCTCTCTGCCGTGGGCACTGGGACCACTACTCCGTCTCTGCGGAGTCCCTCCAACACCAGGTGAAAAGCCTGAGCCTTTTCTGGGGATGGAACAGACCGATGGAATCGGGATAATGGTTTTGATGTCAGCTCTATCCTGTAACCTCGCGAGACTACGTCTCGAAACCCACTGATCTTGAACGTGAAGTAGCCACCTGTCCTGGAATCGAGACAGGCGGCCCCCCACCTGTGGGGAGGCAGGATGAGAGAGCGAGTCATGTCGAGGCGGGCTTGGGGGTGGTAGCTGCTGCCCCCGCCGGCTTCTTCTGACGACTCTTGGAGCGCCACTGAGTAGCTGGCTTGCCCCCTCGGTCCGCGCGACGCGGACGTCGTGGATGACTGCGAGCTGGAGCTAAAGGACCACTGTTTAGGGTTCCTTTTAACGGTATAGCGTGGCTTAGGCTTATTCTGCGGTATCTTAGACTCAGCAGAATCCTTTATCAGCTTGTCCAGCTCGGTGCCAAAAAGCCTGTCACCGGCGAATGGAAGATTCTGCAAAATCTTCTTAGACGTGGCATCTGAGTCCCAAAGACGCAGCCACAACAACCTGCGGATCGCTATCGCATTGGCCGAAGCCACAGCTGAGCGAGTGGCAGTTTCCAAAGATGCCGTCCTGGCATAGTCCGCATAGGCCCTTGCTCTCTCGGTAAGCGCCAGGACCTCTGGACTGGATCTTGCCAGGTCCGTGATACCATCCAAGCAGGTAGTAATCGCTTGTAAGGTCCAGACCTTGGCAAAATTAGGGGCAAATGAAGACCCCACAGCCTCATAGGAAGACTTGGCGAGTTGCTCGACCTGTCTATCAGTCGCATCCTTCAATGAGGAGCTATCAGAGGCAGAAAACAGGGAGCGTGCAGCAATTCTAGTCATGGAAGCGTCCACCTTTGGAGACTGCGACCATTCCTGAAGCACCTCCTGGGAGAAGGGGAAGCGATTGTCCTTAGGTTTGCGGACATAGCGCCGCCCAGGATGTAACCTGGGTGCTCTAACCACCCTTCCAAAATTAGTGTGGTCCATGAAAGAGCCACTTGGTCTAGCCTCTGGCCGCAGCCATTGATAGACCTCCTTCGGGTGCACGATAACCTCTTCAGGGGGAGTCACGAGACGTAAGGTCTCATTGATGGAGGACACCAGATCCTCCACCCCATCTGGAGGTTCAGACACAGACCCGAGAGTAGACCCCCCATCATCTTCCTCACCATCAGAGGAACGCTCCTCCTCAGAGAGAGCCTGGAGCTCGGGTGACTCCTCACGACGAGCTCGCTTAAGGGGTCTCACAGCAGAAGAGGGAGACACCCGGGGGTAACTGGAAGGAGTAGCTGGGTTTTCCAGTCTCCTATGAAGTGCCTCCAGTGACTGCGACATGGAGGACATCTGGGACAGCAGGGATTCATTGATCCTATTCTGCGTTTCCCATGGTCCTGGGATCACCTGAACCTCAGGGTACAGCACCGGAGCTGCTGCCTCAGCAGTGCCAGTCCGTGCTTCTGGGCGTCCGCAGTTATTGCAGGACCCCTCCACCAGTGTACCATTGCATGTAGTACAGGTAATGGTGGCATCCGCCGCCTTAGCAGCAAGCTTCCTAACTGAGGACATAGCCACAGTAGGGGATGTATAAGCCAAGTCGTACAGACAAACAAACCGGGAATCCCGGTGGCTTACCGACCGCAGTAAAGCGGTGGGAGGAAGCGGTGTGTGTGTGTGACCTCCGCGAGTTCCGGTCTCCCTCTGAAGTGCAGACACGCGCTGCCGTAGATCCCAGCCGGGAAGTGAGGGAGAAGATGGCCGCCGCCAGTAAAGTCGTGGGCGGCGCCGAGAACACGCGGGAAGCACACACACACGCCCCCCCGGTGACGTCACCGCAAGGGCTGCCTCCTCTCTTCCAGGCAGCCTCAAAATGGAGGTGCTGGAGCCCGCAGGGAAATAGTGTAAAACACAGTATACACACACGGACTGCAATTACATCCAAAGATCAGCAGTCTACGGCCTCAGCCCCTGTGACACACAGGGCGGTCAGCCAGGGTGCCCCAGCACAGGGTACACCTCCAGATCCGCGGACCCGAGGGTAGCGCGCGGTCTGAGTGTCAGGACACATAAAGTGACAGACACTACCCCCAGGCACACAGGAGACGCAGAGTGCCTCAGTGCCGGTCCGGTCTGTAAGCACCATTTAGGGAGGCCTCGGACGGGGGTTCAGCCCAGTCCGGAGTGTAAGCACCATTTAGGGAGGCCTCGGACTGGGCTGGCTCCAGTCCGGTCTGTAAGCACCATTTAGGGAGGCCTCGGACGGAGCGGAGCTGTGCAAGGCTCCCATCTCCCACTCTCCAGAGCCCCCCAGAGAGGGATGGAAAGGAGCGCAACAGCGTACCGGGAGAACACAAAGTGTCCAGGCTCTAGGCCCTCCGGTACCTCCACCTGCGTGTACCACAAGGGTGAGCGGGGAGGCTGTCGCAGGTCCCGACCGGGACCATATTACCTTGTCTTCAGACGCCATCACGTAAGTAGTGAGAATGCAGTGAAGTGCAAGCAAAGCGTGATCCTCCGAGCACACTAAGTTTAAAACTGAGGATGTTCCCTGCGGTAGGGGTTTATAAGCGGAGGAGGCGGTGTCTACAAACTTGTAGTACCTAGTGTGACCTCCGGAGGGCAGTGCCCTAAACCCCATTGTCTGGGTCTCCCATTATGATGACCAGAAAATGTGATTTTGACAAATTGTTTTATTCGTCTTATTTTTTTTTTTTCACTTTTTCTTTATTTTACTTGACTCCTAAGGGTATTTAAACACTCCAGTGTCCGATCGCTCCTGCAGTACAGAGCCATACCGAACTGTCAATATTTCTCAGTTCACGATCAACACATTAGAACGAGCACCAGTGATACTCATCGAATAACGAGAAAAAACAAAGTGCCAGCACTACCAGAAAAAATATAAAGATTGTGTAAATACACATATTGTTTCCACACTGTAAAAATGAGACATTTTGCAAAAGATTAAAACATCTTTTGAGCCACTCTGCCGCGACAAGGCATATCTCAGATAGAGTGGTCCTACTCTACAATTTTTAATTTTCACTGTGTCAAAAGACCTCAATAATGTATATAAAGTGGACCATACAAAGCTATCATTCACCTTGACATATCAGACCTGTTTCCAAGGTGCCAGATCAGTGCAAGTGATATAAGGCAACTCAGGCCCCCACACCTGCAGCTTCTACCACAAATGTCAGGGCTTTTCACAGTTAACCCCCACTGCACCGACCCAGCCTTTATGGATAACAGCAGGTTAGGTTCAGGTGAATGGAGCAAAAACTACATATGTGAAGGTGAGTGATAGCTTTGTATGGTCCACTTTATATACATTATTGAGGTCTTTTGACACAGGGAAAATTAAAAATTGTGGAGTAGGACCACTCTATCTGAGATATGCTTGTCGCGGCAGAGTAGCTCAAAAGATGTTTTAATCTTTTGCGAAATGTCTCATTTTTACAGTGTGGAAATAATATGTGTATTTACACAATCTTTATATTTTTTCTGGCAGTTCTGGCACTTTTGTTTTTCAGCGAATAACGAGTATCGCAAATACCTTACTATCTGTACGAGTAGCGAATAGTAACGATTACACTCACTCAACACTAATCTTATGCTGTTGACCTATCCTAAGAATGGGTCATTAGTTATTCCCGTAACTCAAGGACAACCCCTTTAACAATTGTTGAGGTGAGTGTCACCAGAAGAACAAGCTGGGCACTAAAATTAGATAATAATATTGTAGAATCTTGAGGCACTGCAAATGTCAGTCACAAGCCAGAATAGCACTCCATCAATTTAGAGCCCTGCAATGTGACCAAATAGAAGTGTATGACCACCAGATAGCTGCACTTAGGAGAGCAAGCTTAATGAATTAAGGCAGTTAAGGCAGAACTTTAAAAAAAAAACACATGAACCACACATATCCTAAAATGATACATCAATCTAAATGAGACTAGGCAAAAATTTACAAAACAGAACATGATCAGAATGTTGAGCTAAGAAGATCATGTTCAGTTTTGTAAATTTTTGCCTTATGTTCATTTTTGGATGTTCCGTCCATGTCTTTTTCTATAGTTCTGTAATAAATTATAGAATATATTTTGCCTCAATAGCCATGGTAAAAATGAAAAAAAAAAGTTATTTTTTTAAATCTATAAAAATGTTATAGCAAGTGTAGTTTAATTTTTCCATTATCACACAGCCAATAAAATATCTGTGGGATAAAAATTGCCAAATTCACTCCCAGGTGACGTAGTTGAGGGATTTAGCTTAGGCTGGCTTCACATTGCGGGTCTGATCCAATTTGTGGCTGTCAGGGTGAACCTGAAGGCCCCGGGCCGAATTTTGGCCCCATAGTATCCTATGGGGCCGGACTGAAGCTGGATGGCAGCCCTCTGCCATCCGGTTTCTATCTGTCTGGGACAATCCGGGAGAATTCAGAATTCTCTCAGGCCGGGTTCACATCACGATTTTGAGGCATCCGAGTGTATCCGTTTCAAAACGGATACACTCGGATCAAAAATCGGATCCCATGTAACCCTATGGGAATCGGATCGGATGTGTGCCTTTTCGAATCCGATTATTGCACCATCCGATCCTGTCCGATTTAGTCACGGACACAAAATCGTAGCATGCTGTGATTTTGTGTCCGAGACTGAAATCAGACAGAATCGGATCCGAGCCGATCCAACCCCCAATAGCATAGGAGCCTATGGACATCGGATCCGAGTTGATTTCGGATCCGATGTCGGCTCCGTAGTGATGTACTGAGCCAGAAGCACTGCTCAGTACATCTTCCCTGTTCTCCCTCCTCCATCCTCTCACGCCCCGCTTGTCTATTGTGACCACCGCTCATCTCTCCTGTCCCCTCTCTTATTACCTATCCTATCCCGTGTCTTCAGCCCTCCTTTGTCCTCCTGTAGGTTAAAAATAATAATACTCCTCACAGAGGATACATCACCTCTCCGGGAGCTCCAGCGTTGCGACCATCTTCTTCTGCCTGCAAGGACCTCTCATTACGTCACCGCGCCGATCAACTGACATGTCATCATGTCGTGGTGGCCTAATGGCCTAATAGGCGCGGTGACCTAATGAAAGGTCCTTGCAGGCAGAAGAAGATGGTCGCAACGCTGGAGCCACCAGAGAGGTGATGTATCCTCTGTGAGGTGTATTATTATATTTAACATACAGGAGGACAAAGGAGGGCTGAAGACAGGGGATAGGATAGGTAATAAGAGAGGGGACAGGAGAGATGAGCGGCGGTCACAGTAGATAAGCGGGGAGAGAAGGATGGAGGAGGGAGAACAGGGAAGATGCAGGGAGAGACAGGGGCCAGAGGATTCACACGGATCATGCATAGACTCGGATCGGATGGCTATTTGCCATCCGTGTGCAGGGATCCGTGTGGATCTGTGGCTGTCCGTGAGGATCCTGCTGAGACTCGGATACCCACAGACAGCCACAAATCGTGATGTGAAACGGCCTCACGACACAAAAACGTTGCTTGCTTGCAACGTTTTTGTGTCCGAGAGAGAATATCTCCTCTAATTGCCGTATCCCGGATTCTCCGTTCCTCTCGGATCCGGGAACCAGACACTTGCAGCTGCTCGCCGCTGTTGTTTCAGGACCGTGCGAGCCACGGTCCTGATTCATCAGCAGCGGCAGCACACCGGACCGCAGGGCATATTAGCCCTCCAGTTCTGTGTGCAGACAGCCACGGATCAGATCAGACCCGCAATATGAAGCCAGCCTTACAAAAGGGGTTGTTTTGAGAGGATTCTTGGGTTTCTGCATTTTTAACACCCCAGAGGCTCTGCAAATGTTAAATGGCTTAAAGTCTGCAATCTATTCCAGCCAAACCCTCACTCTAATAATAAAATGGCACTCCTGTCTAGACGTAGTGTCCTGATCAAATATGCAGTATTACTACTTTTAAAAGAAAATGCATCCGAAATCAGGAGGTCCGTGTTCTCATATTAGTCTTTTTGAAGATTAAAAATTTGGTGCTGCATGATTCAGTTGGAAAAATTACATTTTTCATTTTCAGAGCCCCATGTTATAAAATACTGTTAAGAACCTGAGAGGTCAAGATGAATTACTAAGGCTGGTTTCACACTTTTTCTCTGCTCAGGGTTCATCAGGTTTTGTGTGCCAGAACCAGGAGTGTCTCCAAAACACAGAACAGATGTCAATCTTTCAATTATACTTTTTCTCTGCAAGTTTCACTCCTGTTTTGGCACACAAAACCTGATGAACACTGATCAGGAAAGCGTGAAACCAGCCTAAGGGTGTGGTTTCATAACTAAGGTCATTTTTGTGACTTTTTGTTATTCTGGCACTTCAGGAATTCTGCAAATGCGACATGACATCCAAGATCCATTTAAGGCAAATTTTCTCTCCAGAGGTTAAATATTTGCTTTCAGAAGTCATCTAATTTGTAAATTGATTCCATCTGTGTGATTTGTTCTCAGAATAACTTTAGTTGAGAGGTTTGTTTGAGAACATTAGTGATCAAACAACATCATGAAAACCAAGAAGCACACAAGTTGGTCAGGGATAAAGTTATGGACAGGAGTAAAGCAAGGTTAGGTTATGAAAAAAAAACAGAGCAGTATTCAATCCATCATTCAAAAATTGAAATAGTATGGTACAACTGCAAACCTACCAAGACATGTCTGTACACCTAAACAGACATCCAAGCAAGAAGAGTACTAATTAAAGAAGCAACTAAGAGGCCTATGGTCAATGTGGAAGAGCTGCCGAGATCCACAGCTCAATTGAGAGAATCTGTCCACAAGACAACTATTCATCTTATACTCAATAAATCTGTCTGAAAGAGTGGCTAGAAGAAAGTAATTTTTGAAAGCAACCCATAAGTCACCCCATTTGCAGAAGCATGTAGATTTAGATGCTCTGATCCGAGATGCTCTATGTCAGCAAAATCCATATTCAGCACCACACGCTGAATAAGGCCTTATAAGTGTAGGGGGTGGGGCCTACAAAGCATACCTGTGTAGTATGACTACACCTGATCAGAGTATCTCAGTTTACTTCAGGCTAAGAGACAGTGCTGAGCTGAGTTAGGCTGTCAGCAGTGCATACAGCTCCTGTGATCTTCTGTCCTCTGCATTCAAATCAGCTCTGCTCCTTGCAATCAGGTGAGGAGATATGTGGGGCCATCAGCTGATAATATGGAGCAGAGCTGATGTGAATGCAGAGGAGATAAGATCACAGGAGCTGTGTGCACTGCTGACAGCCTAACAAGCTCAGCATTGTCCCTTAGCCTGAAGTAAGCTGAGATACTCCGATTAGCGGTAGCCATGCTACACAGGCATGCTGTGTAGGCACTGCCCCACCCTTATAAGGCTATATTCAGTGTGTGGAGCTGAATGCAGATTTCCCTGACAGCGAGTATATGTGTGGTTCAGAAACAGCCTAGGAGGAACCTCTTCTAGAAGATTTTTGAAAGGTTTTCTTCCAGATTTAATTCATGAAGCACTAGATGGCGCCTCAATGCTATCACATCAAGAGGGCGGTGACGTCATGATGGGGGCAGACTCTGTAGCACTGAAGTCAGCAGCCATCTCATCCCCCATGGGGGAGTCCTGCAGCAGTTTTTTATAGTTACACTTGCGGACGGTTATGTGGCACAGGTGGGGAACTCCTGCAACAGTGCTTTATTTTTACAATTGCTTCTCAGTATGTGGCACTGGTGGGGAAGTCCTGTGGCAGTTCTTTATGTTTACACTTGCAGCCGGGTATGTGGCAGAGGTGCAGGAGTCAATCGGCAGCTCTTTATTTTTACACTTGTAGTATTGTGATGTCATAATACCCCACTATGTCATAATCTCCCATGATGTAATATTACTCCACTATGATGTAATAATACCCTATTATGAGGTTACAATACCCCATTGTGATGTCAAAAAACCCCATTGTGATGTTGTAATACTCCAGTATGGTGTCACAATTCCTTACTATGATGTCATAACACCCACTATATGTGATAATACTCCATTGATAACATAATTCCCCACCATATGTCAAATACCATTGTGAGTCTAAACCATTGTAATTACAGGACACGCCCAGAAGGCGATGACGGACGCTACTTTGCAATATGTATGTAGATTTTTGAAAGTTTATTGTAATTGCTAGCTCTACATTACTATTAGATAAAAATTTAAATGGTGGTTACGCTTTAAGCTTCTGTATAAGCATATATAGTACAGACAAAATAGGAAAGTGTCGAGGTGTAAGAACCATTAAAAAAAATACATTCATTGGTTTGTTTTCTTCTCTGGAAATAGTACAAAACAGATGTTTAACCTAATATTTTCTTATTTTAGAAAACAGTTATTGGTGATTGAATCAGAGATCCAACTAGTATAAACAGATTGACAGGTTATGTCCCTGACAGAACTGCCACTAGGAATTTCGGGGTCCCTGACTGGCCAAATTTTGGGGCCCCCTTAGGCTCACCCACTGAAGCTACACCCACTGAAGCCACACCCCATACCCAAGCCACACCCCTAGTTTTACCACCCACTATTGGGTGGCGAGAAAGAGAGCGAGAAAGAGAGCGACTGACTGTGCGGAGCTATGGATGTTTTCTGAGCATGCTCAACCTTCCTTTCTTTTCCTGGACGGATCTGCAGCGACCCTTTACGTTTTCAAGGTTGGTTGGGAACCCTTCACAACCTGAGTGAGTGGATTACTGCTATGTTAACCCCTTGTATCCACATTTATTGCTTTATTGTGCACTCCCCTCCCCTTATATATATACAGGACACAGACAGCATATACAGCAGAGTGTGGGGGCATAGACTGGGGGTGAGCCAAGCTCTGCAGGCTTCACAAGCTTACAAAAATGGCCGCAGATCTTGATCTGCGCATGCACCGCCTCCGCGGCTATTTTCTGAAGTCTGGACGATAGAGGCTAGGCCACAGCTTGGCAATGCCTGCAGACACATGGAAAATGGCCGCGACACACCCGTTGCTCTGGGTCCACAGATTGGCCCCCCTATGGTCCATGCAAATCTGTTCCTGCACTACCACAACCTTTCCCCAACCCCCTTTTTCCTCCTTGGTTAGTCATGGCGGGTTCAGGATGGAGGACATATATACCATGGGACATATATAGTGTATGTAAGACAGACACTGGTATTATAAGACGAACCCCATTTCACATTAAAAATAATTTTTTTTCTGTCTTTTCCTTCACCAAATTTGGGGAGCGTCGTATAAAGCCAAAAATTATGGTATATGCTGCTTTCCAACCGCACCATCTCCACAGACTCTTATCCTTCTGGGGGGGGGATCTGGAACCCCCTCCACACCATGTGTCGCTGGGGGGGGGGCCAGCGGTGCCCCATACACCCTGCCCTGGCTCCAGCAGCCCCCCCCCCACGGCCCGGCGGGGCCCCATACACCCGCCAGCTTCACCCTGCCCTGGCAGACCCTGATCAACCCGCGCCAGTTTCATCCTGCCCTGGTTCCAGCAGGCTGCAGCCACCGTCCCGGCCCGACGGGGCGCCACCACCAGCTTCACCCTTTCCCTGGCTCAGGGACAGCAGGGCTCCATACACCCACCCACCACCACAGCTTCACCTTGCCCTGGCTCCGGCACGCTGCAGCCCCCATCCCGGCCCGACAGGCCCCACCACCAGCTTCACCCTTATCCTGGCTCATATATCCACCCACCCACCATTCCAGCTTCACCCTGCCCCCACTCCCTCTCCATAGTCTGGAGCCTGGAGGGAGCGAGGGGCTCCTGAAGGATCTCATCTGCCCTGCCCCCTGTACCTGAGCCTTTGTATGATGGTCCACAGTGGCATCCTCCATACTGCCTGGCCTGGGCATTGCATTGGTTGGGCAGCTGCTGGAAGTGCTGGGCGGCCGGCTGGCCAGTCACTGGCTTGCCACCGCTGCAGTTCGGCAACTTCGGCTTACCACTGGCACCGAGTGGGGTGGGCGTGGCCGGGCACATGGTCGGGCCACGGACCCCCAGGCCCCTGTAGTCTCTCTGAGAGCTGATGGGCGGGCGCTCCGAGTCCCGGCCCCCCCTCTGTGCACAGACATGAGCAGAGTCAGACTGCAGTGCACACAGTCAGAGACTCAATGCTGGCCGGAGGGCGGGCTTGGGGGGGCGGGCCCTGCTCGCTCCATGATGCACACAGCCACGCCCCTGACTGGAGGTAGACGCGTCACCCCCTAATGCCCGGGCATGCTCCCTGACAAAAGGTATGCAAATTAGCCTACCTCTAAATGAAAAAACATGTTATCTAGTTTCCACCTTTAAGCAACTTCCCTGTAAGTTAATGTTTGGCACATGTAGAGCCTAGAAATATGACTACGGTTATTAGTCAAACAGGGATAATCAACTGGGCACAACCAGCACTGTAGAAACATTACTTTCCTCTGGAAGATAGTAGTTTTAGTTATTAAAACGTGAAAAAAAATCTTTAAAAATAATTTGTATTAAAGCTTCAGGCATCACTTTGCCTGTACTGTAACTCTGTGACTGAGCTGGGCATTTTATACCTTAAAACTCCCAAAGAGGATCATGCCAAACAGAGCTGGCTCCAGATTTATACAAGCTCTTGGCTAATAGAGTCCCTTTGGACTCTTCTTCACTTTTAATATTTTTCTCTCGTCTTTCAATTGTTCTATTTTTTTATTGTTCAGTCAATACAGCTACATGAAGGGGTGTTTGTTGCAGAACGAACAATTTGTAATTTTATTATTACCATTGTGTGAGCTATACACCTTTCTAGTCTCTTAATACTATACTGTTTTGTTTATTTCATTTTGGTGTTCACTGTATGGCATAAATATTTTATTTGGACAGTCCAGAATAAAAGTTTTTTTTTATAAGGCAGGGGGTGGACAATTTGTATGAAACACTCTAAAACACTAGTGTAGGGTGGGATGCATAAACACGGCAGATATAGGAGGTCTTTAGTAGGCTTATGGCTGCAATTACAGTGCCATTTACAAGGACAAAAATGCTGATGGTCGTAGAAAGGGATACTTGACCACTAATTCCAACCTGTTGAATGCTGCTGTTTAATGGTAAGTGGAATACATAGGGTTACTTAAATGGCTGCAACGTGAGCTTGCTCTAATGACAGCAGTTAGACAAGTGGGCCTGTACAACAGACTTGGTATTTTCAAACTAAAATCAGATGTGCAATGGAAAAAAAAAGAAATGCAAATCTCTACATTATATTTTTCATATCAAAGTTTCATTCCTGGTATCGGCATACAGCTCAGTCTTCGATTATTGCCAAAGTATCCCAGGCTGCCCTCGAGTTTCCGATAACTACCTTCACCTGATTTATCTTCCCTATGACATGTATAAACATGTCAGATGGAAGTGAACTGGACCCCTGGCCCCCATGTCCTTTGGTACCATGATTGTCCTGTGGTCCTGAATCCCTCCAGTCTTGCGGTTCTCCTCCTGTGTTGCCTTTTTCCTGGAAGATGGTGGGAACCTGCGCAGAGAAGTCTTTGCCAGGAGACTGACGTGTGATGACCACGAGGTCATTGCAGGTCAGGATCCTCGGGTCACACAGGGGGCGAGTGTGATCCCACGGTAATCTCTCCTAGCAGCAGAGTGCCTGCTTTGGATGTTACCACTTGCCTCAGAGAGCTGAGGATTCTGACCTTAAGTGTCCTCTAAGGGTATGTTCACATGATCAGTATATGAAGTGGTTTGAACGCAGTGTGTTATTGCTGTGTCCAAATCAGTGCGTTATACAGTCAAGCACAATGGATGGAATTTATAAATCCTGTGCTCACTGTGATTGTTTTCTCTGCAGCGTTAACTGACCTGTGCAGCAGTTTTTCATGCTGCCACTTGTTCAAAGCATGTCAATTTAGTGGTGCGGAGTCGAAGGCGATCTTGGTGGGTGAATGCATGGAAAAGCCACTGTGCACTGAACACAGATCGTGGGCATGGAAACTCCACTGATCCGCAGAGATTGCTGGCGTCCCCACAGGAAAGGAAACACTGCATCCAGGACAAGATGTCTCTGTATCATGTGCACATACCCTAAAAGTGAGAAATTTACTGTGAAAAAAAGAAAATATTCAATATGACGACCTTTTGTTATAAAATTCTATGAAATACCTCTGGGTTCAAAATGCTCTCTATACCACTGGATAAAAGCCTTGAGGGGTCTCATTTCTAAAATTGGGTCACTTGTGGGCGGGTTTCTGCTGTTTAGGATAAATGTGATGTGGTGCCCACAATCTATTTCAGCTTATCCAAAATTCAAATATTCCTCCTTCTGTTCCAGAGTACTCCCATTTTGGGCCAAAGAGAGGTTTCTGACCACATGTGGTGTATCGCCGCACTCATAAGAAAGTGAGTAACAAACTGTGAGGTCCGATTCTTGGTGTTACCTCTTGTAAAAGTAAGAAAATTGGTGCTAAAGCAAAACTTTTGTGAAAAAAAAGAAAATTTTGAATATGATGACCTTTTGTTATCAAATTCTGTGAAGTACTTGTGGGTTCAAAATGCTCACTATACCCCTGGATAAAATCTTTGAGGGGTCTAGTTTTCAAAATGGGGTCATTTGTGGGGGGTTTCTGTTTAGGTAGCATAAGGATCTTGAAATTGCAACATGGTGCTCACGATTTATTTCAGCTGTTTCAAAAGTTAAAATATTGCTCCTTGCCTTCTGAGTCCTCCCTTTTGTCCAAAGAGAGCTTTTTGTCTACATGTTGGGTGTCACCGTGCTCATAAGAAAATTATAGGTCTGAGGATCTGCAAATGTGACATTATGCCACAAGCTAGGGTATTTCAGCCAAATTTGTGTTCCAAATTTCAAATAGAGCTCCTTCCCTTCTGAGCCCTCCCATTTGTCTAAATAGAATTTTTGTTCACATGTGAGGCATCGCTGCGCTCATAAGAAAGTGGGTAACAAACTGTGAGGTCCACTAATTGGTGTTACCTCTTGTAAAAGTGAAAAATTGATGCTAAAGCAACACTTTTGTGGGGTGTTTCTGCTGTTAAGGTACTTTAGGTGTTCTGAAAATGTGACATGGTGCCTGCAAACAATTTCAGCCAAATTTGTGTTCCAAATTTCAAAAAGGACTTCTCTTCTGAGCCCTCTTGTTTGTTCAAACATAGGTGTCTGACCACATGTGGAGTATCAGCATGTTCAGGAGAAACTGGTTAACAAATATTGGCATCCATTCAGTCATGCTATCCCTTGTAAAAGTGAATAAACTGAGGATAAAGTAACATTTTTACCTAAAATGTAAATCCATATTTTTATTCTATTTTGCAGTCATTGCTCTGAAGCACCTAAAGGGTTAATACACTTCTTGAATGTGGTTTTGAATAGTGTAAGTGTTGCAGTTTTTAGAATGGTGTCACTTTTGTCCATTTTCTGTCTATAGGCCCCTCAAAATCACTTCAAATGTGATGTGGTCCCTACAAAATGGTTTGATAAATTTTTATGTAAAAATGAGAACCTGCAGATAAACTTTGAACCCTTGTAACTTCCTAACCAAAAAAAGTTGCTTTCAAAATTGTGCTGATGTGAAGTAGACATGTGGGAAATGGTATTTATTAACTATTTTGCATGACTTTACTCTCTGGTTTAACAGTATAAAAATTCAAGATTTGAAAATTGTTAAATTTTCAAAATTTTCACCAACTTTCCATTTTTTCACATATAAACTCAAAAAATATCATCCTAAATTTACTACAATGATAAAGTTCAATATGTTATAAAAAACAATCTGAGAATCGCTGAAGTGTTTCAGAGTTATTATCAGAATTCCCGCACACTGCACTGCTGAGGGGCAGTCACCCCGAAAGCAGAATCTGCAGTTTGGGGTTCTGATCTGGCACAAACCCTAAATCATATTAAAAGACTTGTTAAAGAGTCGATTATGACTTTGTGGTTTGCTACATTTATTGAGTGGCACTAGAGTTCGTCCACTTCCTCACTGAAGTGGCAATTTGCATATTTCCCAGAGGAGCATTGTGGCTATAAGTCTCCTTATCAGCTCATCTGTCTCCATATGCCGGCAGGCAGATTCCTCTCTATGAGGAGAATAGCTAGTCCCCCAGACTACTTCATAAAGGGACACTGGTCAAAATTGTAAAAAATGGCCTGATCATTAAAGGGAACCTGTCACCCAAAATCACCCTTGTTAGCTGTAAATACATGTCCCTGAAGCATAACACCACAGTCCTACACATCCCTTTGTGGTGTTTTAGTTCAATATGAAAGTGCACTTTAGTCGTTTCAAAACTTACAAAATCCGTGGCAGTGGGGCGTTCCAAAGCCTTCTTGTCTATGAGGCGGTTCCCTGTGCCGCTGTATTACGCCCTAATGGGCGTTGTTTCAAACTTTGTAGCGCGGGCACGATTCATAATATCGCGGCCGCGACGTCACGGTCATGTGATGCCGTGACGCGTCATTTCCGGGCGGACGGGGCGCTGTTGTCTGACGCGCACCGGCCGACTTCATAAAGCGATCTGCGCATGCGCTGAAGTTGGCCAGTGCGCGTTCACAGACAGAGGCAGGTGGGCAGGCTACGTTGAATCCCCCTCCCTCCCCTGTGTCATCCTCCTTCCCTGTCTCTCGCTCTCTGTCTGTGACCCCCTCCATAACTGTGCCCCCACTGCTTCACTCCAAGTAATAAAAAAAACAAAAAAAAATGTCAATATACACTAGATATATATAGATGTGGATATAATATATATATATATATATATATATATATATATATATATATAAATATATATACACACATATATATGCATGCACACACATATACTACTGTAATACATATATGTGTGTGTGTGTAAATATGTATTTTTGTTCACACACATATACATTATATATATATAATGTATATGTTTGTGAAAAAAAAAAAAAAATTACACACACACATATATGTGTTACAGTATTAGATGTGTGTGCATGCATATATATGTGTGTATATATATTTATATATATATATATATATATATATATATATATATATATATATATATATATATTATATCCACATCTATATATATCTAGTGTATATTGACATTTTTTTTTTGTTTTTTTTATTACTTGGAGTGAAGCAGTGGGGGCACAGTTATGGAGGGGGTCACAGACAGAGAGCGAGAGACAGGGAAGGAGGATGACACAGGGGAGGGAGGGGGATTCAACGTAGCCTGCCCACCTGCCTCTGTCTGTGAACGCGCACTGGCCAACTTCAGCGCATGCGCAGATCGCTTTATGAAGTCGGCCGGTGCGCGTCAGACAACAGCGCCCCGTCCGCCCGGAAATGACGCGTCACGGCATCACATGACCGTGACGTCGCGGCCGCGATATTATGAATCGTGCCCGCGCTACAAAGTTTGAAACAACGCCCATTAGGGCGTAATACAGCGGCACAGGGGAACCGCCTCATAGACAAGAAGGCTTTGGAACGCCCCACTGCCACGGATTTTGTAAGTTTTGAAACTACTAAAGTGCACTTTCATATTGAACTAAAACACCACAAAGGGATGTGTAGGACTGTGGTGTTATGCTTCAGGGACATGTATTTACAGCTAACAAGGGTGATTTTGGGTGACAGGTTCCCTTTAAGGTGGAAATTGGCTCCGTCATCAAGGGGTAAATCAAATGCAATTTGAACATGCTGTGCTTCTTCCTGTTAAAGCAGTAAAAAAAAAAAGTGAATTATCAACCAAACAACCTGTAACAAACAGGGCATATAATCACAGAATATCCTTTGTTGGTATTTGTTTTTTCTCCTTTATGGTAGCGGTTTTGTGGTATATGCCTGGTTGGTTGAAGGAAAAATTTGCCTCCATATTTCTGCCAGTAATGAAGAAACAAAGTTTTTATTTATCAACTGGTCATATGCTACAGACCTTGTGTTATGGGGTTAGCTTTTTCTCCTCCATCACAGAAATTCTGTGGTATATGTCTAGTGATTTGATGTGAACATTTGTCTATTACTGTAGGACATGACTTTGAATTGAGGAGCACAGATAAAGAAAAAACGTTTGACATATAAATGAAATAGGACCAATCATTGGATTTTTTAAAATTAATTTTCTTATACCAAAATAGAAGTTAGCGTCATTCTGAAATTCTGAGTTATAAGGAGCTGATGTTTGTTCTTTTGATATTCCTAACAGGGTTGTGGAGTCAGAATTGAAGTGGAGTCTGTGTGTGTTTTGGTGGAGTTGGTATAAAATGGACCGACTCCTAAAATATATAATAAATTGGGTACAACAGTTCAATTCCGTATGTGCTGAATATTATTATGAATTATTATGTTCTATCTAAATATCTTTATTGTCGTATGATAATAATGAATAAAATCCTTATGTTCACATTGTACTACAATAAATTTATCACTTAAACATGAGTCATGTATGAGGGAGTCAGAGTCAGGGATTTAAGAAGTTGGAGGTTTGGCTTACCGACTCCACAGCCCTGATTCCTAAGAGTATTTGAAAAAAAAAAGTATAAAAATATCTGCAAAATGTTATTTTATTTATATTTTTCAAGCTTGATTTTCAATTACTAAAATTTAAGGACTTTTCAAAAATGTATACTATGTTCATTCTGCATAGAAATAAAAGCTTTAATATATGACATACATGGTAAACACTTTTGGAAAATAATCATGGTAGATTAGATTAAACACAATAGTAAACCTTCAGGACATCAAGTACTTAGGTTGCTTTAAAGGTTTTTGCTTCTGGGACTGTAATACAAATTCCTCCACACCATTAATTTGTTACATTTGTTACATTTTATCTTCAATTGTGTTTTGAATGGAATGAATGTTAGGGTTTTATCTAACATTTCTCAGCTAATCCTTAGGATGTCTTGAGTCGACATCATTAATGAGATTGATTGTGGTATGAGCTAATGGAGACACCAGGGGAGGTAGAGTTCTATTAAAACAGTACTGACACAAAAGAAAGCCAAGTCTTTTAATAATAAAAAAGCAATATCGTTCCGACTCATTACTAAAGGCGATATTCACAAAATTCCTCCATGCTTATATCTAGCTAGTCCCGGTAAAATACAAATTTGAGCATAATTATGGAAATCAATCAATCTGTTAGAACAGTGGTTCTCAAACTCCAGTCCACGCCACCAACAGGACAAATTTTATGGATCTAAGCATGCCATGATAATGATTCCATTACCTGTTCAATGCTAAGGCTAGGGCCACATTAGCGTTGGGTTTTTGCAGGACATATCCACCATAGACTAGTTTTACTGCAGCCTTAACACAGTGTTAACCCAGTCTAACATTGTGTTAACGCTGCCATTGTATAATATGGGTTACGGACTCCCTAGCACATCGTAACACGGGCACTAAAGTGCCAGAGATTGTAATCTCGCATTATTTTGTAGCAGAGAGGAAAACGCTTCCTGTAACGTTTTTCCGTCCACTACAAAATAACGCGAGATTACAATCTCTGGCACTTTAGTGCCCGTGTTAAGTTGTGCTGGGGAGTCCGTAACCCATATTATACAATGGCAGCGTTAACACAATGTTAGACTGGGTTAACACTGTGTTAAGGCTGCAGTAAAACTAGTCTATGGCGGATATGTCCTGCAAAAACCCAACGCTAAGGAAAACATGACCTGTTGGGGACCATGAGGACAGGAGTTTGGGAACCACTGGGCTAGAATATAATATTTAAATAAATAGCGGTATTAAGGAGAGCTAAGGCACTGGGTATTAAATGTCATACACACCTTTATTATATTCTGCACTCTCCTAATGCAACGCATTTTGATAGACCACATATCTTCCTCAAGCAATGGAGAGTGAATGATTAAAAAACCTTATATAGGACCTTGGTCCAATTACAGCTTGCAAAACATTGTGACATAATCAAACCAAAATGACCTATCCCTCACAGGATTACAATTATGTTAAAAACAGGTAAACTCATTACAACCTTAAAGTACTTTTCTGCGAACAATATTTAAATACATCTCATGTTCACATATATGCTATACCAAAGTTAAAATTAATAAAATTTTGTAAAATTTACCCAAAAAACTCATAATGAAAATTATGAATTCAAAATTATACAATCAAGTAACATGTTCAATTAAATGCATGGCCTAAAAGGGGAATGGCCTTCTCTATGCTTAAATTTAACCCTTTTGGGGATAAAATACCTATCTTATAGATCCAATATGACTCCCGATTAATGAGACGTCCTAAATGGTCCAGGGCTAAACTATCAATTTGTTCTAAGGTCACTAATGTTAAGTCCTTAGGGTCTTTATTATGAACCAATGCAAAGTGTTTAGAGACACTGTGCAGGGGATATCCATTCCGAATGTTAAACCTATGTTTGTTTAATCTATCGTGCATAGCCTGTACAGTTCTGCCCACGTACTGAAGGCTGTACGTACATTCTAATAGATACACCATATATTTAGATAGGCAGTTCAGTGTCTGTCTGAGGGTGAAGGATTCTCCAGTAGTTTTTGAGGAAAATGTTTTAGTACCATTACCAATAGATTTACAACACAAACATTTTGGGGATCTGCAGGCATAGCAACCTTTGTTCTGATTTGTGCCCTCATCCGCTACTAGCCTTTCATGATCCTTTAAGCTGTTACTGGGGGCTATCATGTTACAGAGTGTTTTATTCCTCCTAAATATCACCTTAGGTTTGTCCAGAATGTGCTTACATAGAACTGGATCGTTCTTTAGGATGAACCATAATCCATCCAATAGTTTATTCACATTTTTATGTGACTGATTGAATGTTGTCACAAAACTCCATTTTGTTAGCTCAGTGGTGGTGGGCTTATTTTTTACTTTTGCTATCATCACTCTAGACTATCACTGTACAGGGTTGAACTCTATTAATGCACAATTCCTGAGAAAGTAACTTACTTCTCTGAAAGGCATCTGCCAAAATCTTACTTGGATACCCCTTCTTCCTAAACATTCTTTCAGGATCATGGATTCATTAATGAAATCAATATTATGCGTGCAATTTTTCCTGATCCTGCAGTACTGGCTGTATGGTATGTTCCTGATCCATCTGGGGAGGTGTCCACTATCAAAACCCAGATAACTGTTAACATCCACCTTTTTAAAATGGGTTGATGTGGACAACCTCCCCTCCGGACCAAGTTGCACCCACAGGTCCAAGTACTGGAGGGTCGTCTCAGATATTGTAGCTGTGAATTTTAGACCCCATGGGTTTGTGTTCAGTTCTTTAACAAATCTTATTGCTTCTTCCTCACTCCCATGCCGTAAGTAAAACAAATCATCAATGAACCGTTTGTAGAGGCATATATGCTCTTTAGCAGACAGGGACCGCAGGATGAAGAGGGACTCAAACACCCCTAAAAAGATGTTAGCATGTTAGAACAGGGGTTCTCAAACTCCAGTCCACGCCACCAACAGGTCAAATTTTCTGGATCTAAGCATGCCATGATAATGATTCCATTACCTGTTCAATGCTAACGCTAGGGCCACATTAGCGTAGGGTTTTTGAAGGACATATCCACCATAGACTAGTTTTACCGCAGCCTTAATGCACCTCTATCTTCTCCATCTCGATCTTCTCCTTTCGTTTTCACAAGCCTCAGCGAACGATAGTTATTTGCAAAGACAAATCCAAGTTGTGAATGAAGGTCTCCATGGACAAATCCATTTTGAAGGTTGACTGCAGCAGCGAAACCGAAGAATTTCGTCTGTATGGGTTATATATATATATATATATATATATATATATATATACTCTTCCCAAGAGACACGCCCATTGGGTGTGGCTTATGACGAGTAACTTTCTCCTGGAAACATTGGACGGATTCGCAGAAAAATGCATACGCATTACAAACGCTAGTGTGAAACCACCCTTAGTTGTTGATTCACCTTACCTGTCCAGTCATTTTTTTGTTTATTGTGTTTCTGATAAATCCTTAATTTTTTCCAGCCTGTGGAATTAGAACAGTAACTAAAGATTATGTATGGTATTTTTTAGAGGCTATCTTTGAAGGCTGTTTGTAATTTTTCATTATGGTCCATAGTTAGATTCTAAGTACAATGTAATAATTACTGTATCTATACAAGTATACATTTAAGTGGAATACACTGACAACTTCACACACCTCGCACTGGCAACAAACATGATGAAGGAAGGGGTCTTCTCCTTTCTTGCAACTGCACCTTCAACCCAATTCCGCCTCCTCCCTCCCTTATCCTCTGATCCTTTGAAATGCACTCAGTGTGCATCATATATTGACCACCAGGCTCTACGACTGCGTTCTTTGACCAATTCTCTAACTGGCTTCTTCACTTTCTCTCTGTTGACATTCCCACCACCATGAGTGACTTCAACATTACCACTGATACCAACCAGTCAACAGCATCCAAACTCCTGTCACCTGCTTCATCCTTTGGCCTCTCTCAATGGTCCTCCACAGCCACACACACAGATGGATATACACTAGACCTCATCTTTACCCGCCTCTGGCCCCTGACTAACCCCACAACATCCTCTCTCCTTCTATCTGACCACCATCTACTTACCTTCTCATCGTTGTACTCCTCACCTGCCACACATGTCCACCAACTTGCACACCCTCACAGAAACCTCACACACGTTGACACACACATACTCTCTAACACTCTTCTACCACTAGCCTCCATGTCCTCATTCCATGACACAGATAATTCCACAGCTTTCTACAACTCTACACTCACAGCAGTGAGTTCACAGCAGAACACGACGAATCAACAGACAACCCTGGCACACAGACACCAATAAAAAGCTGCGTCGAGAGTCTAGGGTTTCTGAGCGGCGCTGGAAAAAAGCACATTTGCAAGAAGATTACATAGCATTTAAACAAGCACTTTTCAAATTCAAGCCGGCACTCACCACCACTAAACAGAATTACTTCATTACCCTCATATCTTCTTTATCCCACAACCCAAGGCAGTTATTTCACACATTTAACTCTTTCCTTTATCCCCCACTGCCCCCCCACTTCTCGTATCTCTGCAGAAGACTTCAAATACACTTCACCAACAAGATCGATCAGATCAGACGAGTCTTTGCTACCCAACCATCACAACCCCTATGTATATCAGACCACTCCCCTCCCCATTAACCCTCTTCCCCTCCATCACTGAAGGAGACCTTGCACACCTCCTCTTTAAATTGCACCTCACCACTTGTGCATCGGACCCCATCCCTTCCCACTTCCTGCCCAACCTCACCACCATGCTTATCCCCGGCCCTAACCCACCTCTTCAATCTATCACTAACCTCCGGTACCTTTCCTTCCACTTTCAAACATGCAACAATTACACCTGTCTTAAAGAAGCCATCTCTCGACCTGACCTCCACATTCAGCTACCGCCCCATATAGCTGCTTCCGTTCACCTTCAAACTTCTTGAAAAGGATGTCCACACTGTTCTCTCATCCCACCTCTCATCTAACTCCTTTGACAACCTTCAATCCGGCTTCTGCCCCCATCACTCCACCGAAACCACCTTAACCAAAATTACTAAAGACCTACTTACCACCAGGGCTAACGGACACTTCTCCATCCTCCTCCTTTTTGACTTGTCCTCTGCATTTGACACAGTCGACCACTGCCTCCTATTAAAGATCCTCTCTTCCATTGGTATCACTGACCTTGCCCTCACCTGGATCTCCACCTACCTTTCCAACCGCACATTTAGTGTCTCCTACTCCAACACTACCTCCTCAACCCATCCCCTCTCTGTTGGGGTCCCTCAAGGCTCTGTCCTGGGACTCCTTTTTTCCATCTATACCCTTGGCCTAGGACAACTCAGAAAATCCCATGGATTCCAGTACCACCTGTATACTGATGACACTCAGATCTACCTCTCTGGCACAGACATCACCTCTCTGCTGTCGAGAATCCCAGTGTCTATCAGCCATATCTTCCTTCTTCTCATCTCGCTTCCTTAAACTAAATGTAGACAAAACTGAACTCATCATCTTTCACCTATCTTGCACACCTCCCTTACCTGATCTATCTATCATAATAAATTATATCACACTTTGCCCTGTACCTTAAAGGGAACCAACCACCCCAAATGACCCCCCCGGACTGTTAATATGTGTCCCTACACCCAGCACACACATTTGGGGCAATCGTTTTTGCTAAAAATACTGTTTAGTAGAAGCTAAGATATAGCTTTATAAAGTTTAAAAAATGTTGCCGACTGGGTGTTACCTAGCTTGTCCTCCTGCAGTGTTCATGTGCCTGTCAGCCTCCTCTCCCCCCCTCCCTTCAGTAAAGCCCTGCCCTTTCAGCCTCTCAGGTTTCAGCCTTTCAGGGTTGCCTTCTGTTATCATAAACAATGAGACTCCGTGCAGCAGCCTGTGACGAGGCTGAAAGGGCAGGGCTTTACTGAAGGGAGGGGGGGAGAGGAGGCTGACAGGCACATGAACACTGCAGGAGGACAAGCTAGGTAACACCCAGTCGGCAACATTTTTTAAACTTTATAAAGCTATATCTTAGCTTCTACTAAACAGTTTTTTTTAACAAAAACGATTGCCCCAAATGTGTGTGCTGGGTGTAGGAACACATATTAACAGTCCGGGGGGGTCATTTGGGGTGGTTGGTTCCCTTTAAGTCCGCTGCCTTGGAGTGATCCTTGACTCTGCCTTATCCTTCACACCACACATTGAAACTCTTGCCACATCCTGCCACCTCCAACTCAAAAATATTTCCAGAATCCGTTCCTTACTCAACCCTCAATCTACTAAACTACTAGTGCATGCCCTTATCATCTCCCGTCTTGACAACCTCCTCCTCTGTGGCCTCCCTGCTAACACTCTTGCACCTCTCCAATCTGTTCTTAACTCTGCTGCCCGACTAATCCACCTCTTTCCTTGCTGCTCCTTCACTTCTACCATCTGCAAATCCCTCCACTGGCTCCCAATTCCCCAGCATATCCAATTCAAACTACTAACATTGACTTACAAAGCCGTCCACAATCTGTCCCCTCCCAAATATCTCTGAACTAATCTCCAAATATCATCCAACTCATAATCTTCGATCCTCCCAAGACCTCCTCCTTTCCTCCACACTTGTACATTCATCATCTAACAGCCAGCAAGACTTCACCCGAGCATACCCCATCCTCTGGAATTCTGCACCTCAAAATGTCCAACTGTCCCCTACAATCGGAATCTTCAAGTGGAACCTGAAAACACATCTCTTCAGAATAGCCTACAGCCTACAATGACCATGATGCCACCTCACCACCACTGGACCTGGCCTGCCACCACTACTGGACCTGGTGCTCCACCAGCTTTAGACCCAGCACTCCACCACTACCCAAGCAGACCCAACCTACTGTTTCTCTTCCCATTGCCCTGTAGAATGTAAGCCCGCAAGGGCAGGGTCCTCTCTCTGTACCAGTCTGTCACTGTTAGTTTGTTCATTGTATTTTTAACTTGTTTCATGTTTCATGGATTCAATGGTGCTCTATAAATAAATAAATAATAATAATAATAATTTGTACTAGTGCAGAAGAGGGTTTTTTTTTTTTTGCTCTACCTGGTTGTATGTTATGTAATACTATCTAAATTCTGCTAACCCTCTCTGTGCAATGCATTTTGTCATCTGTATGCTAGACGGATTCAATAGATGTATCAAAAAAATAAAAGTATTACTTAGGTTACAGTAACCCACTACTGTCAAATCCTTAACACATAATTATGTGATGAAAAGATTTTAGGATGTAGTCTGAAGGAATTGTTCGATACACACAAGTCTTGTTTTAGTCCTCTCTTTATGAGATTGTATATTATAAGATAACTTTGGGTAAAATGTACCCAAATAGGTAGAAAAGGAAATGGGTAAAAATGGTGGTTAATGGAAGTTTTGTAAGCTTTGAGTTTTGTAGGTCTTTGATGACTTCTATAATTCAAACAACATTGTTACTACTTCGTAGTGTGTGACTGCAAGATATGATTACGATAAATCGTTGGATCGCTGAATTCAGATTTGAGAACATGTTCTCAAATCAGATGATCTTCGATAAGCCAACCTGCTGTATCGCTGCGTGTGACACCATGATAACGATGTCGTTCACGATTTTGCCTATTGACAACAGTGAAAAAGGATCATTCGCTTGGTTGTGCAAACGATAGCTGCTCGTTACATCGTTGGTGCGTCGTCCACGATATCTAGACGTCTGACATCTCACCAATGATCTCTAAATGATGTCCTAATGACCCAACGCCCATGAGATCGTTGCTGATATCCTTACAACATTGAAGTGTGTAACGGTACCTTTATTCTTTTTGCTAATGCTAGGAAGATTAAATCATTTAATCATTTTTAATGTGTTATTACTGAAAATGAAAATTGTAATTGAAAGAGGATATTTTACTTAGTTTTAGAATAAGGCCCCTCCTTAATTTTAAGTTTTCTGCGGTATATATTTTAAATCTTGCATGTTAAATTAGAGGGGTGGAAAACCTCCAGCCAGCGATGTCCTTTTCTCTTCCCCCCCAGGCAAATTCCTGGCGAATTGGACCAGAGGCACCATACAAAAACAGCTTTTTATGAGCACAAAGGTATAATATTTCCTTAGCAGAAAAATAAGTCAGTGCAGGTTCCCCTGGAAAGTTTATGGACCGTTTTCGGAAGCAAACTTCCCATAAACAAGGTTACTGTCTACCAGCCTCATTTTCCTTTAGCCTGAGCTCCAGTAGCTTCAGCACTAAACAAGTATTCAACTCTTTGCCTGACTCCCAGTGAATCAACTGATCCTCACAGTTTCCACACACTGCTTCTGCTCATCTGTCTGAAACGCACACGTCCGTGGCCTCGCGCAAGTGTAATGCAAGGAGACTGGCATTGCACTCGGACAGTATCATTAAATCATACTGGTACCATTAGTGTGAGTTCCTCGCATTACACTGAAATTGCGAGGAAATGCGTGTTCAATCGCAGCTGCTGCGATTACACAATATATCCCCGCGCGAGGGGACAATGAAAGTCTATGGTGCGAGAAAATCTCGCACCATACGCACACGGTGCGATAGTTGCACGCGTGTGCATTAAGAATCGCTTCTAACTCTGTGGATGTCAAAGCCGCGGGGTTTGAATTTACACGGATTTCCTGTACAGTAACCAATCATCTGTGACAGCAGCGGTGCAAAGATGATTAATAAAAACACAGCTTCTGTACAAAGTTTAAAAAATCCCGTGGTTTAGCAGCATATTAACCCATCTGCAGCCTCTGTGAGTAATGTCAGCACAGAGGCTGCAGATGTGGCTAATAAGCCAATGTCTGCAGAGTTAACCCGCTGTTTGTGTGGTGTCAGCAAGTGTCCAGGGATGTGTCCACACTTCCTTGGACACGTGCTGACAGCACACAACTGGTCAGCATGGTTTATAGTAGCTGTAAGTAAAAGCCTCAAATTATCGGTAATTTGTAATTTAATGTAATTGCGGCCGTTAGGAGCTGTCCTTGGTACTGTATGCAAATTGCTGCTGATGTTAAGACTTCATCATAAGGACAGCGCTGGTACTATACTATTTGCATACAGTAGCAGGACAGCCCTGAAGCGGCGGGCAGTTACATTAAATTACCGATAATTTGCAGCTTTTACTTGCAGCTACTATTAACCTATGCTGACCCAGTGTGTGATGTCAGCATGTGTCTAGGGAGTGTGGAAACTCCCTGGACACATGCTGATATCACACCCTGGCTGTGCAGGGGTTAATACATTGTTTAATTCAAATCTGGCAATTGTCGGGTTTTATAAATTCACTTCAAATGCCGGCGGCAGTACTGTATGCAATTTGCGTACAGTACATTGGTGCAGGTGCATATAATCAAGCAGTACCTGCAGTACTAGGATTTAACAAAGTCCTACTTCGCTTTGTAACACTGGGTATAAGTTAAATCTTCACTGCTATTATTGTATCGTTACCTGTAGCATATCTTCTAGCTTTATCTCAGTTGTGGCCAAAAGTATTGACACCCCTGCAATTCTGTCAGATAATACTCAGTATCTTTCTGAAAATGATTGCAATCACAAATTCTTTGGTTTTATTATCTTCATTTCATTTGTCTTGAATGAAAAGACACAAAAAGAATTGTCCTAAAGCCAAATTGGATCTAATTCCACACCAAACATAAAAGAGAGGGTGGACAAAAGTATTGGCACTGTTAGAAAAATCATGTGATGCTTCTCTAATTTCTGTAATTAACAGCACCTGTAACTTACCTGTGGCACCTAACAGGTGTTGGCAATAACTAAATCACACTTGCAGCCAGTTGACATGGATTAAAGTTGACTCAACCTCTGTCCTGTGTCCTTGTGTGTACCACATTGAGCATGGACAAAAGAAAGAAGACCAAAGAACTGTTTGAGGACTTGAGAAACCAAATTGTGAGGAAGCATGAGCAATCTCAAGGCCACAAGTCCATCTCCAAAGACCCAATGTTCCTGTGTCTACTGTGCGCAGTGTCATCAAGAAGTTTAAAGCCCATGGCACTGTGGCTAACCTCCCTAGATGTGGAAAAGAAAAATTGACGAGAGATTTCAACGCAAGATTGTGCGGATGGTGGATAAAGAACCTCGACTAACATCCAAACAAGTTCAAGCTGCCCTGCTGTACGAGGGTACAACAGTGTCAACCCGTACTATCAGTCGGCGTCTGAATGAAAAGGCACTGTATGGTAGGATACCCAGGAAGACCCTACTTCTTACCCCGAGACATAAAAAAGCCAGGCTGGAGTTTGTCAAAACTTACCTGAGAAAGCCTAAAATGTTTTGGAAGAATGTTCTCTGGTCAGATGAGACAAAAGTAGAGCTTTTTGGGCAAAAGCATAAACATAGAGTTTACAGGAGAAAAAAGAGGCATTCAAAGAAAAGAACACGGACCCTACAGTCAAACATGGCGGAGGTTCCCTGATGTTTTGGGGTTGCTTTGCTGCCTCTGGCACTGGATTGCTTGACCGTGTGCACGGCATTATGAAGTCTGAAGACAACCAACAAATTCTGCAGCATAATATAGGGCCCAGTGTGAGAAAGCTGGGTCTCCCTCAGAGGTCATGGGTCTTCCAGCAGGAAAATGACCCAAAACACACTTCAAAAAGCACTAGAAAATGGTTTGAGAGAAAGCACTGGAGACTTCTAAGGTGGCCAGCAATGAGTCCAGACCTGAATCCCATAGAACACCTGTGGAGAGATCTAAAAATGGCAGTTTGGAGAAGGCACCTTTCAAATATCAGGGACCTGGAGCAGTTTGCCAAAGAAGAATGGTCTAAAATTCCAGCAGAGCATTGTAAGAAACTCATTGATGGTTTCCGGAGGCGGTTGATCGCAGTTATTTTGGCTAAAGGTTGTGCAACCAAGTATTAGGCTGAGGGTGCCAATACTTTTGTCTGGCCCATTTTTGGAGTTTTGTGTGGAATGATCAATGTTTTGCTTTTTGCTTCATTCTCTTTTGTGTTTTTTTCATTTAAGACAAATTAAATGAAGATAATAATACCAAAGAGTTTGTGATTGCAATCATTTTCAGGAAGAAACTGAGTATTATCTGACAGAATTGCAGGGGTGTCAATACTTTTGGCCACAACTGTATATATATATATATATATATATATATACATATATATATAAGTCGCATTATTAATAAATAGTATTTTAGTTATTAACTATAGCAACTAACACATATACATTATTCCTGCTCTTTAACATGTATTACCGTATATACTCGTGTATAAGCCGAGTTTTTCAGCCCAAAAATTGGGCTGAAAAGTCCCCCCCTCGGCTTATACACGGGTCATACGGTATGCTGTGGGGGGGGAGCTGTGACCGGGGGCTGGAGGAGGCAGGAGGGGGCCGCGGTGACCGCAGGCGGTCACGTGGGGCCGCCTCATTAGTGCAATGAATATGCACGGCATCCCCCTGTCCATCAGCGGCGGGGGGATGCCGTGCATATTGCACTACACAGCCCCCCCTGATTAATATGCGTCCCCAGTATTAATAAACAGCCCCCCCCTCCTTATCATGTCCCCCCCCCGGCTGCGGCAGCTGTTAAAATAACAAACACTGTATACATCATCTTCCGACGCAGCTCTCCGCTCCTCCGGTCCTCAGCGTCTCCGCTCGCGGCTTCTTCTTCCTTGTTGTGCCGGTGTCATGTGACCGGGCGCAGGAGATGACGTCATTTCCTGCGCGCGGTCACAAGCCGGCACATCAAGGAAGAAGAAGCCGCGAGCGGAGACGCTGAGGACCGGAGGAGCGGAGAGCTGCGTCGGAAGGTGATGTATACAGTGTTTGTTATTTTAACAGCTGCCGCAGCCGGGGGGGGGACATGATAAGGAGGGGGGGGCTGTTTATTAATACTGGGGGACGCATATTAAGGAGGGGGGGCTGCATACTACCACTGGGCCTGCTGGATACTACACTGGGGCTGTATATACCTCTGGGGCTGCTGTATACTACCACTGGGGCTGTATATACCACTGGGGCTGCTATATACTACCACTGGGGCTGTATATACCTGTGGGGCTGCTGTATACTACACTGGGGCTGTATATACCTCTGGGGCTGCTGTATACTACCACTGGGGCTGTATATACCTGTGGGGCTGCTGTATACTAACTACTGGGCCTGTATATACCTGTGGGGCTGCTGTATACTACCACTGGGGCTGTATATACCTCTGGGGCTGCTGTATACTACCACTGGGGCTGTATATACCTGTGGGGCTGCTGTATACTAACTACTGGGGCTGTATATACCTGTGGGGCTGCTGTATACTACCACTGGGGCTGTATATACCTCTGGGGCTGTATACTACCACTGGGGCTGTATATACCTCTGGGGCTGCTGTATACTACCACTGGGGCTGTATATACCTCTGGGGCTGCTGTATACTACCACTGGGGCTGTATATTCCTCTGGGGCTGCTGTATACTACCACGGGGGCTGTATATACCTGTGGGGCTGCTGTATACTACCACTGGGGCTGTATATACCTGTGGGGCTGCTGTATACTACCACTGGGGCTGTATATACCAGTGGGGCTGCTGTATACTACCACTGGGGCTGTATATACCTGTGGGGCTGCTGTATACTACCACTGGGGCTGCTGTATATACCTTTGGGGCTGCTGTATACTACCTCTGGGGCTGCTGTATACTACCTCTGGGGCTGCTGTATACTACCTCTGGGGCTGCTGTATACTACCTGTGGGGATGCTGTATACTACCACTGGGGCTGTATATACCTCTGGGGATGCTGTATACTACCACTGGGGCTGTATATACCTCTGGGGCTGCTGTATACTAACTACTGGAGCTGCTGCTGTATATACCACTGGGGCTGCTGCTGCATACTACCACTGGGGAGGCTGCTGTATACTACCATTGGGGGGCCTGTATACCACACTGCTGGGGGCTGTATACCTGTGCTGGAGTCCACCCTCGGCTTATACACGAGTCAATAGGTTTTCCCAGGTTTTGGGGGCAAAAGTAGGGGGGTCGGCTTATACACGGGTCGGCTTATACACGAGTATATACGGTATATGCTTTTCATGGGGCTATCAATGTGTAGACACCCTTAGGAATGTAAAACTATTTTCTGCTGAGAATCTCTGCATATCACAGTGAAGTAAAGACTAACTTTATATGTTGACTCCACGAGTTGCTAACAAACTAAAGATCTTGTGGTCCTGATCTGTACAAGTAATACATGACAGTCATCCTTCACAGTTGGTGAATTTTGGGCAAATGAACAACCAACTGACACGTTCCAGCCAAAAAGTGATATAATGTACAAGGCTGTTCACTTAAGGATGGGGTACTTTCTTGAATAAAGATAAATACCTGCATAAATGAATTAAAATATTTCACTAAAACTGGAAATTCTCCTTTAGTTTTAGTCTTTATGCGTTGGGTGGACTGTTTATCTAACCTTTCAACGGCATAGATGATTATAGCTGCTCTTTTTCTATAAGATGCATGGATAGGTAATCAGAACTAAAATGTACTACTAGGCTACTGTCATGCTTGCGTATTTTGGACAATATTTTTATATCAATATTAGTAAGTCAAAACCAGGAGTAAAAGCAGCATACAGAAAAAGTACAGTATAATGAAAAGATTTGAACATCTCCTATTTTATGGGCCATTTCCTAATTTTGACTTACAAATAGTGAGGCAAAATACTGAACAAAATGCTGGTATGCTCTATGTAGCCATAGAGGGGCAGAATATATCTGTAGTAAGATACTGGATAATATAGCTCCAAAGTAATCACAGTAACTCTAGTGTAATAAAACATGTCAAGCTATCATGTAGTATCACTTGTGAAAGAGAAAAAAACACTTATGGGAGGATGGTAAAGCAACTGGTAAAAAAGTTTATATCAAGGCAAAACATAAATTATAGGTAAACGAAGGCTGCCACGGCTGATCTCTCCTCTCTTAACCCAGATGGTACAATTTGGCAGAGTATCAGGAAAGACATGAGTTTCTTTAGATCACCATTCCAAAAGGTTCTTAAAATGGGGGGAGTCAGCAGGTTTTTAGACCCCAAACTAACGTCACCTATGTAAAATCACTATAATGTTCATTATGTCCATACATCTATGTTTCTGTTTTATAGAAATTTGCAATTGTTTTTATGCATATGAGCTTTAATTGTAGGGGTCTTGGCCTTGCGCTTACACATCCACAGCGTCTACTTCTTCCCCAGTAGCTGCCAGCCTCCTGTGAGTGACTAACAGGTCACTCTTCTCTGTGACTCGTTCCCCTTCCTGAGATAGCACGCATCATTTCCTTGGGCGGCACATGAAGGTGATGATAACTTTTGAGAGACTGGCTACAGACTTGCGCATGCACGGCCCCCAGAAAGGACATTGCTTGTGCAAGATCTCAGGTGGGGGAGTATGTCAAAGAGAAGAGTAACACTCTTCCCAGTCGTTTCTAAGAGGCTAATGGATAGTAAGAAAAGAAGGCAGGCAGGAGAGTTGTAAGTGCAGGCCATGCCCCCCCCAAGTACAGATAATTTGAATAAGAATTTGCAGATATACTTCCATAAAAGGAGACATGGTCTTGTAAAACAAGGTATGGAAATAATCAACATTGCAGGGAATTTACATATTGATGTTAGTTTGTTGGAAGGTTCTCCTTAAGGAAAGATGTGTAAGAGTAAATACCATTTCTCTATACATTTCAATTAAGGTTATACATTTAATCACAGTTATAAGTGGACCATGTGCTTCATGGAAATATGCAGTGCTGGTAACAAACGTGCAATAGAAAACTTATAAGGTGTTAGCACAAATTAACAATGTGCTTTATCTCACTTTTCAGTTATGCAAGATGCATAGCCAAACTCACCATTTTCATTACTGTTGAACAATGTCTATGTCTATTCAGCAGTTTTTGTTTATTTCTAGTATATACATCATGTGGACAAACACCTACAGAAGCATTTATGACATATCTTTCTAAAGCTATAAGCATTAGTATGTAATTGATCTCCATTATTGTTCATCCTAAAATTATTCAATGTGGTTGAAGTCATGGCTCTGTTCAGCCAAGTTCTTCCACACAAAATTGAACCAAGCATACCTTTATGGACATTTTTAGTGCTGTGGGGTACAGACATTCTGCAAACTTGCTCTATGTATGCAGCAATAAGAGAGATAAAGCAGTGGATTATTCTGATGAAACACAGTAGTTGAGCTATAAAAGCAACTAGGAAAAGAACTTCTCAAACATCTAGGAAAGATAAAAAATTGGTAATTTTCTCAAAATAGAGGACAAATTCAGGGGTGGACCTACCGTGGTGCAGCTGTGCAGCTGCACCAGGGCCCCGACCGGCTAGCGGGCCCCTAAAGCCTGTAGGGGGGCCCCCAGCCGACCCCCGTAACCCGATCCCGGAGGAGAGGAGGGTCAGGCAAGGGAAGCTTCCAACTTCCCATGCCTGATCCCGCCCCTCCTCTGCCTTCCCGTCCCCCCAGGATCCCGGCTCCCAGTAATGCATACGCCCGCTCAGCATCGCAGGCAGGACAGGAGAGCCGACGGCCGCCAGCACCCCCCCCCCCGGTCCTCTCGCCGTCGCTGCCAGCACCCCCCCCACGGCCGCCAGCACAAGCCCTCCCTCCCCGGTCCTCGCCGACGGCCGCCAGCACCCCCTCCGCTTCTCAGTGCGCTGCACGGGCCCTCGGGGCCATAGGTCCGCCACTGGGCCACTGGACAAATTACCATAGCATAGTCATAAAGGAACTGAAAATTTGGTACGAGTCAGAAGTAACCTTAAAGAAAACATTCACTCTACAACCAATGGATGACAAACAAGTTCACAACTTAACAGAGGACGCACTTCAGGACATCCATACAGTTCAGCATAATCTTTTTTTAAATTCTATTTTATTCTTGTTAGAAACTAGAATGTAAACTGTAAAGCAAAGGGTGATATACAGTATAATAAATGAACTGTATTATAAAGGACCCTTCATAATCAGATTCATGATGGCCGACCCACTGAAACAGAGAGACTTACAGTAGCAACTAAGCTTTGCCATGCGGACAGAAGCTAGAGTGGAGTCACTTCACCTTGAGTCGTACACTTTTCTCCTAAACATGGTTTCACAGTATGTAGTGTAATGTTAGAGCGCCTTTCAAAGTTATGGGCAGCATACATCAACTGATAAATTCCCTAAAAAGGAATTTTAACACTTTAAATGGAATCTGTCCATAGGATTTACCTTCTTAAGTCATCTATATGGGTATGTTGGTCATAGATAGCTGATTAAAATGATGATCTGTGATACGATCTTCTATTCTGGGGAAATATGTTAATGAGCTGTTCTAGGTCAGGCTGGCTTCACACCACGGTAAGGTCCGGCCCGTGGCTGTCCGGTGTAAACCAGACAGCCCTGGACCGGTTTTTGGCCCCATAGTAGTCTATGGGCCGGATGGAGCCAGATGGCAGCTCTCTGCCATCCGGTTTCATCTCTGCAGTGGAATCCGGGAGAAATTGGATTTTTCTCACCATACACAAAAACGTTGCTTGCAACACTTTTGTGTCCGGGGAGAAAACTCCCCAAAATGCCATATCCCGGATTTGCCCGGATTGTCCCGGATCCCGGGCAATCCGGTTCTCCCTAACATGGGAGCCTAAGGGACCAGATTGTCCGGGCGAATCCGGGAACCGGATACCGGCGGCTGCACACCGCTGCTGTTTCAGGACCACGGCTAGCTCCATGCTAGCAGCGATCTTGAAAAATCAGCAGCTGGGGCTGCAATTACAGCCATCCGGCTGCACACAGGACTGGAGAGCACATTTGGCCCTCCGATTCTGTGTGCTGATTCGGTCCAGGGCTGTCAGGTTCATGTCTGACAGCCCTGGACCGGACTGTGCCATGGTGTGAAGCCAGCCTTACAGGTTAGACATCAATGAGCGTGAGAATCTCCCTGCAGACTTTGGTTTTAACCCTTCTATAATGAAGCTTGCCTTCACCGTCCTGATCAGGTCAATTTTTTTCAATTCTGACCAGTGTCACTTTATGAATGTAATACCTCTGGAGCACTTCAATAGATCCCAGTGACAGATAAGTTCTTTGTTTTTTTATGTAACATATTGTACTTTATGTTAGTGGTAAATATAGGACGATATTTCAATATTTTTTGTGTTTGTGAAAACATTGGAAATTTTGAGAAAAGTTCGCAATTTTCAAACTTGTGATTTTTGTGCCCTTAAACCAGAGAGTTATGTAACAGAAAATAGTTAGTAAATAACATTTACCACATGTCTACTTTACTAAGGTTAACTAGTGTGATAGTTTACTACACGGGGTTATTCTAAATGCAGTGATACCAAATATATGTACTTTTTTAATTATTTTTAAATAAATATGTATTTATTGGTATAATTTTTTTAATTTTTTAAAATTAATATTGTTATTTTTAAAATATTTTTACTATTTCTTAACTTTTGAAAACATTTTGTTTTCTACTACCGTAGTTCCAGGATTAGACATCAACTTCCTCGTCTGATCGCTAATCTAATGCTCTGCAAGGATTTTACATTAGAGGGCATTAGATCAGTGACTGGCAAACAAGCAGAAGGCATGTCAGGTTTCACTCAAAGTAAAAACTTACAGGTCACCATACCTGAGTGACCCCACGGCCTTTCTTTTTTGCCTGGAGTTACCATAGAGCCCATCAGCGCAACGTAATTGCATTGTGTCAATTGGAGGACAGATGGAGTTCCTTCCCTCTACAAGCAGTTCAATGCCACTGTCACATTAACAGCAGCATCATAACGGTATTAGTGCTATCACCGATCATGGACTTTAGTGCAGGGTGACACCAGCTGATGATTTTGCTGTTAGCCTGCATGATTGTAGCGCCACACACGTACAGCGGTTTGCAGGAACACACTTTCAGCAGTGCCATACATATACAGAGGATGTTGTGAAGGGGTTAGTAAAACTGGGCATAATTAGTGGGAGACATGTAGCTAAAGGTACCATCACACATAACGATATCATTGCCGATATCATTCAAAAGTCAGGTGTTTAGTGACGCTTGAACGATGTCAAAACGACATTGCTGCATGTGACACTACTAACGATCAACGATCGGTCGGCTGATTGTTGATCGTTTGATTTGAGGACAGGACCTCAAATCTATCGTTGGTCGCCTGCTGGACACGCAGCATCACTGCGTGTGACACCAGGAGACAACAATGAACGGACTCCCAGCGCTTCACAGCCTATGCCTGGAGCTTGTATCCATGGTAAACATCAGGTTACTAAGTGCCGCGCATCGCTTAGTAACCCGATGTTTACCATGGTTACCAGTGATCTCGGTGGTCCACATCGCTGGTGAGTCTGCTACAATTCTAGCAATTTGAACTAAGAACTGGGAAAAGTTGGACTCCTGAATGACAATTGTTAAGGGTGATAGAACAAGACTTCTGGCACTCGGAAGCAGTCTTTTACTATAGATGTTGATGCAAATAGTTATGTCCCAAAAAAATGAGAAACATATTCTTGAAGTGATATCTTTATCAGCTAACCAGAGAAAGGATACTTGCAAGGTTTCTGAGCCTAATGGCCCCTTCAACACTATAGATATTGTAATTAGGAAATGAAACGGTCAAAATTGTGAAACTTGGTCGCTGCAATAAATTAGTCCAGAGCTTAGCATGATTTCCCGATTCTCTTATTTATCGTGCAGTCCAGTTATGATTGGGAGTGTAATGTGTTTGCAGGTCGCTTTGCCACCTTCTGTAATTCTCTCCTGTGCACCCGGATGAGGCACAAATAAGGCTCTCACTGAACAACCTGGTGATTACCCCATCAACAAACTTTTACCATTACTAATAGCATACCCTTCATAACTGGACAATCAGGCAAATACCCTACAGTATGTCCATTTAATGCCGCCTATCACAGCTGAAGTAGGGTATTGCAATGACTTTCTGACTACCATTATTAATATTATACTTAATCGATAGCATGCATTGCATTATGAATTGAAGTACATGTAATTACAAAACCAATGTCTGGAAAAGCTAATGATTATATCCGTACTGGGAACATAATTCATGCAATTGTGAATGTGAATTAATTAAAAAAAAAGGAAGCAATAACTGAAGTCTACCCCATGTATGCTACAAATACATTACTGCCAGTCTTCCTCTCCTCCAGGGTCGCCAATAAGATGTTACAACAAGCCACAGTGAACTATAACTTTTTATTAAAAACTTAATAGCTGCGGCCTCGTATAATCCAAGTATGTTAGTGATAAACCTCATGTATGATTATAATTATCCGGATGCTCCAGCAATCATGGACCCTTAGAAACTGCACATTAGTCAGAGATCATCTCCTGGAAACATGGCAGCTGGATGCCAGGGTGGCAGAGGCTGAAATCAATCCATGCAGAATGATCACCTTACTTGATAATCCCAGGCCACTGTATAATAATTAGTAGTAGATGACTACTAGCCTGGCAGCCTGCTAAGTAGCCAATCTGACGGTCTGTGTTGATGAAACAGAGCTGAATGTGTAATTGTATTCTCTGGGGCTTGTTCCCAGTGGATGCATAACTAGAGGAGATTATAAAGTTGTGCTTGTTGTGACCAGGTGAGCCCCGCTACAACTGTCCGTTAGATTTTATCCTGTTCCAGCCCCGCACTATACGTCCCAATCTAGACGGGTCAGCACTTTCAGAAAATTCATGTTCAGAGTCCCAGTGATTGTGAGTACATATATTGTACATAGATATACAGTATATATATAATGCACACGTCCTACACAGAAATTGGTGCAAGCCCATTAGTTATAGCCCAACTACTTATGAGTCAAGCAAAAAATAAATGCAGGCAGTGTTTTTAATTATATACACACATATATATACACACATATGTTACTGCTATAAATATGTGTATATATATATATATATATATATATATATATATATATATATATATATATATGTATATATGTACAGTATTACTGTATATACATATGTATTGCAGGTATATGTGTGTACCAGTACATGTGTGTATTTATTATATATATAGTATATGTGCTGCCTTCTATACACACATGTATAGAAGGTATAAGTGTTTACCTATACATGTGTGTGTACGATACATCTATGTATATGTGTACCTATACATATGTCTGGTTGTATATCTATACACATACACAGGTACTGCAGGTATATGTGTACATTATATATACAGTATATGGAGAAGCCTTGTACGCACACAGGTATAAGTATATGTGTACACCATATATACACTATATGGAGATGCCTTGTACACACACAGATATATGTGTACATCATATATCCAGTATATGGAGCTGCCTTGTACACACACAGGTTTATGTGTATATTCTATATATCCAGTCTATGCAGCTGCCTTGTACACACAGGTATATGTGTATATTCTAAATATCCAGTATATGGAGCTGACTTGGACACACATAGGTATTGCAGGTAGATGTGTATATTCTATATATCCAGTATATGGAGCTGCCTTGTACACATACAGGTATATGTGTATATTCTATTTATCCAGTATATGGAGCTGCCGTGTACACACACAGGTATTGCAGGTATATTTGTATATTCTATATCCACTATATGGAGCTGCCTTGTACACACACAGGTATATGTGTATATTATATATATCCAGTATATGGAGCTGCCTTGTACACACACAGGTATTGCAGGTATATGTGTATATTCTATATAGCCAGTATATGGAGCTGCCTTGTACACACACAGGTATTGCAGATATAAGTATATGTGTACATTATCCCCAGTATATGGAGCTGCCTTGTAGATACACAGGTATTGCAGGTATATGTGTATATTCTATATCCAGTACATGGAGCTGCCTTGTACACACACAGGTATATGTGTATATTCTATATCCAGTATATGGAGCTGCCTTGTAGATACACAGGTATTGCAGATATAAGTACATGTGTACATTATCCCCAGTATATGGAGCTGCCTTGTACACACACAAGTATTGCAGGTATATGTGTATATTCTATATATCCAGTATATGGAGCTGCCTTGTACACACACAGGTATTGCAGATATAAGTACATGTGTACATTATCCCCAGTATATGGAGCTGCCTTGTACACACACAGGTATTGCAGATATAAGTACATATGTACATTATCCCCAGTATATGGAGCTGCCTTGTAGATACACAGGTATTGCAGGTATATGTGTATATTCTATATCCAGTATATGGAGCTGCCTTGTACACACACAGGTATATGTGTATATTCTATATCCAGTATATGGAGCTGCCTTGTACACACACAGGTATTGCAGGTATATGTGTATATTCTATATAGCCAGTATATGGAGCTGCCTTGTACACACACAGGTATTGCAGATATAAGTATATGTGTACATTATCCCAGTATATGGAGCTGCCTTGTAGATACACAGGTATTGCAGGTATATGTGTATATTCTATATCCAGTACATGGAGCTGCCTTGTACACACACAGGTATATGTGTATATTCTATATCCAGTATATGGAGCTGCCTTGTAGATACACAGGTATTGCAGATATAAGTACATGTGTACATTATCCCCAGTATATGGAGCTGCCTTGTACACACACAAGTATTGCAGGTATATGTGTATATTCTATATATCCAGTATATGGAGCTGCCTTGTACACACACAGGTATTGCAGATATAAGTACATGTGTACATTATCCCCAGTATATGGAGCTGCCTTGTACACACACAGGTATTGCAGATATAAGTACATATGTACATTATCCCCAGTATATGGAGCTGCCTTGTAGATACACAGGTATTGCAGGTATATGTGTATATTCTATATCCAGTATATGGAGCTGCCTTGTACACACACAGGTATATGTGTATATTCTATATCCAGTATATGGAGCTGCCTTGTAGATACACAGGTATTGCAGCTATAAGTATATGTGTACATTCTCCCCAGTATATGGAGCTGTCACTCACCCGGTGGCCGCTGAGCCCCGTCCTCCTCCTTACTTGCTCATCGTCCGTCCCGCGCACTGATCCCTCTGCAGCACTGAGCCAAGTGCCGAGCTCCATCCACACCCTCCACCCCGCACATGTCCTCGGTGTGGGGAGGTTTCCCGCCCATAGCACCGCCCTTGTGAGGGACGCCTGGGGCTGAAGCCATGTAGCTGCCCTGTACCGAGGAGCCGTACACTGCACAGCTGCGCTGACAGAACACTGTTCCTATGATCAGGGAGGATGTGTCAGAGACAATGTGCGCTCCATGGTGTGGTGGTCAGAAGAAAGTACTCTCCCTCCTCAGTGGGGTTACTGCCTCTCACCGTGTACATTATGGGGCATTATTGGGGCACATGAGAGCTGTCTAGTGCAGTTGTAGCCTCTAAATTGTGGTTCTCTCTAGAAAAGGCAAAATATAAGAATCCTGTAATTGCTCTCCTCCTCTGATATAATAGGGGTTCTGGAAAATAAGGCAGAGCACCTCAGAACAATACCAAGCTAGAGTACCGGAGGACGGGCTGGGACAACTAAGGGTCTGGGCTGCCAGCCGTCCAGATATTCCTGGACAATCTGTTAAAACAGAGCACTTTTCTGCCCTGTCCATCAGAAAATTATGATGTCCATGATTTTTTTTTCATTTTGGTGACTGAAGCTGATGTCTCATATCAAATTAGGAGCTGTACACTTGGATCAATTAGGCTGGTTTTATACTAGTGTTTTTTGCAATCCATGTGGATCTGTCTCGCCCACCAGGGCCGTGGTGTACTCAGAACCAGGCACTCTCGACGTCTAGGGCCGCGGGGTGTCACAGTGATGCACCCCGGCCCCGTGGCCCCAGGTGAGGCAATAAGAAGTGTGGGGGAGAATGATTTGATGAACGGGGGAGTAAAGGTTTTAGTAAATGGTCATGACACCACCCGTGGTTTTCGGCCAGCTGTTGCCGCCGCTGCAGTTTGGTCCTCTGGGGATGGTGGGAGTTGCAGCCAGGATGATGCGCCCTCCACGGGTAGGGTTGGTCCCCAGGGCTTCCGTGTAGATAGTGCAGTTGGGAATAAAGGAAAGTTATCAATATTCTTGAGCAGCCCCCTGCTGCTTGCTCAGCGTAGCAATCAGCCCCTTCCCGGGCACGCAATTAAGAGTCACGCAGTTCTGAGCTTTCACCGGGTTTTATTTTCTGCTCCGCAGTTCTTACAGTACACAGTTCACTAGCGTCTCCGATACTCAGATTAGCAGCTGGGATGGCTCATCAGCAACACCCCTGATCATGTACCTTTCGGCCTTTGTTCTTTGTCCCGCGCACTAAATACAGTCCAGCTGTCACAGGCTTTTCGTGGGCACCCTTCTGGGCCTCCAAGCCGTAGTTCGATGGCCTTCCTTTTGTTGTGTCAGGGGTTTGGTCCGGAACATTAAGACCCCACACTCCAGCGGATTTCGTGGTTGGCGCATGCAGCTTCCTGGCCACTTCAAGAGAGTTGGCACTCTTGTTCCGGCCCGGTCCCTCGGTGTCCCTGCTGACTCGGACACACCTTGGACCCCTTCTTGCTTCCCTCGGTATGCAGTCAGGGACCCGGGCTAGCCATACGTTGGCACAGGACGCCGGGTCCAGGCTCTTCCTGTTTGGTGTCTGAGTTGTCTAGACTTTCGGGTGTCTCTGTCATCCACTCCACTAAACTCCTTCCCCTGGACTAGTGTGTCCCATTTTCTGTACTCTTGTACCCACCCCTTACCGGATGCCTTCCTAACTCTCAACCCTCCACCTAGTTCCTCCCACTATCCCGTGCCAGACATGAAGAAACTTGGACTTGGGATCGGGGGAATATGTTGGGTGTTTGTGCGGGGTGACCGACTTACCAGTCCCAGCTGCTATGCTACTTAATGGCGACCGGTCCGCAAGGGCACCACACTACCCCTGAGCAAAGATTAGCAGGGCCTCGTGCTAGGACCTGGTACGGGTGTCAAACAAGCTCACATTTTCTTTATGCATCTAAACAACAACCTTACAACAGGGTACAAGTTTTCTTTTCTTCCCGTAACGGGAGGCGCATGACTTTAACGATACTTTAAAGGGAACCTGTCAGCTGATTCTAAGTCCCTACACTATCACTAGCTGTCCCTACACCTTCCTAGCTGCTCCCTATCTATCCCTTTCTCATCTAAAGTGTCCCTATGAAGCATCTCAAAAATTAGTTTAAACTTACTGCAGTCCTCGAGTTTGGGGACTGGGAAGGCATGGCCACGGTCCATTCACCACTCCTCTGTGGTGTAGTGCACGCCCTGCTAGGCGGCATTATTCTGTGTCCTCTCTGCCCCCAGTTTTTAGAATCTCCCGCCCTCTGTCATTCTATACACCGGCCGGACGTCACATCCGATGCGGTGCATTATTGTGCCGGTTATATGATCGGCCATAGTGCATTATGGGGCCGATCACGTGATCAGCCCCAGTGCATTATCCCATCCCTGGTTGCACCTCATCCCTGGCTGTATCGCTTTCCTGGCTACATCTCATCTCTATCTTCTGTGCATTTGGTCCGGTCCTGGTGCGACATCACCAATACTACTCACCTTTCCCTGCATCTGATCCCTGGCTTCAACCGACCCCTGGCTGCATCTGTCCCGCCGGTGTGCCTCATCTCTAAGTATTGCATCCATAGCTACTGCTTACAATGTTTCCTCTTCTTTTCACCTTCACTTCCATACTACTTCACTTCCTACTAACCCCACTAATTCCTTCACCCAGCAATGAAGTAGTGCTCTCTCCTTCTATCCTACCCATTCATCTCACCTCCTCCTCTGAACTCTTTCTTCACACGCAATCCTTTGTCTCCAGACATGCATTCCCACCAGGTACTCTCCTGTCCCCACCTTCTAACCATCTCCCTACTTCTCCTACTGCTGGCGACATATCCCTGAATCCTGATCCCCCTATCACATCCCCACAGTCACCTCTAGCCCTTACTTATTCCCCAACACAAACTTTCGCAACCTTCATAACCTTATATCTATGTATCCAGCCCCTGCTCCCCCAGTCCTTCTACCTGGGGAACGCTCGCTCGGTATGCAAAAAACTCTCATTCATCCACAACCTCTTCACCACTAACAAACTTTCATCCCTTGGCATCACCGAAACCTGGTTCACCCCCTCTGAAACAGCCTCCCCCACTGCACTCTCCTACGGTGGGCTCATTCTTTCCCACACCCCCCGGCCTAGCAGCAAGCACAATAGAGGAGTTGGCTTGCTCCAGTCCGACAGCTGCTCCTTTAGCTTAATTACACTGCAACCCTCTGCCACCCTTCCCTCTTTCAAGGTGTACTCCGTCCACCTCTTCTCCCCCTGCAACCTTCAACTGGCTGTCATCTACCGCCCCCCAAGATCTACCACCACTTTTCTTGACCAGTTCACTACCTGGCTCCTCCACTTCCTTTCTTCCATCATCCCCCTATCATCATGGGCAATTTTAACATCCCATTGACACCGCCCACCCTGCTGACTCTAGACTTCTATCACTGACCACCTCCTTTGGCCTTTCTCAATGGTCCTCCTCTGCCACTCATAACGATGGCCACACTCAACTTTATATACACCCGAATATTTTCCCTCACTGACCTCTTAAACTCACCCCTCCCAATATCCAACAATAACCTGCTGACCTCTTCCCTTGCCCCTCCCACTACGCTTCCCCCACTCCGGAAACTCACTCACCCTCCACAAATCTCAAACTTTTTCACTCATTCTCTGATTCCTTTCTCCCTCTTGCAGACAGACATAGGTTCTTCACATGACGCTGCTGCCACTCTACAACAACCACAATAACCACAGCCCTTGATCTGACTGCTCCTTCGCATGCAACAAAACCCATACACACAGGTAACCCTGGATCACCGGCCTCACCAAAGAACTGTGACGGATGTCTAGAGCTGCCGAGCGAAGATGGAAGAAATCCCACTCCGCAGTGTGTGTCGCCCTGCTCCCACAGGTAACCACACGCTTCCCTAGTGCACGGCTTGATTTCCACAGGGGTACCACCTACAAACAACACCTTCCACCCCAACACAGTAGGGAGAGCTCCAGTTGCTGACTTTAGGCAAGATCCCCTATAAATACTGGTGCTGGGGGAGGAATTAACAGAGCGTGCAGACGTTAGGAGAGCTGCGAAGACGTCCTGGTGTGCGGTGCTGTGCTAGGCCCGAACTAGTGACCCGGAGTAGCCCTTCTGCCGTTCAGCCAGGCCCAGGAGTGGGACCGAAAGGTGATGAGAACAGTTTGTCCAATTAAGTACCGGAATTCGGGGGTCCGCACCTGCAGCAGTGCTTCAAGCCAGCAGAAAACCCCGACACACCGTGGAAACTTCAGTCACCCGGTCCCCTTGTGTACTCAACATAAAGGGAGCCAGACACCGTAGTGAGGAGAGGGCAACGGTGATCAACAGGGTAACCTGCAGACCGCGCAGGAGGAGAGAGAGAAGTGAGGAGGCCAGCCAGGTTATACACGGGCAGGGCTTCAACAAACGGGAGAGAGAACTTAAAAGAGGCTTTATACCCACTCCCTGTGGAAGTTCAACTGTGCATCTGGTCACCCAACAGTGCTCTGGACGTATTACCTGCAGTTCCACCAGTAAAAGGTAAAGAGACACTCAGCGGTGTGTATGTGCATTATTCCTCCCTGTTCCCGTGCTCCGTAGAGACGGTTTTACTATCCATTACCTTGGCCCAAGCCCCTACTCCGAACTGCCCATTCATTGCTGCCCCTGAGTCCCAGATTCACCTGTAGGAAGCTTTACCAACATTGCCGCAATACCAACGCCCTCTGGAGGACTGTGGCGGCACTGGTGATCCCTCACCAGGTACTACAGGTGGTGTCATGAACCATTCTCACAAAAACTGTATTTAAGAAGTCACCGACCCCCCAGAGCCACGGACTCGGGTGCAGCCACCAGTGATAGCATTTCCCCTGACACTGTGCTCGAGCTCTGAGTACCCCGGCCTGGGCGGGTCATACGGCTTTTTTCTGGCGCACACGAACGGGATCCTGTGCCCGGTACAACCGGGTACTGTGTGCCGTGATTTGAACTGTGTTGCGTGACTATTGAACTTAGCCGCCATTACCATGCTACAGAGCATGAAGAAAGAGGGCGTGACGGCCTGTAGAGCGCAAAACCAAAACCCGCCCCTCACTCTGCCGATTTAATCCGAAGCGCCACAGCCTAGTCCAGAAACTCCCCATTGATTAGCTGTTTAACAACTGGCTGTAATTCACTAGGGGGGCTCCGAAAATGTCCGCCTCGTCCAGCGACGATGATAGTACTTTCACTGATGCAGTGAATTGCCCCGAAGCAACCATGGCTGCATCCAGTAGCACCACCAGCACAGCGGGTGCTATAGCCCCGATCTTGCCGATCTCGCTCCCGTGCATCCCAGGTGCCAAGTGGATGCCCCAGTATGATGGCCGCCCCGATACGTTAGTGGTCTTCAGAAGAAAAATCACTAGCGTCCCGGACATGTATGCGATGACCGATCAGCAGCGTGCTGTTGTGGTAATCGGACAGTTAATTGGTGCAGCAGAGAAAGAAAGTGAGTCCTGGTCCACCGCTGAACGGAGATCAGCAGCAGTAAATTTTTTGATAAGTTGGGAACTACTTTTGAAGAGTGTAATGAGGCTGACATAAGGATGCGCTTTTAACACTGCTACCAGAGGCCGGGGGATGATATCAGAACCTATGCCTGGCGCCTGGAAGAAGCGCTGCGTGCCCTTAAACAGGTCAGCCCTGCCAGTGTACCAAGTGATGACAAACTGTTAATTGAGCAATTCACCAGGGGACTATTATCCCCCGAGGACAATAAAACTGTGAGCTGGTGGTCACTAAGCCACCCGGAAGCTGATTTTAGCACTTTAAAGGACATGGCCATAAAAGGGTTGCGGCCAGTGGAGACCCCTGAAGCTGCCATCCGGCGGTGGTGCAGTGGTGAGGTTCAGGCTACCCCAACACCGGTACCCGTACCCGCAGCTGAGAACAGTGTGCAGTCTACCCCACCTGGCAAATATGACTCTTTGCGTGCTGAGATGTGTCAGATGAGTAAGAACTTACATAGAGTCATGGAAACCCTGCAGCTGCAACAAGGGCCAAAACCCGCACCAAGACCACAGCAAAAACCTCAACCATTGATCCAGCTTGCTGACAGTCCGGAAGATGTCCCGTGGATGAGAGCAAGACAAGCTACAGCGTACAGAGGGAGGACCACCAACCACTACAGCTCCACCGGAGACCCCATCTGCCGTCGTTGCAACAGAGCTGGCCACATCGCTAGGAGCTGTCCTTTAAACGAGCAGTCCCTGGGGGCCAGGGTCAAACCTCAGGAGTAACTCAACAGGACCCAGCTGCCTGGTACAAGACCTTCATCGGACAAAGACTATTCCTGTCTATTATACTAGACGGCATCCCAACACCTGCTACTGGATACCGTGTCACAGGTGATCACCATCCCTTATATCCTTTACAAAAAGTACTGGTCTGATGCAGAACTTAAACCACCCGCCTTAAACTTTACCCTCAGTGCATCCAATAGTGAACCACTTACTGTGATGGGATTAGAGAAGTGCCAATAAAGGTGGGGAGGGTAAAATTGTAAGACCAAGGGGTTATTGTAGTACCAGAAGCAAGTAATACTCAAGATCCTTTGCTTGGGTGAAGTGTTGTCTTTGCTTCAACAGATTGTAGATACTGCCAAACCTGGTCAGAAGAAGGTTCTTCAGCGTGAAATAAGAGCCCTCCTGTATCATCAACAGGTAAAATTTACAGGTGGCGAAATTGGTACAGCTTGGGTGACAGACCCATTTCATATTGTAATCCCTCACATGAGTGAGATGATGATTTGGTGTCAAGCAGCTATAGGTCTAAGAGGGCAGGACTATCAGGCATTAGTGGATCCCGTCAGGACAGAACATAGACCTACACTCTTGACAGCCAGAGGGGTTGTCGATGTACACAATGGGAGAGTACCAGTTCACATCTTAAATTGTGGCAGTGAAGAGGTCAAATTACCCAGGTATACCACCGTTGCTAAATTGTACACAGTAAATAACAATGAGATCCAGACAGTGGGACCCTTACCCCAAGCTAATGGGGCAGAACCTGATGATACAACAGGGCCACTGGAAGACTGGTGCCAACAACTCCATGTCGGAACTGACACCACTCCTGTGTACGAAAAACAAGGTGTTTACCGGGTAGTCAGAGAATTTGAACAAGTGTTTAGTAAGCATCCATTTGACTTTGGTAGGATAAAAGGGGTGCAACATCATATCCCCACAGCAACACATCCACCTGTCAAGGAGCAATACAGGCCTATTCCACCTGCACACTATCAGAAAGCCAAAGAAATGTTACAGGACATGAAGGACGCAGGGGTTATCCGAGATAGTTGTAGTCCCTGGGCAGCCCCATTGGTGCTAGTCAGAAAGAAAGATGGCAGCATGAGAATGTGTGTAGATTACAGGCAAATAAATTGCATAACAGATAAGGATGCTTACCTGTTACCTGGCATAGAGGAATCCTTAGCTGCGTTGAAGTCTGCCAATTACTTCTCTACCTTAGATCTCACTAGCGGGTATTGGCAGGTGTCCGTTGCAGAGGAAGACCGTGAGAAGACGGCGTTTACACCTATGGGCCTGTGTGAATTTAACAGTATGCCATTCGGACTATGTAATGCACCCGGAATGTTCCAGAGGTTGATGGAGAGTTGCCTGGGGCATAAGAACTTTGAGACGGTACCTGGATGACGTAATCGTGTACTCTAAGACATACGAAGCACACATAGCTCATCTAGGGGAGGTGTTTGAAGCTTTGTCCAAATATGGGATAAGCTGAAGCCAACCAAATGCCACCTGTTAAACAAGAGAGTTCAGTACCTGGGACACACAGTCAGTGCTGAAGTAGTGGCCCAGATCCAGTCAAAGTAATAGTCATTAAGGAATGGCCGTAACCCAAGATCTTGAAGGAAGTACGTCAGTTCTTGGGGTTGGTGAGCTATTATCGGAGGTTTATAAAGGAGTACACAAAGAAATCAGCTCCACTGCAAAACCTTTTAGTAGGCCAACCCAAGAAGGGCAAGTCTAGAGATCCTCCCTTGGAGAGGGGCACGGTACAAGAAGAGTCGTGCCAGATGATGAAAGAGGTCCTAACAGAGGAAGAGATCCTCGCTTACCCGAACTACAATATTCCATTCCTCCTATATACAGATGCCAGCAATGTGGGATTAGGAGCGGTGCTCTCTCAAAGGCAAGAAGGCAAGGAACGAGTGATTGCCTATGTGAGTGGAAAGCTTCGCCCCACAGAAAGAAACCCGGAAAACTACAGTTCTTCCATGCTGGAGTTCCTGGTGTTGGTATGGGCTGTTACCGAGAGGTTTAAACATTGCCTGGCATCTAGCAAGTTCACCGCCTATACGGATAACAATCCACTGACCCACCTGGTGACTGTGAAGTTGGGAGTCATGGAACAGCGATGGATGGCCCGATTATCCAACTATCAGTTTACTATCAAGTACCGGGATGGGCATACCAATGGCAACACTAATGCCTTACCCAGAATGCCTCACCTGTCGGACATGGAAGTGGATGAAGACGAGTTGGAGGAAGTGGAGTTACCCGCATTCCATCAGTTAAGGGCAACACAGTGCCAACAAGCCCATGAAGATCCCCCTGAGTGGGTAGTGAATCCGTTACCACAGTTTGGTTGGAAGGAAGTGCACCCGGCTATCAGTTTGGTGAAAGGACTGATCACGCAGGAGTCAGCAAAGCTGCCATTGAAAACTCCACCAGAAGCTAAACACCTGTGGAACGAGAGAAGTAAGCTGTTCATCTACCAGGAAAAGCTTTGTAGAAGGCATGTCAACCCGCAAACCCATGAAATGGTATGGCAGATCGTAGTACCAAAAACAGAGGTCCAGATAGTATTGAATGCCTATCATAACCAAACCGGTCATTTCGGGTATAAGAAACTGGAGATGCTAATTAAGGACAGGTTCTTTTGGGTCGGCATGCGTGGATCCATAGAGAGGTGGTGTAAAGACTGTGGACCCTGTAATCTAAGAAAAAAAGACCTGCAAAGTCAGAGAGCACCACTCCAGTCAATAGTGACAAAATAACCACTTGAAATTGTATCCTTGAACCACGTGAAACTGACTCCAAGTAGACCCGGGTTTTCACGTATGCGTTGACAATTGTGGACCATTACTCCAGATTCCTGATGGTCGCACCTGTAAAAGATTTAACGGCTGCAACAGCTGCAAGAACATTCCAGAATGTCTTTTACAGACCACTGGGATATCCAGAGCAATTTCTGACTGACAGAGGTGGAGCTTTTGAAGCAGAAATCTTCCAAGAATTTTGCTATATGTATGGTTGTAAGAAGATACGAACTACACCATATCATCCCCAAACCAATGGGTTATGCAAGTTAATGAATAACATCGTCATAGAAATGCTGAAAATATTACCTCTGGAAGAAAGAAGTCAATGACCAGAGAAACTACCAGATTTAGTCGACATGTACAACCACATTGAGTTGTGAACCGTGAGTTCTACAAACTGTACACCCGCTTACCTCATGAAAGCCTGAAACAGAAGATTACCTGTAGATCTAGAACTCAGAGTCGTGGAATCCTGTCACCTCCAAAACACCTCCTAAGCTATCAAAACATGTCCCTGCAGCATCCATTCACTAATCTCACACTCCTTTTGTCTCCTAAAAGCATCCTGTGAAAGTGCATAAAAACGTGTTAATACTTACTCATTAGTGATTATAATTAGCAGGGGCCATATTCTTTAGTCACCAGGGGGTGTTGTTTTGCAGACTCCAGGATCCAGCCCTCTCTCTGTCTGTGCTGCTGTGAAACTGAAACTGAAGGCAGGACTAATGATTTGCATTTTGTGAGTGATAGAGGGGAGGGGAAGGAATGCCTGCACATCACAGCAGAACACACAGAGACAGGGTGGATCCCTGGAGCTGCAAAACAGCCCGCTTTGGTGACTAAAGAATATAGTCACTGCTAATTATAATCACTAATGAATGAGTATTAAAGGATGAGGATGGTGCAGGGACATGTTTTGCTAGCTTAGGAGGTGTTCTGGAGGTGACAGGATCCCTTTAACTGTCTAGAACAATACAAACAGGTTCAAGCTTGCGGTGAAGACAACCTTGAAAAGGCTCGAGAAAAACAAGAAAGGGACTTCAACAAGAGTGCACCAGCAGAACCCATCTTACCTGGAAGTGTTGTTTTAAAAAGAAAGAGGAAGAAGCATAAATTAGATGATCAGTGGGAACAAGAACCCTACGTACTGTTAGAGTCTGACTTTGAAGTGAACCTGACCTCACAAACTGACCCCCCCCCCGCATCTTTAGACCTATCCCTGCACCCCCTATTATCATTTCTAGCCATCCCTTTTGCAGAAAAAAATCGATTTTGTAAAGTAGAGAAAAGTTTATATTCACCTCGTCCTGTGTGAGTTCTCTGTTTCTGAAGAAGCCGCAATAGGCAGGCCTGTCTGCTGCTCCCTTGTAATTATGCACGCCCCTCTCAGCTTGCTAAGAGCCTGGCAGCGTCATGAAAGGGGGCGGGGCTCCAGTATGACATGATTTTAGCCCCGCCCCTTTCATGATGGGTTCTGCTGGTGCACTCTTGTTGAAGTCCCTCTACTTTACAAAATCGATTTTTTCCTGCAAAAGGGATGGTTAGAAATAATAATATGGGGTGCAGGGACAGGTCTAAAGATGTGGGGGGTCAGTTTGTGAGGTCAGGTTCACTTTAACAACAGTAAAGTGTGTCTTATCAGTAAAAATGGAGGAAAGACTACACAAACAGTGTCAAGAGATCTTCTGAACAAGTGTCCAACAGAAAGGGAAAATCAGAACTTCTCAACACATTCTGAGGAAGAACCAGAACATGAGGAAGAACCATCTCCATGTGAAAAACCTAAAGAAAAGGTTATATCCACAATCTTAGGAGATTTCCCAGAAGATTGGCCTCAACAAGATGGAGCAATTCTAGTGCCCTTGCTCATCTTTTACCAGCCCCAAGAAGAAGTGCAAAGAAGTCAGGAAGAGATACCTGTTGCAAGAGAATCCGAGGATGCTGCAATCTGTGCACCTGCTAGGTCTGCAGTGAGACTAAGGCCATGCAGACATTTACCTGATTTACCTTCATCATGCCCTGCATTACTTACATCACCTGAGACACTGACACCTGTAGTGCGCAGATCTAATAGGAGCACACAAGGTCAACCACCATCTAGGTATGGAGCAGGGGCTGGCTGGGGGAGCTTGCCCCGGGTTCCAGCCATATCTATCAGCCCTGAGGACTGGGGGTGGGGGGGTTGGGGTGCTATCGGATCCGCCGGCCGGGTGAGGAGTGATGGGGGGTTTGGGGTGCTATCGGATACGGTCGGTCTGGACACTCACCGCATGTTGCTCTCCACACAGTCCTGCTGCGGCCGCTAAGCAGCGACAGCCGCTAGCCCATATCATTAAGGAGCGGCCCTAAATTAGGGCAACACCACCAGCCTGGGGGCACTTGCCCCCCTGCCACCTGGGCCACTCCGCCCCTGGTATGGAGAGTGGGCACGATAAAAGTGAAAGGCATACATAATGAAAATTAACCTGTAAATAGCAGCACTTGTAAACATGTAAATAATAGTGTACAAAAGGGTGAAGTGTAGGCCAAAACAGGTCATACCAGGTACACAACACCAAAAGAGGGGTGAGTGGAGTTGGCGTAAGGAGCTGTCTAGGGAGAGCAAAATCTTGGCCAAAAGGCTGACCCCATGGCCAGGAGGCCTACAGCACTTATGACCGGTAGATGCTCCTATAGTACTTAGGACTCCTACGCCGAACCACCCGTAGTAAATGTTGTGTATTCTGAAGCCTATAGAGACTTTGCCTGAAGGACTTGTTGAACTATTTAAACAAACTTTTTACTTGGAACTTTTCCCCGTTTTATTAAGAAGGACCATGGTTACAGGACTGGTTGTGACAACAAACATCTTTTTAAAAGCCTCCACAGACTTATTTGCATATTCATAATTCCCAGGAGGCAATGCGCCTAGGAATTCACTGTGTTGAGCGCTTTAGCCAGCTGCCCGCAGTGTTTTCTTGGACTGGTCTCCCTGAGATCAGTGAATACTTTGTGATGTCAAATAATATGTTAAATTTCTAAGGTCCTTAGTCTCAAAGTGCTGGTTGAGAATTTAACCTAGCTTTGCAATGTCTTTTACATCTTGATGAGACATGATTACATCGTCTACATACAGCTCTGGCAAAAATTAAGAGACCACTGCAGTTTTCTAATAATCACCATCTCTGTATGTTTAATAGCCATACCATTCCAGTCTCATTTGAATTCCAACCAAAGTACACCTCATTCTACTTAATGTGCTTCTGAAAGGTGATCACCTGATACAAATCTTATTTAACAAGAGAAAGTATAAAAAACACTGCTGTGGTCTTTACAATCCTCTTGCAATAGGACAAGCTGGATGGCAAAACAAGTGCTAGGAATAGCTCAAAAGTAATATGAATGAAAAAATAACCATGTCAAAAGAGTTGAAAAGTCTTTAGTGAAGAAAAGAAGGGCTCAATTTTGACTTTACTAGCAGAGGGATACAGTGAGCGTCATGATGCCTCCATCCTTAAAAGTTCCAAGACGGCAGTCCACTACAACAAGGTCAAACAGCAGACATCGGGAACAACAAGGCTACAGACCGGCAAAGGGAGAAAGTGACACTCCACTGACCGGGATGACTGTCATCTTATTCGAATGTCACTCAGCAACCGCATCAAGTGACCTATAAAGGGAATGGCAAATGGCATCTGGGCTGAAGTACATGGCAATAAACAGTTCGTAACAGGCTTCTAGAGGCAGGGCTTAAGTCATGTAAAGCTAGAAAAAAGCCTTTCATCAATGAGAAGCAAAGGAGAGCCAGGCTGAAGTTTGCCAAAGACCATAAGGATTCGACCATAGAGGACTGGAGTAAGGTAATCTTCTCTGATGAGTCTAATTTTCAGCTTTGCCCAACACCTTATCGTCTAATTGTTAGACGGAGACCTGAAGAGGCGTACAAGCCACAGTGTTTCTCACCCACTGTGAAATTGGCGGCAGATCGGTGATGATCTAGGGATGCATCAGCAAGGCAGGAATTGGGAAAGTTAATCTTTGCGAAGGACGTATGAATCAAGCCGCATATAAGGTTATCCTTGAAAAACACTTGCTGTCTTCTGCTCAGGCAATGGTCCCCAACTCTGAGGACTGGTTTTTCCAGCACAACAATGCCCAATGCCACACAGCTAGGTCAATCAATGTGTGGATGAAGGAGCACCTGTCACGGTGTAGTGAGAATGTTGATGAGGGAATTGCAGGTATGGGCAGGGTGACCAGGGAAGATTAGTCTGACTGTAGTCTTGGAACCCTGAATGGCCCTGATCCTGAAGGTATCTCTAAAGGTGAGAAGGTTCGGGCCTCCAGCCTCTCCCTAAAACTCCTCCACCAGCCCTGCGCTATTCCCCCCTCACCTCCTTCCACAGAACTGGGATACAGCAACTCCAAAAGAAAGGACTTCAGCAACATAAACACACAGCTCAGCACAGCACGGCTTTCAGGCATAGAGTGAAAAACTCTATCAGCAGCACCAGCTAGTGGAAGGAGAGGCTACTTAAAGGCTAGGGGGAGGGGAGATCAGGTGAGTCACACATTAACCCCTCAACCAGCAGTTGAACCTAGTAGTGAATGCAGTTCACAACACAGGGCCCGGACCTTCACAACTTTCAACCATGCAGCTCTTGAAAAGGGTGAAGAGCACCTTGTTTGTAAAATGCAAAAATCTCTCTATGTGCTTAAGCAGTCTGCAAGAGCATGAACCTTGAAAATAATCAAAGATTAGATGGATGAAGGATTTAAAAGGTCTCAAGCTGATACATGTTTTTATGCGAAAAATGTAGCGAAGGAGGGAGTGGATGCTTGTGTTCTCCTATAAAGCTCTGGCAAAAATTGAGAGACCACTGCAAAATTTTCAGTTTCTCTGATTTTTCTCTTTATACAGTTGTGGCCAAAAGTATTGACACAACTGCAATTCTGTCAGATAATACTCAGTTTCTTCCTGAAAATGATTGCAATCACACATTCTTTGGTATTATTATCTTCATTTAATTTGTCTTCAATGAAAACACACAAAAAGAATTGTCCTAAAGCCAAATCGGATATAATTCCACACCAAACATAAAAAAGGGGGTGGACAAAAGTGTTGGCACTGTTAGAAAAATCATGGGATGCTTCTCTAATTTGTGTAATTAACAGCACCTGTAACTTACCTGTGGCACCTAACAGGTCTTGGCAATAACTAAATCACACTTGCAGCCAGTTGACATGGATTAAAGTTTACTCAACCTCTGTCCTGTGTCCTTGTGTGTTCCACAATGAGCATGGAGAAAAGAAAAAAGACAAAAGAACTGTCTGAGGACTTGAGAAACCAAATTGTGAGGAAGCATGAGCAATCTCAAGGCAACAAGTCCATCTCCAAAGACCTGAATGTTCCTGTGTCTACCGTGCGCAGAGTCATCAAGAAGTTTAAAGCCCATAGCACTGTGGCTAACCTCCCTAGATGTGGACGGAAAAGAAAAATTGACGAGAGATTTCAACGCAAGATTGTGCAGATGGTGGATAAATAACCTTGACTAACATCCAAACACATTCAAGCTGCCCTGCAGTACGAGGGTACAACAGTGTCAACCCGTACTATCCGTCGGCATCTGAATGAAAAGGGACTGTATGGTAGGATACCCAGGAAGACCCCACTTCTTACCCCAAGACATAAAAAAGCCAGGCTGGAGTTTGCCAAAACTTACCTGAGAAAGCCTAAAACGTTTTGGAAGAATGTTCTCTGGTCAGATGAGACAAAAGTAGAGCTTTTTGGGCAAAGACATCAACATAGAGATTACAGGAGAAAAAAGGCATTCAAAGAAAAGAACACGGTCCCTACAGTCAAACATGGCGGAGGTTTCCTGATGTTTTGGGGTTGGTTTGCTGCCTCTGGCACTGGACTGCTTGACTGTGTGCATGGCATTATGAAGTGTGAAGACTACCAACAAATTTTGCAGAATAATGTAGGGCCCAGTGTGAGAAAGCTGGGTCTCTCTCAGAGGTCATGGGTCTTCCAGCAGGACAATGACCCAAAACAGACTTCAAAAAGCACTAGAAAAAGGTTTGAGAGAAAGCACTGGAGACTTCTAAGGTGGCCAGCAATGAGTCCAGACCTGAATCCCATAGAACACCTGTGGAGAGATCTAAAAATGTCAGTTTGGAGAATGCATCCTTCAAATATCAGGGACCTGGAGCAGTTTGCCAAAGAAGAATGGTCTAAAATTTCAGCAGAGCATTGTAAGAAACTCATTGATGGTTACCGGAAGCGGTTGATCACAGTTATTTTGGCTAAAGGTTATGCAACCAAGTATTAGGCTGAGGGTACCAATACTTTTGTCTGGCCCATTTTTGGAGTTTTGTGTGAAATGATCAATGTTTTGCTTTTTGCTTCATTCTCTTTTGTGTTTTTTCTTTGAAGACAAATTAAATGAAGATAATAATGCCAAAGAATTTGTGATTGCAATCATTTTCAGGAAGAAACTGAGTATTATCTGACAGAATTACAGGGGTGTCAATACTTTTGGCCACAACTGTATGTATATTTTTGAGCACATTGTTCCTTTATACTATAAACTACTGACATGTCTCCGAAATTCAAAGCTAAAAATCTTGTATTTATTTGCAACAAATAAGAAATCGTCAAAATAATAAAAAAGAAGCTGTGCTTTCAAACCCCAAATAATGCAAAGAAAACAAGTTCATATTTATTTAGAAACAACAATACTAATGTTTTAACTCAGGATGACTTCAGAAATCAATATTGGATGGAATAACCATGATTTTTAATCACAGCTTTCATGTGTCTTGGCCAGGCCCGGCGTCAGCACCTGGTGCACCCGGGCAAGTGCCGGGGCCCGACTGCTTGGAGGGGGCCCACCGGGCCCCTGAGGGCTAGGGTCACACTTGCATTGTGACCCTAGCCTGACGCAAGTATTGTCTGCTGCAGCGCAGAGCGTTTAATGCTATGCGCTGCCAGCAACGGAGCCCATAGAAACCCGATGTTTACATTGACAACCAGTGGTTGTCAAGGTAAACATCGGGTTTCTATGGGCTCCAGCGCATAGCATTAAATGCTATACTCTGCAGCCGAAAATACTTGCCTCAGGCTAGGGACACAATGCAAGTGTGACCCTAGCCTCAGGGGCCCCTGAGCACACTGCCCCCACAGCCAGGGCCATATCCAGGGGGCAGCTGGGAGGTCATTTTCAGCCTCCTGCAGCACCGGAGGTCTCCCTCCTCCCCCTCCATGGGAGCCGACAGAGCAGCACACTCTGTGCTTACAGGACCTGTGATGATGTCACATGGAGGGGAGGAGTCAGGGATCACATGATCAACATCTCCGAGTATGCAGGACTCTGCTGTGCTGCCCATCATGAGACTCAATTAGGTGAAGTTTGTGTGGGGTCAGGAGTGGTTTACAGTTTGAATGTAGCAGAGGCCAGTGTGTACTAGGTGTATGGCAATTAGGTGAAGTTTATGTGTGGGGTCAGGAGAGATTTACAGTGTGAATGTAGCAGAGGCGAGTGTGTACTAGGGGTATGGAATGGAGCCGAGTGGGTACTAGGTGTATGGAGCGGTGTATGGAGCAGAGCCGCGTGCGTACGAGGTGTATGGAACAGAGCTGAGTGTGTACGAGGTGTATGGAGCAGAGCCGCGTGCGTACGAGGTGTATGGAGCAAAGCCGCGTGTGTATGAGGTGTATGGAGCAGAACCGCGTGTGTATGAGGTGTACGGAGCAGAGCCGCGTGTGTACGAGGTGTATGGAGCAGAACCGCATGTGTATGAGGTGTATGGAGCGGAGCCGCGTGCATACGAGGTGTATGGAGCAGAGCCGCATGCGTACGATGTGTGTATGGAGCAGAGCCGCGTGTGTATGAGGTGTATGGAGCAAAGCCGCGTGTGTATGAGGTGTATGGAGCAGAACCGCGTGTGTCTGAGGTGTACGGAGCAGAGCCGCGTGTGTACGAGGTATATGGAGCAGAACCGCATGTGTATGAGGTGTATGGAGCGGAGCCGCGTGCGTACGAGGTGTATGGAGCAGAGCCGCGTGTGTACGAGGTATGTGTACCAGTGGTAGCCCCCGCGGATTCCATACATAGTAACATAGTTTTTAAGGTTGAAGGAAGACTTTAAGTCCATCTAGTTCAACCCATAGCCTAACATGTTGATCCAGAGGAAGGCAAAAAAAAACCCCATGTGGCAACACTAATCTCCACATTGGGGGAAAAAATTCCTTCCTGACTCCAGATACGGCAATCAGACTAATTCCCTGGATCAACGCCCTATCAAAGAATCTAGTATATATAACCGGTAATATTATAGTTTTCAAGAAAGGCATCCAGGCCCTTCTTAAATGTTAGTAGTGACTCACTCATTACAACATCATGTGGCAGAGAGTTCCATAGTCTCACTGCTCTTACAGTAAAGAATCCGCGTCTGTGATTATGATTAAACCTTCTTCCCTCCAGACGTAGAGGATGCCCCTTGTCCCAGTCTCAGGCCTAAGAGTAAAGAGATCATTAGAAAGGTCTCTGTACTGCCCCCTCATATATTTGTACATTATTATAAGATCACCCCTAAGCCTTCGTTTTTCCAAGCTAAATAACCCCAAGTTTAATAACCTGTCTTGGTATTGCAGACCCCTTAGTCCTCTAATAACTTTTGTCGCTCTTCTCTGGACCCGCTCTAGTTCAGCTATGTCTTTCTTATACACCGGAGACCAGAATTGTACACAGTATTCTAAGTGTGGTCGCACTAGTGACTTGTAAAGAGGTAAAATTATGTTCTCCTCATGAGCATCTATGCCTCTTTTAATACATCCCATTATTTTATTTGCCTTTGCAGCAGCTGCCTGACACTGGCCACTAAATGTGAGTTTGTCATCTACCCATACACCCAGGTCTTTTTCAGTGATAGTTTTGCCCAGTGTTTTATAATTAAGCACATAATTATACCCTTTGTTTCCTCTGCCCAAGTGCATGACTTTACATTTATCCCCATTAAAGCGCATTTGCCATTTAGCAGCCCAAGCTTCTAGTTTACATAAATCCTCCTGTAATATAAAATTGTCCTCCTCTGTATTGATTACCCTGCAGAGTTTAGTGTCATCTGCAAATATTGAGATTCTACTCTGTATGCCCCCTACAAGGTCATTAATAAATATATTAAATAGGAGCGGGCCCAACACTGACCCCTGTGGTACCCCACTGTTAACTGTGACCCATTCTGAGTGTGTTCCATTAATAACCACCCTTTGTTTCCTATCACTAAGCCAGTTCTTAACCCACTTACACATATTTTCCCCTATCCCCATTGCCCTCATTTTATGTATCAACCTTTTGTGTGGCACCGTATCAAAAGCTTTTGAAAAGTCCATATACACCACATCCACTGCATTTCCTTGGTCCAGTCCAGAACTTACTTCTTCATAGAAGCTTATTAGATTAGTTTGACAGGAACGGTCCCTCGTAAAACCATGTTGATAATGGGTCATGAGGTTATTTTTGTTCAGATACTCCAGTATAGCATCTCTTAGAAAACCCTCTAGGATTTTACCCACAGTAGAGGTTAAGCTTACTGGCCTATAATTTCCAAGTTCAGTTTTTGTCCCCTTTTTGAATATTGGCACCACATTTGCTATACGCCAGTCCTGTGGTACAGACCCTGATATTATGGAATCTTTAAATATTAAAAATAATGGTCTATCTATGACAGTACTTAATTCCTGCAGCACTCTGGGGTGTATCCCATCTGGGCCCGGGGATTTGTCAATTTTAGTGATTTTTAGACGATACCGTACTTCCTCTTGGGTTAAGCAGGTGACGTTTAATTGAGAATTTTTGTTATCACTGATCATATTGTCTGTCATGGGATTTTCTTGTGTAAATACTGTTGAAAAAAAGTCATTTAGCATATTTGCTTTTTCCTCATCCTCATCCACCATTTCACCCAGCCTATTTTTAAAGGGCCAACACCATCATTTTTTAGTTTCTTACTATTTATGTAGTTAAAAAATATTTTGGGATTCTTTTTACTTTCTCTGGCAATGAGTCTCTCTGTCTCAATCTTTGCTGCCTTGATTTGCTTTTTACAAATGTTATTTAATTTTCTGTATTTATTTAATGCTTCATCACTACCTACTTGCTTTAATTCCCTAAATGCTTTCTTTTTGTCACATATTGCACTTCTTACCGCTTTATTTAGCCATAGTGGTTTCCTCCTATTTCTAGCATGCTTATTCCCATAGGGTATATATTGTGCACAGGTCCTATTCAGGATGCTAATAAACATCTCCCATTTGTGTTGTGTACTTTTATGTCTCAGGACATCGTCCCAGTTTATTGCACTAAGATCATCTCTCAACCGTTGGAAATTTGCCTTCCTGAAGTTTAGTGTCCTTGTGGCCCCTCTACTACACGTCTTAGTAAAGGATACTTGAAAGCTTATTAAGTTATGATCACTATTACCCAAGTGACCTCCAACCCGTATATTTGATATGCGGTCTGGCCTGTTGGTTAATATTAGGTCCAGCAGTGCCCCCTTTCTTGTTGGGTCCTGAACCAGTTGTGAAAGGTAATTGTCTCTTATAGTTTTCAAAAACTTATTACCTTTGCTAGAACTGCAGGTTTCTGATCCCCAATGTATTTCAGGGTAGTTGAAGTCCCCCATAATAATGACTTCTCCCTGAGTCGCTGCTTCATCTATTTGCTTTATGAGGATATTCTCCTCCACTTCCATTATTGTTGGGGACTTATAACAAACCCCTATCAGTAATTTATTATTTTTTCCCCCTCCCCTTATCTCCACCCACAGAGACTCTACATTTCCATTAGATTCACCTATATTATCACGCAGGATGGGTTTTAAGGATGATTTTACGTATAAACATACACCTCCTCCTCGCCTATTTGTACGGTCATTTCTGAACAGACAATAGCCCTGTAAATTAACAGCCCAGTCATGACTCTCATCCAGCCAAGTCTCCGAAATCCCCACCATGTCATAATTATTTTCCAACAAAATCAATTCTAATTCCTCCATTTTGTTGGTGAGGCTTCTGGCATTAGTGAACATGCACTTTATGCATCTCTCTTTACCTCTATTCCTTCCTACTAGATTGACTGTTCTAACCCCACCCCCCATGCCACCCCCAATTTTATTACTTGTGCCCAGGTTACTGTTTACACTATCTTCCCCTCCTATACAATGAATACCCTCCCCCCCAATCCCTAGTTTAAACACTCCTCCAACCTTCTAGCCATTTTCTCCCCAGCACAGCTGCACCCTCCCCATTGAGGTGCAGCCCGTCCCTAGCATAGAACCTGTAGCCAACAGAGAAGTCGGCCCAGTTCTCCAGGAACCCAAACCCCTCCTTCCTACACCAATTCCTGAGCCACTTATTTATCTCCCTAATCTCCCGTTGCCTCTCTGGTGTGGCACGTGGTACAGGCAGTATTTCAGAGAATACTACCTTGGAGGTCCTTGCCTTAAGCTTGCAGCCTAATTCCCTGAAATCATCTTTAAGGACCTTCCACCTACCTCTAACTTTGTCATTTGTGCCAATGTGCACCATGACCGCTGGGTCCTCACCAGCCCCTCCCAGTAATCTGTCAACCCGATCAGCGATGTGCCGGACTCGAGCGCCAGGTAGGCAGCACACTGTTCGACGATCCCTGTCTTTGTGACAGATTGCCCTATCTATTCCCCTAATAATTGAGTCCCCCACTACCAGCACCTGTCTGGCCTGCCCTACTCTCCTGTTTTCCCCCTTACTGGAGCAGACACTCCTCTGGCTTTCAGAGGTCATGCCCTGCTGCAGCAGTGCTGTACCTGAACTCACACCCCCCTCATCTGCCAACATAGCAAATTTATTGGGGTGTGCCAGATCAGGGCTAGCCTCCCTGGCACCCTTCCCTCTACCCCGCCTTCTAACTGTCACCCAGCTAGCTACCTCATGGTCCTGAGGCTCCATAGTACCATCCTCCCCCACATCTATCCCATTGAGCAGCTGTTCAGTGAGCAGCAGACTCCTTTCCATATTGTCTATGGATCTCAGCGTTGTCAGTCGTTCATTTAGATCCAGTATCTGGGCTTCCAAATGCACAACGTACTCACATCTCACACAGCAGTATGCACCCTCGGCCGGCTGGTCAAGGAATGCATACATGTGGCAAGATGTACACTGGATGGCATTGCCAATCATGGAGCTCATTTCCTAATGGGGATTGCACCAGACAGAAATGATAAGTAAAAAGAAATGCAAAGTATTAATAAAATACAACCAGCAATTCAGTAAGTCCTCCCTTCCAAACTCCCTTAATCCAAAGTCACTGAATCACAAGTCACACACTTACTTCTGTCGCACTTGCTCTGTCACACAAAGCTCGCGGTCACACTCGCTAGAGAATCAGATATAAAGAGGTTTTTTTTTTTTTCTTTTTTTCCCTTAGCAGCAAATCAGCCTGTATCTCAGTGCACTTCCAAGGGACTGGAAGCCCCAACCAGCTGCTTCTTATAAACCCTTAATTATGCACCCCCACCCTTAATTAACCCCTTGTAAGTATAGCTACACCACAGGTTTTAAGTGCAAGTAGTTAACCCTTTAACTTACAGGTAGTAAAATAAGAGACTATAAACTTGTAAGAGAGAAAAGAAAGATAAGAAAGCCCAATAAAATTAAAAGGTGAAAAAAAACAAAAACAAACAGTCAGCAATTCACACAGGTATTTGTTGCAGGATTCCCAAACACCTCCTCACTGAATCACAAGTCACACACTTACTTCTGTCGCACTTGCTCTGTCACACAAAGCTCGCGGTCACACTCGCTAGAGAATCAGATATAAAGAGGTTTTTTTTTTTCTTTTTTTCCCTTAGCAGCAAATCAGCCTGTATCTCAGTGCACTTCCAAGGGATTCCGCTCCTATAGTCTCAGCCACCTTTGCCAGCAGCATTCTTCTCCAGAGTCTCTTCTGCCGCTGTCTGCATTTTGCAGCTCAGAATGGAGGGGCTCGATGTAGTCATCACTGTGCTGATATGTGCAGAGCGACCGGAGGAGACCGAAGCGGCAATAAGAAAGGTGAGGAGAAAGAGAGATCCAGACGGCCAGACACTCCGCTAAGCTGCGGTGCCACCCATATGGCAGTGCGGCTCCATTGAGCTGCTTGCATTATTTGTGCTCTTGAGGATGCTTGTGTATATACCAAGCATCCTCAGACGCACAAAAATGCAACATTTTGCATTTGAAGGGTATTTTTAAAAAGCGCAAGGGAATGCAAACGCATTTTAGCCCGCTCCTAACAACGTGTAATAAACCCACTGTCAGAAACAGCTCTTGCTGGTTTCAGCAGTCACTGTTCCTGTAAGCCTGCCTTCACATAGGCGTTTTTTTTAAAATGTGGCAGTTGCGGTTAAAAAAACCCCGCATCTGCCACATTTTCTGTCTAGCGGCTGCACTTGCTTCACATTAGCGGCAAGCCCCATGCATTGTCTATGGGGCTTGCGGTAAGTGTGCGGCTATAGATATATATATATAATTATAGTCCGCGATATGTACTAAAGGGGGCCCACTGAGACTTTTTCGCCCGGGGCCCACAGAAACCTGGAGCCGGTCCTGGTCTTGGCACTGCTTTCCACCAAACTTTCACCCTGCTTTTGGGTGATCTTATGACACTCCTGGCACAAAAATGTAGGCAGTTCTACTTTGTTTGATGGCTTGTGTTTATCAATCGTCCTCTTGATTACATTCCAGAGGTATTCAATGGGGTTCAGGTCTGGAGATTGGGCTGTTTTGATGAGGGTGCTGTCATGCGCTTAGTTGGCGCTGACATCAGGGCCGGACTGGGACCAAAAAGCAGCCCTGGAAAACAAGCCCCACCAGCCCACATACTATATCACCCATCAGCCCCGATATGTGAATTTAGCTTTTACGTTGTCGTGGACTCATCACTTTCTCAAATGAGTTATCTGAAGAGCCATATGTGAATGGCGCAGCAAAGGAAATACTCACCCACAGCTCCATTTACATGTTACTCTTCAAAGCCACGTTTCTCAGGATTGTGGGGTTCCAGCGGTCAGATCCAGAGTGAAGGGAAAGTCATCACCTATACAGAAGAGAAGTGATGACTCCATATTGGGGATAATTAATTTAAACAACAGTTATATGCTGAAAATCAAAGTCCAATACCACCTCTGACAACAGGACAGGAGTAGGGGTACTGTGCAGTATATATATATATATATACAGAATAATACAGATGAGGATTACACCGAGTATACCTGACATGAGAAGTGGTACTGTGCAATGTGTATACACAGAATAATACAGATACTGAGGATTACACCCAGTATACAGGACAGGAGAAGTGGTACTGTGCAGTGTATATATATACAATAATACAGATACTGATGATTACACCCAGTATACAGGACAGGGGAAGTGGTACTGTGCAGTGTATATATACAGAATAATACAGATACTGAGGATTACACCCAGTATACAGGACAGGAGAAGTGGTACTGTGCAGTGTATATATACAGAATAATACAGATACTGAGGATTACACCCAGTATGCAGGACAGGAGAAGTGGTGCTGTGCAGTGTATATATACAGAATAATATGATACTGAGGATTACACCCAGTACACAGGACAGGGGAAGTGGTACTGTGCAGTGTATATATACAGAATAATATGATACTGAGGATTACACCCAGAGAAAAACAAGATGCCAGCACAGCCAGAAATTGCAAAAAAAAATATATGTGTATCTACACCTGTTTATGCCATACTGCACAAAAATAGAGACATTTAGCAGGAGATTGCAGCATTGAATCTCCTGAGCTACTCCTCCAAACATCAAGGAATGTCTCAATTGGAGTAGCCCTAACTCTATGTATTTTTATAATTCTGATGTGTCCTGTAGACAGCATAATACATTGCAAACAAGGACCATTTAAAGCAAACACTCACCCATACATGTCAGACATAGCTTCCCATGCTGCCAGGAGGTCCAGTGGATGAAGAGCAACTGAAGCCCAGACACAGACATGGAGTAACTCACATATAGCAGGACCTGTTGTGATGATATCACATAGAGGGGAGGTGTCAGAGGTCACATGATCGGCTCAGGGAGGGATCTGGAATGTGATGAAGGTAGTGACTTGTTGATCCTGATTGGTCAAAGTGGGGACCTGTTTTGGGAAAATGGCCCCGCAACCTTCACGTCCGTGGCTCTACCCCTTTAATGCAGCGGCCGCTCGGCGGCAGATGCCTAAAGTAGCAGACCTGCGGCTGGAGGAGCGGGCGGCCCACGCAGCCCACCAGTGGGCGGCCCCTCTGGAAAAGTCCCGCCCCTCCCACCTATGTCCGGGCCTGGCTGACATTGCTGAATGCTGCTGTGTATGTTTGTCTTTAAGAGCTGCATGGTTGATAGTTGTGAAGGTCCGGGCCCTGTGTTGTGAACTGCATTCACTATTAGATTCAACTGCTGGTTGAGGGGTTCATGTGTGACTCACCTGACCTCCCCTCCCCCTAGCCTTTAAGTAGCCTCTCCTTCCACTAGGTGGTGCTGCTGATAGAGTTTTTCACTCTATGCCTGGAAGATGTTCCGTGCTGACCTGTGTGTTTATGTTACTGAAGTCCTTTCCTTTGGAGTTGCTGTATCCCAGTTCTGTGGAGGGAGGTGACGGGGGAATAGCGCAGGGCTGGTGGAGGAGTTTTAGGGAGAGGCTGGAGGCCCGAACCTTCTCCCTTTAGAGATACCTTAGGGATCAGGGCCATTCAGGGTTCCTAGACTAGGGTCAGACTGGTCATACCTACCATTTCCTCATCCAGGGGCTGGCTGGTAGATCTTGCCCTGGGGGGATGCTGTCGGAGTTACACGGGTGAAGAGCCGGGGGGGGGTTGCTGCCACTAACCGGCCGCCATCACGCTGCCTGCCACGTCCCCCCACCTGCTTCGCAGCTCCCGCTATCATTGCTGCAGCTGTGGCCGCAAAGCACCGCTGTGCGGCCCCTATCGTTACAGGGTGCGGCATGGGGGGCAAATGCCTCCCTGTCACCTGTGCCAGTCTGCCCCTGCCGTCACCAGCATTCTCACTACACCATGACATTATCAGCAGCCCATACCTTTTTCCTTGAGTCACTATGTCTCAGACTGCCTCAGCTGATGCATTTTCTCTCATGATGCAGACCATCTCTGAAGAGGTAACTGGTCTGCGGACTCAGGTAGTTCAACAGCTGCAGCAAGTTATGGGTTACCTGGCATCGGCTCATGCTCAGGCCATGCCAGAACCCAAGGTCTCTCTTCCAGATAGGTTTTCTGTAGGAAGGGACACATTTTTTGTTCTCCGTGAAGCCTGTAAGCTTCATTTCAGGCTCCGGCCCTGTTCATCGGGAATTGAGGAACAGCGGGAGGGGATTATTGTCTCCCTTCTTAAAGGGGGACCCCCAGACCTGGGCCATTTCTCTCCCGGCTGACTCACCATCGCTACAGTCGGTAGACGGGTTTTTTGCTGCTCTGGGTCAGGCGTACGGTGAACCAGATAGGGTGACCTTTGCTGAGTTTAATCTCCGTAAACTCAAGCAGGGCACACGAGCAGTAGAGGAGTACTGCTCAGAGTTTCTGAGATGGGCGACTGACACCCAGTGGAATGACCAAGCCCTCCGGAGTCAGTTCTGCTTGGGTTTGTCAGCTAGACTGCAAGACACCCTGGCTCAGTACGCCGCACCTGAGTCATTGGAGGGTGCGATGTCCCTAGCTATATGGGTTAACAGACAACTGAGGGAAAGACCAAAACCTACTATGTCTCCTATACCTCTTCCTGCTGAGGAGACTATACCCGTAATGTGAACTTGAGCATAGGAACTCTCCACCAGGAGGTTTTGTCCTGTCACCTCTTGGAGAACCTGCCCACTCCCATTGTATTTGGCCTTCACTGGCTGGAGAAACACAACCTAGTGATAGACTGGCGGGCCAGAAAGTTGTAACTTGGCGGGCTTTCTGTGTGAGTAATTGCCTTGCTACAACTATGTTTACTGCACTGGTTGCACCGACTCCTACCCCACTTCCAGAAGTGAATGGGAGTGAGCCTGGAAGAGGGGGGTGGAGTCCAGACTATGCCTCAGAATAATGGTGGGTCTAGGCGTCATTCCAGGAGGAGGGGCCAGGGAGGGATGGTGGTTCCTGCTGTTCACTCCAGGGGAGGGAGCCCTGGGCCCTGGTGGGATAATGCTGCAGTTTACCATCCTGAATGTGTGCCCTCTAGCTCATGCACAACTTGTCTTCAATTTCACCATGTAGGAAGGCTGTTTTGATGTCAAAATGTCTCACTGTGATCTGTTGAACTGCAGCTGCGGAATTAAAGTTCTGAATGTGTTTGCTTCGCAACTGTAGAAAATGTAGCATCATAATCTTCACCATATTTTGCAAGTATCCTTTTGCAACCAATCTTGCCTTTAAGTGGTGAACTTGACCTTCTGAGTCATATTTGTTTTTGAAGACCCACTTACATCCGATAGCTCTTTGTCCTTGTGGTAGCTCCATAAGCTCTCATGTCTGGAGTTGGTGAATGGAGTCCACTCTTCATTAGTGGCATTTATCCACTTCTGCTTCTCGCAGACAGGCAGTTTTTGCATCTCTTGCCATGACTGTGGCTCTGGTTCAGGAAATGTTCTGAACATATAAGAAAGGCATCTAGCTGTGATACCTTTGTTTGGTCTTTCGGATTTCCTGACTGGAGGTTGACTTGGTTCTTTTGTATCTTCGTTGGTGACTTTAGAGTTGATCCAGACTTCAGTGTTTTCCATTTCGATCCTGGGCTTGGTGATTGAGATTCTTGTTCTTGCCTTTTGGATTAAATAACTGGTGTAACGTCATGGAATTTGAGCGATACAAAGTTTTCATCAATCATTACATCTCTGCTGATTGTTACTGTGTTGGTCTCTCAGCGCAGGATTCTTTATCCCGTTTCAGTTTCACTATAGCCCACCAGGACCCCTTGCTTTACATGTGATTCTCACTTAGAACGTTTTTTCTTTGGGAACATACACAAATGGTTTGCTTCCAAATATCCTGAGGTGCTTCACGTTGAGGTTCTCAAGCTCATATGTAGTTTTATTTGTGGCTTTACCTGGCAGTCTGTTTTGAAAATAGGAAGCTGTCATGACGGCTTCTCTCCAATAGGTTGTAGGTAGATTTGCATCAAACAGCATACTTCTTCCACTTTTTCTCTGCAATGCTATTCTGTTCTGGGTTGTATGGAATGGCAGTCTGGAACACAATTCCATTCTTTTTCAAAATAGTTTTCACCTTACTTCTTGTATATTTGGTTCCATTATCTGCACGCAGGGCTTTTGGCATTCTTCAACATTTGTTAAACACTACATCAAAATATTCTTCAAGTTTCTGTGGAACTTAATACTTAGTCTGAAGCAGGTAGGCAACTGTATATCTGGAGTAGCTATCAATAAATGTGTAAAAATATCTCTTCTTGCTTGGAGTTTTGAACACTCATTGGACTGCATACATCTTTATATAGCAGATCCAGAGGCTGTGCAGTTCTAATGGTGTTTATTTTAGGAAAGGATTTTCTGGACATTTTCCCTTTAAGACAAATAGTGCACTTCATCATTTGACTACTCTGGTTGATTTCAATACCATTTGCAAGTTGAGCTTGGTTCCCTACTGCTTCTGGGTCTCTCTGCCCAAGATGTCTGTGACATACATGGATACAGTTTTTATGCAGATCTTTTCTAGCACTGTACACTCTTTCTTTACATTTTAGCTGATAAAGTTCATTTTGGATTTTTCCTTCTGCAAGAGTGTGACCCTTCTTTGAGATGATGCAGCTGTTATCTTTAAAAATAACTACATTCCCCTTTTGCATGAGCTTCTTTACTGACAGAAGAAGAAGACTGCTTTCAACGATGGGAACATAGAGAACATCCTTTACTGGTAATAGAGACTTTTGCTAAGTTAGTCAAAGCTGACATAGCAAAACTAAGGAGACAAAATATTAAATGTAAAAGATCTTATATTACAGCTGCTGAGATGAGGGAGGCCAATGAGTTACATAAGAACGGGTCCATCACCATAAAGCCTGCAGACAAAGGTGGGGCTATTGTAGTGATGGACACCGTTCAATATCGACAGGAGACAATTGTCGGATACTGAAGTATATGAAAAGTTGCAGTTTAATCCAACACAGAATTTTCAAACTGAATTAAAATACATGGTTGAAGAGGCTATTTCCAATGGGATAATAGACCGTAGTCTTATTGATTATCTAATGGTCGAGCACCCAATAGTACCAATATTGTATACCCTTCCAAAGATTCATAAAAACTTGAGGAACCCCCTGGTAGACTGATTGTGTCCGGGAGGGGTTCCTTAAGTAATAGGGATGCTATTTTTCTAGATCATCGGTGACGGGAAATTTGCAGTGGAGGCACCCTCTTACACCAGGGATAAAAGGTTTTATCAGGTCATTGAAGGATATAGAGGTGGACGACTCCACATGGTTGTTTCCTTCGATGTGGTGTCGTTATACAGCGCCTGAGTGTGCACGGTTCACCCTGGCGCTGCTGGAGTTCATCCTTGGGAGGAATTACTTCCTCTTCGGGGATGAGTACTTCCTGCAGCGCCGCGGGACAGCAATGGGGTCCAATGTGGCCCCCACATATGCAAACATCTGTATGGCTGTCCTAGAGGGCAAATACGTGTACACTTCACCGTACTGGCGCCATGTCGGGGGTTGGCGATGTTACATCGACGACATCTTTTTTGCGTGGAAAGGAGACAGAGAGGAGTTGGATTCCTTCCATAGTTCTCTAACTGGGATTAATCCGGAATTGAGATTTACCATGAATTGTTCTCTGGAAAAAATGCAATTCTTAGATACTTTGTTATATAAAAGTGAAGGAATTTTGAAAACTGACCTTTTTGTAAAAGAAACGGACAGAAATAGTACTTTGCATTTTTCTAGCAAACATCCCAGAGGAATGGTAGAGTCATTACCTTGGAGCCAATTGCTCAGAGTAAGGAGAATTGTTTCTGATGAATTAAGTGTGGACTCCCGCTTACAGGACATGTGCAATAAATTTTTAAGTTGGGGCTATCCTAGACAATCATTGGAACAATATAAGATCAAGGCCTTGACAACTAGGCATGAAGAATTGCTAATCCCGAAGGGCCCAAAGAATAATGAAAACAGAATACCGTTGGTAACTAAATACTATGGTTTATGTAGAACACTGGCCACTTCTGCATAAAGGGCATGGACAGGTAGTTGAATTTTATAAGCAACCACTCTTCTCTTACAGGAGAAGCGGGAATTTACATGACCAAACTGGTGAAATTTGATATCTTCAAAACGAGATTTACAACAGACACTCAGCCGCCTGAGCATGGGCAATTTCCTGTGTCTCGGGTGTGCGAGTTGTAGTAATATGTTGAAGGGAAGGTGTTTTTACCATCCACAGTCTGGAAAAAAGTATGATATCTTGAGACGCTAGGCATGTACAAGTACTTTTGTTATTTATACCATCACTTGCCCATGTGGTCTCCTCTATGTAGGGGAGACCACTATGGAGGCAAGGACAAGGATAGGAAAACATAAGAGTACAATAAGGACTGGGATGTTTTAACTACCAGTCCCGAAACATTTGAAGGAATTTGGTCACACGGTAAACCAGCTCCAATATCGGATTATTGATGATGTCCTGCCAATGAGGAGAGGAGGTGATAGGGTTGCTTGTTTAAAAGAAAAAGAATCCAAATGGATTTTTGAGTTGAAGACGTTACAGCCTAAGGGCATGAACATTGAATATGACCAACGTGGCTGTTTGTTGAAGTAATCCTGTTATCTGTAATAATGAATTGTTGCCTACTCTTTTGGTTTTAACATCTATTTTAACTTTACCCATATAACATCTGATATATTGAACATCTGAAGATCACCCGAGGAATCTTATCCACTCTTGTTACCATATATTGATATGACCAGCTCATATAATCCATTATTGATGTGCAATACCTTATGGATAAATTGTGATATTCTAGTCAAGTGAGTTTGAGTTTATTGAACCGAAGGGAAGTTGAATTGTATTATATCATATAAACTAGATGGCGGCCCGATTCTAAAGAATCGGGTAGTCTAGAATGCATATATAGTTTATTTACTAATAGTTAGGGGAGTGGGGTGAAATGAATTGTGTGTATACAGGTGGCTCAGTGGGTAGCAGAGTATACGGTGGCTTAGTGGTTAGCAGTGAGTGCGGTGGCTCAGTGGTTAGCAGTGAGTGCGGTGGCTTAGTGGTTAGCAGCGAGTGCGGTGGCTCAGTGGGTAGCAGAGTATACGGTGGCTTAGTGGTTAGAAGTGAGTGCGGTGGCTGAGTGGTTAGCAGTGAGTGCGGTGGCTCAGTGGTTAGCAGTGAGTGCGGTGGCTCAGTGGTTAGCAGTGAGTGCGGTGGCTCAGTGGTTAGCAGTGAGTGCGGTGGCTCAGTGGTTAGCAGTGAGTGCGGTGAGATTGGTCAGCACAGTGGCGTGGGCACAGTGGTCAGCGCAGCGCCGTGGGCAGAATGGTGAGCACAGCGCCGTGGGCAAAGTGGTGAGCGCAGCGGCGTGGGCAGAGTGGTCAGCACACACATACATACATACACACACACACACAGACACACACAGACAGTTGGCTATAGTTAGCACCGACCCTGCGTCTTCCCTGGCGGCTGGATCCTGGCGGCTGGATCCATAGTTGACATGTCGGCGGCCGCGGACGACTGGATCCAATATGGCGTCCAGGAAGTTTGGCGAGACTTTTTGGACGCTATATTGGATCCAGTAGTTGGGGGGTGGTGACATGTCGACTGAGGATGTAGGCGGCTGATGCAGGGCCGGTGGTAAGTATAGCGGAGTGTGTGTGTGTGTATGTCTGCGGACAAAGTGAGGGAAGTGCGGACAAAGTGAGGGAAGTGCGGACAAAGTGACGGAAGTGACTACATACTGTGACAACCATCCGCTGTGAAGCTGAGCTGCTGGTAAGGCAGCACCCCGAGAAACCCCGAGACCCTTAACCCCTATACAGGGATCTGGAATTATAGCGGAGCCCAGGGGGTAGCTGCCTATTATGAGCAACAGAGCAGGGAAGGTCGCCAGGGGAAAAAATCAAGACCCGAAAAACAAAGTCAGAAGTCCGAGTCAAAACCGAGAGGGCAGCGAAGGTACAAAATCATCAGGCAGTAGCAGAGTCGAGAATCCAGGCAAGGG